>CM076066.1:19748750-20410000 GCA_038088235.1 Zacco platypus | reverse complement strand
CGTAGGGGACACCAGGGATGGTTGTAACATTTTTGACATTTCTGTCTGTAACTTTAACAGCTGTTAAATGAAATAGCTGTTATCTTGGCAGCACAAGCAGAAAATGTGTGCAAGTGTAGGCTTTCTTAATATACTTGTTGAAATGTGTCTCCAGTAAGAGGATGTCCAAGCTACAAAGTTCCTGCTTTTGAGCTAGGTGAAGGCAATTGTAGGGGAGACCAGGGATGGTTGTAACATTTTTGACATTTCTGTCTGTAACTTTAACAGCTGTTAAATGAAATAGCTGTTATCTTGGCAGCACAAGCAGAAAATGTGTGCAAGTGTAGGCTTTCTTAATATACTTGTTGAAATGTGTCTCCAGTAAGAGGATGTCCAAGTTACAAAGTTCCTGCTTTTGAGCTAGGTGAAGGCAATTGTAGGGGAGACCAGGGATGGTTGTAACATTTTTGACATTGCTGTTTGTAACTTGGAGTTGTTTTAAGCTAGGGCCTTCAAAATGTGGTTAAAACTATTTGCAAGTGTCAGCTGTTAAATGACATAGTTGTTAACTTTGCTGCACAAACAGAAAAGGTGTGGTTTAGTTTCAAACATGAGGAGTGAACTGTTACAATTCACCCAGTAATCCGAGTTAGTTGTAACGTGAAAGGTCCCCAGTTCGAAACTGGGCGGAAACAAGTGCAGGCTTACTGAATATACTTGCTGAAATGTGCCGTTGTACATATTCGCAGTCTTTGCCAGAGTGAACGTGTTTTGCCAGATTGTTTTTAATGGAGAGCTTGGTTGGTCAGGTCAATAAAAAAAGTTCCTGTGTTCTTTTCAGAGGCGGGTCCGAACAAAGAACAGAGTTCCTCTGCTGACAGCACAAGACCAACTTTCCACTACCTGCGTTGGTGGTATAGTGGTGAGCATAGCTGCCTTCCAAGCAGTTGACCTGGGTTCGATTCCCAGCCAACGTATCGCTTTTGTCTCAAGCTGACCTTAAAAAAAGGTGTCCGTGATTCCTGGGGACCTCCGCCTGAAAATTGTGGCTGAAGTAACAGCTGTTGTGGTCATCAAGCAGCATCAAAGGAAGAATTCTCCCCGTCGGGGAATCGAACCCCGGTCTTCCGCGTGACAGGCGGAGATACTGTCCACTATACTAAAGAGGAGCTGCGAAAAAGAGGCTGTCGCACACGTTCAGAGCAACTGCAGCTGGCTGCAAACAGTCTTTCCGTTTCCGAGAATGGCCACATGCGTTGTTTCGGGTCATCGCTTAACAGAAGCCAGTGAAGATGACAGAGTCCAGACTCAACCCAATGCGCCGCCGAATGCTTCCTACTACCTGCATTGGTGGTATAGTGGTAAGCATAGCTGCCTTCCAAGCAGTTTTGGGTCATCGCTTAACAGAAACCAGTGAAGGGCAGGCAACAAATTGGAAGTTGTGGTTGATTCATTCAAAGACCAGTGCAATATTAGCATGCACCACGTGGAAGCGCATCTGGTTGTTGTGCGTATTCACAGCCTTTGCCAGAGTGAAAGAGTTTTGAACCAATTGCTTCTCAGACTGATTCGCCGTTTCAAGATGCTGGTGACGCCTGCTGCTCAAAACGGTGCAAATACAACGAAATCCCAGCCAAAATATGCATACAAACACCTTTTGCAAACCAAATGCAAATGTTTTTTTATTGGAAGTGTCATCTGTCAAATGCACTTGTCAAATCATCTAATAATATTAAATAGGAAGTGTCTGATTAAAATGTGTTATTAAATAGTAGAGCTGCATGATGACCAGCAAGTGAGCAGCTGATGAAAAGCATGCTGGCAGGAGTTTGCATCCTAGAATACCCACGGGCGAGCAGAGCGGTAGAGTAGAGGGAGCAAGCAGGCCCAAGGAGGAGGAGATACAGCTCGAGTTTCTCTTCATTATCGCATAAATCTTTCGCCTTTTACTAAAGATTTCCGTGGAGGGGAGCCTTTGCGAGTGTTTTGTATTTTTGGGGGCTCTGCTCACGCCAGAGCTATGCAAGAGAGTTAAAAGCAAAATGAATTTTATCGTGGGTTTCGGCCGACAGAGTCCAGACTCACCAAAATGTGTCGCCGGTTGGTTCCTGCTTTTGAGCTAGGTGAAGGCAATTGTAGAGGCGACCAGGGATGGTTATAACATTTTTGACATTTCTCTCTGTAACTTGGAGTTCTTTTAAGCTAGTGCATTCAAAATGTGATTAAAACTAGTTACAAGTATCAGCTGTTAAATGAAATAGCTGTTATCTTGGCAGCACAAGCAGAAAAGGCGTGCAAGTGTAGGCTTTCTTAATATACTTGCTGAAATGTGTCGCCGGTAAGACGATGTCCATGCTACAAAGTTCTGACTTTTGAGCTACAGTAGGTTAAGGTAACCGTACTAAAGAGCTCTAGGCAGACTGTCATGCCGAAGGAGCTCTGTCTTGTCGTATGTGGAATTTACACAGACTGTATCTGTCAAATCATGTCTTGGAAAAAGCACGCCAATGTGTAGCGTAAGGTTTCTGTAGTGTAGTAGTTATCACGTTTGCTTTACACGCAAAAGGTCCCCAGTTCGAAACTGGGCAGAAACAAGTGCAGGCTTGCTTTATATACTTGCTGAATTGTGTCTCCGGTAAGAGGATGTCCATGCTTGTGAGCTAGGTAAAGGCAATCGTAGGGGAGACCAGGGATGGTTGAAACATTTTTGACATTTCTGTCTATAACTTGGAGTTCTTTTAAGCTAGGGCATTCAAAATGTTACTACAACTGTCAGCTATTATAAGTGGCAGCTATTAAATGACATAGTTGTTATCTTTGCTGCACAAACTTAATATACTTGCTGAAATGTGTCTCCGGTAAGGGATGTCCACCACTCTACAAAGTTCCTGCTTTTGAGCTAGGGGAAGGCAATCGTAGGGGACACCAGGGATGGTTGTAACATTTTTGACATTTCTGTCTGTAACTTTAACAGCTGTTAAATGAAATAGCTGTTATCTTGGCAGCACAAGCAGAAAATGTGTGCAAGTGTAGGCTTTCTTAATATACTTGTTGAAATGTGTCTCCAGTAAGAGGATGTCCAAGCTACAAAGTTCCTGCTTTTGAGCTAGGTGAAGGCAATTGTAGGGGAGACCAGGGATGGTTGTAACATTTTTGACATTTCTGTCTGTAACTTTAACAGCTGTTAAATGAAATAGCTGTTATCTTGGCAGCACAAGCAGAAAATGTGTGCAAGTGTAGGCTTTCTTAATATACTTGTTGAAATGTGTCTCCAGTAAGAGGATGTCCAAGTTACAAAGTTCCTGCTTTTGAGCTAGGTGAAGGCAATTGTAGGGGAGACCAGGGATGGTTGTAACATTTTTGACATTGCTGTTTGTAACTTGGAGTTGTTTTAAGCTAGGGCCTTCAAAATGTGGTTAAAACTATTTGCAAGTGTCAGCTGTTAAATGACATAGTTGTTAACTTTGCTGCACAAACAGAAAAGGTGTGGTTTAGTTTCAAACATGAGGAGTGAACTGTTACAATTCACCCAGTAATCCGAGTTAGTTGTAACGTGAAAGGTCCCCAGTTCGAAACTGGGCGGAAACAAGTGCAGGCTTACTGAATATACTTGCTGAAATGTGCCGTTGTACATATTCGCAGTCTTTGCCAGAGTGAACGTGTTTTGCCAGATTGTTTTTAATGGAGAGCTTGGTTGGTCAGGTCAATAAAAAAAGTTCCTGTGTTCTTTTCAGAGGCGGGTCCGAACAAAGAACAGAGTTCCTCTGCTGACAGCACAAGACCAACTTTCCACTACCTGCGTTGGTGGTATAGTGGTGAGCATAGCTGCCTTCCAAGCAGTTGACCTGGGTTCGATTCCCAGCCAACGTATCGCTTTTGTCTCAAGCTGACCTTAAAAAAAGGTGTCCGTGATTCCTGGGGACCTCCGCCTGAAAATTGTGGCTGAAGTAACAGCTGTTGTGGTCATCAAGCAGCATCAAAGGAAGAATTCTCCCCGTCGGGGAATCGAACCCCGGTCTTCCGCGTGACAGGCGGAGATACTGTCCACTATACTAAAGAGGAGCTGCGAAAAAGAGGCTGTCGCACACGTTCAGAGCAACTGCAGCTGGCTGCAAACAGTCTTTCCGTTTCCGAGAATGGCCACATGCGTTGTTTCGGGTCATCGCTTAACAGAAGCCAGTGAAGATGACAGAGTCCAGACTCAACCCAATGCGCCGCCGAATGCTTCCTACTACCTGCATTGGTGGTATAGTGGTAAGCATAGCTGCCTTCCAAGCAGTTTTGGGTCATCGCTTAACAGAAACCAGTGAAGGGCAGGCAACAAATTGGAAGTTGTGGTTGATTCATTCAAAGACCAGTGCAATATTAGCATGCACCACGTGGAAGCGCATCTGGTTGTTGTGCGTATTCACAGCCTTTGCCAGAGTGAAAGAGTTTTGAACCAATTGCTTCTCAGACTGATTCGCCGTTTCAAGATGCTGGTGACGCCTGCTGCTCAAAACGGTGCAAATACAACGAAATCCCAGCCAAAATATGCATACAAACACCTTTTGCAAACCAAATGCAAATGTTTTTTTATTGGAAGTGTCATCTGTCAAATGCACTTGTCAAATCATCTAATAATATTAAATAGGAAGTGTCTGATTAAAATGTGTTATTAAATAGTAGAGCTGCATGATGACCAGCAAGTGAGCAGCTGATGAAAAGCATGCTGGCAGGAGTTTGCATCCTAGAATACCCACGGGCGAGCAGAGCGGTAGAGTAGAGGGAGCAAGCAGGCCCAAGGAGGAGGAGATACAGCTCGAGTTTCTCTTCATTATCGCATAAATCTTTCGCCTTTTACTAAAGATTTCCGTGGAGGGGAGCCTTTGCGAGTGTTTTGTATTTTTGGGGGCTCTGCTCACGCCAGAGCTATGCAAGAGAGTTAAAAGCAAAATGAATTTTATCGTGGGTTTCGGCCGACAGAGTCCAGACTCACCAAAATGTGTCGCCGGTTGGTTCCTGCTTTTGAGCTAGGTGAAGGCAATTGTAGAGGCGACCAGGGATGGTTATAACATTTTTGACATTTCTCTCTGTAACTTGGAGTTCTTTTAAGCTAGTGCATTCAAAATGTGATTAAAACTAGTTACAAGTATCAGCTGTTAAATGAAATAGCTGTTATCTTGGCAGCACAAGCAGAAAAGGCGTGCAAGTGTAGGCTTTCTTAATATACTTGCTGAAATGTGTCGCCGGTAAGACGATGTCCATGCTACAAAGTTCTGACTTTTGAGCTACAGTAGGTTAAGGTAACCGTACTAAAGAGCTCTAGGCAGACTGTCATGCCGAAGGAGCTCTGTCTTGTCGTATGTGGAATTTACACAGACTGTATCTGTCAAATCATGTCTTGGAAAAAGCACGCCAATGTGTAGCGTAAGGTTTCTGTAGTGTAGTAGTTATCACGTTTGCTTTACACGCAAAAGGTCCCCAGTTCGAAACTGGGCAGAAACAAGTGCAGGCTTGCTTTATATACTTGCTGAATTGTGTCTCCGGTAAGAGGATGTCCATGCTTGTGAGCTAGGTAAAGGCAATCGTAGGGGAGACCAGGGATGGTTGAAACATTTTTGACATTTCTGTCTATAACTTGGAGTTCTTTTAAGCTAGGGCATTCAAAATGTTACTACAACTGTCAGCTATTATAAGTGGCAGCTATTAAATGACATAGTTGTTATCTTTGCTGCACAAACTTAATATACTTGCTGAAATGTGTCTCCGGTAAGGGATGTCCACCACTCTACAAAGTTCCTGCTTTTGAGCTAGGGGAAGGCAATCGTAGGGGACACCAGGGATGGTTGTAACATTTTTGACATTTCTGTCTGTAACTTTAACAGCTGTTAAATGAAATAGCTGTTATCTTGGCAGCACAAGCAGAAAATGTGTGCAAGTGTAGGCTTTCTTAATATACTTGTTGAAATGTGTCTCCAGTAAGAGGATGTCCAAGCTACAAAGTTCCTGCTTTTGAGCTAGGTGAAGGCAATTGTAGGGGAGACCAGGGATGGTTGTAACATTTTTGACATTTCTGTCTGTAACTTTAACAGCTGTTAAATGAAATAGCTGTTATCTTGGCAGCACAAGCAGAAAATGTGTGCAAGTGTAGGCTTTCTTAATATACTTGTTGAAATGTGTCTCCAGTAAGAGGATGTCCAAGCTACAAAGTTCCTGCTTTTGAGCTAGGTGAAGGCAATTGTAGGGGAGACCAGGGATGGTTGTAACATTTTTGACATTGCTGTTTGTAACTTGGAGTTGTTTTAAGCTAGGGCCTTCAAAATGTGGTTAAAACTATTTGCAAGTGTCAGCTGTTAAATGACATAGTTGTTAACTTTGCTGCACAAACAGAAAAGGTGTGGTTTAGTTTCAAACATGAGGAGTGAACTGTTACAATTCACCCAGTAATCCGAGTTAGTTGTAACGTGAAAGGTCCCCAGTTCGAAACTGGGCGGAAACAAGTGCAGGCTTACTGAATATACTTGCTGAAATGTGCCGTTGTACATATTCGCAGTCTTTGCCAGAGTGAACGTGTTTTGCCAGATTGTTTTTAATGGAGAGCTTGGTTGGTCAGGTCAATAAAAAAAGTTCCTGTGTTCTTTTCAGAGGCGGGTCCGAACAAAGAATAGAGTTCCTCTGCTGACAGCACAAGACCAACTTTCCACTACCTGCGTTGGTGGTATAGTGGTGAGCATAGCTGCCTTCCAAGCAGTTGACCTGGGTTCGATTCCCAGCCAACGTATCGCTTTTGTCTCAAGCTGACCTTAAAAAAAGGTGTCCGTGATTCCTGGGGACCTCCGCCTGAAAATTGTGGCTGAAGTAACAGCTGTTGTGGTCATCAAGCAGCATCAAAGGAAGAATTCTCCCCGTCGGGGAATCGAACCCCGGTCTTCCGCGTGACAGGCGGAGATACTGTCCACTATACTAACGAGGAGCTGCGAAAAAGAGGCTGTCGCACACGTTCAGAGCAACTGCAGCTGGCTGCAAACAGTCTTTCCGTTTCCGAGAATGGCCACATGCGTGGTTTCGGGTCATCGCTTAACAGAAGCCAGTGAAGATGACAGAGTCCAGACTCAACCCAATGCGCCGCCGAATGCTTCCTACTACCTGCATTGGTGGTATAGTGGTAAGCATAGCTGCCTTCCAAGCAGTTTTGGGTCATCGCTTAACAGAAACCAGTGAAGGGCAGGCAACAAATTGGAAGTTGTGGTTGATTCATTCAAAGACCAGTGCAATATTAGCATGCACCACGTGGAAGCGCATCTGGTTGTTGTGCGTATTCACAGCCTTTGCCAGAGTGAAAGAGTTTTGAACCAATTGCTTCTCAGACTGATTCGCCGTTTCAAGATGCTGGTGACGCCTGCTGCTCAAAACGGTGCAAATACAACGAAATCCCAGCCAAAATATGCATACAAACACCTTTTGCAAACCAAATGCAAATGTTTTTTTATTGGAAGTGTCATCTGTCAAATGCACTTGTCAAATCATCTAATAATATTAAATAGGAAGTGTCTGATTAAAATGTGTTATTAAATAGTAGAGCTGCATGATGACCAGCAAGTGAGCAGCTGATGAAAAGCATGCTGGCAGGAGTTTGCATCCTAGAATACCCACGGGCGAGCAGAGCGGTAGAGTAGAGGGAGCAAGCAGGCCCAAGGAGGAGGAGATACAGCTCGAGTTTCTCTTCATTATCGCATAAATCTTTCGCCTTTTACTAAAGATTTCCGTGGAGGGGAGCCTTTGCGAGTGTTTTGTATTTTTGGGGGCTCTGCTCACGCCAGAGCTATGCAAGAGAGTTAAAAGCAAAATGAATTTTATCGTGGGTTTCGGCCGACAGAGTCCAGACTCACCAAAATGTGTCGCCGGTTGGTTCCTGCTTTTGAGCTAGGTGAAGGCAATTGTAGAGGCGACCAGGGATGGTTATAACATTTTTGACATTTCTCTCTGTAACTTGGAGTTCTTTTAAGCTAGTGCATTCAAAATGTGATTAAAACTAGTTACAAGTATCAGCTGTTAAATGAAATAGCTGTTATCTTGGCAGCACAAGCAGAAAAGGCGTGCAAGTGTAGGCTTTCTTAATATACTTGCTGAAATGTGTCGCCGGTAAGACGATGTCCATGCTACAAAGTTCTGACTTTTGAGCTACAGTAGGTTAAGGTAACCGTACTAAAGAGCTCTAGGCAGACTGTCATGCCGAAGGAGCTCTGTCTTGTCGTATGTGGAATTTACACAGACTGTATCTGTCAAATCATGTCTCGGAAAAAGCACGCCAATGTGTAGCGTAAGGTTTCTGTAGTGTAGTAGTTATCACGTTTGCTTTACACGCAAAAGGTCCCCAGTTCGAAACTGGGCAGAAACAAGTGCAGGCTTGCTTTATATACTTGCTGAATTGTGTCTCCGGTAAGAGGATGTCCATGCTTGTGAGCTAGGTAAAGGCAATCGTAGGGGAGACCAGGGATGGTTGAAACATTTTTGACATTTCTGTCTATAACTTGGAGTTCTTTTAAGCTAGGGCATTCAAAATGTTACTACAACTGTCAGCTATTATAAGTGGCAGCTATTAAATGACATAGTTGTTATCTTTGCTGCACAAACTTAATATACTTGCTGAAATGTGTCTCCGGTAAGGGATGTCCACCACTCTACAAAGTTCCTGCTTTTGAGCTAGGGGAAGGCAATCGTAGGGGACACCAGGGATGGTTGTAACATTTTTGACATTTCTGTCTGTAACTTTAACAGCTGTTAAATGAAATAGCTGTTATCTTGGCAGCACAAGCAGAAAATGTGTGCAAGTGTAGGCTTTCTTAATATACTTGTTGAAATGTGTCTCCAGTAAGAGGATGTCCAAGCTACAAAGTTCCTGCTTTTGAGCTAGGTGAAGGCAATTGTAGGGGAGACCAGGGATGGTTGTAACATTTTTGACATTTCTGTCTGTAACTTTAACAGCTGTTAAATGAAATAGCTGTTATCTTGGCAGCACAAGCAGAAAATGTGTGCAAGTGTAGGCTTTCTTAATATACTTGTTGAAATGTGTCTCCAGTAAGAGGATGTCCAAGTTACAAAGTTCCTGCTTTTGAGCTAGGTGAAGGCAATTGTAGGGGAGACCAGGGATGGTTGTAACATTTTTGACATTGCTGTTTGTAACTTGGAGTTGTTTTAAGCTAGGGCCTTCAAAATGTGGTTAAAACTATTTGCAAGTGTCAGCTGTTAAATGACATAGTTGTTAACTTTGCTGCACAAACAGAAAAGGTGTGGTTTAGTTTCAAACATGAGGAGTGAACTGTTACAATTCACCCAGTAATCCGAGTTAGTTGTAACGTGAAAGGTCCCCAGTTCGAAACTGGGCGGAAACAAGTGCAGGCTTACTGAATATACTTGCTGAAATGTGCCGTTGTACATATTCGCAGTCTTTGCCAGAGTGAACGTGTTTTGCCAGATTGTTTTTAATGGAGAGCTTGGTTGGTCAGGTCAATAAAAAAAGTTCCTGTGTTCTTTTCAGAGGCGGGTCCGAACAAAGAACAGAGTTCCTCTGCTGACAGCACAAGACCAACTTTCCACTACCTGCGTTGGTGGTATAGTGGTGAGCATAGCTGCCTTCCAAGCAGTTGACCTGGGTTCGATTCCCAGCCAACGTATCGCTTTTGTCTCAAGCTGACCTTAAAAAAAGGTGTCCGTGATTCCTGGGGACCTCCGCCTGAAAATTGTGGCTGAAGTAACAGCTGTTGTGGTCATCAAGCAGCATCAAAGGAAGAATTCTCCCCGTCGGGGAATCGAACCCCGGTCTTCCGCGTGACAGGCGGAGATACTGTCCACTATACTAAAGAGGAGCTGCGAAAAAGAGGCTGTCGCACACGTTCAGAGCAACTGCAGCTGGCTGCAAACAGTCTTTCCGTTTCCGAGAATGGCCACATGCGTTGTTTCGGGTCATCGCTTAACAGAAGCCAGTGAAGATGACAGAGTCCAGACTCAACCCAATGCGCCGCCGAATGCTTCCTACTACCTGCATTGGTGGTATAGTGGTAAGCATAGCTGCCTTCCAAGCAGTTTTGGGTCATCGCTTAACAGAAACCAGTGAAGGGCAGGCAACAAATTGGAAGTTGTGGTTGATTCATTCAAAGACCAGTGCAATATTAGCATGCACCACGTGGAAGCGCATCTGGTTGTTGTGCGTATTCACAGCCTTTGCCAGAGTGAAAGAGTTTTGAACCAATTGCTTCTCAGACTGATTCGCCGTTTCAAGATGCTGGTGACGCCTGCTGCTCAAAACGGTGCAAATACAACGAAATCCCAGCCAAAATATGCATACAAACACCTTTTGCAAACCAAATGCAAATGTTTTTTTATTGGAAGTGTCATCTGTCAAATGCACTTGTCAAATCATCTAATAATATTAAATAGGAAGTGTCTGATTAAAATGTGTTATTAAATAGTAGAGCTGCATGATGACCAGCAAGTGAGCAGCTGATGAAAAGCATGCTGGCAGGAGTTTGCATCCTAGAATACCCACGGGCGAGCAGAGCGGTAGAGTAGAGGGAGCAAGCAGGCCCAAGGAGGAGGAGATACAGCTCGAGTTTCTCTTCATTATCGCATAAATCTTTCGCCTTTTACTAAAGATTTCCGTGGAGGGGAGCCTTTGCGAGTGTTTTGTATTTTTGGGGGCTCTGCTCACGCCAGAGCTATGCAAGAGAGTTAAAAGCAAAATGAATTTTATCGTGGGTTTCGGCCGACAGAGTCCAGACTCACCAAAATGTGTCGCCGGTTGGTTCCTGCTTTTGAGCTAGGTGAAGGCAATTGTAGAGGCGACCAGGGATGGTTATAACATTTTTGACATTTCTCTCTGTAACTTGGAGTTCTTTTAAGCTAGTGCATTCAAAATGTGATTAAAACTAGTTACAAGTATCAGCTGTTAAATGAAATAGCTGTTATCTTGGCAGCACAAGCAGAAAAGGCGTGCAAGTGTAGGCTTTCTTAATATACTTGCTGAAATGTGTCGCCGGTAAGACGATGTCCATGCTACAAAGTTCTGACTTTTGAGCTACAGTAGGTTAAGGTAACCGTACTAAAGAGCTCTAGGCAGACTGTCATGCCGAAGGAGCTCTGTCTTGTCGTATGTGGAATTTACACAGACTGTATCTGTCAAATCATGTCTTGGAAAAAGCACGCCAATGTGTAGCGTAAGGTTTCTGTAGTGTAGTAGTTATCACGTTTGCTTTACACGCAAAAGGTCCCCAGTTCGAAACTGGGCAGAAACAAGTGCAGGCTTGCTTTATATACTTGCTGAATTGTGTCTCCGGTAAGAGGATGTCCATGCTTGTGAGCTAGGTAAAGGCAATCGTAGGGGAGACCAGGGATGGTTGAAACATTTTTGACATTTCTGTCTATAACTTGGAGTTCTTTTAAGCTAGGGCATTCAAAATGTTACTACAACTGTCAGCTATTATAAGTGGCAGCTATTAAATGACATAGTTGTTATCTTTGCTGCACAAACTTAATATACTTGCTGAAATGTGTCTCCGGTAAGGGATGTCCACCACTCTACAAAGTTCCTGCTTTTGAGCTAGGGGAAGGCAATCGTAGGGGACACCAGGGATGGTTGTAACATTTTTGACATTTCTGTCTGTAACTTTAACAGCTGTTAAATGAAATAGCTGTTATCTTGGCAGCACAAGCAGAAAATGTGTGCAAGTGTAGGCTTTCTTAATATACTTGTTGAAATGTGTCTCCAGTAAGAGGATGTCCAAGCTACAAAGTTCCTGCTTTTGAGCTAGGTGAAGGCAATTGTAGGGGAGACCAGGGATGGTTGTAACATTTTTGACATTTCTGTCTGTAACTTTAACAGCTGTTAAATGAAATAGCTGTTATCTTGGCAGCACAAGCAGAAAATGTGTGCAAGTGTAGGCTTTCTTAATATACTTGTTGAAATGTGTCTCCAGTAAGAGGATGTCCAAGCTACAAAGTTCCTGCTTTTGAGCTAGGTGAAGGCAATTGTAGGGGAGACCAGGGATGGTTGTAACATTTTTGACATTGCTGTTTGTAACTTGGAGTTGTTTTAAGCTAGGGCCTTCAAAATGTGGTTAAAACTATTTGCAAGTGTCAGCTGTTAAATGACATAGTTGTTAACTTTGCTGCACAAACAGAAAAGGTGTGGTTTAGTTTCAAACATGAGGAGTGAACTGTTACAATTCACCCAGTAATCCGAGTTAGTTGTAACGTGAAAGGTCCCCAGTTCGAAACTGGGCGGAAACAAGTGCAGGCTTACTGAATATACTTGCTGAAATGTGCCGTTGTACATATTCGCAGTCTTTGCCAGAGTGAACGTGTTTTGCCAGATTGTTTTTAATGGAGAGCTTGGTTGGTCAGGTCAATAAAAAAAGTTCCTGTGTTCTTTTCAGAGGCGGGTCCGAACAAAGAATAGAGTTCCTCTGCTGACAGCACAAGACCAACTTTCCACTACCTGCGTTGGTGGTATAGTGGTGAGCATAGCTGCCTTCCAAGCAGTTGACCTGGGTTCGATTCCCAGCCAACGTATCGCTTTTGTCTCAAGCTGACCTTAAAAAAAGGTGTCCGTGATTCCTGGGGACCTCCGCCTGAAAATTGTGGCTGAAGTAACAGCTGTTGTGGTCATCAAGCAGCATCAAAGGAAGAATTCTCCCCGTCGGGGAATCGAACCCCGGTCTTCCGCGTGACAGGCGGAGATACTGTCCACTATACTAACGAGGAGCTGCGAAAAAGAGGCTGTCGCACACGTTCAGAGCAACTGCAGCTGGCTGCAAACAGTCTTTCCGTTTCCGAGAATGGCCACATGCGTGGTTTCGGGTCATCGCTTAACAGAAGCCAGTGAAGATGACAGAGTCCAGACTCAACCCAATGCGCCGCCGAATGCTTCCTACTACCTGCATTGGTGGTATAGTGGTAAGCATAGCTGCCTTCCAAGCAGTTTTGGGTCATCGCTTAACAGAAACCAGTGAAGGGCAGGCAACAAATTGGAAGTTGTGGTTGATTCATTCAAAGACCAGTGCAATATTAGCATGCACCACGTGGAAGCGCATCTGGTTGTTGTGCGTATTCACAGCCTTTGCCAGAGTGAAAGAGTTTTGAACCAATTGCTTCTCAGACTGATTCGCCGTTTCAAGATGCTGGTGACGCCTGCTGCTCAAAACGGTGCAAATACAACGAAATCCCAGCCAAAATATGCATACAAACACCTTTTGCAAACCAAATGCAAATGTTTTTTTATTGGAAGTGTCATCTGTCAAATGCACTTGTCAAATCATCTAATAATATTAAATAGGAAGTGTCTGATTAAAATGTGTTATTAAATAGTAGAGCTGCATGATGACCAGCAAGTGAGCAGCTGATGAAAAGCATGCTGGCAGGAGTTTGCATCCTAGAATACCCACGGGCGAGCAGAGCGGTAGAGTAGAGGGAGCAAGCAGGCCCAAGGAGGAGGAGATACAGCTCGAGTTTCTCTTCATTATCGCATAAATCTTTCGCCTTTTACTAAAGATTTCCGTGGAGGGGAGCCTTTGCGAGTGTTTTGTATTTTTGGGGGCTCTGCTCACGCCAGAGCTATGCAAGAGAGTTAAAAGCAAAATGAATTTTATCGTGGGTTTCGGCCGACAGAGTCCAGACTCACCAAAATGTGTCGCCGGTTGGTTCCTGCTTTTGAGCTAGGTGAAGGCAATTGTAGAGGCGACCAGGGATGGTTATAACATTTTTGACATTTCTCTCTGTAACTTGGAGTTCTTTTAAGCTAGTGCATTCAAAATGTGATTAAAACTAGTTACAAGTATCAGCTGTTAAATGAAATAGCTGTTATCTTGGCAGCACAAGCAGAAAAGGCGTGCAAGTGTAGGCTTTCTTAATATACTTGCTGAAATGTGTCGCCGGTAAGACGATGTCCATGCTACAAAGTTCTGACTTTTGAGCTACAGTAGGTTAAGGTAACCGTACTAAAGAGCTCTAGGCAGACTGTCATGCCGAAGGAGCTCTGTCTTGTCGTATGTGGAATTTACACAGACTGTATCTGTCAAATCATGTCTTGGAAAAAGCACGCCAATGTGTAGCGTAAGGTTTCTGTAGTGTAGTAGTTATCACGTTTGCTTTACACGCAAAAGGTCCCCAGTTCGAAACTGGGCAGAAACAAGTGCAGGCTTGCTTTATATACTTGCTGAATTGTGTCTCCGGTAAGAGGATGTCCATGCTTGTGAGCTAGGTAAAGGCAATCGTAGGGGAGACCAGGGATGGTTGAAACATTTTTGACATTTCTGTCTATAACTTGGAGTTCTTTTAAGCTAGGGCATTCAAAATGTTACTACAACTGTCAGCTATTATAAGTGGCAGCTATTAAATGACATAGTTGTTATCTTTGCTGCACAAACTTAATATACTTGCTGAAATGTGTCTCCGGTAAGGGATGTCCACCACTCTACAAAGTTCCTGCTTTTGAGCTAGGGGAAGGCAATCGTAGGGGACACCAGGGATGGTTGTAACATTTTTGACATTTCTGTCTGTAACTTTAACAGCTGTTAAATGAAATAGCTGTTATCTTGGCAGCACAAGCAGAAAATGTGTGCAAGTGTAGGCTTTCTTAATATACTTGTTGAAATGTGTCTCCAGTAAGAGGATGTCCAAGCTACAAAGTTCCTGCTTTTGAGCTAGGTGAAGGCAATTGTAGGGGAGACCAGGGATGGTTGTAACATTTTTGACATTTCTGTCTGTAACTTTAACAGCTGTTAAATGAAATAGCTGTTATCTTGGCAGCACAAGCAGAAAATGTGTGCAAGTGTAGGCTTTCTTAATATACTTGTTGAAATGTGTCTCCAGTAAGAGGATGTCCAAGTTACAAAGTTCCTGCTTTTGAGCTAGGTGAAGGCAATTGTAGGGGAGACCAGGGATGGTTGTAACATTTTTGACATTGCTGTTTGTAACTTGGAGTTGTTTTAAGCTAGGGCCTTCAAAATGTGGTTAAAACTATTTGCAAGTGTCAGCTGTTAAATGACATAGTTGTTAACTTTGCTGCACAAACAGAAAAGGTGTGGTTTAGTTTCAAACATGAGGAGTGAACTGTTACAATTCACCCAGTAATCCGAGTTAGTTGTAACGTGAAAGGTCCCCAGTTCGAAACTGGGCGGAAACAAGTGCAGGCTTACTGAATATACTTGCTGAAATGTGCCGTTGTACATATTCGCAGTCTTTGCCAGAGTGAACGTGTTTTGCCAGATTGTTTTTAATGGAGAGCTTGGTTGGTCAGGTCAATAAAAAAAGTTCCTGTGTTCTTTTCAGAGGCGGGTCCGAACAAAGAACAGAGTTCCTCTGCTGACAGCACAAGACCAACTTTCCACTACCTGCGTTGGTGGTATAGTGGTGAGCATAGCTGCCTTCCAAGCAGTTGACCTGGGTTCGATTCCCAGCCAACGTATCGCTTTTGTCTCAAGCTGACCTTAAAAAAAGGTGTCCGTGATTCCTGGGGACCTCCGCCTGAAAATTGTGGCTGAAGTAACAGCTGTTGTGGTCATCAAGCAGCATCAAAGGAAGAATTCTCCCCGTCGGGGAATCGAACCCCGGTCTTCCGCGTGACAGGCGGAGATACTGTCCACTATACTAAAGAGGAGCTGCGAAAAAGAGGCTGTCGCACACGTTCAGAGCAACTGCAGCTGGCTGCAAACAGTCTTTCCGTTTCCGAGAATGGCCACATGCGTTGTTTCGGGTCATCGCTTAACAGAAGCCAGTGAAGATGACAGAGTCCAGACTCAACCCAATGCGCCGCCGAATGCTTCCTACTACCTGCATTGGTGGTATAGTGGTAAGCATAGCTGCCTTCCAAGCAGTTTTGGGTCATCGCTTAACAGAAACCAGTGAAGGGCAGGCAACAAATTGGAAGTTGTGGTTGATTCATTCAAAGACCAGTGCAATATTAGCATGCACCACGTGGAAGCGCATCTGGTTGTTGTGCGTATTCACAGCCTTTGCCAGAGTGAAAGAGTTTTGAACCAATTGCTTCTCAGACTGATTCGCCGTTTCAAGATGCTGGTGACGCCTGCTGCTCAAAACGGTGCAAATACAACGAAATCCCAGCCAAAATATGCATACAAACACCTTTTGCAAACCAAATGCAAATGTTTTTTTATTGGAAGTGTCATCTGTCAAATGCACTTGTCAAATCATCTAATAATATTAAATAGGAAGTGTCTGATTAAAATGTGTTATTAAATAGTAGAGCTGCATGATGACCAGCAAGTGAGCAGCTGATGAAAAGCATGCTGGCAGGAGTTTGCATCCTAGAATACCCACGGGCGAGCAGAGCGGTAGAGTAGAGGGAGCAAGCAGGCCCAAGGAGGAGGAGATACAGCTCGAGTTTCTCTTCATTATCGCATAAATCTTTCGCCTTTTACTAAAGATTTCCGTGGAGGGGAGCCTTTGCGAGTGTTTTGTATTTTTGGGGGCTCTGCTCACGCCAGAGCTATGCAAGAGAGTTAAAAGCAAAATGAATTTTATCGTGGGTTTCGGCCGACAGAGTCCAGACTCACCAAAATGTGTCGCCGGTTGGTTCCTGCTTTTGAGCTAGGTGAAGGCAATTGTAGAGGCGACCAGGGATGGTTATAACATTTTTGACATTTCTCTCTGTAACTTGGAGTTCTTTTAAGCTAGTGCATTCAAAATGTGATTAAAACTAGTTACAAGTATCAGCTGTTAAATGAAATAGCTGTTATCTTGGCAGCACAAGCAGAAAAGGCGTGCAAGTGTAGGCTTTCTTAATATACTTGCTGAAATGTGTCGCCGGTAAGACGATGTCCATGCTACAAAGTTCTGACTTTTGAGCTACAGTAGGTTAAGGTAACCGTACTAAAGAGCTCTAGGCAGACTGTCATGCCGAAGGAGCTCTGTCTTGTCGTATGTGGAATTTACACAGACTGTATCTGTCAAATCATGTCTTGGAAAAAGCACGCCAATGTGTAGCGTAAGGTTTCTGTAGTGTAGTAGTTATCACGTTTGCTTTACACGCAAAAGGTCCCCAGTTCGAAACTGGGCAGAAACAAGTGCAGGCTTGCTTTATATACTTGCTGAATTGTGTCTCCGGTAAGAGGATGTCCATGCTTGTGAGCTAGGTAAAGGCAATCGTAGGGGAGACCAGGGATGGTTGAAACATTTTTGACATTTCTGTCTATAACTTGGAGTTCTTTTAAGCTAGGGCATTCAAAATGTTACTACAACTGTCAGCTATTATAAGTGGCAGCTATTAAATGACATAGTTGTTATCTTTGCTGCACAAACTTAATATACTTGCTGAAATGTGTCTCCGGTAAGGGATGTCCACCACTCTACAAAGTTCCTGCTTTTGAGCTAGGGGAAGGCAATCGTAGGGGACACCAGGGATGGTTGTAACATTTTTGACATTTCTGTCTGTAACTTTAACAGCTGTTAAATGAAATAGCTGTTATCTTGGCAGCACAAGCAGAAAATGTGTGCAAGTGTAGGCTTTCTTAATATACTTGTTGAAATGTGTCTCCAGTAAGAGGATGTCCAAGCTACAAAGTTCCTGCTTTTGAGCTAGGTGAAGGCAATTGTAGGGGAGACCAGGGATGGTTGTAACATTTTTGACATTTCTGTCTGTAACTTTAACAGCTGTTAAATGAAATAGCTGTTATCTTGGCAGCACAAGCAGAAAATGTGTGCAAGTGTAGGCTTTCTTAATATACTTGTTGAAATGTGTCTCCAGTAAGAGGATGTCCAAGCTACAAAGTTCCTGCTTTTGAGCTAGGTGAAGGCAATTGTAGGGGAGACCAGGGATGGTTGTAACATTTTTGACATTGCTGTTTGTAACTTGGAGTTGTTTTAAGCTAGGGCCTTCAAAATGTGGTTAAAACTATTTGCAAGTGTCAGCTGTTAAATGACATAGTTGTTAACTTTGCTGCACAAACAGAAAAGGTGTGGTTTAGTTTCAAACATGAGGAGTGAACTGTTACAATTCACCCAGTAATCCGAGTTAGTTGTAACGTGAAAGGTCCCCAGTTCGAAACTGGGCGGAAACAAGTGCAGGCTTACTGAATATACTTGCTGAAATGTGCCGTTGTACATATTCGCAGTCTTTGCCAGAGTGAACGTGTTTTGCCAGATTGTTTTTAATGGAGAGCTTGGTTGGTCAGGTCAATAAAAAAAGTTCCTGTGTTCTTTTCAGAGGCGGGTCCGAACAAAGAATAGAGTTCCTCTGCTGACAGCACAAGACCAACTTTCCACTACCTGCGTTGGTGGTATAGTGGTGAGCATAGCTGCCTTCCAAGCAGTTGACCTGGGTTCGATTCCCAGCCAACGTATCGCTTTTGTCTCAAGCTGACCTTAAAAAAAGGTGTCCGTGATTCCTGGGGACCTCCGCCTGAAAATTGTGGCTGAAGTAACAGCTGTTGTGGTCATCAAGCAGCATCAAAGGAAGAATTCTCCCCGTCGGGGAATCGAACCCCGGTCTTCCGCGTGACAGGCGGAGATACTGTCCACTATACTAACGAGGAGCTGCGAAAAAGAGGCTGTCGCACACGTTCAGAGCAACTGCAGCTGGCTGCAAACAGTCTTTCCGTTTCCGAGAATGGCCACATGCGTGGTTTCGGGTCATCGCTTAACAGAAGCCAGTGAAGATGACAGAGTCCAGACTCAACCCAATGCGCCGCCGAATGCTTCCTACTACCTGCATTGGTGGTATAGTGGTAAGCATAGCTGCCTTCCAAGCAGTTTTGGGTCATCGCTTAACAGAAACCAGTGAAGGGCAGGCAACAAATTGGAAGTTGTGGTTGATTCATTCAAAGACCAGTGCAATATTAGCATGCACCACGTGGAAGCGCATCTGGTTGTTGTGCGTATTCACAGCCTTTGCCAGAGTGAAAGAGTTTTGAACCAATTGCTTCTCAGACTGATTCGCCGTTTCAAGATGCTGGTGACGCCTGCTGCTCAAAACGGTGCAAATACAACGAAATCCCAGCCAAAATATGCATACAAACACCTTTTGCAAACCAAATGCAAATGTTTTTTTATTGGAAGTGTCATCTGTCAAATGCACTTGTCAAATCATCTAATAATATTAAATAGGAAGTGTCTGATTAAAATGTGTTATTAAATAGTAGAGCTGCATGATGACCAGCAAGTGAGCAGCTGATGAAAAGCATGCTGGCAGGAGTTTGCATCCTAGAATACCCACGGGCGAGCAGAGCGGTAGAGTAGAGGGAGCAAGCAGGCCCAAGGAGGAGGAGATACAGCTCGAGTTTCTCTTCATTATCGCATAAATCTTTCGCCTTTTACTAAAGATTTCCGTGGAGGGGAGCCTTTGCGAGTGTTTTGTATTTTTGGGGGCTCTGCTCACGCCAGAGCTATGCAAGAGAGTTAAAAGCAAAATGAATTTTATCGTGGGTTTCGGCCGACAGAGTCCAGACTCACCAAAATGTGTCGCCGGTTGGTTCCTGCTTTTGAGCTAGGTGAAGGCAATTGTAGAGGCGACCAGGGATGGTTATAACATTTTTGACATTTCTCTCTGTAACTTGGAGTTCTTTTAAGCTAGTGCATTCAAAATGTGATTAAAACTAGTTACAAGTATCAGCTGTTAAATGAAATAGCTGTTATCTTGGCAGCACAAGCAGAAAAGGCGTGCAAGTGTAGGCTTTCTTAATATACTTGCTGAAATGTGTCGCCGGTAAGACGATGTCCATGCTACAAAGTTCTGACTTTTGAGCTACAGTAGGTTAAGGTAACCGTACTAAAGAGCTCTAGGCAGACTGTCATGCCGAAGGAGCTCTGTCTTGTCGTATGTGGAATTTACACAGACTGTATCTGTCAAATCATGTCTTGGAAAAAGCACGCCAATGTGTAGCGTAAGGTTTCTGTAGTGTAGTAGTTATCACGTTTGCTTTACACGCAAAAGGTCCCCAGTTCGAAACTGGGCAGAAACAAGTGCAGGCTTGCTTTATATACTTGCTGAATTGTGTCTCCGGTAAGAGGATGTCCATGCTTGTGAGCTAGGTAAAGGCAATCGTAGGGGAGACCAGGGATGGTTGAAACATTTTTGACATTTCTGTCTATAACTTGGAGTTCTTTTAAGCTAGGGCATTCAAAATGTTACTACAACTGTCAGCTATTATAAGTGGCAGCTATTAAATGACATAGTTGTTATCTTTGCTGCACAAACTTAATATACTTGCTGAAATGTGTCTCCGGTAAGGGATGTCCACCACTCTACAAAGTTCCTGCTTTTGAGCTAGGGGAAGGCAATCGTAGGGGACACCAGGGATGGTTGTAACATTTTTGACATTTCTGTCTGTAACTTTAACAGCTGTTAAATGAAATAGCTGTTATCTTGGCAGCACAAGCAGAAAATGTGTGCAAGTGTAGGCTTTCTTAATATACTTGTTGAAATGTGTCTCCAGTAAGAGGATGTCCAAGCTACAAAGTTCCTGCTTTTGAGCTAGGTGAAGGCAATTGTAGGGGAGACCAGGGATGGTTGTAACATTTTTGACATTTCTGTCTGTAACTTTAACAGCTGTTAAATGAAATAGCTGTTATCTTGGCAGCACAAGCAGAAAATGTGTGCAAGTGTAGGCTTTCTTAATATACTTGTTGAAATGTGTCTCCAGTAAGAGGATGTCCAAGTTACAAAGTTCCTGCTTTTGAGCTAGGTGAAGGCAATTGTAGGGGAGACCAGGGATGGTTGTAACATTTTTGACATTGCTGTTTGTAACTTGGAGTTGTTTTAAGCTAGGGCCTTCAAAATGTGGTTAAAACTATTTGCAAGTGTCAGCTGTTAAATGACATAGTTGTTAACTTTGCTGCACAAACAGAAAAGGTGTGGTTTAGTTTCAAACATGAGGAGTGAACTGTTACAATTCACCCAGTAATCCGAGTTAGTTGTAACGTGAAAGGTCCCCAGTTCGAAACTGGGCGGAAACAAGTGCAGGCTTACTGAATATACTTGCTGAAATGTGCCGTTGTACATATTCGCAGTCTTTGCCAGAGTGAACGTGTTTTGCCAGATTGTTTTTAATGGAGAGCTTGGTTGGTCAGGT
Organism: Zacco platypus; assembly: GCA_038088235.1. NCBI lineage: Eukaryota > Metazoa > Chordata > Actinopteri > Cypriniformes > Xenocyprididae > Zacco > Zacco platypus. Next base: position 20,388,959 of record CM076066.1, on the reverse strand, counting down.
CAATAAAAAAAGTTCCTGTGTTCTTTTCAGAGGCGGGTCCGAACAAAGAACAGAGTTCCTCTGCTGACAGCACAAGACCAACTTTCCACTACCTGCGTTGGTGGTATAGTGGTGAGCATAGCTGCCTTCCAAGCAGTTGACCTGGGTTCGATTCCCAGCCAACGTATCGCTTTTGTCTCAAGCTGACCTTAAAAAAAGGTGTCCGTGATTCCTGGGGACCTCCGCCTGAAAATTGTGGCTGAAGTAACAGCTGTTGTGGTCATCAAGCAGCATCAAAGGAAGAATTCTCCCCGTCGGGGAATCGAACCCCGGTCTTCCGCGTGACAGGCGGAGATACTGTCCACTATACTAAAGAGGAGCTGCGAAAAAGAGGCTGTCGCACACGTTCAGAGCAACTGCAGCTGGCTGCAAACAGTCTTTCCGTTTCCGAGAATGGCCACATGCGTTGTTTCGGGTCATCGCTTAACAGAAGCCAGTGAAGATGACAGAGTCCAGACTCAACCCAATGCGCCGCCGAATGCTTCCTACTACCTGCATTGGTGGTATAGTGGTAAGCATAGCTGCCTTCCAAGCAGTTTTGGGTCATCGCTTAACAGAAACCAGTGAAGGGCAGGCAACAAATTGGAAGTTGTGGTTGATTCATTCAAAGACCAGTGCAATATTAGCATGCACCACGTGGAAGCGCATCTGGTTGTTGTGCGTATTCACAGCCTTTGCCAGAGTGAAAGAGTTTTGAACCAATTGCTTCTCAGACTGATTCGCCGTTTCAAGATGCTGGTGACGCCTGCTGCTCAAAACGGTGCAAATACAACGAAATCCCAGCCAAAATATGCATACAAACACCTTTTGCAAACCAAATGCAAATGTTTTTTTATTGGAAGTGTCATCTGTCAAATGCACTTGTCAAATCATCTAATAATATTAAATAGGAAGTGTCTGATTAAAATGTGTTATTAAATAGTAGAGCTGCATGATGACCAGCAAGTGAGCAGCTGATGAAAAGCATGCTGGCAGGAGTTTGCATCCTAGAATACCCACGGGCGAGCAGAGCGGTAGAGTAGAGGGAGCAAGCAGGCCCAAGGAGGAGGAGATACAGCTCGAGTTTCTCTTCATTATCGCATAAATCTTTCGCCTTTTACTAAAGATTTCCGTGGAGGGGAGCCTTTGCGAGTGTTTTGTATTTTTGGGGGCTCTGCTCACGCCAGAGCTATGCAAGAGAGTTAAAAGCAAAATGAATTTTATCGTGGGTTTCGGCCGACAGAGTCCAGACTCACCAAAATGTGTCGCCGGTTGGTTCCTGCTTTTGAGCTAGGTGAAGGCAATTGTAGAGGCGACCAGGGATGGTTATAACATTTTTGACATTTCTCTCTGTAACTTGGAGTTCTTTTAAGCTAGTGCATTCAAAATGTGATTAAAACTAGTTACAAGTATCAGCTGTTAAATGAAATAGCTGTTATCTTGGCAGCACAAGCAGAAAAGGCGTGCAAGTGTAGGCTTTCTTAATATACTTGCTGAAATGTGTCGCCGGTAAGACGATGTCCATGCTACAAAGTTCTGACTTTTGAGCTACAGTAGGTTAAGGTAACCGTACTAAAGAGCTCTAGGCAGACTGTCATGCCGAAGGAGCTCTGTCTTGTCGTATGTGGAATTTACACAGACTGTATCTGTCAAATCATGTCTCGGAAAAAGCACGCCAATTTGTAGCGTAAGGTTTCTGTAGTGTAGTAGTTATCACGTTTGCTTTACACGCAAAAGGTCCCCAGTTCGAAACTGGGCAGAAACAAGTGCAGGCTTGCTTTATATACTTGCTGAATTGTGTCTCCGGTAAGAGGATGTCCATGCTTGTGAGCTAGGTAAAGGCAATCGTAGGGGAGACCAGGGATGGTTGAAACATTTTTGACATTTCTGTCTATAACTTGGAGTTCTTTTAAGCTAGGGCATTCAAAATGTTACTACAACTGTCAGCTATTATAAGTGGCAGCTATTAAATGACATAGTTGTTATCTTTGCTGCACAAACTTAATATACTTGCTGAAATGTGTCTCCGGTAAGGGATGTCCACCACTCTACAAAGTTCCTGCTTTTGAGCTAGGGGAAGGCAATCGTAGGGGACACCAGGGATGGTTGTAACATTTTTGACATTTCTGTCTGTAACTTTAACAGCTGTTAAATGAAATAGCTGTTATCTTGGCAGCACAAGCAGAAAATGTGTGCAAGTGTAGGCTTTCTTAATATACTTGTTGAAATGTGTCTCCAGTAAGAGGATGTCCAAGCTACAAAGTTCCTGCTTTTGAGCTAGGTGAAGGCAATTGTAGGGGAGACCAGGGATGGTTGTAACATTTTTGACATTTCTGTCTGTAACTTTAACAGCTGTTAAATGAAATAGCTGTTATCTTGGCAGCACAAGCAGAAAATGTGTGCAAGTGTAGGCTTTCTTAATATACTTGTTGAAATGTGTCTCCAGTAAGAGGATGTCCAAGTTACAAAGTTCCTGCTTTTGAGCTAGGTGAAGGCAATTGTAGGGGAGACCAGGGATGGTTGTAACATTTTTGACATTGCTGTTTGTAACTTGGAGTTGTTTTAAGCTAGGGCCTTCAAAATGTGGTTAAAACTATTTGCAAGTGTCAGCTGTTAAATGACATAGTTGTTAACTTTGCTGCACAAACAGAAAAGGTGTGGTTTAGTTTCAAACATGAGGAGTGAACTGTTACAATTCACCCAGTAATCCGAGTTAGTTGTAACGTGAAAGGTCCCCAGTTCGAAACTGGGCGGAAACAAGTGCAGGCTTACTGAATATACTTGCTGAAATGTGCCGTTGTACATATTCGCAGTCTTTGCCAGAGTGAACGTGTTTTGCCAGATTGTTTTTAATGGAGAGCTTGGTTGGTCAGGTCAATAAAAAAAGTTCCTGTGTTCTTTTCAGAGGCGGGTCCGAACAAAGAACAGAGTTCCTCTGCTGACAGCACAAGACCAACTTTCCACTACCTGCGTTGGTGGTATAGTGGTGAGCATAGCTGCCTTCCAAGCAGTTGACCTGGGTTCGATTCCCAGCCAACGTATCGCTTTTGTCTCAAGCTGACCTTAAAAAAAGGTGTCCGTGATTCCTGGGGACCTCCGCCTGAAAATTGTGGCTGAAGTAACAGCTGTTGTGGTCATCAAGCAGCATCAAAGGAAGAATTCTCCCCGTCGGGGAATCGAACCCCGGTCTTCCGCGTGACAGGCGGAGATACTGTCCACTATACTAAAGAGGAGCTGCGAAAAAGAGGCTGTCGCACACGTTCAGAGCAACTGCAGCTGGCTGCAAACAGTCTTTCCGTTTCCGAGAATGGCCACATGCGTTGTTTCGGGTCATCGCTTAACAGAAGCCAGTGAAGATGACAGAGTCCAGACTCAACCCAATGCGCCGCCGAATGCTTCCTACTACCTGCATTGGTGGTATAGTGGTAAGCATAGCTGCCTTCCAAGCAGTTTTGGGTCATCGCTTAACAGAAACCAGTGAAGGGCAGGCAACAAATTGGAAGTTGTGGTTGATTCATTCAAAGACCAGTGCAATATTAGCATGCACCACGTGGAAGCGCATCTGGTTGTTGTGCGTATTCACAGCCTTTGCCAGAGTGAAAGAGTTTTGAACCAATTGCTTCTCAGACTGATTCGCCGTTTCAAGATGCTGGTGACGCCTGCTGCTCAAAACGGTGCAAATACAACGAAATCCCAGCCAAAATATGCATACAAACACCTTTTGCAAACCAAATGCAAATGTTTTTTTATTGGAAGTGTCATCTGTCAAATGCACTTGTCAAATCATCTAATAATATTAAATAGGAAGTGTCTGATTAAAATGTGTTATTAAATAGTAGAGCTGCATGATGACCAGCAAGTGAGCAGCTGATGAAAAGCATGCTGGCAGGAGTTTGCATCCTAGAATACCCACGGGCGAGCAGAGCGGTAGAGTAGAGGGAGCAAGCAGGCCCAAGGAGGAGGAGATACAGCTCGAGTTTCTCTTCATTATCGCATAAATCTTTCGCCTTTTACTAAAGATTTCCGTGGAGGGGAGCCTTTGCGAGTGTTTTGTATTTTTGGGGGCTCTGCTCACGCCAGAGCTATGCAAGAGAGTTAAAAGCAAAATGAATTTTATCGTGGGTTTCGGCCGACAGAGTCCAGACTCACCAAAATGTGTCGCCGGTTGGTTCCTGCTTTTGAGCTAGGTGAAGGCAATTGTAGAGGCGACCAGGGATGGTTATAACATTTTTGACATTTCTCTCTGTAACTTGGAGTTCTTTTAAGCTAGTGCATTCAAAATGTGATTAAAACTAGTTACAAGTATCAGCTGTTAAATGAAATAGCTGTTATCTTGGCAGCACAAGCAGAAAAGGCGTGCAAGTGTAGGCTTTCTTAATATACTTGCTGAAATGTGTCGCCGGTAAGACGATGTCCATGCTACAAAGTTCTGACTTTTGAGCTACAGTAGGTTAAGGTAACCGTACTAAAGAGCTCTAGGCAGACTGTCATGCCGAAGGAGCTCTGTCTTGTCGTATGTGGAATTTACACAGACTGTATCTGTCAAATCATGTCTTGGAAAAAGCACGCCAATGTGTAGCGTAAGGTTTCTGTAGTGTAGTAGTTATCACGTTTGCTTTACACGCAAAAGGTCCCCAGTTCGAAACTGGGCAGAAACAAGTGCAGGCTTGCTTTATATACTTGCTGAATTGTGTCTCCGGTAAGAGGATGTCCATGCTTGTGAGCTAGGTAAAGGCAATCGTAGGGGAGACCAGGGATGGTTGAAACATTTTTGACATTTCTGTCTATAACTTGGAGTTCTTTTAAGCTAGGGCATTCAAAATGTTACTACAACTGTCAGCTATTATAAGTGGCAGCTATTAAATGACATAGTTGTTATCTTTGCTGCACAAACTTAATATACTTGCTGAAATGTGTCTCCGGTAAGGGATGTCCACCACTCTACAAAGTTCCTGCTTTTGAGCTAGGGGAAGGCAATCGTAGGGGACACCAGGGATGGTTGTAACATTTTTGACATTTCTGTCTGTAACTTTAACAGCTGTTAAATGAAATAGCTGTTATCTTGGCAGCACAAGCAGAAAATGTGTGCAAGTGAAGGCTTTCTTAATATACTTGTTGAAATGTGTCTCCAGTAAGAGGATGTCCAAGCTACAAAGTTCCTGCTTTTGAGCTAGGTGAAGGCAATTGTAGGGGAGACCAGGGATGGTTGTAACATTTTTGACATTTCTGTCTGTAACTTTAACAGCTGTTAAATGAAATAGCTGTTATCTTGGCAGCACAAGCAGAAAATGTGTGCAAGTGTAGGCTTTCTTAATATACTTGTTGAAATGTGTCTCCAGTAAGAGGATGTCCAAGCTACAAAGTTCCTGCTTTTGAGCTAGGTGAAGGCAATTGTAGGGGAGACCAGGGATGGTTGTAACATTTTTGACATTGCTGTTTGTAACTTGGAGTTGTTTTAAGCTAGGGCCTTCAAAATGTGGTTAAAACTATTTGCAAGTGTCAGCTGTTAAATGACATAGTTGTTAACTTTGCTGCACAAACAGAAAAGGTGTGGTTTAGTTTCAAACATGAGGAGTGAACTGTTACAATTCACCCAGTAATCCGAGTTAGTTGTAACGTGAAAGGTCCCCAGTTCGAAACTGGGCGGAAACAAGTGCAGGCTTACTGAATATACTTGCTGAAATGTGCCGTTGTACATATTCGCAGTCTTTGCCAGAGTGAACGTGTTTTGCCAGATTGTTTTTAATGGAGAGCTTGGTTGGTCAGGTCAATAAAAAAAGTTCCTGTGTTCTTTTCAGAGGCGGGTCCGAACAAAGAATAGAGTTCCTCTGCTGACAGCACAAGACCAACTTTCCACTACCTGCGTTGGTGGTATAGTGGTGAGCATAGCTGCCTTCCAAGCAGTTGACCTGGGTTCGATTCCCAGCCAACGCATCGCTTTTGTCTCAAGCTGACCTTAAAAAAAGGTGTCCGTGATTCCTGGGGACCTCCACCTGAAAATTGTGGCTGAAGTAACAGCTGTTGTGGTCATCAAGCAGCATCAAAGGAAGAATTCTCCCCGTCGGGGAATCGAACCCCGGTCTTCCGCGTGACAGGCGGAGATACTGTCCACTATACTAACGAGGAGCTGCGAAAAAGAGGCTGTCGCACACGTTCAGAGCAACTGCAGCTGGCTGCAAACAGTCTTTCCGTTTCCGAGAATGGCCACATGCGTGGTTTCGGGTCATCGCTTAACAGAAGCCAGTGAAGATGACAGAGTCCAGACTCAACCCAATGCGCCGCCGAATGCTTCCTACTACCTGCATTGGTGGTATAGTGGTAAGCATAGCTGCCTTCCAAGCAGTTTTGGGTCATCGCTTAACAGAAACCAGTGAAGGGCAGGCAACAAATTGGAAGTTGTGGTTGATTCATTCAAAGACCAGTGCAATATTAGCATGCACCACGTGGAAGCGCATCTGGTTGTTGTGCGTATTCACAGCCTTTGCCAGAGTGAAAGAGTTTTGAACCAATTGCTTCTCAGACTGATTCGCCGTTTCAAGATGCTGGTGACGCCTGCTGCTCAAAACGGTGCAAATACAACGAAATCCCAGCCAAAATATGCATACAAACACCTTTTGCAAACCAAATGCAAATGTTTTTTTATTGGAAGTGTCATCTGTCAAATGCACTTGTCAAATCATCTAATAATATTAAATAGGAAGTGTCTGATTAAAATGTGTTATTAAATAGTAGAGCTGCATGATGACCAGCAAGTGAGCAGCTGATGAAAAGCATGCTGGCAGGAGTTTGCATCCTAGAATACCCACGGGCGAGCAGAGCGGTAGAGTAGAGGGAGCAAGCAGGCCCAAGGAGGAGGAGATACAGCTCGAGTTTCTCTTCATTATCGCATAAATCTTTCGCCTTTTACTAAAGATTTCCGTGGAGGGGAGCCTTTGCGAGTGTTTTGTATTTTTGGGGGCTCTGCTCACGCCAGAGCTATGCAAGAGAGTTAAAAGCAAAATGAATTTTATCGTGGGTTTCGGCCGACAGAGTCCAGACTCACCAAAATGTGTCGCCGGTTGGTTCCTGCTTTTGAGCTAGGTGAAGGCAATTGTAGAGGCGACCAGGGATGGTTATAACATTTTTGACATTTCTCTCTGTAACTTGGAGTTCTTTTAAGCTAGTGCATTCAAAATGTGATTAAAACTAGTTACAAGTATCAGCTGTTAAATGAAATAGCTGTTATCTTGGCAGCACAAGCAGAAAAGGCGTGCAAGTGTAGGCTTTCTTAATATACTTGCTGAAATGTGTCGCCGGTAAGACGATGTCCATGCTACAAAGTTCTGACTTTTGAGCTACAGTAGGTTAAGGTAACCGTACTAAAGAGCTCTAGGCAGACTGTCATGCCGAAGGAGCTCTGTCTTGTCGTATGTGGAATTTACACAGACTGTATCTGTCAAATCATGTCTCGGAAAAAGCACGCCAATTTGTAGCGTAAGGTTTCTGTAGTGTAGTAGTTATCACGTTTGCTTTACACGCAAAAGGTCCCCAGTTCGAAACTGGGCAGAAACAAGTGCAGGCTTGCTTTATATACTTGCTGAATTGTGTCTCCGGTAAGAGGATGTCCATGCTTGTGAGCTAGGTAAAGGCAATCGTAGGGGAGACCAGGGATGGTTGAAACATTTTTGACATTTCTGTCTATAACTTGGAGTTCTTTTAAGCTAGGGCATTCAAAATGTTACTACAACTGTCAGCTATTATAAGTGGCAGCTATTAAATGACATAGTTGTTATCTTTGCTGCACAAACTTAATATACTTGCTGAAATGTGTCTCCGGTAAGGGATGTCCACCACTCTACAAAGTTCCTGCTTTTGAGCTAGGGGAAGGCAATCGTAGGGGACACCAGGGATGGTTGTAACATTTTTGACATTTCTGTCTGTAACTTTAACAGCTGTTAAATGAAATAGCTGTTATCTTGGCAGCACAAGCAGAAAATGTGTGCAAGTGTAGGCTTTCTTAATATACTTGTTGAAATGTGTCTCCAGTAAGAGGATGTCCAAGCTACAAAGTTCCTGCTTTTGAGCTAGGTGAAGGCAATTGTAGGGGAGACCAGGGATGGTTGTAACATTTTTGACATTTCTGTCTGTAACTTTAACAGCTGTTAAATGAAATAGCTGTTATCTTGGCAGCACAAGCAGAAAATGTGTGCAAGTGTAGGCTTTCTTAATATACTTGTTGAAATGTGTCTCCAGTAAGAGGATGTCCAAGCTACAAAGTTCCTGCTTTTGAGCTAGGTGAAGGCAATTGTAGGGGAGACCAGGGATGGTTGTAACATTTTTGACATTGCTGTTTGTAACTTGGAGTTGTTTTAAGCTAGGGCCTTCAAAATGTGGTTAAAACTATTTGCAAGTGTCAGCTGTTAAATGACATAGTTGTTAACTTTGCTGCACAAACAGAAAAGGTGTGGTTTAGTTTCAAACATGAGGAGTGAACTGTTACAATTCACCCAGTAATCCGAGTTAGTTGTAACGTGAAAGGTCCCCAGTTCGAAACTGGGCGGAAACAAGTGCAGGCTTACTGAATATACTTGCTGAAATGTGCCGTTGTACATATTCGCAGTCTTTGCCAGAGTGAACGTGTTTTGCCAGATTGTTTTTAATGGAGAGCTTGGTTGGTCAGGTCAATAAAAAAAGTTCCTGTGTTCTTTTCAGAGGCGGGTCCGAACAAAGAATAGAGTTCCTCTGCTGACAGCACAAGACCAACTTTCCACTACCTGCGTTGGTGGTATAGTGGTGAGCATAGCTGCCTTCCAAGCAGTTGACCTGGGTTCGATTCCCAGCCAACGCATCGCTTTTGTCTCAAGCTGACCTTAAAAAAAGGTGTCCGTGATTCCTGGGGACCTCCACCTGAAAATTGTGGCTGAAGTAACAGCTGTTGTGGTCATCAAGCAGCATCAAAGGAAGAATTCTCCCCGTCGGGGAATCGAACCCCGGTCTTCCGCGTGACAGGCGGAGATACTGTCCACTATACTAACGAGGAGCTGCGAAAAAGAGGCTGTCGCACACGTTCAGAGCAACTGCAGCTGGCTGCAAACAGTCTTTCCGTTTCCGAGAATGGCCACATGCGTGGTTTCGGGTCATCGCTTAACAGAAGCCAGTGAAGATGACAGAGTCCAGACTCAACCCAATGCGCCGCCGAATGCTTCCTACTACCTGCATTGGTGGTATAGTGGTAAGCATAGCTGCCTTCCAAGCAGTTTTGGGTCATCGCTTAACAGAAACCAGTGAAGGGCAGGCAACAAATTGGAAGTTGTGGTTGATTCATTCAAAGACCAGTGCAATATTAGCATGCACCACGTGGAAGCGCATCTGGTTGTTGTGCGTATTCACAGCCTTTGCCAGAGTGAAAGAGTTTTGAACCAATTGCTTCTCAGACTGATTCGCCGTTTCAAGATGCTGGTGACGCCTGCTGCTCAAAACGGTGCAAATACAACGAAATCCCAGCCAAAATATGCATACAAACACCTTTTGCAAACCAAATGCAAATGTTTTTTTATTGGAAGTGTCATCTGTCAAATGCACTTGTCAAATCATCTAATAATATTAAATAGGAAGTGTCTGATTAAAATGTGTTATTAAATAGTAGAGCTGCATGATGACCAGCAAGTGAGCAGCTGATGAAAAGCATGCTGGCAGGAGTTTGCATCCTAGAATACCCACGGGCGAGCAGAGCGGTAGAGTAGAGGGAGCAAGCAGGCCCAAGGAGGAGGAGATACAGCTCGAGTTTCTCTTCATTATCGCATAAATCTTTCGCCTTTTACTAAAGATTTCCGTGGAGGGGAGCCTTTGCGAGTGTTTTGTATTTTTGGGGGCTCTGCTCACGCCAGAGCTATGCAAGAGAGTTAAAAGCAAAATGAATTTTATCGTGGGTTTCGGCCGACAGAGTCCAGACTCACCAAAATGTGTCGCCGGTTGGTTCCTGCTTTTGAGCTAGGTGAAGGCAATTGTAGAGGCGACCAGGGATGGTTATAACATTTTTGACATTTCTCTCTGTAACTTGGAGTTCTTTTAAGCTAGTGCATTCAAAATGTGATTAAAACTAGTTACAAGTATCAGCTGTTAAATGAAATAGCTGTTATCTTGGCAGCACAAGCAGAAAAGGCGTGCAAGTGTAGGCTTTCTTAATATACTTGCTGAAATGTGTCGCCGGTAAGACGATGTCCATGCTACAAAGTTCTGACTTTTGAGCTACAGTAGGTTAAGGTAACCGTACTAAAGAGCTCTAGGCAGACTGTCATGCCGAAGGAGCTCTGTCTTGTCGTATGTGGAATTTACACAGACTGTATCTGTCAAATCATGTCTTGGAAAAAGCACGCCAATGTGTAGCGTAAGGTTTCTGTAGTGTAGTAGTTATCACGTTTGCTTTACACGCAAAAGGTCCCCAGTTCGAAACTGGGCAGAAACAAGTGCAGGCTTGCTTTATATACTTGCTGAATTGTGTCTCCGGTAAGAGGATGTCCATGCTTGTGAGCTAGGTAAAGGCAATCGTAGGGGAGACCAGGGATGGTTGAAACATTTTTGACATTTCTGTCTATAACTTGGAGTTCTTTTAAGCTAGGGCATTCAAAATGTTACTACAACTGTCAGCTATTATAAGTGGCAGCTATTAAATGACATAGTTGTTATCTTTGCTGCACAAACTTAATATACTTGCTGAAATGTGTCTCCGGTAAGGGATGTCCACCACTCTACAAAGTTCCTGCTTTTGAGCTAGGGGAAGGCAATCGTAGGGGACACCAGGGATGGTTGTAACATTTTTGACATTTCTGTCTGTAACTTTAACAGCTGTTAAATGAAATAGCTGTTATCTTGGCAGCACAAGCAGAAAATGTGTGCAAGTGTAGGCTTTCTTAATATACTTGTTGAAATGTGTCTCCAGTAAGAGGATGTCCAAGCTACAAAGTTCCTGCTTTTGAGCTAGGTGAAGGCAATTGTAGGGGAGACCAGGGATGGTTGTAACATTTTTGACATTTCTGTCTGTAACTTTAACAGCTGTTAAATGAAATAGCTGTTATCTTGGCAGCACAAGCAGAAAATGTGTGCAAGTGTAGGCTTTCTTAATATACTTGTTGAAATGTGTCTCCAGTAAGAGGATGTCCAAGCTACAAAGTTCCTGCTTTTGAGCTAGGTGAAGGCAATTGTAGGGGAGACCAGGGATGGTTGTAACATTTTTGACATTGCTGTTTGTAACTTGGAGTTGTTTTAAGCTAGGGCCTTCAAAATGTGGTTAAAACTATTTGCAAGTGTCAGCTGTTAAATGACATAGTTGTTAACTTTGCTGCACAAACAGAAAAGGTGTGGTTTAGTTTCAAACATGAGGAGTGAACTGTTACAATTCACCCAGTAATCCGAGTTAGTTGTAACGTGAAAGGTCCCCAGTTCGAAACTGGGCGGAAACAAGTGCAGGCTTACTGAATATACTTGCTGAAATGTGCCGTTGTACATATTCGCAGTCTTTGCCAGAGTGAACGTGTTTTGCCAGATTGTTTTTAATGGAGAGCTTGGTTGGTCAGGTCAATAAAAAAAGTTCCTGTGTTCTTTTCAGAGGCGGGTCCGAACAAAGAATAGAGTTCCTCTGCTGACAGCACAAGACCAACTTTCCACTACCTGCGTTGGTGGTATAGTGGTGAGCATAGCTGCCTTCCAAGCAGTTGACCTGGGTTCGATTCCCAGCCAACGCATCGCTTTTGTCTCAAGCTGACCTTAAAAAAAGGTGTCCGTGATTCCTGGGGACCTCCACCTGAAAATTGTGGCTGAAGTAACAGCTGTTGTGGTCATCAAGCAGCATCAAAGGAAGAATTCTCCCCGTCGGGGAATCGAACCCCGGTCTTCCGCGTGACAGGCGGAGATACTGTCCACTATACTAACGAGGAGCTGCGAAAAAGAGGCTGTCGCACACGTTCAGAGCAACTGCAGCTGGCTGCAAACAGTCTTTCCGTTTCCGAGAATGGCCACATGCGTGGTTTCGGGTCATCGCTTAACAGAAGCCAGTGAAGATGACAGAGTCCAGACTCAACCCAATGCGCCGCCGAATGCTTCCTACTACCTGCATTGGTGGTATAGTGGTAAGCATAGCTGCCTTCCAAGCAGTTTTGGGTCATCGCTTAACAGAAACCAGTGAAGGGCAGGCAACAAATTGGAAGTTGTGGTTGATTCATTCAAAGACCAGTGCAATATTAGCATGCACCACGTGGAAGCGCATCTGGTTGTTGTGCGTATTCACAGCCTTTGCCAGAGTGAAAGAGTTTTGAACCAATTGCTTCTCAGACTGATTCGCCGTTTCAAGATGCTGGTGACGCCTGCTGCTCAAAACGGTGCAAATACAACGAAATCCCAGCCAAAATATGCATACAAACACCTTTTGCAAACCAAATGCAAATGTTTTTTTATTGGAAGTGTCATCTGTCAAATGCACTTGTCAAATCATCTAATAATATTAAATAGGAAGTGTCTGATTAAAATGTGTTATTAAATAGTAGAGCTGCATGATGACCAGCAAGTGAGCAGCTGATGAAAAGCATGCTGGCAGGAGTTTGCATCCTAGAATACCCACGGGCGAGCAGAGCGGTAGAGTAGAGGGAGCAAGCAGGCCCAAGGAGGAGGAGATACAGCTCGAGTTTCTCTTCATTATCGCATAAATCTTTCGCCTTTTACTAAAGATTTCCGTGGAGGGGAGCCTTTGCGAGTGTTTTGTATTTTTGGGGGCTCTGCTCACGCCAGAGCTATGCAAGAGAGTTAAAAGCAAAATGAATTTTATCGTGGGTTTCGGCCGACAGAGTCCAGACTCACCAAAATGTGTCGCCGGTTGGTTCCTGCTTTTGAGCTAGGTGAAGGCAATTGTAGAGGCGACCAGGGATGGTTATAACATTTTTGACATTTCTCTCTGTAACTTGGAGTTCTTTTAAGCTAGTGCATTCAAAATGTGATTAAAACTAGTTACAAGTATCAGCTGTTAAATGAAATAGCTGTTATCTTGGCAGCACAAGCAGAAAAGGCGTGCAAGTGTAGGCTTTCTTAATATACTTGCTGAAATGTGTCGCCGGTAAGACGATGTCCATGCTACAAAGTTCTGACTTTTGAGCTACAGTAGGTTAAGGTAACCGTACTAAAGAGCTCTAGGCAGACTGTCATGCCGAAGGAGCTCTGTCTTGTCGTATGTGGAATTTACACAGACTGTATCTGTCAAATCATGTCTCGGAAAAAGCACGCCAATTTGTAGCGTAAGGTTTCTGTAGTGTAGTAGTTATCACGTTTGCTTTACACGCAAAAGGTCCCCAGTTCGAAACTGGGCAGAAACAAGTGCAGGCTTGCTTTATATACTTGCTGAATTGTGTCTCCGGTAAGAGGATGTCCATGCTTGTGAGCTAGGTAAAGGCAATCGTAGGGGAGACCAGGGATGGTTGAAACATTTTTGACATTTCTGTCTATAACTTGGAGTTCTTTTAAGCTAGGGCATTCAAAATGTTACTACAACTGTCAGCTATTATAAGTGGCACCTATTAAATGACATAGTTGTTATCTTTGCTGCACAAACTTAATATACTTGCTGAAATGTGTCTCCGGTAAGGGATGTCCACCACTCTACAAAGTTCCTGCTTTTGAGCTAGGGGAAGGCAATCGTAGGGGACACCAGGGATGGTTGTAACATTTTTGACATTTCTGTCTGTAACTTTAACAGCTGTTAAATGAAATAGCTGTTATCTTGGCAGCACAAGCAGAAAATGTGTGCAAGTGTAGGCTTTCTTAATATACTTGTTGAAATGTGTCTCCAGTAAGAGGATGTCCAAGCTACAAAGTTCCTGCTTTTGAGCTAGGTGAAGGCAATTGTAGGGGAGACCAGGGATGGTTGTAACATTTTTGACATTTCTGTCTGTAACTTTAACAGCTGTTAAATGAAATAGCTGTTATCTTGGCAGCACAAGCAGAAAATGTGTGCAAGTGTAGGCTTTCTTAATATACTTGTTGAAATGTGTCTCCAGTAAGAGGATGTCCAAGCTACAAAGTTCCTGCTTTTGAGCTAGGTGAAGGCAATTGTAGGGGAGACCAGGGATGGTTGTAACATTTTTGACATTGCTGTTTGTAACTTGGAGTTGTTTTAAGCTAGGGCCTTCAAAATGTGGTTAAAACTATTTGCAAGTGTCAGCTGTTAAATGACATAGTTGTTAACTTTGCTGCACAAACAGAAAAGGTGTGGTTTAGTTTCAAACATGAGGAGTGAACTGTTACAATTCACCCAGTAATCCGAGTTAGTTGTAACGTGAAAGGTCCCCAGTTCGAAACTGGGCGGAAACAAGTGCAGGCTTACTGAATATACTTGCTGAAATGTGCCGTTGTACATATTCGCAGTCTTTGCCAGAGTGAACGTGTTTTGCCAGATTGTTTTTAATGGAGAGCTTGGTTGGTCAGGTCAATAAAAAAAGTTCCTGTGTTCTTTTCAGAGGCGGGTCCGAACAAAGAATAGAGTTCCTCTGCTGACAGCACAAGACCAACTTTCCACTACCTGCGTTGGTGGTATAGTGGTGAGCATAGCTGCCTTCCAAGCAGTTGACCTGGGTTCGATTCCCAGCCAACGCATCGCTTTTGTCTCAAGCTGACCTTAAAAAAAGGTGTCCGTGATTCCTGGGGACCTCCACCTGAAAATTGTGGCTGAAGTAACAGCTGTTGTGGTCATCAAGCAGCATCAAAGGAAGAATTCTCCCCGTCGGGGAATCGAACCCCGGTCTTCCGCGTGACAGGCGGAGATACTGTCCACTATACTAACGAGGAGCTGCGAAAAAGAGGCTGTCGCACACGTTCAGAGCAACTGCAGCTGGCTGCAAACAGTCTTTCCGTTTCCGAGAATGGCCACATGCGTGGTTTCGGGTCATCGCTTAACAGAAGCCAGTGAAGATGACAGAGTCCAGACTCAACCCAATGCGCCGCCGAATGCTTCCTACTACCTGCATTGGTGGTATAGTGGTAAGCATAGCTGCCTTCCAAGCAGTTTTGGGTCATCGCTTAACAGAAACCAGTGAAGGGCAGGCAACAAATTGGAAGTTGTGGTTGATTCATTCAAAGACCAGTGCAATATTAGCATGCACCACGTGGAAGCGCATCTGGTTGTTGTGCGTATTCACAGCCTTTGCCAGAGTGAAAGAGTTTTGAACCAATTGCTTCTCAGACTGATTCGCCGTTTCAAGATGCTGGTGACGCCTGCTGCTCAAAACGGTGCAAATACAACGAAATCCCAGCCAAAATATGCATACAAACACCTTTTGCAAACCAAATGCAAATGTTTTTTTATTGGAAGTGTCATCTGTCAAATGCACTTGTCAAATCATCTAATAATATTAAATAGGAAGTGTCTGATTAAAATGTGTTATTAAATAGTAGAGCTGCATGATGACCAGCAAGTGAGCAGCTGATGAAAAGCATGCTGGCAGGAGTTTGCATCCTAGAATACCCACGGGCGAGCAGAGCGGTAGAGTAGAGGGAGCAAGCAGGCCCAAGGAGGAGGAGATACAGCTCGAGTTTCTCTTCATTATCGCATAAATCTTTCGCCTTTTACTAAAGATTTCCGTGGAGGGGAGCCTTTGCGAGTGTTTTGTATTTTTGGGGGCTCTGCTCACGCCAGAGCTATGCAAGAGAGTTAAAAGCAAAATGAATTTTATCGTGGGTTTCGGCCGACAGAGTCCAGACTCACCAAAATGTGTCGCCGGTTGGTTCCTGCTTTTGAGCTAGGTGAAGGCAATTGTAGAGGCGACCAGGGATGGTTATAACATTTTTGACATTTCTCTCTGTAACTTGGAGTTCTTTTAAGCTAGTGCATTCAAAATGTGATTAAAACTAGTTACAAGTATCAGCTGTTAAATGAAATAGCTGTTATCTTGGCAGCACAAGCAGAAAAGGCGTGCAAGTGTAGGCTTTCTTAATATACTTGCTGAAATGTGTCGCCGGTAAGACGATGTCCATGCTACAAAGTTCTGACTTTTGAGCTACAGTAGGTTAAGGTAACCGTACTAAAGAGCTCTAGGCAGACTGTCATGCCGAAGGAGCTCTGTCTTGTCGTATGTGGAATTTACACAGACTGTATCTGTCAAATCATGTCTTGGAAAAAGCACGCCAATGTGTAGCGTAAGGTTTCTGTAGTGTAGTAGTTATCACGTTTGCTTTACACGCAAAAGGTCCCCAGTTCGAAACTGGGCAGAAACAAGTGCAGGCTTGCTTTATATACTTGCTGAATTGTGTCTCCGGTAAGAGGATGTCCATGCTTGTGAGCTAGGTAAAGGCAATCGTAGGGGAGACCAGGGATGGTTGAAACATTTTTGACATTTCTGTCTATAACTTGGAGTTCTTTTAAGCTAGGGCATTCAAAATGTTACTACAACTGTCAGCTATTATAAGTGGCAGCTATTAAATGACATAGTTGTTATCTTTGCTGCACAAACTTAATATACTTGCTGAAATGTGTCTCCGGTAAGGGATGTCCACCACTCTACAAAGTTCCTGCTTTTGAGCTAGGGGAAGGCAATCGTAGGGGACACCAGGGATGGTTGTAACATTTTTGACATTTCTGTCTGTAACTTTAACAGCTGTTAAATGAAATAGCTGTTATCTTGGCAGCACAAGCAGAAAATGTGTGCAAGTGTAGGCTTTCTTAATATACTTGTTGAAATGTGTCTCCAGTAAGAGGATGTCCAAGCTACAAAGTTCCTGCTTTTGAGCTAGGTGAAGGCAATTGTAGGGGAGACCAGGGATGGTTGTAACATTTTTGACATTTCTGTCTGTAACTTTAACAGCTGTTAAATGAAATAGCTGTTATCTTGGCAGCACAAGCAGAAAATGTGTGCAAGTGTAGGCTTTCTTAATATACTTGTTGAAATGTGTCTCCAGTAAGAGGATGTCCAAGCTACAAAGTTCCTGCTTTTGAGCTAGGTGAAGGCAATTGTAGGGGAGACCAGGGATGGTTGTAACATTTTTGACATTGCTGTTTGTAACTTGGAGTTGTTTTAAGCTAGGGCCTTCAAAATGTGGTTAAAACTATTTGCAAGTGTCAGCTGTTAAATGACATAGTTGTTAACTTTGCTGCACAAACAGAAAAGGTGTGGTTTAGTTTCAAACATGAGGAGTGAACTGTTACAATTCACCCAGTAATCCGAGTTAGTTGTAACGTGAAAGGTCCCCAGTTCGAAACTGGGCGGAAACAAGTGCAGGCTTACTGAATATACTTGCTGAAATGTGCCGTTGTACATATTCGCAGTCTTTGCCAGAGTGAACGTGTTTTGCCAGATTGTTTTTAATGGAGAGCTTGGTTGGTCAGGTCAATAAAAAAAGTTCCTGTGTTCTTTTCAGAGGCGGGTCCGAACAAAGAATAGAGTTCCTCTGCTGACAGCACAAGACCAACTTTCCACTACCTGCGTTGGTGGTATAGTGGTGAGCATAGCTGCCTTCCAAGCAGTTGACCTGGGTTCGATTCCCAGCCAACGCATCGCTTTTGTCTCAAGCTGACCTTAAAAAAAGGTGTCCGTGATTCCTGGGGACCTCCACCTGAAAATTGTGGCTGAAGTAACAGCTGTTGTGGTCATCAAGCAGCATCAAAGGAAGAATTCTCCCCGTCGGGGAATCGAACCCCGGTCTTCCGCGTGACAGGCGGAGATACTGTCCACTATACTAACGAGGAGCTGCGAAAAAGAGGCTGTCGCACACGTTCAGAGCAACTGCAGCTGGCTGCAAACAGTCTTTCCGTTTCCGAGAATGGCCACATGCGTTGTTTCGGGTCATCGCTTAACAGAAGCCAGTGAAGATGACAGAGTCCAGACTCAACCCAATGCGCCGCCGAATGCTTCCTACTACCTGCATTGGTGGTATAGTGGTAAGCATAGCTGCCTTCCAAGCAGTTTTGGGTCATCGCTTAACAGAAACCAGTGAAGGGCAGGCAACAAATTGGAAGTTGTGGTTGATTCATTCAAAGACCAGTGCAATATTAGCATGCACCACGTGGAAGCGCATCTGGTTGTTGTGCGTATTCACAGCCTTTGCCAGAGTGAAAGAGTTTTGAACCAATTGCTTCTCAGACTGATTCGCCGTTTCAAGATGCTGGTGACGCCTGCTGCTCAAAACGGTGCAAATACAACGAAATCCCAGCCAAAATATGCATACAAACACCTTTTGCAAACCAAATGCAAATGTTTTTTTATTGGAAGTGTCATCTGTCAAATGCACTTGTCAAATCATCTAATAATATTAAATAGGAAGTGTCTGATTAAAATGTGTTATTAAATAGTAGAGCTGCATGATGACCAGCAAGTGAGCAGCTGATGAAAAGCATGCTGGCAGGAGTTTGCATCCTAGAATACCCACGGGCGAGCAGAGCGGTAGAGTAGAGGGAGCAAGCAGGCCCAAGGAGGAGGAGATACAGCTCGAGTTTCTCTTCATTATCGCATAAATCTTTCGCCTTTTACTAAAGATTTCCGTGGAGGGGAGCCTTTGCGAGTGTTTTGTATTTTTGGGGGCTCTGCTCACGCCAGAGCTATGCAAGAGAGTTAAAAGCAAAATGAATTTTATCGTGGGTTTCGGCCGACAGAGTCCAGACTCACCAAAATGTGTCGCGGTTGGTTCCTGCTTTTGAGCTAGGTGAAGGCAATTGTAGAGGCGACCAGGGATGGTTATAACATTTTTGACATTTCTCTCTGTAACTTGGAGTTCTTTTAAGCTAGTGCATTCAAAATGTGATTAAAACTAGTTACAAGTATCAGCTGTTAAATGAAATAGCTGTTATCTTGGCAGCACAAGCAGAAAAGGCGTGCAAGTGTAGGCTTTCTTAATATACTTGCTGAAATGTGTCGCCGGTAAGACGATGTCCATGCTACAAAGTTCTGACTTTTGAGCTACAGTAGGTTAAGGTAACCGTACTAAAGAGCTCTAGGCAGACTGTCATGCCGAAGGAGCTCTGTCTTGTCGTATGTGGAATTTACACAGACTGTATCTGTCAAATCATGTCTTGGAAAAAGCACGCCAATGTGTAGCGTAAGGTTTCTGTAGTGTAGTAGTTATCACGTTTGCTTTACACGCAAAAGGTCCCCAGTTCGAAACTGGGCAGAAACAAGTGCAGGCTTGCTTTATATACTTGCTGAATTGTGTCTCCGGTAAGAGGATGTCCATGCTTGTGAGCTAGGTAAAGGCAATCGTAGGGGAGACCAGGGATGGTTGAAACATTTTTGACATTTCTGTCTATAACTTGGAGTTCTTTTAAGCTAGGGCATTCAAAATGTTACTACAACTGTCAGCTATTATAAGTGGCAGCTATTAAATGACATAGTTGTTATCTTTGCTGCACAAACTTAATATACTTGCTGAAATGTGTCTCCGGTAAGGGATGTCCACCACTCTACAAAGTTCCTGCTTTTGAGCTAGGGGAAGGCAATCGTAGGGGACACCAGGGATGGTTGTAACATTTTTGACATTTCTGTCTGTAACTTTAACAGCTGTTAAATGAAATAGCTGTTATCTTGGCAGCACAAGCAGAAAATGTGTGCAAGTGTAGGCTTTCTTAATATACTTGTTGAAATGTGTCTCCAGTAAGAGGATGTCCAAGCTACAAAGTTCCTGCTTTTGAGCTAGGTGAAGGCAATTGTAGGGGAGACCAGGGATGGTTGTAACATTTTTGACATTGCTGTTTGTAACTTGGAGTTGTTTTAAGCTAGGGCCTTCAAAATGTGGTTAAAACTATTTGCAAGTGTCAGCTGTTAAATGACATAGTTGTTAACTTTGCTGCACAAACAGAAAAGGTGTGGTTTAGTTTCAAACATGAGGAGTGAACTGTTACAATTCACCCAGTAATCCGAGTTAGTTGTAACGTGAAAGGTCCCCAGTTCGAAACTGGGCGGAAACAAGTGCAGGCTTACTGAATATACTTGCTGAAATGTGCCGTTGTACATATTCGCAGTCTTTGCCAGAGTGAACGTGTTTTGCCAGATTGTTTTTAATGGAGAGCTTGGTTGGTCAGGTCAATAAAAAAAGTTCCTGTGTTCTTTTCAGAGGCGGGTCCGAACAAAGAACAGAGTTCCTCTGCTGACAGCACAAGACCAACTTTCCACTACCTGCGTTGGTGGTATAGTGGTGAGCATAGCTGCCTTCCAAGCAGTTGACCTGGGTTCGATTCCCAGCCAACGTGTCGCTTTTGTCTCAAGCTGACCTTAAAAAAAGGTGTCCGTTATTCCTGGGGACCTCCACCTGAAAATTGTGGCTGAAGTAACAGCTGTTGTGGTCATCAAGCAGCATCAAAGGAAGAATTCTCCCCGTCGGGGAATCGAACCCCGGTCTTCCGCGTGACAGGCGGAGATACTGTCCACTATACTAACGAGGAGCTGCGAAAAAGAGGCTGTCGCACACGTTCAGAGCAACTGCAGCTGGCTGCAAACAGTCTTTCCGTTTCCGAGAATGGCCACATGCGTTGTTTCGGGTCATCGCTTAACAGAAGCCAATGAAGATGACAGAGTCCAGACTCAACCCAATGCGCCGCCGAATGCTTCCTACTACCTGCATTGGTGGTGTAGTGGTAAGCATAGCTGCCTTCCAAGCAGTTTTGGGTCATCGCTTAACAGAAACCAGTGAAGGGCAGGCAACAAATTGGAAGTTGTGGTTGATTCATTCAAAGACCAGTGCAATATTAGCATGCACCACGTGGAAGTGCATCTGGTTGTTGTGCGTATTCACAGCCTTTGCCAGAGTGAAAGAGTTTTGAACCAATTGCTTCTCAGACTGATTCGCCGTTTCAAGATGCTGGTGACGCCTGCTGCTCAAAACGGTGCAAATACAACGAAATCCCAGCCAAAATATGCATACAAACACCTTTTGCAAACCAAATGCAAATGTTTTTTTATTGGAAGTGTCATCTGTCAAATGCACTTGTCAAATCATCTAATAATATTAAATAGGAAGTGTCTGATTAAAATGTGTTATTAAATAGTAGAGCTGCATGATGACCAGCAAGTGAGCAGCTGATGAAAAGCATGCTGGCAGGAGTTTGCATCCTAGAATACCCACGGGCGAGCAGAGCGGTAGAGTAGAGGGAGCAAGCAGGCCCAAGGAGGAGGAGATACAGCTCGAGTTTCTCTTCATTATCGCATAAATCTTTCGCCTTTTACTAAAGATTTCCGTGGAGGGGAGCCTTTGCGAGTGTTTTGTATTTTTGGGGGCTCTGCTCACGCCAGAGCTATGCAAGAGAGTTAAAAGCAAAATGAATTTTATCGTGGGTTTCGGCCGACAGAGTCCAGACTCACCAAAATGTGTCGCCGGTTGGTTCCTGCTTTTGAGCTAGGTGAAGGCAATTGTACAGGCGACCAGGGATGGTTATAACATTTTTGACATTTCTCTCTGTAACTTGGAGTTCTTTTAAGCTAGTGCATTCAAAATGTGATTAAAACTAGTTACAAGTATCAGCTGTTAAATGAAATAGCTGTTATCTTGGCAGCACAAGCAGAAAAGGCGTGCAAGTGTAGGCTTTCTTAATATACTTGCTGAAATGTGTCGCCGGTAAGACGATGTCCATGCTACAAAGTTCTGACTTTTGAGCTACAGTAGGTTAAGGTAACCGTACTAAAGAGCTCTAGGCAGACTGTCATGCCGAAGGAGCTCTGTCTTGTCGTATGTGGAATTTACACAGACTGTATCTGTCAAATCATGTCTTGGAAAAAGCACGCCAATGTGTAGCGTAAGGTTTCTGTAGTGTAGTAGTTATCACGTTTGCTTTACACGCAAAAGGTCCCCAGTTCGAAACTGGGCAGAAACAAGTGCAGGCTTGCTTTATATACTTGCTGAATTGTGTCTCCGGTAAGAGGATGTCCATGCTTGTGAGCTAGGTAAAGGCAATCGTAGGGGAGACCAGGGATGGTTGAAACATTTTTGACATTTCTGTCTATAACTTGGAGTTCTTTTAAGCTAGGGCATTCAAAATGTTACTACAACTGTCAGCTATTATAAGTGGCAGCTATTAAATGACATAGTTGTTATCTTTGCTGCACAAACTTAATATACTTGCTGAAATGTGTCTCCGGTAAGGGATGTCCACCACTCTACAAAGTTCCTGCTTTTGAGCTAGGGGAAGGCAATCGTAGGGGACACCAGGGATGGTTGTAACATTTTTGACATTTCTGTCTGTAACTTTAACAGCTGTTAAATGAAATAGCTGTTATCTTGGCAGCACAAGCAGAAAATGTGTGCAAGTGTAGGCTTTCTTAATATACTTGTTGAAATGTGTCTCCAGTAAGAGGATGTCCAAGCTACAAAGTTCCTGCTTTTGAGCTAGGTGAAGGCAATTGTAGGGGAGACCAGGGATGGTTGTAACATTTTTGACATTGCTGTTTGTAACTTGGAGTTGTTTTAAGCTAGGGCCTTCAAAATGTGGTTAAAACTATTTGCAAGTGTCAGCTGTTAAATGACATAGTTGTTAACTTTGCTGCACAAACAGAAAAGGTGTGGTTTAGTTTCAAACATGAGGAGTGAACTGTTACAATTCACCCAGTAATCCGAGTTAGTTGTAACGTGAAAGGTCCCCAGTTCGAAACTGGGCGGAAACAAGTGCAGGCTTACTGAATATACTTGCTGAAATGTGCCGTTGTACATATTCGCAGTCTTTGCCAGAGTGAACGTGTTTTGCCAGATTGTTTTTAATGGAGAGCTTGGTTGGTCAGGTCAATAAAAAAAGTTCCTGTGTTCTTTTCAGAGGCGGGTCCGAACAAAGAACAGAGTTCCTCTGCTGACAGCACAAGACCAACTTTCCACTACCTGCGTTGGTGGTATAGTGGTGAGCATAGCTGCCTTCCAAGCAGTTGACCTGGGTTCGATTCCCAGCCAACGTGTCGCTTTTGTCTCAAGCTGACCTTAAAAAAAGGTGTCCGTTATTCCTGGGGACCTCCACCTGAAAATTGTGGCTGAAGTAACAGCTGTTGTGGTCATCAAGCAGCATCAAAGGAAGAATTCTCCCCGTCGGGGAATCGAACCCCGGTCTTCCGCGTGACAGGCGGAGATACTGTCCACTATACTAACGAGGAGCTGCGAAAAAGAGGCTGTCGCACACGTTCAGAGCAACTGCAGCTGGCTGCAAACAGTCTTTCCGTTTCCGAGAATGGCCACATGCGTTGTTTCGGGTCATCGCTTAACAGAAGCCAATGAAGATGACAGAGTCCAGACTCAACCCAATGCGCCGCCGAATGCTTCCTACTACCTGCATTGGTGGTGTAGTGGTAAGCATAGCTGCCTTCCAAGCAGTTTTGGGTCATCGCTTAACAGAAACCAGTGAAGGGCAGGCAACAAATTGGAAGTTGTGGTTGATTCATTCAAAGACCAGTGCAATATTAGCATGCACCACGTGGAAGCGCATCTGGTTGTTGTGCGTATTCACAGCCTTTGCCAGAGTGAAAGAGTTTTGAACCAATTGCTTCTCAGACTGATTCGCCGTTTCAAGATGCTGGTGACGCCTGCTGCTCAAAACGGTGCAAATACAACGAAATCCCAGCCAAAATATGCATACAAACACCTTTTGCAAACCAAATGCAAATGTTTTTTTATTGGAAGTGTCATCTGTCAAATGCACTTGTCAAATCATCTAATAATATTAAATAGGAAGTGTCTGATTAAAATGTGTTATTAAATAGTAGAGCTGCATGATGACCAGCAAGTGAGCAGCTGATGAAAAGCATGCTGGCAGGAGTTTGCATCCTAGAATACCCACGGGCGAGCAGAGCGGTAGAGTAGAGGGAGCAAGCAGGCCCAAGGAGGAGGAGATACAGCTCGAGTTTCTCTTCATTATCGCATAAATCTTTCGCCTTTTACTAAAGATTTCCGTGGAGGGGAGCCTTTGCGAGTGTTTTGTATTTTTGGGGGCTCTGCTCACGCCAGAGCTATGCAAGAGAGTTAAAAGCAAAATGAATTTTATCGTGGGTTTCGGCCGACAGAGTGCAGACTCACCAAAATGTGTCGCCGGTTGGTTCCTGCTTTTGAGCTAGTCGAAGGCAATTGTACAGGCGACCAGGGATGGTTATAACATTTTTGACATTTCTCTCTGTAACTTGGAGTTCTTTTAAGCTAGTGCATTCAAAATGTGATTAAAACTAGTTACAAGTATCAGCTGTTAAATGAAATAGCTGTTATCTTGGCAGCACAAGCAGAAAAGGCGTGCAAGTGTAGGCTTTCTTAATATACTTGCTGAAATGTGTCGCCGGTAAGACGATGTCCATGCTACAAAGTTCTGACTTTTGAGCTACAGTAGGTTAAGGTAACCGTACTAAAGAGCTCTAGGCAGACTGTCATGCCGAAGGAGCTCTGTCTTGTCGTATGTGGAATTTACACAGACTGTATCTGTCAAATCATGTCTTGGAAAAAGCACGCCAATGTGTAGCGTAAGGTTTCTGTAGTGTAGTAGTTATCACGTTTGCTTTACACGCAAAAGGTCCCCAGTTCGAAACTGGGCAGAAACAAGTGCAGGCTTGCTTTATATACTTGCTGAATTGTGTCTCCGGTAAGAGGATGTCCATGCTTGTGAGCTAGGTAAAGGCAATCGTAGGGGAGACCAGGGATGGTTGAAACATTTTTGACATTTCTGTCTATAACTTGGAGTTCTTTTAAGCTAGGGCATTCAAAATGTTACTACAACTGTCAGCTATTATAAGTGGCAGCTATTAAATGACATAGTTGTTATCTTTGCTGCACAAACTTAATATACTTGCTGAAATGTGTCTCCGGTAAGGGATGTCCACCACTCTACAAAGTTCCTGCTTTTGAGCTAGGGGAAGGCAATCGTAGGGGACACCAGGGATGGTTGTAACATTTTTGACATTTCTGTCTGTAACTTTAACAGCTGTTAAATGAAATAGCTGTTATCTTGGCAGCACAAGCAGAAAATGTGTGCAAGTGTAGGCTTTCTTAATATACTTGTTGAAATGTGTCTCCAGTAAGAGGATGTCCAAGCTACAAAGTTCCTGCTTTTGAGCTAGGTGAAGGCAATTGTAGGGGAGACCAGGGATGGTTGTAACATTTTTGACATTGCTGTTTGTAACTTGGACTTGTTTTAAGCTAGGGCCTTCAAAATGTGGTTAAAACTATTTGCAAGTGTCAGCTGTTAAATGACATAGTTGTTAACTTTGCTGCACAAACAGAAAAGGTGTGGTTTAGTTTCAAACATGAGGAGTGAACTGTTACAATTCACCCAGTAATCCGAGTTAGTTGTAACGTGAAAGGTCCCCAGTTCGAAACTGGGCGGAAACAAGTGCAGGCTTACTGAATATACTTGCTGAAATGTGCCGTTGTACATATTCGCAGTCTTTGCCAGAGTGAACGTGTTTTGCCAGATTGTTTTTAATGGAGAGCTTGGTTGGTCAGGTCAATAAAAAAAGTTCCTGTGTTCTTTTCAGAGGCGGGTCCGAACAAAGAACAGAGTTCCTCTGCTGACAGCACAAGACCAACTTTCCACTACCTGCGTTGGTGGTATAGTGGTGAGCATAGCTGCCTTCCAAGCAGTTGACCTGGGTTCGATTCCCAGCCAACGTATCGCTTTTGTCTCAAGCTGACCTTAAAAAAAGGTGTCCGTGATTCCTGGGGACCTCCGCCTGAAAATTGTGGCTGAAGTAACAGCTGTTGTGGTCATCAAGCAGCATCAAAGGAAGAATTCTCCCCGTCGGGGAATCGAACCCCGGTCTTCCGCGTGACAGGCGGAGATACTGTCCACTATACTAAAGAGGAGCTGCGAAAAAGAGGCTGTCGCACACGTTCAGAGCAACTGCAGCTGGCTGCAAACAGTCTTTCCGTTTCCGAGAATGGCCACATGCGTTGTTTCGGGTCATCGCTTAACAGAAGCCAGTGAAGATGACAGAGTCCAGACTCAACCCAATGCGCCGCCGAATGCTTCCTACTACCTGCATTGGTGGTATAGTGGTAAGCATAGCTGCCTTCCAAGCAGTTTTGGGTCATCGCTTAACAGAAACCAGTGAAGGGCAGGCAACAAATTGGAAGTTGTGGTTGATTCATTCAAAGACCAGTGCAATATTAGCATGCACCACGTGGAAGCGCATCTGGTTGTTGTGCGTATTCACAGCCTTTGCCAGAGCGAAAGAGTTTTGAACCAATTGCTTCTCAGACTGATTCGCCGTTTCAAGATGCTGGTGACGCCTGCTGCTCAAAACGGTGCAAATACAACGAAATCCCAGCCAAAATATGCATACAAACACCTTTTGCAAACCAAATGCAAATGTTTTTTTATTGGAAGTGTCATCTGTCAAATGCACTTGTCAAATCATCTAATAATATTAAATAGGAAGTGTCTGATTAAAATGTGTTATTAAATAGTAGAGCTGCATGATGACCAGCAAGTGAGCAGCTGATGAAAAGCATGCTGGCAGGAGTTTGCATCCTAGAATACCCACGGGCGAGCAGAGCGGTAGAGTAGAGGGAGCAAGCAGGCCCAAGGAGGAGGAGATACAGCTCGAGTTTCTCTTCATTATCGCATAAATCTTTCGCCTTTTACTAAAGATTTCCGTGGAGGGGACCCTTTGCGAGTGTTTTGTATTTTTGGGGGCTCTGCTCACGCCAGAGCTATGCAAGAGAGTTAAAAGCAAAATGAATTTTATCGTGGGTTTCGGCCGACAGAGTCCAGACTCACCAAAATGTGTCGCCGGTTGGTTCCTGCTTTTGAGCTAGGTGAAGGCAATTGTAGAGGCGACCAGGGATGGTTATAACATTTTTGACATTTCTCTCTGTAACTTGGAGTTCTTTTAAGCTAGTGCATTCAAAATGTGATTAAAACTAGTTACAAGTATCAGCTGTTAAATGAAATAGCTGTTATCTTGGCAGCACAAGCAGAAAAGGCGTGCAAGTGTAGGCTTTCTTAATATACTTGCTGAAATGTGTCGCCGGTAAGACGATGTCCATGCTACAAAGTTCTGACTTTTGAGCTACAGTAGGTTAAGGTAACCGTACTAAAGAGCTCTAGGCAGACTGTCATGCCGAAGGAGCTCTGTCTTGTTGTATGTGGAATTTACACAGACTGTATCTGTCAAATCATGTCTTGGAAAAAGCACGCCAATGTGTAGCGTAAGGTTTCTGTAGTGTAGTAGTTATCACGTTTGCTTTACACGCAAAAGGTCCCCAGTTCGAAACTGGGCAGAAACAAGTGCAGGCTTGCTTTATATACTTGCTGAATTGTGTCTCCGGTAAGAGGATGTCCATGCTTGTGAGCTAGGTAAAGGCAATCGTAGGGGAGACCAGGGATGGTTGAAACATTTTTGACATTTCTGTCTATAACTTGGAGTTCTTTTAAGCTAGGGCATTCAAAATGTTACTACAACTGTCAGCTATTATAAGTGGCAGCTATTAAATGACATAGTTGTTATCTTTGCTGCACAAACTTAATATACTTGCTGAAATGTGTCTCCGGTAAGGGATGTCCACCACTCTACAAAGTTCCTGCTTTTGAGCTAGGGGAAGGCAATCGTAGGGGACACCAGGGATGGTTGTAACATTTTTGACATTTCTGTCTGTAACTTTAAAAGCTGTTAAATGAAATAGCTGTTATCCTGGCAGCACAAGCAGAAAATGTGTGCAAGTGTAGGCTTTCTTAATATACTTGCTGAAATGTGTCTCCAGTAAGAGGATGTCCAAGCTACAAAGTTCCTGCTTTTGAGCTAGGTGAAGGCAATTGTAGGGGAGACCAGGGATGGTTGTAACATTTTTGACATTGCTGTTTGTAACTTGGAGTTGTTTTAAGCTAGGGCCTTCAAAATGTGGTTAAAACTATTTGCAAGTGTCAGCTGTTAAATGACATAGTTGTTAACTTTGCTGCACAAACAGAAAAGGTGTGGTTTAGTTTCAAACATGAGGAGTGAACTGTTACAATTCACCCAGTAATCCGAGTTAGTTGTAACGTGAAAGGTCCCCAGTTCGAAACTGGGCGGAAACAAGTGCAGGCTTACTGAATATACTTGCTGAAATGTGCCGTTGTACATATTCGCAGTCTTTGCCAGAGTGAACGTGTTTTGCCAGATTGTTTTTAATGGAGAGCTTGGTTGGTCAGGTCAATAAAAAAAGTTCCTGTGTTCTTTTCAGAGGCGGGTCCGAACAAAGAACAGAGTTCCTCTGCTGACAGCACAAGACCAACTTTCCACTACCTGCGTTGGTGGTATAGTGGTGAGCATAGCTGCCTTCCAAGCAGTTGACCTGGGTTTGATTCCCAGCCAACGCATCGCTTTTGTCTCAAGCTGACCTTAAAAAAAGGTGTCCGTGATTCCTGGGGACCTCCGCCTGAAAATTGTGGCTGAAGTAACAGCTGTTGTGGTCATCAAGCAGCATCAAAGGAAGAATTCTCCCCGTCGGGGAATCGAACCCCGGTCTTCCGCGTGACAGGCGGAGATACTGTCCACTATACTAACGAGGAGCAGCGAAAAAGAGGCTGTCGCACACGTTCAGAGCAACTGCAGCTGGCTGCAAACAGTCTTTCCGTTTCCGAGAATGGCCACATGCGTTGTTTCGGGTCATCGCTTAACAGAAGCCAGTGAAGATGACAGAGTCCAGACTCAACCCAATGCGCCGCCGAATGCTTCCTACTACCTGCATTGGTGGTATAGTGGTAAGCATAGCTGCCTTCCAAGCAGTTTTGGGTCATCGCTTAACAGAAACCAGTGAAGGGCAGGCAACAAATTGGAAGTTGTGGTTGATTCATTCAAAGACCAGTGCAATATTAGCATGCACCACGTGGAAGCGCATCTGGTTGTTGTGCGTATTCACAGCCTTTGCCAGAGCGAAAGAGTTTTGAACCAATTGCTTCTCAGACTGATTCGCCGTTTCAAGATGCTGGTGACGCCTGCTGCTCAAAACGGTGCAAATACAACGAAATCCCAGCCAAAATATGCATACAAACACCTTTTGCAAACCAAATGCAAATGTTTTTTTATTGGAAGTGTCATCTGTCAAATGCACTTGTCAAATCATCTAATAATATTAAATAGGAAGTGTCTGATTAAAATGTGTTATTAAATAGTAGAGCTGCATGATGACCAGCAAGTGAGCAGCTGATGAAAAGCATGCTGGCAGAAGTTTGCATCCTAGAATACCCACGGGCGAGCAGAGCGGTAGAGTAGAGGGAGCAAGCAGGCCCAAGGAGGAGGAGATACAGCTCGAGTTTCTCTTCATTATCGCATAAATCTTTCGCCTTTTACTAAAGATTTCCGTGGAGGGGACCCTTTGTGAGTGTTTTGTATTTTTGGGGGCTCTGCTCACGCCAGAGCTATGCAAGAGAGTTAAAAGCAAAATGAATTTTATCGTGGGTTTCGGCCGACAGAGTCCAGACTCACCAAAATGTGTCGCCGGTTGGTTCCTGCTTTTGAGCTAGGTGAAGGCAATTGTAGAGGCGACCAGGGATGGTTATAACATTTTTGACATTTCTCTCTGTAACTTGGAGTTCTTTTAAGCTAGTGCATTCAAAATGTGATTAAAACTAGTTACAAGTATCAGCTGTTAAATGAAATAGCTGTTATCCTGGCAGCACAAGCAGAAAATGTGTGCAAGTGTAGGCTTTCTTAATATACTTGCTGAAATGTCCAAGCTACAAAGTTCCTGCTTTTGAGCTAGGTGAAGGCAATTGTAGGGGAGACCAGGGATGGTTGTAACATTTTTGACATTGCTGTTTGTAACTTGGAGTTGTTTTAAGCTAGGGCCTTCAAAATGTGGTTAAAACTATTTGCAAGTGTCAGCTGTTAAATGACATAGTTGTTAACTTTACTGCACAAACAGAAAAGGTGTGGTTTAGTTTCAAACATGAGGAGTGAACTGTTACAATTCACCCAGTAATCCGAGTTAGTTGTAACGTGAAAGGTCCCCAGTTCGAAACTGGGCGGAAACAAGTGCAGGCTTACTGAATATACTTGCTGAAATGTGCTGTTGTACATATTCGCAGTCTTTGCCAGAGTGAACGTGTTTTGCCAGATTGTTTTTAATGGAGAGCTTGGTTGGTCAGGTCAATAAAAAAAGTTCCTGTGTTCTTTTCAGAGGCGGGTCCGAACAAAGAACAGAGTTCCTCTGCTGACAGCACAAGACCAACTTTCCACTACCTGCGTTGGTGGTATAGTGGTGAGCATAGCTGCCTTCCAAGCAGTTGACCTGGGTTCGTTTCCCAGCCAACGCATCGCTTTTGTCTCAAGCTGACCTTAAAAAAAGGTGTCCGTGATTCCTGGGGACCTCCGCCTGAAAATTGTGGCTGAAGTAACAGCTGTTGTGGTCATCAAGCAGCATCAAAGGAAGAATTCTCCCCGTCGGGGAATCGAACCCCGGTCTTCCGCGTGACAGGCGGAGATACTGTCCACTATACTAACGAGGAGCAGCGAAAAAGAGGCTGTCGCACACGTTCAGAGCAACTGCAGCTGGCTGCAAACAGTCTTTCCGTTTCCGAGAATGGCCACATGCGTTGTTTCGGGTCATCGCTTAACAGAAGCCAGTGAAGATGACAGAGTCCAGACTCAACCCAATGCGCCGCCGAATGCTTCCTACTACCTGCATTGGTGGTATAGTGGTAAGCATAGCTGCCTTCCAAGCAGTTTTGGGTCATCGCTTAACAGAAACCAGTGAAGGGCAGGCAACAAATTGGAAGTTGTGGTTGATTCATTCAAAGACCAGTGCAATATTAGCATGCACCACGTGGAAGCGCATCTGGTTGTTGTGCGTATTCACAGCCTTTGCCAGAGCGAAAGAGTTTTGAACCAATTGCTTCTCAGACTGATTCGCCGTTTCAAGATGCTGGTGACGCCTGCTGCTCAAAACGGTGCAAATACAACGAAATCCCAGCCAAAATATGCATACAAACACCTTTTGCAAACCAAATGCAAATGTTTTTTTATTGGAAGTGTCATCTGTCAAATGCACTTGTCAAATCATCTAATAATATTAAATAGGAAGTGTCTGATTAAAATGTGTTATTAAATAGTAGAGCTGCATGATGATCAGCAAGTGAGCAGCTGATGAAAAGCATGCTGGCAGAAGTTTGCATCCTAGAATACCCACGGGCGAGCAGAGCGGTAGAGTAGAGGGAGCAAGCAGGCCCAAGGAGGAGGAGATACAGCTCGAGTTTCTCTTCATTATCGCATAAATCTTTCGCCTTTTACTAAAGATTTCCGTGGAGGGGACCCTTTGCGAGTGTTTTGTATTTTTGGGGGCTCTGCTCACGCCAGAGCTATCCAAGAGAGTTAAAAGCAAAATGAATTTTATCGTGGGTTTCGGCCGACAGAGTCCAGACTCACCAAAATGTGTCGCCGGTTGGTTCCTGCTTTTGAGCTAGGTGAAGGCAATTGTAGAGGCGACCAGGGATGGTTATAACATTTTTGACATTTCTCTCTGTAACTTGGAGTTCTTTTAAGCTAGTGCATTCAAAATGTGATTAAAACTAGTTACAAGTATCAGCTGTTAAATGAAATAGCTGTTATCTTGGCAGCACAAGCAGAAAAGGCGTGCAAGTGTAGGCTTTCTTAATATACTTGCTGAAATGTGTCGCCGGTAAGACGATGTCCATGCTACAAAGTTCTGACTTTTGAGCTACAGTAGGTTAAGGTAACCGTACTAAAGAGCTCTAGGCAGACTGTCATGCCGAAGGAGCTCTGTCTTGTCGTATGTGGAATTTACACAGACTGTATCTGTCAAATCATGTCTTGGAAAAAGCACGCCAATGTGTAGCGTAAGGTTTCTGTAGTGTAGTAGTTATCACGTTTGCTTTACACGCAAAAGGTCCCCAGTTCGAAACTGGGCAGAAACAAGTGCAGGCTTGCTTTATATACTTGCTGAATTGTGTCTCCGGTAAGAGGATGTCCATGCTTGTGAGCTAGGTAAAGGCAATCGTAGGGGAGACCAGGGATGGTTGAAACATTTTTGACATTTCTGTCTATAACTTGGAGTTCTTTTAAGCTAGGGCATTCAAAATGTTACTACAACTGTCAGCTATTATAAGTGGCAGCTATTAAATGACATAGTTGTTATCTTTGCTGCACAAACTTAATATACTTGCTGAAATGTGTCTCCGGTAAGGGATGTCCACCACTCTACAAAGTTCCTGCTTTTCAGCTAGGGGAAGGCAATCGTAGGGGACACCAGGGATGGTTGTAACATTTTTGACATTTCTGTCTGTAACTTTAAAAGCTGTTAAATGAAATAGCTGTTATCCTGGCAGCACAAGCAGAAAATGTGTGCAAGTGTAGGCTTTCTTAATATACTTGCTGAAATGTGTCTCCAGTAAGAGGATATCCAAGCTACAAAGTTCCTGCTTTTGAGCTAGGTGAAGGCAATTGTAGGGGAGACCAGGGATGGTTGTAACATTTTTGACATTGCTGTTTGTAACTTGGAGTTGTTTTAAGCTAGGGCCTTCAAAATGTGGTTAAAACTATTTGCAAGTGTCAGCTGTTAAATGACATAGTTGTTAACTTTACTGCACAAACAGAAAAGGTGTGGTTTAGTTTCAAACATGAGGAGTGAACTGTTACAATTCACCCAGTAATCCGAGTTAGTTGTAACGTGAAAGGTCCCCAGTTCGAAACTGGGCGGAAACAAGTGCAGGCTTACTGAATATACTTGCTGAAATGTGCTGTTGTACATATTCGCAGTCTTTGCCAGAGTGAACGTGTTTTGCCAGATTGTTTTTAATGGAGAGCTTGGTTGGTCAGGTCAATAAAAAAAGTTCCTGTGTTCTTTTCAGAGGCGGGTCCGAACAAAGAACAGAGTTCCTCTGCTGACAGCACAAGACCAACTTTCCACTACCTGCGTTGGTGGTATAGTGGTGAGCATAGCTGCCTTCCAAGCAGTTGACCTGGGTTCGTTTCCCAGCCAACGCATCGCTTTTGTCTCAAGCTGACCTTAAAAAAAGGTGTCCGTGATTCCTGGGGACCTCCGCCTGAAAATTGTGGCTGAAGTAACAGCTGTTGTGGTCATCAAGCAGCATCAAAGGAAGAATTCTCCCCGTCGGGGAATCGAACCCCGGTCTTCCGCGTGACAGGCGGAGATACTGTCCACTATACTAACGAGGAGCAGCGAAAAAGAGGCTGTCGCACACGTTCAGAGCAACTGCAGCTGGCTGCAAACAGTCTTTCCGTTTCCGAGAATGGCCACATGCGTTGTTTCGGGTCATCGCTTAACAGAAGCCAGTGAAGATGACAGAGTCCAGACTCAACCCAATGCGCCGCCGAATGCTTCCTACTACCTGCATTGGTGGTATAGTGGTAAGCATAGCTGCCTTCCAAGCAGTTTTGGGTCATCGCTTAACAGAAACCAGTGAAGGGCAGGCAACAAATTGGAAGTTGTGGTTGATTCATTCAAAGACCAGTGCAATATTAGCATGCACCACGTGGAAGCGCATCTGGTTGTTGTGCGTATTCACAGCCTTTGCCAGAGCGAAAGAGTTTTGAACCAATTGCTTCTCAGACTGATTCGCCGTTTCAAGATGCTGGTGACGCCTGCTGCTCAAAACGGTGCAAATACAACGAAATCCCAGCCAAAATATGCATACAAACACCTTTTGCAAACCAAATGCAAATGTTTTTTTATTGGAAGTGTCATCTGTCAAATGCACTTGTCAAATCATCTAATAATATTAAATAGGAAGTGTCTGATTAAAATGTGTTATTAAATAGTAGAGCTGCATGATGATCAGCAAGTGAGCAGCTGATGAAAAGCATGCTGGCAGAAGTTTGCATCCTAGAATACCCACGGGCGAGCAGAGCGGTAGAGTAGAGGGAGCAAGCAGGCCCAAGGAGGAGGAGATACAGCTCGAGTTTCTCTTCATTATCGCATAAATCTTTCGCCTTTTACTAAAGATTTCCGTGGAGGGGACCCTTTGCGAGTGTTTTGTATTTTTGGGGGCTCTGCTCACGCCAGAGCTATCCAAGAGAGTTAAAAGCAAAATGAATTTTATCGTGGGTTTCGGCCGACAGAGTCCAGACTCACCAAAATGTGTCGCCGGTTGGTTCCTGCTTTTGAGCTAGGTGAAGGCAATTGTAGAGGCGACCAGGGATGGTTATAACATTTTTGACATTTCTCTCTGTAACTTGGAGTTCTTTTAAGCTAGTGCATTCAAAATGTGATTAAAACTAGTTACAAGTATCAGCTGTTAAATGAAATAGCTGTTATCTTGGCAGCACAAGCAGAAAAGGCGTGCAAGTGTAGGCTTTCTTAATATACTTGCTGAAATGTGTCGCCGGTAAGACGATGTCCATGCTACAAAGTTCTGACTTTTGAGCTACAGTAGGTTAAGGTAACCGTACTAAAGAGCTCTAGGCAGACTGTCATGCCGAAGGAGCTCTGTCTTGTCGTATGTGGAATTTACACAGACTGTATCTGTCAAATCATGTCTTGGAAAAAGCACGCCAATGTGTAGCGTAAGGTTTCTGTAGTGTAGTAGTTATCACGTTTGCTTTACACGCAAAAGGTCCCCAGTTCGAAACTGGGCAGAAACAAGTGCAGGCTTGCTTTATATACTTGCTGAATTGTGTCTCCGGTAAGAGGATGTCCATGCTTGTGAGCTAGGTAAAGGCAATCGTAGGGGAGACCAGGGATGGTTGAAACATTTTTGACATTTCTGTCTATAACTTGGAGTTCTTTTAAGCTAGGGCATTCAAAATGTTACTACAACTGTCAGCTATTATAAGTGGCAGCTATTAAATGACATAGTTGTTATCTTTGCTGCACAAACTTAATATACTTGCTGAAATGTGTCTCCGGTAAGGGATGTCCACCACTCTACAAAGTTCCTGCTTTTCAGCTAGGGGAAGGCAATCGTAGGGGACACCAGGGATGGTTGTAACATTTTTGACATTTCTGTCTGTAACTTTAAAAGCTGTTAAATGAAATAGCTGTTATCCTGGCAGCACAAGCAGAAAATGTGTGCAAGTGTAGGCTTTCTTAATATACTTGCTGAAATGTGTCTCCAGTAAGAGGATATCCAAGCTACAAAGTTCCTGCTTTTGAGCTAGGTGAAGGCAATTGTAGGGGAGACCAGGGATGGTTGTAACATTTTTGACATTGCTGTTTGTAACTTGGAGTTGTTTTAAGCTAGGGCCTTCAAAATGTGGTTAAAACTATTTGCAAGTGTCAGCTGTTAAATGACATAGTTGTTAACTTTGCTGCACAAACAGAAAAGGTGTGGTTTAGTTTCAAACATGAGGAATGAACTGTTACAATTCACCCAGTAATCCGAGTTAGTTGTAACGTGAAAGGTCCCCAGTTCGAAACTGGGCGGAAACAAGTGCAGGCTTACTGAATATACTTGCTGAAATGTGCCGTTGTACATATTCGCAGTCTTTGCCAGAGTGAACGTGTTTTGCCAGATTGTTTTTAATGGAGAGCTTGGTTGGTCAGGTCAATAAAAAAAGTTCCTGTGTTCTTTTCAGAGGCGGGTCCGAACAAAGAACAGAGTTCCTCTGCTGACAGCACAAGACCAACTTTCCACTACCTGCGTTGGTGGTATAGTGGTGAGCATAGCTGCCTTCCAAGCAGTTGACCTGGGTTCGATTCCCAGCCAACGCATCGCTTTTGTCTCAAGCTGACCTTAAAAAAAGGTGTCCGTGATTCCTGGGGACCTCCGCCTGAAAATTGTGGCTGAAGTAACAGCTGTTGTGGTCATCAAGCAGCATCAAAGGAAGAATTCTCCCCGTCGGGGAATCGAACCCCGGTCTTCCGCGTGACAGGCGGAGATACTGTCCACTATACTAACGAGGAGCAGCGAAAAAGAGGCTGTCGCACACGTTCAGAGCAACTGCAGCTGGCTGCAAACAGTCTTTCCGTTTCCGAGAATGGCCACATGCGTTGTTTCGGGTCATCGCTTAACAGAAGCCAGTGAAGATGACAGAGTCCAGACTCAACCCAATGCGCCGCCGAATGCTTCCTACTACCTGCATTGGTGGTATAGTGGTAAGCATAGCTGCCTTCCAAGCAGTTTTGGGTCATCGCTTAACAGAAACCAGTGAAGGGCAGGCAACAAATTGGAAGTTGTGGTTGATTCATTCAAAGACCAGTGCAATATTAGCATGCACCACGTGGAAGCGCATCTGGTTGTTGTGCGTATTCACAGCCTTTGCCAGAGCGAAAGAGTTTTGAACCAATTGCTTCTCAGACTGATTCGCCGTTTCAAGATGCTGGTGACGCCTGCTGCTCAAAACGGTGCAAATACAACGAAATCCCAGCCAAAATATGCATACAAACACCTTTTGCAAACCAAATGCAAATGTTTTTTTATTGGAAGTGTCATCTGTCAAATGCACTTGTCAAATCATCTAATAATATTAAATAGGAAGTGTCTGATTAAAATGTGTTATTAAATAGTAGAGCTGCATGATGATCAGCAAGTGAGCAGCTGATGAAAAGCATG
The DNA here is from genome assembly GCA_038088235.1 of Zacco platypus. Lineage (NCBI taxonomy): Eukaryota > Metazoa > Chordata > Actinopteri > Cypriniformes > Xenocyprididae > Zacco > Zacco platypus. The sequence goes on along the minus strand of CM076066.1, from coordinate 20,352,541 downwards.
CTGGCAGAAGTTTGCATCCTAGAATACCCACGGGCGAGCAGAGCGGTAGAGTAGAGGGAGCAAGCAGGCCCAAGGAGGAGGAGATACAGCTCGAGTTTCTCTTCATTATCGCATAAATCTTTCGCCTTTTACTAAAGATTTCCGTGGAGGGGACCCTTTGCGAGTGTTTTGTATTTTTGGGGGCTCTGCTCACGCCAGAGCTATCCAAGAGAGTTAAAAGCAAAATGAATTTTATCGTGGGTTTCGGCCGACAGAGTCCAGACTCACCAAAATGTGTCGCCGGTTGGTTCCTGCTTTTGAGCTAGGTGAAGGCAATTGTAGAGGCGACCAGGGATGGTTATAACATTTTTGACATTTCTCTCTGTAACTTGGAGTTCTTTTAAGCTAGTGCATTCAAAATGTGATTAAAACTAGTTACAAGTATCAGCTGTTAAATGAAATAGCTGTTATCTTGGCAGCACAAGCAGAAAAGGCGTGCAAGTGTAGGCTTTCTTAATATACTTGCTGAAATGTGTCGCCGGTAAGACGATGTCCATGCTACAAAGTTCTGACTTTTGAGCTACAGTAGGTTAAGGTAACCGTACTAAAGAGCTCTAGGCAGACTGTCATGCCGAAGGAGCTCTGTCTTGTCGTATGTGGAATTTACACAGACTGTATCTGTCAAATCATGTCTTGGAAAAAGCACGCCAATGTGTAGCGTAAGGTTTCTGTAGTGTAGTAGTTATCACGTTTGCTTTACACGCAAAAGGTCCCCAGTTCGAAACTGGGCAGAAACAAGTGCAGGCTTGCTTTATATACTTGCTGAATTGTGTCTCCGGTAAGAGGATGTCCATGCTTGTGAGCTAGGTAAAGGCAATCGTAGGGGAGACCAGGGATGGTTGAAACATTTTTGACATTTCTGTCTATAACTTGGAGTTCTTTTAAGCTAGGGCATTCAAAATGTTACTACAACTGTCAGCTATTATAAGTGGCAGCTATTAAATGACATAGTTGTTATCTTTGCGGCACAAACTTAATATACTTGCTGAAATGTGTCTCCGGTAAGGGATGTCCACCACTCTACAAAGTTCCTGCTTTTGAGCTAGGGGAAGGCAATCGTAGGGGACACCAGGGATGGTTGTAACATTTTTGACATTTCTGTCTGTAACTTTAAAAGCTGTTAAATGAAATAGCTGTTATCCTGGCAGCACAAGCAGAAAATGTGTGCAAGTGTAGGCTTTCTTAATATACTTGCTGAAATGTGTCTCCAGTAAGAGGATGTCCAAGCTACAAAGTTCCTGCTTTTGAGCTAGGTGAAGGCAATTGTAGGGGAGACCAGGGATGGTTGTAACATTTTTGACATTGCTGTTTGTAACTTGGAGTTGTTTTAAGCTAGGGCCTTCAAAATGTGGTTAAAACTATTTGCAAGTGTCAGCTGTTAAATGACATAGTTGTTAACTTTGCTGCACAAACAGAAAAGGTGTGGTTTAGTTTCAAACATGAGGAGTGAACTGTTACAATTCACCCAGTAATCCGAGTTAGTTGTAACGTGAAAGGTCCCCAGTTCGAAACTGGGCGGAAACAAGTGCAGGCTTACTGAATATACTTGCTGAAATGTGCCGTTGTACATATTCGCAGTCTTTGCCAGAGTGAACGTGTTTTGCCAGATTGTTTTTAATGGAGAGCTTGGTTGGTCAGGTCAATAAAAAAAGTTCCTGTGTTCTTTTCAGAGGCGGGTCCGAACAAAGAACAGAGTTCCTCTGCTGACAGCACAAGACCAACTTTCCACTACCTGCGTTGGTGGTATAGTGGTGAGCATAGCTGCCTTCCAAGCAGTTGACCTGGGTTTGATTCCCAGCCAACGCATCGCTTTTGTCTCAAGCTGACCTTAAAAAAAGGTGTCCGTGATTCCTGGGGACCTCCGCCTGAAAATTGTGGCTGAAGTAACAGCTGTTGTGGTCATCAAGCAGCATCAAAGGAAGAATTCTCCCCGTCGGGGAATCGAACCCCGGTCTTCCGCGTGACAGGCGGAGATACTGTCCACTATACTAACGAGGAGCAGCGAAAAAGAGGCTGTCGCACACGTTCAGAGCAACTGCAGCTGGCTGCAAACAGTCTTTCCGTTTCCGAGAATGGCCACATGCGTTGTTTCGGGTCATCGCTTAACAGAAGCCAGTGAAGATGACAGAGTCCAGACTCAACCCAATGCGCCGCCGAATGCTTCCTACTACCTGCATTGGTGGTATAGTGGTAAGCATAGCTGCCTTCCAAGCAGTTTTGGGTCATCGCTTAACAGAAACCAGTGAAGGGCAGGCAACAAATTGGAAGTTGTGGTTGATTCATTCAAAGACCAGTGCAATATTAGCATGCACCACGTGGAAGCGCATCTGGTTGTTGTGCGTATTCACAGCCTTTGCCAGAGCGAAAGAGTTTTGAACCAATTGCTTCTCAGACTGATTCGCCGTTTCAAGATGCTGGTGACGCCTGCTGCTCAAAACGGTGCAAATACAACGAAATCCCAGCCAAAATATGCATACAAACACCTTTTGCAAACCAAATGCAAATGTTTTTTTATTGGAAGTGTCATCTGTCAAATGCACTTGTCAAATCATCTAATAATATTAAATAGGAAGTGTCTGATTAAAATGTGTTATTAAATAGTAGAGCTGCATGATGACCAGCAAGTGAGCAGCTGATGAAAAGCATGCTGGCAGAAGTTTGCATCCTAGAATACCCACGGGCGAGCAGAGCGGTAGAGTAGAGGGAGCAAGCAGGCCCAAGGAGGAGGAGATACAGCTCGAGTTTCTCTTCATTATCGCATAAATCTTTCGCCTTTTACTAAAGATTTCCGTGGAGGGGACCCTTTGTGAGTGTTTTGTATTTTTGGGGGCTCTGCTCACGCCAGAGCTATGCAAGAGAGTTAAAAGCAAAATGAATTTTATCGTGGGTTTCGGCCGACAGAGTCCAGACTCACCAAAATGTGTCGCCGGTTGGTTCCTGCTTTTGAGCTAGGTGAAGGCAATTGTAGAGGCGACCAGGGATGGTTATAACATTTTTGACATTTCTCTCTGTAACTTGGAGTTCTTTTAAGCTAGTGCATTCAAAATGTGATTAAAACTAGTTACAAGTATCAGCTGTTAAATGAAATAGCTGTTATCCTGGCAGCACAAGCAGAAAATGTGTGCAAGTGTAGGCTTTCTTAATATACTTGCTGAAATGTCCAAGCTACAAAGTTCCTGCTTTTGAGCTAGGTGAAGGCAATTGTAGGGGAGACCAGGGATGGTTGTAACATTTTTGACATTGCTGTTTGTAACTTGGAGTTGTTTTAAGCTAGGGCCTTCAAAATGTGGTTAAAACTATTTGCAAGTGTCAGCTGTTAAATGACATAGTTGTTAACTTTACTGCACAAACAGAAAAGGTGTGGTTTAGTTTCAAACATGAGGAGTGAACTGTTACAATTCACCCAGTAATCCGAGTTAGTTGTAACGTGAAAGGTCCCCAGTTCGAAACTGGGCGGAAACAAGTGCAGGCTTACTGAATATACTTGCTGAAATGTGCTGTTGTACATATTCGCAGTCTTTGCCAGAGTGAACGTGTTTTGCCAGATTGTTTTTAATGGAGAGCTTGGTTGGTCAGGTCAATAAAAAAAGTTCCTGTGTTCTTTTCAGAGGCGGGTCCGAACAAAGAACAGAGTTCCTCTGCTGACAGCACAAGACCAACTTTCCACTACCTGCGTTGGTGGTATAGTGGTGAGCATAGCTGCCTTCCAAGCAGTTGACCTGGGTTCGTTTCCCAGCCAACGCATCGCTTTTGTCTCAAGCTGACCTTAAAAAAAGGTGTCCGTGATTCCTGGGGACCTCCGCCTGAAAATTGTGGCTGAAGTAACAGCTGTTGTGGTCATCAAGCAGCATCAAAGGAAGAATTCTCCCCGTCGGGGAATCGAACCCCGGTCTTCCGCGTGACAGGCGGAGATACTGTCCACTATACTAACGAGGAGCAGCGAAAAAGAGGCTGTCGCACACGTTCAGAGCAACTGCAGCTGGCTGCAAACAGTCTTTCCGTTTCCGAGAATGGCCACATGCGTTGTTTCGGGTCATCGCTTAACAGAAGCCAGTGAAGATGACAGAGTCCAGACTCAACCCAATGCGCCGCCGAATGCTTCCTACTACCTGCATTGGTGGTATAGTGGTAAGCATAGCTGCCTTCCAAGCAGTTTTGGGTCATCGCTTAACAGAAACCAGTGAAGGGCAGGCAACAAATTGGAAGTTGTGGTTGATTCATTCAAAGACCAGTGCAATATTAGCATGCACCACGTGGAAGCGCATCTGGTTGTTGTGCGTATTCACAGCCTTTGCCAGAGCGAAAGAGTTTTGAACCAATTGCTTCTCAGACTGATTCGCCGTTTCAAGATGCTGGTGACGCCTGCTGCTCAAAACGGTGCAAATACAACGAAATCCCAGCCAAAATATGCATACAAACACCTTTTGCAAACCAAATGCAAATGTTTTTTTATTGGAAGTGTCATCTGTCAAATGCACTTGTCAAATCATCTAATAATATTAAATAGGAAGTGTCTGATTAAAATGTGTTATTAAATAGTAGAGCTGCATGATGATCAGCAAGTGAGCAGCTGATGAAAAGCATGCTGGCAGAAGTTTGCATCCTAGAATACCCACGGGCGAGCAGAGCGGTAGAGTAGAGGGAGCAAGCAGGCCCAAGGAGGAGGAGATACAGCTCGAGTTTCTCTTCATTATCGCATAAATCTTTCGCCTTTTACTAAAGATTTCCGTGGAGGGGACCCTTTGCGAGTGTTTTGTATTTTTGGGGGCTCTGCTCACGCCAGAGCTATCCAAGAGAGTTAAAAGCAAAATGAATTTTATCGTGGGTTTCGGCCGACAGAGTCCAGACTCACCAAAATGTGTCGCCGGTTGGTTCCTGCTTTTGAGCTAGGTGAAGGCAATTGTAGAGGCGACCAGGGATGGTTATAACATTTTTGACATTTCTCTCTGTAACTTGGAGTTCTTTTAAGCTAGTGCATTCAAAATGTGATTAAAACTAGTTACAAGTATCAGCTGTTAAATGAAATAGCTGTTATCTTGGCAGCACAAGCAGAAAAGGCGTGCAAGTGTAGGCTTTCTTAATATACTTGCTGAAATGTGTCGCCGGTAAGACGATGTCCATGCTACAAAGTTCTGACTTTTGAGCTACAGTAGGTTAAGGTAACCGTACTAAAGAGCTCTAGGCAGACTGTCATGCCGAAGGAGCTCTGTCTTGTCGTATGTGGAATTTACACAGACTGTATCTGTCAAATCATGTCTTGGAAAAAGCACGCCAATGTGTAGCGTAAGGTTTCTGTAGTGTAGTAGTTATCACGTTTGCTTTACACGCAAAAGGTCCCCAGTTCGAAACTGGGCAGAAACAAGTGCAGGCTTGCTTTATATACTTGCTGAATTGTGTCTCCGGTAAGAGGATGTCCATGCTTGTGAGCTAGGTAAAGGCAATCGTAGGGGAGACCAGGGATGGTTGAAACATTTTTGACATTTCTGTCTATAACTTGGAGTTCTTTTAAGCTAGGGCATTCAAAATGTTACTACAACTGTCAGCTATTATAAGTGGCAGCTATTAAATGACATAGTTGTTATCTTTGCTGCACAAACTTAATATACTTGCTGAAATGTGTCTCCGGTAAGGGATGTCCACCACTCTACAAAGTTCCTGCTTTTCAGCTAGGGGAAGGCAATCGTAGGGGACACCAGGGATGGTTGTAACATTTTTGACATTTCTGTCTGTAACTTTAAAAGCTGTTAAATGAAATAGCTGTTATCCTGGCAGCACAAGCAGAAAATGTGTGCAAGTGTAGGCTTTCTTAATATACTTGCTGAAATGTGTCTCCAGTAAGAGGATATCCAAGCTACAAAGTTCCTGCTTTTGAGCTAGGTGAAGGCAATTGTAGGGGAGACCAGGGATGGTTGTAACATTTTTGACATTGCTGTTTGTAACTTGGAGTTGTTTTAAGCTAGGGCCTTCAAAATGTGGTTAAAACTATTTGCAAGTGTCAGCTGTTAAATGACATAGTTGTTAACTTTGCTGCACAAACAGAAAAGGTGTGGTTTAGTTTCAAACATGAGGAATGAACTGTTACAATTCACCCAGTAATCCGAGTTAGTTGTAACGTGAAAGGTCCCCAGTTCGAAACTGGGCGGAAACAAGTGCAGGCTTACTGAATATACTTGCTGAAATGTGCCGTTGTACATATTCGCAGTCTTTGCCAGAGTGAACGTGTTTTGCCAGATTGTTTTTAATGGAGAGCTTGGTTGGTCAGGTCAATAAAAAAAGTTCCTGTGTTCTTTTCAGAGGCGGGTCCGAACAAAGAACAGAGTTCCTCTGCTGACAGCACAAGACCAACTTTCCACTACCTGCGTTGGTGGTATAGTGGTGAGCATAGCTGCCTTCCAAGCAGTTGACCTGGGTTCGATTCCCAGCCAACGCATCGCTTTTGTCTCAAGCTGACCTTAAAAAAAGGTGTCCGTGATTCCTGGGGACCTCCGCCTGAAAATTGTGGCTGAAGTAACAGCTGTTGTGGTCATCAAGCAGCATCAAAGGAAGAATTCTCCCCGTCGGGGAATCGAACCCCGGTCTTCCGCGTGACAGGCGGAGATACTGTCCACTATACTAACGAGGAGCAGCGAAAAAGAGGCTGTCGCACACGTTCAGAGCAACTGCAGCTGGCTGCAAACAGTCTTTCCGTTTCCGAGAATGGCCACATGCGTTGTTTCGGGTCATCGCTTAACAGAAGCCAGTGAAGATGACAGAGTCCAGACTCAACCCAATGCGCCGCCGAATGCTTCCTACTACCTGCATTGGTGGTATAGTGGTAAGCATAGCTGCCTTCCAAGCAGTTTTGGGTCATCGCTTAACAGAAACCAGTGAAGGGCAGGCAACAAATTGGAAGTTGTGGTTGATTCATTCAAAGACCAGTGCAATATTAGCATGCACCACGTGGAAGCGCATCTGGTTGTTGTGCGTATTCACAGCCTTTGCCAGAGCGAAAGAGTTTTGAACCAATTGCTTCTCAGACTGATTCGCCGTTTCAAGATGCTGGTGACGCCTGCTGCTCAAAACGGTGCAAATACAACGAAATCCCAGCCAAAATATGCATACAAACACCTTTTGCAAACCAAATGCAAATGTTTTTTTATTGGAAGTGTCATCTGTCAAATGCACTTGTCAAATCATCTAATAATATTAAATAGGAAGTGTCTGATTAAAATGTGTTATTAAATAGTAGAGCTGCATGATGACCAGCAAGTGAGCAGCTGATGAAAAGCATGCTGGCAGAAGTTTGCATCCTAGAATACCCACGGGCGAGCAGAGCGGTAGAGTAGAGGGAGCAAGCAGGCCCAAGGAGGAGGAGATACAGCTCGAGTTTCTTTTCATTATCGCATAAATCTTTCGCCTTTTACTAAAGATTTCCGTGGAGGGGACCCTTTGCGAGTGTTTTGTATTTTTGGGGGCTCTGCTCACGCCAGAGCTATCCAAGAGAGTTAAAAGCAAAATGAATTTTATCGTGGGTTTCGGCCGACAGAGTCCAGACTCACCAAAATGTGTCGCCGGTTGGTTCCTGCTTTTGAGCTAGGTGAAGGCAATTGTAGAGGCGACCAGGGATGGTTATAACATTTTTGACATTTCTCTCTGTAACTTGGAGTTCTTTTAAGCTAGTGCATTCAAAATGTGATTAAAACTAGTTACAAGTATCAGCTGTTAAATGAAATAGCTGTTATCTTGGCAGCACAAGCAGAAAAGGCGTGCAAGTGTAGGCTTTCTTAATATACTTGCTGAAATGTGTCGCCGGTAAGACGATGTCCATGCTACAAAGTTCTGACTTTTGAGCTACAGTAGGTTAAGGTAACCGTACTAAAGAGCTCTAGGCAGACTGTCATGCCGAAGGAGCTCTGTCTTGTCGTATGTGGAATTTACACAGACTGTATCTGTCAAATCATGTCTTGGAAAAAGCACGCCAATGTGTAGCGTAAGGTTTCTGTAGTGTAGTAGTTATCACGTTTGCTTTACACGCAAAAGGTCCCCAGTTCGAAACTGGGCAGAAACAAGTGCAGGCTTGCTTTATATACTTGCTGAATTGTGTCTCCGGTAAGAGGATGTCCATGCTTGTGAGCTAGGTAAAGGCAATCGTAGGGGAGACCAGGGATGGTTGAAACATTTTTGACATTTCTGTCTATAACTTGGAGTTCTTTTAAGCTAGGGCATTCAAAATGTTACTACAACTGTCAGCTATTATAAGTGGCAGCTATTAAATGACATAGTTGTTATCTTTGCTGCACAAACTTAATATACTTGCTGAAATGTGTCTCCGGTAAGGGATGTCCACCACTCTACAAAGTTCCTGCTTTTCAGCTAGGGGAAGGCAATCGTAGGGGACACCAGGGATGGTTGTAACATTTTTGACATTTCTGTCTGTAACTTTAAAAGCTGTTAAATGAAATAGCTGTTATCCTGGCAGCACAAGCAGAAAATGTGTGCAAGTGTAGGCTTTCTTAATATACTTGCTGAAATGTGTCTCCAGTAAGAGGATATCCAAGCTACAAAGTTCCTGCTTTTGAGCTAGGTGAAGGCAATTGTAGGGGAGACCAGGGATGGTTGTAACATTTTTGACATTGCTGTTTGTAACTTGGAGTTGTTTTAAGCTAGGGCCTTCAAAATGTGGTTAAAACTATTTGCAAGTGTCAGCTGTTAAATGACATAGTTGTTAACTTTGCTGCACAAACAGAAAAGGTGTGGTTTAGTTTCAAACATGAGGAATGAACTGTTACAATTCACCCAGTAATCCGAGTTAGTTGTAACGTGAAAGGTCCCCAGTTCGAAACTGGGCGGAAACAAGTGCAGGCTTACTGAATATACTTGCTGAAATGTGCCGTTGTACATATTCGCAGTCTTTGCCAGAGTGAACGTGTTTTGCCAGATTGTTTTTAATGGAGAGCTTGGTTGGTCAGGTCAATAAAAAAAGTTCCTGTGTTCTTTTCAGAGGCGGGTCCGAACAAAGAACAGAGTTCCTCTGCTGACAGCACAAGACCAACTTTCCACTACCTGCGTTGGTGGTATAGTGGTGAGCATAGCTGCCTTCCAAGCAGTTGACCTGGGTTCGATTCCCAGCCAACGCATCGCTTTTGTCTCAAGCTGACCTTAAAAAAAGGTGTCCGTGATTCCTGGGGACCTCCGCCTGAAAATTGTGGCTGAAGTAACAGCTGTTGTGGTCATCAAGCAGCATCAAAGGAAGAATTCTCCCCGTCGGGGAATCGAACCCCGGTCTTCCGCGTGACAGGCGGAGATACTGTCCACTATACTAACGAGGAGCAGCGAAAAAGAGGCTGTCGCACACGTTCAGAGCAACTGCAGCTGGCTGCAAACAGTCTTTCCGTTTCCGAGAATGGCCACATGCGTTGTTTCGGGTCATCGCTTAACAGAAGCCAGTGAAGATGACAGAGTCCAGACTCAACCCAATGCGCCGCCGAATGCTTCCTACTACCTGCATTGGTGGTATAGTGGTAAGCATAGCTGCCTTCCAAGCAGTTTTGGGTCATCGCTTAACAGAAACCAGTGAAGGGCAGGCAACAAATTGGAAGTTGTGGTTGATTCATTCAAAGACCAGTGCAATATTAGCATGCACCACGTGGAAGCGCATCTGGTTGTTGTGCGTATTCACAGCCTTTGCCAGAGCGAAAGAGTTTTGAACCAATTGCTTCTCAGACTGATTCGCCGTTTCAAGATGCTGGTGACGCCTGCTGCTCAAAACGGTGCAAATACAACGAAATCCCAGCCAAAATATGCATACAAACACCTTTTGCAAACCAAATGCAAATGTTTTTTTATTGGAAGTGTCATCTGTCAAATGCACTTGTCAAATCATCTAATAATATTAAATAGGAAGTGTCTGATTAAAATGTGTTATTAAATAGTAGAGCTGCATGATGACCAGCAAGTGAGCAGCTGATGAAAAGCATGCTGGCAGAAGTTTGCATCCTAGAATACCCACGGGCGAGCAGAGCGGTAGAGTAGAGGGAGCAAGCAGGCCCAAGGAGGAGGAGATACAGCTCGAGTTTCTTTTCATTATCGCATAAATCTTTCGCCTTTTACTAAAGATTTCCGTGGAGGGGACCCTTTGCGAGTGTTTTGTATTTTTGGGGGCTCTGCTCACGCCAGAGCTATCCAAGAGAGTTAAAAGCAAAATGAATTTTATCGTGGGTTTCGGCCGACAGAGTCCAGACTCACCAAAATGTGTCGCCGGTTGGTTCCTGCTTTTGAGCTAGGTGAAGGCAATTGTAGAGGCGACCAGGGATGGTTATAACATTTTTGACATTTCTCTCTGTAACTTGGAGTTCTTTTAAGCTAGTGCATTCAAAATGTGATTAAAACTAGTTACAAGTATCAGCTGTTAAATGAAATAGCTGTTATCTTGGCAGCACAAGCAGAAAAGGCGTGCAAGTGTAGGCTTTCTTAATATACTTGCTGAAATGTGTCGCCGGTAAGACGATGTCCATGCTACAAAGTTCTGACTTTTGAGCTACAGTAGGTTAAGGTAACCGTACTAAAGAGCTCTAGGCAGACTGTCATGCCGAAGGAGCTCTGTCTTGTCGTATGTGGAATTTACACAGACTGTATCTGTCAAATCATGTCTTGGAAAAAGCACGCCAATGTGTAGCGTAAGGTTTCTGTAGTGTAGTAGTTATCACGTTTGCTTTACACGCAAAAGGTCCCCAGTTCGAAACTGGGCAGAAACAAGTGCAGGCTTGCTTTATATACTTGCTGAATTGTGTCTCCGGTAAGAGGATGTCCATGCTTGTGAGCTAGGTAAAGGCAATCGTAGGGGAGACCAGGGATGGTTGAAACATTTTTGACATTTCTGTCTATAACTTGGAGTTCTTTTAAGCTAGGGCATTCAAAATGTTACTACAACTGTCAGCTATTATAAGTGGCAGCTATTAAATGACATAGTTGTTATCTTTGCGGCACAAACTTAATATACTTGCTGAAATGTGTCTCCGGTAAGGGATGTCCACCACTCTACAAAGTTCCTGCTTTTGAGCTAGGGGAAGGCAATCGTAGGGGACACCAGGGATGGTTGTAACATTTTTGACATTTCTGTCTGTAACTTTAAAAGCTGTTAAATGAAATAGCTGTTATCCTGGCAGCACAAGCAGAAAATGTGTGCAAGTGTAGGCTTTCTTAATATACTTGCTGAAATGTGTCTCCAGTAAGAGGATGTCCAAGCTACAAAGTTCCTGCTTTTGAGCTAGGTGAAGGCAATTGTAGGGGAGACCAGGGATGGTTGTAACATTTTTGACATTGCTGTTTGTAACTTGGAGTTGTTTTAAGCTAGGGCCTTCAAAATGTGGTTAAAACTATTTGCAAGTGTCAGCTGTTAAATGACATAGTTGTTAACTTTGCTGCACAAACAGAAAAGGTGTGGTTTAGTTTCAAACATGAGGAGTGAACTGTTACAATTCACCCAGTAATCCGAGTTAGTTGTAACGTGAAAGGTCCCCAGTTCGAAACTGGGCGGAAACAAGTGCAGGCTTACTGAATATACTTGCTGAAATGTGCCGTTGTACATATTCGCAGTCTTTGCCAGAGTGAACGTGTTTTGCCAGATTGTTTTTAATGGAGAGCTTGGTTGGTCAGGTCAATAAAAAAAGTTCCTGTGTTCTTTTCAGAGGCGGGTCCGAACAAAGAACAGAGTTCCTCTGCTGACAGCACAAGACCAACTTTCCACTACCTGCGTTGGTGGTATAGTGGTGAGCATAGCTGCCTTCCAAGCAGTTGACCTGGGTTTGATTCCCAGCCAACGCATCGCTTTTGTCTCAAGCTGACCTTAAAAAAAGGTGTCCGTGATTCCTGGGGACCTCCGCCTGAAAATTGTGGCTGAAGTAACAGCTGTTGTGGTCATCAAGCAGCATCAAAGGAAGAATTCTCCCCGTCGGGGAATCGAACCCCGGTCTTCCGCGTGACAGGCGGAGATACTGTCCACTATACTAACGAGGAGCAGCGAAAAAGAGGCTGTCGCACACGTTCAGAGCAACTGCAGCTGGCTGCAAACAGTCTTTCCGTTTCCGAGAATGGCCACATGCGTTGTTTCGGGTCATCGCTTAACAGAAGCCAGTGAAGATGACAGAGTCCAGACTCAACCCAATGCGCCGCCGAATGCTTCCTACTACCTGCATTGGTGGTATAGTGGTAAGCATAGCTGCCTTCCAAGCAGTTTTGGGTCATCGCTTAACAGAAACCAGTGAAGGGCAGGCAACAAATTGGAAGTTGTGGTTGATTCATTCAAAGACCAGTGCAATATTAGCATGCACCACGTGGAAGCGCATCTGGTTGTTGTGCGTATTCACAGCCTTTGCCAGAGCGAAAGAGTTTTGAACCAATTGCTTCTCAGACTGATTCGCCGTTTCAAGATGCTGGTGACGCCTGCTGCTCAAAACGGTGCAAATACAACGAAATCCCAGCCAAAATATGCATACAAACACCTTTTGCAAACCAAATGCAAATGTTTTTTTATTGGAAGTGTCATCTGTCAAATGCACTTGTCATATCATCTAATAATATTAAATAGGAAGTGTCTGATTAAAATGTGTTATTAAATAGTAGAGCTGCATGATGACCAGCAAGTGAGCAGCTGATGAAAAGCATGCTGGCAGAAGTTTGCATCCTAGAATACCCACGGGCGAGCAGAGCGGTAGAGTAGAGGGAGCAAGCAGGCCCAAGGAGGAGGAGATACAGCTCGAGTTTCTCTTCATTATCGCATAAATCTTTCGCCTTTTACTAAAGATTTCCGTGGAGGGGACCCTTTGCGAGTGTTTTGTATTTTTGGGGGCTCTGCTCACGCCAGAGCTATGCAAGAGAGTTAAAAGCAAAATGAATTTTATCGTGGGTTTCGGCCGACAGAGTCCAGACTCACCAAAATGTGTCGCCGGTTGGTTCCTGCTTTTGAGCTAGGTGAAGGCAATTGTAGAGGCGACCAGGGATGGTTATAACATTTTTGACATTTCTCTCTGTAACTTGGAGTTCTTTTAAGCTAGTGCATTCAAAATGTGATTAAAACTAGTTACAAGTATCAGCTGTTAAATGAAATAGCTGTTATCCTGGCAGCACAAGCAGAAAATGTGTGCAAGTGTAGGCTTTCTTAATATACTTGCTGAAATGTCCAAGCTACAAAGTTCCTGCTTTTGAGCTAGGTGAAGGCAATTGTAGGGGAGACCAGGGATGGTTGTAACATTTTTGACATTGCTGTTTGTAACTTGGAGTTGTTTTAAGCTAGGGCCTTCAAAATGTGGTTAAAACTATTTGCAAGTGTCAGCTGTTAAATGACATAGTTGTTAACTTTACTGCACAAACAGAAAAGGTGTGGTTTAGTTTCAAACATGAGGAGTGAACTGTTACAATTCACCCAGTAATCCGAGTTAGTTGTAACGTGAAAGGTCCCCAGTTCGAAACTGGGCGGAAACAAGTGCAGGCTTACTGAATATACTTGCTGAAATGTGCTGTTGTACATATTCGCAGTCTTTGCCAGAGTGAACGTGTTTTGCCAGATTGTTTTTAATGGAGAGCTTGGTTGGTCAGGTCAATAAAAAAAGTTCCTGTGTTCTTTTCAGAGGCGGGTCCGAACAAAGAACAGAGTTCCTCTGCTGACAGCACAAGACCAACTTTCCACTACCTGCGTTGGTGGTATAGTGGTGAGCATAGCTGCCTTCCAAGCAGTTGACCTGGGTTCGTTTCCCAGCCAACGCATCGCTTTTGTCTCAAGCTGACCTTAAAAAAAGGTGTCCGTGATTCCTGGGGACCTCCGCCTGAAAATTGTGGCTGAAGTAACAGCTGTTGTGGTCATCAAGCAGCATCAAAGGAAGAATTCTCCCCGTCGGGGAATCGAACCCCGGTCTTCCGCGTGACAGGCGGAGATACTGTCCACTATACTAACGAGGAGCAGCGAAAAAGAGGCTGTCGCACACGTTCAGAGCAACTGCAGCTGGCTGCAAACAGTCTTTCCGTTTCCGAGAATGGCCACATGCGTTGTTTCGGGTCATCGCTTAACAGAAGCCAGTGAAGATGACAGAGTCCAGACTCAACCCAATGCGCCGCCGAATGCTTCCTACTACCTGCATTGGTGGTATAGTGGTAAGCATAGCTGCCTTCCAAGCAGTTTTGGGTCATCGCTTAACAGAAACCAGTGAAGGGCAGGCAACAAATTGGAAGTTGTGGTTGATTCATTCAAAGACCAGTGCAATATTAGCATGCACCACGTGGAAGCGCATCTGGTTGTTGTGCGTATTCACAGCCTTTGCCAGAGCGAAAGAGTTTTGAACCAATTGCTTCTCAGACTGATTCGCCGTTTCAAGATGCTGGTGACGCCTGCTGCTCAAAACGGTGCAAATACAACGAAATCCCAGCCAAAATATGCATACAAACACCTTTTGCAAACCAAATGCAAATGTTTTTTTATTGGAAGTGTCATCTGTCAAATGCACTTGTCAAATCATCTAATAATATTAAATAGGAAGTGTCTGATTAAAATGTGTTATTAAATAGTAGAGCTGCATGATGACCAGCAAGTGAGCAGCTGATGAAAAGCATGCTGGCAGAAGTTTGCATCCTAGAATACCCACGGGCGAGCAGAGCGGTAGAGTAGAGGGAGCAAGCTGGCCCAAGGAGGAGGAGATACAGCTCGAGTTTCTTTTCATTATCGCATAAATCTTTCGCCTTTTACTAAAGATTTCCGTGGAGGGGACCCTTTGCGAGTGTTTTGTATTTTTGGGGGCTCTGCTCACGCCAGAGCTATCCAAGAGAGTTAAAAGCAAAATGAATTTTATCGTGGGTTTCGGCCGACAGAGTCCAGACTCACCAAAATGTGTCGCCGGTTGGTTCCTGCTTTTGAGCTAGGTGAAGGCAATTGTAGAGGCGACCAGGGATGGTTATAACATTTTTGACATTTCTCTCTGTAACTTGGAGTTCTTTTAAGCTAGTGCATTCAAAATGTGATTAAAACTAGTTACAAGTATCAGCTGTTAAATGAAATAGCTGTTATCTTGGCAGCACAAGCAGAAAAGGCGTGCAAGTGTAGGCTTTCTTAATATACTTGCTGAAATGTGTCGCCGGTAAGACGATGTCCATGCTACAAAGTTCTGACTTTTGAGCTACAGTAGGTTAAGGTAACCGTACTAAAGAGCTCTAGGCAGACTGTCATGCCGAAGGAGCTCTGTCTTGTCGTATGTGGAATTTACACAGACTGTATCTGTCAAATCATGTCTTGGAAAAAGCACGCCAATGTGTAGCGTAAGGTTTCTGTAGTGTAGTAGTTATCACGTTTGCTTTACACGCAAAAGGTCCCCAGTTCGAAACTGGGCAGAAACAAGTGCAGGCTTGCTTTATATACTTGCTGAATTGTGTCTCCGGTAAGAGGATGTCCATGCTTGTGAGCTAGGTAAAGGCAATCGTAGGGGAGACCAGGGATGGTTGAAACATTTTTGACATTTCTGTCTATAACTTGGAGTTCTTTTAAGCTAGGGCATTCAAAATGTTACTACAACTGTCAGCTATTATAAGTGGCAGCTATTAAATGACATAGTTGTTATCTTTGCTGCACAAACTTAATATACTTGCTGAAATGTGTCTCCGGTAAGGGATGTCCACCACTCTACAAAGTTCCTGCTTTTCAGCTAGGGGAAGGCAATCGTAGGGGACACCAGGGATGGTTGTAACATTTTTGACATTTCTGTCTGTAACTTTAAAAGCTGTTAAATGAAATAGCTGTTATCCTGGCAGCACAAGCAGAAAATGTGTGCAAGTGTAGGCTTTCTTAATATACTTGCTGAAATGTGTCTCCAGTAAGAGGATATCCAAGCTACAAAGTTCCTGCTTTTGAGCTAGGTGAAGGCAATTGTAGGGGAGACCAGGGATGGTTGTAACATTTTTGACATTGCTGTTTGTAACTTGGAGTTGTTTTAAGCTAGGGCCTTCAAAATGTGGCTAAAACTATTTGCAAGTGTCAGCTGTTAAATGACATAGTTGTTAACTTTGCTGCACAAACAGAAAAGGTGTGGTTTAGTTTCAAACATGAGGAATAAACTGTTACAATTCACCCAGTAATCCGAGTTAGTTGTAACGTGAAAGGTCCCCAGTTCGAAACTGGGCGGAAACAAGTGCAGGCTTACTGAATATACTTGCTGAAATGTGCCGTTGTACATATTCGCAGTCTTTGCCAGAGTGAACGTGTTTTGCCAGATTGTTTTTAATGGAGAGCTTGGTTGGTCAGGTCAATAAAAAAAGTTCCTGTGTTCTTTTCAGAGGCGGGTCCGAACAAAGAACAGAGTTCCTCTGCTGACAGCACAAGACCAACTTTCCACTACCTGCGTTGGTGGTATAGTGGTGAGCATAGCTGCCTTCCAAGCAGTTGACCTGGGTTCGATTCCCAGCCAACGCATCGCTTTTGTCTCAAGCTGACCTTAAAAAAAGGTGTCCGTGATTCCTGGGGACCTCCGCCTGAAAATTGTGGCTGAAGTAACAGCTGTTGTGGTCATCAAGCAGCATCAAAGGAAGAATTCTCCCCGTCGGGGAATCGAACCCCGGTCTTCCGCGTGACAGGCGGAGATACTGTCCACTATACTAACGAGGAGCAGCGAAAAAGAGGCTGTCGCACACGTTCAGAGCAACTGCAGCTGGCTGCAAACAGTCTTTCCGTTTCCGAGAATGGCCACATGCGTTGTTTCGGGTCATCGCTTAACAGAAGCCAGTGAAGATGACAGAGTCCAGACTCAACCCAATGCGCCGCCGAATGCTTCCTACTACCTGCATTGGTGGTATAGTGGTAAGCATAGCTGCCTTCCAAGCAGTTTTGGGTCATCGCTTAACAGAAACCAGTGAAGGGCAGGCAACAAATTGGAAGTTGTGGTTGATTCATTCAAAGACCAGTGCAATATTAGCATGCACCACGTGGAAGCGCATCTGGTTGTTGTGCGTATTCACAGCCTTTGCCAGAGCGAAAGAGTTTTGAACCAATTGCTTCTCAGACTGATTCGCCGTTTCAAGATGCTGGTGACGCCTGCTGCTCAAAACGGTGCAAATACAACGAAATCCCAGCCAAAATATGCATACAAACACCTTTTGCAAACCAAATGCAAATGTTTTTTTATTGGAAGTGTCATCTGTCAAATGCACTTGTCAAATCATCTAATAATATTAAATAGGAAGTGTCTGATTAAAATGTGTTATTAAATAGTAGAGCTGCATGATGACCAGCAAGTGAGCAGCTGATGAAAAGCATGCTGGCAGAAGTTTGCATCCTAGAATACCCACGGGCGAGCAGAGCGGTAGAGTAGAGGGAGCAAGCTGGCCCAAGGAGGAGGAGATACAGCTCGAGTTTCTTTTCATTATCGCATAAATCTTTCGCCTTTTACTAAAGATTTCCGTGGAGGGGACCCTTTGCGAGTGTTTTGTATTTTTGGGGGCTCTGCTCACGCCAGAGCTATCCAAGAGAGTTAAAAGCAAAATGAATTTTATCGTGGGTTTCGGCCGACAGAGTCCAGACTCACCAAAATGTGTCGCCGGTTGGTTCCTGCTTTTGAGCTAGGTGAAGGCAATTGTAGAGGCGACCAGGGATGGTTATAACATTTTTGACATTTCTCTCTGTAACTTGGAGTTCTTTTAAGCTAGTGCATTCAAAATGTGATTAAAACTAGTTACAAGTATCAGCTGTTAAATGAAATAGCTGTTATCTTGGCAGCACAAGCAGAAAAGGCGTGCAAGTGTAGGCTTTCTTAATATACTTGCTGAAATGTGTCGCCGGTAAGACGATGTCCATGCTACAAAGTTCTGACTTTTGAGCTACAGTAGGTTAAGGTAACCGTACTAAAGAGCTCTAGGCAGACTGTCATGCCGAAGGAGCTCTGTCTTGTCGTATGTGGAATTTACACAGACTGTATCTGTCAAATCATGTCTTGGAAAAAGCACGCCAATGTGTAGCGTAAGGTTTCTGTAGTGTAGTAGTTATCACGTTTGCTTTACACGCAAAAGGTCCCCAGTTCGAAACTGGGCAGAAACAAGTGCAGGCTTGCTTTATATACTTGCTGAATTGTGTCTCCGGTAAGAGGATGTCCATGCTTGTGAGCTAGGTAAAGGCAATCGTAGGGGAGACCAGGGATGGTTGAAACATTTTTGACATTTCTGTCTATAACTTGGAGTTCTTTTAAGCTAGGGCATTCAAAATGTTACTACAACTGTCAGCTATTATAAGTGGCAGCTATTAAATGACATAGTTGTTATCTTTGCTGCACAAACTTAATATACTTGCTGAAATGTGTCTCCGGTAAGGGATGTCCACCACTCTACAAAGTTCCTGCTTTTCAGCTAGGGGAAGGCAATCGTAGGGGACACCAGGGATGGTTGTAACATTTTTGACATTTCTGTCTGTAACTTTAAAAGCTGTTAAATGAAATAGCTGTTATCCTGGCAGCACAAGCAGAAAATGTGTGCAAGTGTAGGCTTTCTTAATATACTTGCTGAAATGTGTCTCCAGTAAGAGGATATCCAAGCTACAAAGTTCCTGCTTTTGAGCTAGGTGAAGGCAATTGTAGGGGAGACCAGGGATGGTTGTAACATTTTTGACATTGCTGTTTGTAACTTGGAGTTGTTTTAAGCTAGGGCCTTCAAAATGTGGTTAAAACTATTTGCAAGTGTCAGCTGTTAAATGACATAGTTGTTAACTTTGCTGCACAAACAGAAAAGGTGTGGTTTAGTTTCAAACATGAGGAATGAACTGTTACAATTCACCCAGTAATCCGAGTTAGTTGTAACGTGAAAGGTCCCCAGTTCGAAACTGGGCGGAAACAAGTGCAGGCTTACTGAATATACTTGCTGAAATGTGCCGTTGTACATATTCGCAGTCTTTGCCAGAGTGAACGTGTTTTGCCAGATTGTTTTTAATGGAGAGCTTGGTTGGTCAGGTCAATAAAAAAAGTTCCTGTGTTCTTTTCAGAGGCGGGTCCGAACAAAGAACAGAGTTCCTCTGCTGACAGCACAAGACCAACTTTCCACTACCTGCGTTGGTGGTATAGTGGTGAGCATAGCTGCCTTCCAAGCAGTTGACCTGGGTTCGATTCCCAGCCAACGCATCGCTTTTGTCTCAAGCTGACCTTAAAAAAAGGTGTCCGTGATTCCTGGGGACCTCCGCCTGAAAATTGTGGCTGAAGTAACAGCTGTTGTGGTCATCAAGCAGCATCAAAGGAAGAATTCTCCCCGTCGGGGAATCGAACCCCGGTCTTCCGCGTGACAGGCGGAGATACTGTCCACTATACTAACGAGGAGCAGCGAAAAAGAGGCTGTCGCACACGTTCAGAGCAACTGCAGCTGGCTGCAAACAGTCTTTCCGTTTCCGAGAATGGCCACATGCGTTGTTTCGGGTCATCGCTTAACAGAAGCCAGTGAAGATGACAGAGTCCAGACTCAACCCAATGCGCCGCCGAATGCTTCCTACTACCTGCATTGGTGGTATAGTGGTAAGCATAGCTGCCTTCCAAGCAGTTTTGGGTCATCGCTTAACAGAAACCAGTGAAGGGCAGGCAACAAATTGGAAGTTGTGGTTGATTCATTCAAAGACCAGTGCAATATTAGCATGCACCACGTGGAAGCGCATCTGGTTGTTGTGCGTATTCACAGCCTTTGCCAGAGCGAAAGAGTTTTGAACCAATTGCTTCTCAGACTGATTCGCCGTTTCAAGATGCTGGTGACGCCTGCTGCTCAAAACGGTGCAAATACAACGAAATCCCAGCCAAAATATGCATACAAACACCTTTTGCAAACCAAATGCAAATGTTTTTTTATTGGAAGTGTCATCTGTCAAATGCACTTGTCAAATCATCTAATAATATTAAATAGGAAGTGTCTGATTAAAATGTGTTATTAAATAGTAGAGCTGCATGATGACCAGCAAGTGAGCAGCTGATGAAAAGCATGCTGGCAGAAGTTTGCATCCTAGAATACCCACGGGCGAGCAGAGCGGTAGAGTAGAGGGAGCAAGCAGGCCCAAGGAGGAGGAGATACAGCTCGAGTTTCTTTTCATTATCGCATAAATCTTTCGCCTTTTACTAAAGATTTCCGTGGAGGGGACCCTTTACGAGTGTTTTGTATTTTTGGGGGCTCTGCTCACGCCAGAGATATCCAAGAGAGTTAAAAGCAAAATGAATTTTATCGTGGGTTTCGGCCGACAGAGTCCAGACTCACCAAAATGTGTCGCCGGTTGGTTCCTGCTTTTGAGCTAGGTGAAGGCAATTGTAGAGGCGACCAGGGATGGTTATAACATTTTTGACATTTCTCTCTGTAACTTGGAGTTCTTTTAAGCTAGTGCATTCAAAATGTGATTAAAACTAGTTACAAGTATCAGCTGTTAAATGAAATAGCTGTTATCTTGGCAGCACAAGCAGAAAAGGCGTGCAAGTGTAGGCTTTCTTAATATACTTGCTGAAATGTGTCGCCGGTAAGACGATGTCCATGCTACAAAGTTCTGACTTTTGAGCTACAGTAGGTTAAGGTAACCGTACTAAAGAGCTCTAGGCAGACTGTCATGCCGAAGGAGCTCTGTCTTGTCGTATGTGGAATTTACACAGACTGTATCTGTCAAATCATGTCTTGGAAAAAGCACGCCAATGTGTAGCGTAAGGTTTCTGTAGTGTAGTAGTTATCACGTTTGCTTTACACGCAAAAGGTCCCCAGTTCGAAACTGGGCAGAAACAAGTGCAGGCTTGCTTTATATACTTGCTGAATTGTGTCTCCGGTAAGAGGATGTCCATGCTTGTGAGCTAGGTAAAGGCAATCGTAGGGGAGACCAGGGATGGTTGAAACATTTTTGACATTTCTGTCTATAACTTGGAGTTCTTTTAAGCTAGGGCATTCAAAATGTTACTACAACTGTCAGCTATTATAAGTGGCAGCTATTAAATGACATAGTTGTTATCTTTGCTGCACAAACTTAATATACTTGCTGAAATGTGTCTCCGGTAAGGGATGTCCACCACTCTACAAAGTTCCTGCTTTTGAGCTAGGGGAAGGCAATCGTAGGGGACACCAGGGATGGTTGTAACATTTTTGACATTTCTGTCTGTAACTTTAAAAGCTGTTAAATGAAATAGCTGTTATCTTGGCAGCACAAGCAGAAAATGTGTGCAAGTGTAGGCTTTCTTAATATACTTGTTGAAATGTGTCTCCAGTAAGAGGATGTCCAAGCTACAAAGTTCCTACTTTTGAGCTAGGTGAAGGCAATTGTAGGGGAGACCAGGGATGGTTGTAACATTTTTGACATTGCTGTTTGTAACTTGGAGTTGTTTTAAGCTAGGGCCTTCAAAATGTGGTTAAAACTATTTGCAAGTGTCAGCTGTTAAATGACATAGTTGTTAACTTTGCTGCACAAACAGAAAAGGTGTGGTTTAGTTTCAAACATGAGGAGTGAACTGTTACAATTCACCCAGTAATCCGAGTTAGTTGTAACGTGAAAGGTCCCCAGTTCGAAACTGGGCGGAAACAAGTGCAGGCTTACTGAATATACTTGCTGAAATGTGCCGTTGTACATATTCGCAGTCTTTGCCAGAGTGAACGTGTTTTGCCAGATTGTTTTTAATGGAGAGCTTGGTTGGTCAGGTCAATAAAAAAAGTTCCTGTGTTCTTTTCAGAGGCGGGTCCGAACAAAGAACAGAGTTCCTCTGCTGACAGCACAAGACCAACTTTCCACTACCTGCGTTGGTGGTATAGTGGTGAGCATAGCTGCCTTCCAAGCAGTTGACCTGGGTTCGATTCCCAGCCAACGCATCGCTTTTGTCTCAAGCTGACCTTAAAAAAAGGTGTCCGTGATTCCTGGGGACCTCCATCTGAAAATTGTGGCTGAAGTAACAGCTGTTGTGGTCATCAAGCAGCATCAAAGGAAGAATTCTCCCCGTCGGGGAATCGAACCCCGGTCTTCCACGTGACAGGCGGAGATACTGTCCACTATACTAACGAGGAGCAGCGAAAAAGAGGCTGTCGCACACGTTCAGAGCAACTGCAGCTGGCTGCAAACAGTCTTTCCGTTTCCGAGAATGACCACATGCGTTGTTTCGGGTCATCGCTTAACAGAAGCCAGTGAAGATGACAGAGTCCAGACTCAACCCAATGCGCCGCCGAATGCTTCCTACTACCTGCATTGGTGGTATAGTGGTAAGCATAGCTGCCTTCCAAGCAGTTTTGGGTCATCGCTTAACAGAAACCAGTGAAGGGCAGGCAACAAATTGGAAGTTGTGGTTGATTCATTCAAAGACCAGTGCAATATTAGCATGCACCACGTGGAAGCGCATCTGGTTGTTGTGCGTATTCACAGCCTTTGCCAGAGCGAAAGAGTTTTGAACCAATTGCTTCTCAGACTGATTCGCCGTTTCAAGATGCTGGTGACGCCTGCTGCTCAAAACGGTGCAAATACAACGAAATCCCAGCCAAAATATGCATACAAACACCTTTTGCAAACCAAATGCAAATGTTTTTTTATTGGAAGTGTCATCTGTCAAATGCACTTGTCAAATCATCTAATAATATTAAATAGGAAGTGTCTGATTAAAATGTGTTATTAAATAGTAGAGCTGCATGATGACCAGCAAGTGAGCAGCTGATGAAAAGCATGCTGGCAGGAGTTTGCATCCTAGAATACCCACGGGCGAGCAGAGCGGTAGAGTAGAGGGAGCAAGCAGGCCCAAGGAGGAGGAGATACAGCTCGAGTTTCTCTTCATTATCGCATAAATCTTTCGCCTTTTACTAAAGATTTCCGTGGAGGGGAGCCTTTGCGAGTGTTTTGTATTTTTGGGGGCTCTGCTCACGCCAGAGCTATGCAAGAGAGTTAAAAGCAAAATGAATTTTATCGTGGGTTTCGGCCGACAGAGTCCAGACTCACCAAAATGTGTCGCCGGTTGGTTCCTGCTTTTGAGCTAGGTGAAGGCAATTGTAGAGGCGACCAGGGATGGTTATAACATTTTTGACATTTCTCTCTGTAACTTGGAGTTCTTTTAAGCTAGTGCATTCAAAATGTGATTAAAACTAGTTACAAGTATCAGCTGTTAAATGAAATAGCTGTTATCTTGGCAGCACAAGCAGAAAAGGCGTGCAAGTGTAGGCTTTCTTAATATACTTGCTGAAATGTGTCGCCGGTAAGACGATGTCCATGCTACAAAGTTCTGACTTTTGAGCTACAGTAGGTTAAGGTAACCGTACTAAAGAGCTCTAGGCAGACTGTCATGCCGAAGGAGCTCTGTCTTGTCGTATGTGGAATTTACACAGACTGTATCTATCAAATCATGTCTTGGAAAAAGCACGCCAATGTGTAGCGTAAGGTTTCTGTAGTGTAGTAGTTATCACGTTTGCTTTACACGCAAAAGGTCCCCAGTTCGAAACTGGGCAGAAACAAGTGCAGGCTTGCTTTATAT
This sequence comes from Zacco platypus, assembly GCA_038088235.1. Taxonomy (NCBI): domain Eukaryota; kingdom Metazoa; phylum Chordata; class Actinopteri; order Cypriniformes; family Xenocyprididae; genus Zacco; species Zacco platypus. Next base: position 20,329,067 of record CM076066.1, on the reverse strand, counting down.
ACTTGCTGAATTGTGTCTCCGGTAAGAGGATGTCCATGCTTGTGAGCTAGGTAAAGGCAATCGTAGGGGAGACCAGGGATGGTTGAAACATTTTTGACATTTCTGTCTATAACTTGGAGTTCTTTTAAGCTAGGGCATTCAAAATGTTACTACAACTGTCAGCTATTATAAGTGGCAGCTATTAAATGACATAGTTGTTATCTTTGCTGCACAAACTTAATATACTTGCTGAAATGTGTCTCCGGTAAGGGATGTCCACCACTCTACAAAGTTCCTGCTTTTGAGCTAGGGGAAGGCAATCGTAGGGGACACCAGGGATGGTTGTAACATTTTTGACATTTCTGTCTGTAACTTTAACAGCTGTTAAATGAAATAGCTGTTATCTTGGCAGCACAAGCAGAAAATGTGTGCAAGTGTAGGCTTTCTTAATATACTTGTTGAAATGTGTCTCCAGTAAGAGGATGTCCAAGCTACAAAGTTCCTGCTTTTGAGCTAGGTGAAGGCAATTGTAGGGGAGACCAGGGATGGTTGTAAAATTTTTGACATTGCTGTTTGTAACTTGGACTTGTTTTAAGCTAGGGCCTTCAAAATGTGGTTAAAACTATTTGCAAGTGTCAGCTGTTAAATGACATAGTTGTTAACTTTGCTGCACAAACAGAAAAGGTGTGGTTTAGTTTCAAACATGAGGAGTGAACTGTTACAATTCACCCAGTAATCCGAGTTAGTTGTAACGTGAAAGGTCCCCAGTTCGAAACTGGGCGGAAACAAGTGCAGGCTTACTGAATATACTTGCTGAAATGTGCCGTTGTACATATTTGCAGTCTTTGCCAGAGTGAACGTGTTTTGCCAGATTGTTTTTAATGGAGAGCTTGGTTGGTCAGGTCAATAAAAAAAGTTCCTGTGTTCTTTTCAGAGGCGGGTCCGAACAAAGAACAGAGTTCCTCTGCTGACAGCACAAGACCAACTTTCCACTACCTGCGTTGGTGGTATAGTGGTGAGCATAGCTGCCTTCCAAGCAGTTGACCTGGGTTTGATTCCCAGCCAACGCATCGCTTTTGTCTCAAGCTGACCTTAAAAAAAGGTGTCCGTGATTCCTGGGGACCTCCATCTGAAAATTGTGGCTGAAGTAACAGCTGTTGTGGTCATCAAGCAGCATCAAAGGAAGAATTCTCCCCGTCGGGGAATCGAACCCCGGTCTTCCGCGTGACAGGTGGAGATACTGTCCACTATACTAACGAGGAGCTGCGAAAAAGAGGCTGTCGCAAACGTTCAGAGCAAATGCAGCTGGCTGCAAACAGTCTTTCCGTTTCCGAGAATGGCCACATGCGTTGTTTCGGGTCATCGCTTAACAGAAGCCAGTGAAGATGACAGAGTCCAGACTCAACCCAATGCGCCGCCGAATGCTTCCTACTACCTGCATTGGTGGTATAGTGGTAAGCATAGCTGCCTTCCAAGCAGTTTTGGGTCATCGCTTAACAGAAACCAGTGAAGGGCAGGCAACAAATTGGAAGTTGTGGTTGATTCATTCAAAGACCAGTGCAATATTAGCATGCACCACGTGGAAGCGCATCTGGTTGTTGTGCGTATTCACAGCCTTTGCCAGAGTGAAAGAGTTTTGAACCAATTGCTTCTCAGACTGATTCGCCGTTTCAAGATGCTGGTGACGCCTGCTGCTCAAAACGGTGCAAATACAACGAAATCCCAGCCAAAATATGCATACAAACACCTTTTGCAAACCAAATGCAAATGTTTTTTTATTGGAAGTGTCATCTGTCAAATGCACTTGTCAAATCATCTAATAATATTAAATAGGAAGTGTCTGATTAAAATGTGTTATTAAATAGTAGAGCTGCATGATGACCAGCAAGTGAGCAGCTGATGAAAAGCATGCTGGCAGGAGTTTGCATCCTAGAATACCCACGGGCGAGCAGAGCGGTAGAGTAGAGGGAGCAAGCAGGCCGAAGGAGGAGGAGATACAGCTCGAGTTTCTCTTCATTATCGCATAAATCTTTCGCCTTTTACTAAAGATTTCCGTGGAGGGGAGCCTTTGCGAGTGTTTTGTATTTTTGGGGGCTCTGCTCACGCCAGAGCTATGCAAGAGAGTTAAAAGCAAAATGAATTTTATCGTGGGTTTCGGCCGACAGAGTCCAGACTCACCAAAATGTGTCGCCGGTTGGTTCCTGCTTTTGAGCTAGGTGAAGGCAATTGTAGAGGCGACCAGGGATGGTTATAACATTTTTGACATTTCTCTCTGTAACTTGGAGTTCTTTTAAGCTAGTGCATTCAAAATGTGATTAAAACTAGTTACAAGTATCAGCTGTTAAATGAAATAGCTGTTATCTTGGCAGCACAAGCAGAAAAGGCGTGCAAGTGTAGGCTTTCTTAATATACTTGCTGAAATGTGTCGCCGGTAAGACGATGTCCATGCTACAAAGTTCTGACTTTTGAGCTACAGTAGGTTAAGGTAACCGTACTAAAGAGCTCTAGGCAGACTGTCATGCCGAAGGAGCTCTGTCTTGTCGTATGTGGAATTTACACAGACTGTATCTATCAAATCATGTCTTGGAAAAAGCACGCCAATGTGTAGCGTAAGGTTTCTGTAGTGTAGTAGTTATCACGTTTGCTTTACACGCAAAAGGTCCCCAGTTCGAAACTGGGCAGAAACAAGTGCAGGCTTGCTTTATATACTTGCTGAATTGTGTCTCCGGTAAGAGGATGTCCATGCTTGTGAGCTAGGTAAAGGCAATCGTAGGGGAGACCAGGGATGGTTGAAACATTTTTGACATTTCTGTCTATAACTTGGAGTTCTTTTAAGCTAGGGCATTCAAAATGTTACTACAACTGTCAGCTATTATAAGTGGCAGCTATTAAATGACATAGTTGTTATCTTTGCTGCACAAACTTAATATACTTGCTGAAATGTGTCTCCGGTAAGGGATGTCCACCACTCTACAAAGTTCCTGCTTTTGAGCTAGGGGAAGGCAATCGTAGGGGACACCAGGGATGGTTGTAACATTTTTGACATTTCTGTCTGTAACTTTAACAGCTGTTAAATGAAATAGCTGTTATCTTGGCAGCACAAGCAGAAAATGTGTGCAAGTGTAGGCTTTCTTAATATACTTGTTGAAATGTGTCTCCAGTAAGAGGATGTCCAAGCTACAAAGTTCCTGCTTTTGAGCTAGGTGAAGGCAATTGTAGGGGAGACCAGGGATGGTTGTAAAATTTTTGACATTGCTGTTTGTAACTTGGACTTGTTTTAAGCTAGGGCCTTCAAAATGTGGTTAAAACTATTTGCAAGTGTCAGCTGTTAAATGACATAGTTGTTAACTTTGCTGCACAAACAGAAAAGGTGTGGTTTAGTTTCAAACATGAGGAGTGAACTGTTACAATTCACCCAGTAATCCGAGTTAGTTGTAACGTGAAAGGTCCCCAGTTCGAAACTGGGCGGAAACAAGTGCAGGCTTACTGAATATACTTGCTGAAATGTGCCGTTGTACATATTCGCAGTCTTTGCCAGAGTGAACGTGTTTTGCCAGATTGTTTTTAATGGAGAGCTTGGTTGGTCAGGTCAATAAAAAAAGTTCCTGTGTTCTTTTCAGAGGCGGGTCCGAACAAAGAACAGAGTTCCTCTGCTGACAGCACAAGACCAACTTTCCACTACCTGCGTTGGTGGTATAGTGGTGAGCATAGCTGCCTTCCAAGCAGTTGACCTGGGTTCGATTCCCAGCCAACGCATCGCTTTTGTCTCAAGCTGACCTTAAAAAAAGGTGTCCGTGATTCCTGGGGACCTCCACCTGAAAATTGTGGCTGAAGTAACAGCTGTTGTGGTCATCAAGCAGCATCAAAGGAAGAATTCTCCCCGTCGGGGAATCGAACCCCGGTCTTCCGCGTGACAGGCGGAGATACTGTCCACTATACTAACGAGGAGCTGCGAAAAAGAGGCTGTCGCACACGTTCAGAGCAACTGCAGCTGGCTGCAAACAGTCTTTCCGTTTCCGAGAATGGCCACATGCGTTGTTTCGGGTCATCGCTTAACAGAAGCCAGTGAAGATGACAGAGTCCAGACTCAACCCAATGCGCCGCCGAATGCTTCCTACTACCTGCATTGGTGGTATAGTGGTAAGCATAGCTGCCTTCCAAGCAGTTTTGGGTCATCGCTTAACAGAAACCAGTGAAGGGCAGGCAACAAATTGGAAGTTGTGGTTGATTCATTCAAAGACCAGTGCAATATTAGCATGCACCACGTGGAAGCGCATCTGGTTGTTGTGCGTATTCACAGCCTTTGCCAGAGTGAAAGAGTTTTGAACCAATTGCTTCTCAGACTGATTCGCCGTTTCAAGATGCTAGTGACGCCTGCTGCTCAAAACGGTGCAAATACAACGAAATCCCAGCCAAAATATGCATACAAACACCTTTTGCAAACCAAATGCAAATGTTTTTTTATTGGAAGTGTCATCTGTCAAATGCACTTGTCAAATCATCTAATAATATTAAATAGGAAGTGTCTGATTAAAATGTGTTATTAAATAGTAGAGCTGCATGATGACCAGCAAGTGAGCAGCTGATGAAAAGCATGCTGGCAGGAGTTTGCATCCTAGAATACCCACGGGCGAGCAGAGCGGTAGAGTAGAGGGAGCAAGCAGGCCCAAGGAGGAGGAGATACAGCTCGAGTTTCTCTTCATTATCGCATAAATCTTTCGCCTTTTACTAAAGATTTCCGTGGAGGGGAGCCTTTGCGAGTGTTTTGTATTTTTGGGGGCTCTGCTCACGCCAGAGCTATGCAAGAGAGTTAAAAGCAAAATGAATTTTATCGTGGGTTTCGGCCGACAGAGTCCAGACTCACCAAAATGTGTCGCCGGTTGGTTCCTGCTTTTGAGCTAGGTGAAGGCAATTGTAGAGGCGACCAGGGATGGTTATAACATTTTTGACATTTCTCTCTGTAACTTGGAGTTCTTTTAAGCTAGTGCATTCAAAATGTGATTAAAACTAGTTACAAGTATCAGCTGTTAAATGAAATAGCTGTTATCTTGGCAGCACAAGCAGAAAAGGCGTGCAAGTGTAGGCTTTCTTAATATACTTGCTGAAATGTGTCGCCGGTAAGACGATGTCCATGCTACAAAGTTCTGACTTTTGAGCTACAGTAGGTTAAGGTAACCGTACTAAAGAGCTCTAGGCAGACTGTCATGCCGAAGGAGCTCTGTCTTGTCGTATGTGGAATTTACACAGACTGTATCTGTCAAATCATGTCTTGGAAAAAGCACGCCAATGTGTAGCGTAAGGTTTCTGTAGTGTAGTAGTTATCACGTTTGCTTTACACGCAAAAGGTCCCCAGTTCGAAACTGGGCAGAAACAAGTGCAGGCTTGCTTTATATACTTGCTGAATTGTGTCTCCGGTAAGAGGATGTCCATGCTTGTGAGCTAGGTAAAGGCAATCGTAGGGGAGACCAGGGATGGTTGAAACGTTTTTGACATTTCTGTCTATAACTTGGAGTTCTTTTAAGCTAGGGCATTCAAAATGTTACTACAACTGTCAGCTATTATAAGTGGCAGCTATTAAATGACATAGTTGTTATCTTTGCTGCACAAACTTAATATACTTGCTGAAATGTGTCTCCGGTAAGGGATGTCCACCACTCTACAAAGTTCCTGCTTTTGAGCTAGGGGAAGGCAATCGTAGGGGACACCAGGGATGGTTGTAACATTTTTGACATTTCTGTCTGTAACTTTAACAGCTGTTAAATGAAATAGCTGTTATCTTGGCAGCACAAGCAGAAAATGTGTGCAAGTGTAGGCTTTCTTAATATACTTGTTGAAATGTGTCTCCAGTAAGAGGATCTCCAAGCTACAAAGTTCCTGCTTTTGAGCTAGGTGAAGGCAATTGTAGGGGAGACCAGGGATGGTTGTAACATTTTTGACATTGCTGTTTGTAACTTGGACTTGTTTTAAGCTAGGGCCTTCAAAATGTGGTTAAAACTATTTGCAAGTGTCAGCTGTTAAATGACATAGTTGTTAACTTTGCTGCACAAACAGAAAAGGTGTGGTTTAGTTTCAAACATGAGGAGTGAACTGTTACAATTCACCCAGTAATCCGAGTTAGTTGTAACGTGAAAGGTCCCCAGTTCGAAACTGGGCGGAAACAAGTGCAGGCTTACTGAATATACTTGCTGAAATGTGCCGTTGTACATATTCGCAGTCTTTGCCAGAGTGAACGTGTTTTGCCAGATTGTTTTTAATGGAGAGCTTGGTTGGTCAGGTCAATAAAAAAAGTTCCTGGGTTCTTCTAACGAGGAGCTGCGAAAAAGAGGCTGTCGCACACGTTCAGAGCAACTGCAGCTGGCTGCAAACAGTCTTTCCGTTTCCGAGAATGGCCACATGCGTTGTTTCGGGTCATCGCTTAACAGAAGCCAGTGAAGATGACAGAGTCCAGACTCAACCCAATGCGCCGCCGAATGCTTCCTACTACCTGCATTGGTGGTATAGTGGTAAGCATAGCTGCCTTCCAAGCAGTTTTGGGTCATCGCTTAACAGAAACCAGTGAAGGGCAGGCAACAAATTGGAAGTTGTGGTTGATTCATTCAAAGACCAGTGCAATATTAGCATGCACCACGTGGAAGCACATCTGGTTGTTGTGCGTATTCACAGCCTTTGCCAGAGTGAAAGAGTTTTGAACCAATTGCTTCTCAGACTGATTCGCCGTTTCAAGATGCTGGTGACGCCTGCTGCTCAAAACGGTGCAAATACAACGAAATCCCAGCCAAAATATGCATACAAACACCTTTTGCAAACCAAATGCAAATGTTTTTTTATTGGAAGTGTCATCTGTCAAATGCACTTGTCAAATCATCTAATAATATTAAATAGGAAGTGTCTGATTAAAATGTGTTATTAAATAGTAGAGCTGCATGATGACCAGCAAGTGAGCAGCTGATGAAAAGCATGCTGGCAGGAGTTTGCATCCTAGAATACCCACGGGCGAGCAGAGCGGTAGAGTAGAGGGAGCAAGCAGGCCCAAGGAGGAGGAGATACAGCTCGAGTTTCTCTTCATTATCGCATAAATCTTTCGCCTTTTACTAAAGATTTCCGTGGAGGGGAGCCTTTGCGAGTGTTTTGTATTTTTGGGGGCTCTGCTCACGCCAGAGCTATGCAAGAGAGTTAAAAGCAAAATGAATTTTATCGTGGGTTTCGGCCGACAGAGTCCAGACTCACCAAAATGTGTCGCCGGTTGGTTCCTGCTTTTGAGCTAGGTGAAGGCAATTGTAGAGGCGACCAGGGATGGTTATAACATTTTTGACATTTCTCTCTGTAACTTGGAGTTCTTTTAAGCTAGTGCATTCAAAATGTGATTAAAACTAGTTACAAGTATCAGCTGTTAAATGAAATAGCTGTTATCTTGGCAGCACAAGCAGAAAAGGCGTGCAAGTGTAGGCTTTCTTAATATACTTGCTGAAATGTGTCGCCGGTAAGACGATGTCCATGCTACAAAGTTCTGACTTTTGAGCTACAGTAGGTTAAGGTAACCGTACTAAAGAGCTCTAGGCAGACTGTCATGCCGAAGGAGCTCTGTCTTGTCGTATGTGGAATTTACACAGACTGTATCTGTCAAATCATGTCTTGGAAAAAGCACGCCAATGTGTAGCGTAAGGTTTCTGTAGTGTAGTAGTTATCACGTTTGCTTTACACGCAAAAGGTCCCCAGTTCGAAACTGGGCAGAAACAAGTGCAGGCTTGCTTTATATACTTGCTGAATTGTGTCTCCGGTAAGAGGATGTCCATGCTTGTGAGCTAGGTAAAGGCAATCGTAGGGGAGACCAGGGATGGTTGAAACATTTTTGACATTTCTGTCTATAACTTGGAGTTCTTTTAAGCTAGGGCATTCAAAATGTTACTACAACTGTCAGCTATTATAAGTGGCAGCTATTAAATGACATAGTTGTTATCTTTGCTGCACAAACTTAATATACTTGCTGAAATGTGTCTCCGGTAAGGGATGTCCACCACTCTACAAAGTTCCTGCTTTTGAGCTAGGGGAAGGCAATCGTAGGGGACACCAGGGATGGTTGTAACATTTTTGACATTTCTGTCTGTAACTTTAACAGCTGTTAAATGAAATAGCTGTTATCTTGGCAGCACAAGCAGAAAATGTGTGCAAGTGTAGGCTTTCTTAATATACTTGTTGAAATGTGTCTCCAGTAAGAGGATGTCCAAGCTACAAAGTTCCTGCTTTTGAGCTAGGTGAAGGCAATTGTAGGGGAGACCAGGGATGGTTGTAAAATTTTTGACATTGCTGTTTGTAACTTGGACTTGTTTTAAGCTAGGGCCTTCAAAATGTGGTTAAAACTATTTGCAAGTGTCAGCTGTTAAATGACATAGTTGTTAACTTTGCTGCACAAACAGAAAAGGTGTGGTTTAGTTTCAAACATGAGGAGTGAACTGTTACAATTCACCCAGTAATCCGAGTTAGTTGTAACGTGAAAGGTCCCCAGTTCGAAACTGGGCGGAAACAAGTGCAGGCTTACTGAATATACTTGCTGAAATGTGCCGTTGTACATATTTGCAGTCTTTGCCAGAGTGAACGTGTTTTGCCAGATTGTTTTTAATGGAGAGCTTGGTTGGTCAGGTCAATAAAAAAAGTTCCTGTGTTCTTTTCAGAGGCGGGTCCGAACAAAGAACAGAGTTCCTCTGCTGACAGCACAAGACCAACTTTCCACTACCTGCGTTGGTGGTATAGTGGTGAGCATAGCTGCCTTCCAAGCAGTTGACCTGGGTTTGATTCCCAGCCAACGCATCGCTTTTGTCTCAAGCTGACCTTAAAAAAAGGTGTCCGTGATTCCTGGGGACCTCCATCTGAAAATTGTGGCTGAAGTAACAGCTGTTGTGGTCATCAAGCAGCATCAAAGGAAGAATTCTCCCCGTCGGGGAATCGAACCCCGGTCTTCCGCGTGACAGGTGGAGATACTGTCCACTATACTAACGAGGAGCTGCGAAAAAGAGGCTGTCGCAAACGTTCAGAGCAAATGCAGCTGGCTGCAAACAGTCTTTCCGTTTCCGAGAATGGCCACATGCGTTGTTTCGGGTCATCGCTTAACAGAAGCCAGTGAAGATGACAGAGTCCAGACTCAACCCAATGCGCCGCCGAATGCTTCCTACTACCTGCATTGGTGGTATAGTGGTAAGCATAGCTGCCTTCCAAGCAGTTTTGGGTCATCGCTTAACAGAAACCAGTGAAGGGCAGGCAACAAATTGGAAGTTGTGGTTGATTCATTCAAAGACCAGTGCAATATTAGCATGCACCACGTGGAAGCGCATCTGGTTGTTGTGCGTATTCACAGCCTTTGCCAGAGTGAAAGAGTTTTGAACCAATTGCTTCTCAGACTGATTCGCCGTTTCAAGATGCTGGTGACGCCTGCTGCTCAAAACGGTGCAAATACAACGAAATCCCAGCCAAAATATGCATACAAACACCTTTTGCAAACCAAATGCAAATGTTTTTTTATTGGAAGTGTCATCTGTCAAATGCACTTGTCAAATCATCTAATAATATTAAATAGGAAGTGTCTGATTAAAATGTGTTATTAAATAGTAGAGCTGCATGATGACCAGCAAGTGAGCAGCTGATGAAAAGCATGCTGGCAGGAGTTTGCATCCTAGAATACCCACGGGCGAGCAGAGCGGTAGAGTAGAGGGAGCAAGCAGGCCCAAGGAGGAGGAGATACAGCTCGAGTTTCTCTTCATTATCGCATAAATCTTTCGCCTTTTACTAAAGATTTCCGTGGAGGGGAGCCTTTGCGAGTGTTTTGTATTTTTGGGGGCTCTGCTCACGCCAGAGCTATGCAAGAGAGTTAAAAGCAAAATGAATTTTATCGTGGGTTTCGGCCGACAGAGTCCAGACTCACCAAAATGTGTCGCCGGTTGGTTCCTGCTTTTGAGCTAGGTGAAGGCAATTGTAGAGGCGACCAGGGATGGTTATAACATTTTTGACATTTCTCTCTGTAACTTGGAGTTCTTTTAAGCTAGTGCATTCAAAATGTGATTAAAACTAGTTACAAGTATCAGCTGTTAAATGAAATAGCTGTTATCTTGGCAGCACAAGCAGAAAAGGCGTGCAAGTGTAGGCTTTCTTAATATACTTGCTGAAATGTGTCGCCGGTAAGACGATGTCCATGCTACAAAGTTCTGACTTTTGAGCTACAGTAGGTTAAGGTAACCGTACTAAAGAGCTCTAGGCAGACTGTCATGCCGAAGGAGCTCTGTCTTGTCGTATGTGGAATTTACACAGACTGTATCTGTCAAATCATGTCTTGGAAAAAGCACGCCAATGTGTAGCGTAAGGTTTCTGTAGTGTAGTAGTTATCACGTTTGCTTTACACGCAAAAGGTCCCCAGTTCGAAACTGGGCAGAAACAAGTGCAGGCTTGCTTTATATACTTGCTGAATTGTGTCTCCGGTAAGAGGATGTCCATGCTTGTGAGCTAGGTAAAGGCAATCGTAGGGGAGACCAGGGATGGTTGAAACGTTTTTGACATTTCTGTCTATAACTTGGAGTTCTTTTAAGCTAGGGCATTCAAAATGTTACTACAACTGTCAGCTATTATAAGTGGCAGCTATTAAATGACATAGTTGTTATCTTTGCTGCACAAACTTAATATACTTGCTGAAATGTGTCTCCGGTAAGGGATGTCCACCACTCTACAAAGTTCCTGCTTTTGAGCTAGGGGAAGGCAATCGTAGGGGACACCAGGGATGGTTGTAACATTTTTGACATTTCTGTCTGTAACTTTAACAGCTGTTAAATGAAATAGCTGTTATCTTGGCAGCACAAGCAGAAAATGTGTGCAAGTGTAGGCTTTCTTAATATACTTGTTGAAATGTGTCTCCAGTAAGAGGATGTCCAAGCTACAAAGTTCCTGCTTTTGAGCTAGGTGAAGGCAATTGTAGGGGAGACCAGGGATGGTTGTAACATTTTTGACATTGCTGTTTGTAACTTGGAGTTGTTTTAAGCTAGGGCCTTCAAAATGTGGTTAAAACTATTTGCAAGTGTCAGCTGTTAAATGACATAGTTGTTAACTTTGCTGCACAAACAGAAAAGGTGTGGTTTAGTTTCAAACATGAGGAGTGAACTGTTACAATTCACCCAGTAATCCGAGTTAGTTGTAACGTGAAAGGTCCCCAGTTCGAAACTGGGCGGAAACAAGTGCAGGCTTACTGAATATACTTGCTGAAATGTGCCGTTGTACATATTCGCAGTCTTTGCCAGAGTGAACGTGTTTTGCCAGATTGTTTTTAATGGAGAGCTTGGTTGGTCAGGTCAATAAAAAAAGTTCCTGGGTTCTTCTAACGAGGAGCTGCGAAAAAGAGGCTGTCGCACACGTTCAGAGCAACTGCAGCTGGCTGCAAACAGTCTTTCCGTTTCCGAGAATGGCCACATGCGTTGTTTCGGGTCATCGCTTAACAGAAGTCAGTGAAGATGACAGAGTCCAGACTCAACCCAATGCGCCGCCGAATGCTTCCTACTACCTGCATTGGTGGTATAGTGGTAAGCATAGCTGCCTTCCAAGCAGTTTTGGGTCATCGCTTAACAGAAACCAGTGAAGGGCAGGCAACAAATTGGAAGTTGTGGTTGATTCATTCAAAGACCAGTGCAATATTAGCATGCACCACGTGGAAGCACATCTGGTTGTTGTGCGTATTCACAGCCTTTGCCAGAGTGAAAGAGTTTTGAACCAATTGCTTCTCAGACTGATTCGCCGTTTCAAGATGCTGGTGACGCCTGCTGCTCAAAACGGTGCAAATACAACGAAATCCCAGCCAAAATATGCATACAAACACCTTTTGCAAACCAAATGCAAATGTTTTTTTATTGGAAGTGTCATCTGTCAAATGCACTTGTCAAATCATCTAATAATATTAAATAGGAAGTGTCTGATTAAAATGTGTTATTAAATAGTAGAGCTGCATGATGACCAGCAAGTGAGCAGCTGATGAAAAGCATGCTGGCAGGAGTTTGCATCCTAGAATACCCACGGGCGAGCAGAGCGGTAGAGTAGAGGGAGCAAGCAGGCCCAAGGAGGAGGAGATACAGCTCGAGTTTCTCTTCATTATCGCATAAATCTTTCGCCTTTTACTAAAGATTTCCGTGGAGGGGAGCCTTTGCGAGTGTTTTGTATTTTTGGGGGCTCTGCTCACGCCAGAGCTATGCAAGAGAGTTAAAAGCAAAATGAATTTTATCGTGGGTTTCGGCCGACAGAGTCCAGACTCACCAAAATGTGTCGCCGGTTGGTTCCTGCTTTTGAGCTAGGTGAAGGCAATTGTAGAGGCGACCAGGGATGGTTATAACATTTTTGACATTTCTCTCTGTAACTTGGAGTTCTTTTAAGCTAGTGCATTCAAAATGTGATTAAAACTAGTTACAAGTATCAGCTGTTAAATGAAATAGCTGTTATCTTGGCAGCACAAGCAGAAAAGGCGTGCAAGTGTAGGCTTTCTTAATATACTTGCTGAAATGTGTCGCCGGTAAGACGATGTCCATGCTACAAAGTTCTGACTTTTGAGCTACAGTAGGTTAAGGTAACCGTACTAAAGAGCTCTAGGCAGACTGTCATGCCGAAGGAGCTCTGTCTTGTCGTATGTGGAATTTACACAGACTGTATCTGTCAAATCATGTCTTGGAAAAAGCACGCCAATGTGTAGCGTAAGGTTTCTGTAGTGTAGTAGTTATCACGTTTGCTTTACATGCAAAAGGTCCCCAGTTCGAAACTGGGCAGAAACAAGTGCAGGCTTGCTTTATATACTTGCTGAATTGTGTCTCCGGTAAGAGGATGTCCATGCTTGTGAGCTAGGTAAAGGCAATCGTAGGGGAGACCAGGGATGGTTGAAACGTTTTTGACATTTCTGTCTATAACTTGGAGTTCTTTTAAGCTAGGGCATTCAAAATGTTACTACAACTGTCAGCTATTATAAGTGGCAGCTATTAAATGACATAGTTGTTATCTTTGCTGCACAAACTTAATATACTTGCTGAAATGTGTCTCCGGTAAGGGATGTCCACCACTCTACAAAGTTCCTGCTTTTGAGCTAGGGGAAGGCAATCGTAGGGGACACCAGGGATGGTTGTAACATTTTTGACATTTCTGTCTGCAACTTTAACAGCTGTTAAATGAAATAGCTGTTATCTTGGCAGCACAAGCAGAAAATGTGTGCAAGTGTAGGCTTTCTTAATATACTTGTTGAAATGTGTCTCCAGTAAGAGGATGTCCAAGCTACAAAGTTCCTGCTTTTGAGCTAGGTGAAGGCAATTGTAGGGGAGACCAGGGATGGTTGTAACATTTTTGACATTGCTGTTTGTAACTTGGAGTTGTTTTAAGCTAGGGCCTTCAAAATGTGGTTAAAACTATTTGCAAGTGTCAGCTGTTAAATGACATAGTTGTTAACTTTGCTGCACAAACAGAAAAGGTGTGGTTTAGTTTCAAACATGAGGAGTGAACTGTTACAATTCACCCAGTAATCCGAGTTAGTTGTAACGTGAAAGGTCCCCAGTTCGAAACTGGGCGGAAACAAGTGCAGGCTTACTGAATATACTTGCTGAAATGTGCCGTTGTACATATTCGCAGTCTTTGCCAGAGTGAACGTGTTTTGCCAGATTGTTTTTAATGGAGAGCTTGGTTGGTCAGGTCAATAAAAAAAGTTCCTGTGTTCTTTTCAGAGGCGGGTCCGAACAAAGAACAGAGTTCCTCTGCTGACAGCACAAGACCAACTTTCCACTACCTGCGTTGGTGGTATAGTGGTGAGCATAGCTGCCTTCCAAGCAGTTGACCTGGGTTCGATTCCCAGCCAACGCATCGCTTTTGTCTCAAGCTGACCTTAAAAAAAGGTGTCCGTGATTCCTGGGGACCTCCGCCTGAAAATTGTGGCTGAAGTAACAGCTGTTGTGGTCATCAAGCAGCATCAAAGGAAGAATTCTCCCCGTCGGGGAATCGAACCCCGGTCTTCCGCGTGACAGGCGGAGATACTGTCCACTATACTAACGAGGAGTTGCGAAAAAGAGGCTGTCGCACACGTTCAGAGCAACTGCAGCTGGCTGCAAACAGTCTTTCCGTTTCCGAGAATGGCCACATGCGTTGTTTCGGGTCATCGCTTAACAGAAGCCAGTGAAGATGACAGAGTCCAGACTCAACCCAATGCGCCGCCGAATGCTTCCTACTACCTGCATTGGTGGTATAGTGGTAAGCATAGCTGCCTTCCAAGCAGTTTTGGGTCATCGCTTAACAGAAACCAGTGAAGGGCAGGCAACAAATTGGAAGTTGTGGTTGATTCATTCAAAGACCAGTGCAATATTAGCATGCACCACGTGGAAGCGCATCTGGTTGTTGTGCGTATTCACAGCCTTTGCCAGAGCGAAAGAGTTTTGAACCAATTGCTTCTCAGACTGATTCGCCGTTTCAAGATGCTGGTGACGCCTGCTGCTCAAAACGGTGCAAATACAACGAAATCCCAGCCAAAATATGCATACAAACACCTTTTGCAAACCAAATGCAAATGTTTTTTTATTGGAAGTGTCATCTGTCAAATGCACTTGTCAAATCATCTAATAATATTAAATAGGAAGTGTCTGATTAAAATGTGTTATTAAATAGTAGAGCTGCATGATGACCAGCAAGTGAGCAGCTGATGAAAAGCATGCTGGCAGGAGTTTGCATCCTAGAATACCCACGGGCGAGCAGAGCGGTAGAGTAGAGGGAGCAAGCAGGCCCAAGGAGGAGGAGATACAGCTCGAGTTTCTCTTCATTATCGCATAAATCTTTCGCCTTTTACTAAAGATTTCCGTGGAGGGGAGCCTTTGCGAGTGTTTTGTATTTTTGGGGGCTCTGCTCACGCCAGAGCTATGCAAGAGAGTTAAAAGCAAAATGAATTTTATCGTGGGTTTCGGCCGACAGAGTCCAGACTCACCAAAATGTGTCGCCGGTTGGTTCCTGCTTTTGAGCTAGGTGAAGGCAATTGTAGAGGCGACCAGGGATGGTTATAACATTTTTGACATTTCTCTCTGTAACTTGGAGTTCTTTTAAGCTAGTGCATTCAAAATGTGATTAAAACTAGTTACAAGTATCAGCTGTTAAATGAAATAGCTGTTATCTTGGCAGCACAAGCAGAAAAGGCGTGCAAGTGTAGGCTTTCTTAATATACTTGCTGAAATGTGTCGCCGGTAAGACGATGTCCATGCTACAAAGTTCTGACTTTTGAGCTACAGTAGGTTAAGGTAACCGTACTAAAGAGCTCTAGGCAGACTGTCATGCCGAAGGAGCTCTGTCTTGTCGTATGTGGAATTTACACAGACTGTATCTGTCAAATCATGTCTTGGAAAAAGCACGCCAATTTGTAGCGTAAGGTTTCTGTAGTGTAGTAGTTATCACGTTTGCTTTACACGCAAAAGGTCCCCAGTTCGAAACTGGGCAGAAACAAGTGCAGGCTTGCTTTATATACTTGCTGAATTGTGTCTCCGGTAAGAGGATGTCCATGCTTGTGAGCTAGGTAAAGGCAATCGTAGGGGAGACCAGGGATGGTTGAAACATTTTTGACATTTCTGTCTATAACTTGGAGTTCTTTTAAGCTAGGGCATTCAAAATGTTACTACAACTGTCAGCTATTATAAGTGGCAGCTATTAAATGACATAGTTGTTATCTTTGCTGCACAAACTTAATATACTTGCTGAAATGTGTCTCCGGTAAGGGATGTCCACCACTCTACAAAGTTCCTGCTTTTGAGCTAGGGGAAGGCAATCGTAGGGGACACCAGGGATGGTTGTAACATTTTTGACATTTCTGTCTGTAACTTTAACAGCTGTTAAATGAAATAGCTGTTATCTTGGCAGCACAAGCAGAAAATGTGTGCAAGTGTAGGCTTTCTTAATATACTTGTTGAAATGTGTCTCCAGTAAGAGGATGTCCAAGCTACAAAGTTCCTGCTTTTGAGCTAGGTGAAGGCAATTGTAGGGGAGACCAGGGATGGTTGTAACATTTTTGACATTGCTGTTTGTAACTTGGACTTGTTTTAAGCTAGGGCCTTCAAAATGTGGTTAAAACTATTTGCAAGTGTCAGCTGTTAAATGACATAGTTGTTAACTTTGCTGCACAAACAGAAAAGGTGTGGTTTAGTTTCAAACATGAGGAGTGAACTGTTACAATTCACCCAGTAATCCGAGTTAGTTGTAACGTGAAAGGTCCCCAGTTCGAAACTGGGCGGAAACAAGTGCAGGCTTACTGAATATACTTGCTGAAATGTGCCGTTGTACATATTCGCAGTCTTTGCCAGAGTGAACGTGTTTTGCCAGATTGTTTTTAATGGAGAGCTTGGTTGGTCAGGTCAATAAAAAAAGTTCCTGTGTTCTTTTCAGAGGCGGGTCCGAACAAAGAACAGAGTTCCTCTGCTGACAGCACAAGACCAACTTTCCACTACCTGCGTTGGTGGTATAGTGGTGAGCATAGCTGCCTTCCAAGCAGTTGACCTGGGTTCGATTCCCAGCCAACGCATCGCTTTTGTCTCAAGCTGACCTTAAAAAAAGGTGTCCGTGATTCCTGGGGACCTCCGCCTGAAAATTGTGGCTGAAGTAACAGCTGTTGTGGTCATCAAGCAGCATCAAAGGAAGAATTCTCCCCGTCGGGGAATCGAACCCCAGTCTTCCGCGTGACAGGTGGAGATACTGTCCACTATACTAACGAGGAGCTGCGAAAAAGAGGCTGTCGCACACGTTCAGAGCAAATGCAGCTGGCTGCAAACAGTCTTTCCGTTTCCGAGAATGGCCACATGCGTTGTTTCGGGTCATCGCTTAACAGAAGCCAGTGAAGATGACAGAGTCCAGACTCAACCCAATGCGCCGCCGAATGCTTCCTACTACCTGCATTGGTGGTATAGTGGTAAGCATAGCTGCCTTCCAAGCAGTTTTGGGTCATCGCTTAACAGAAACCAGTGAAGGGCAGGCAACAAATTGGAAGTTGTGGTTGATTCATTCAAAGACCAGTGCAATATTAGCATGCACCACGTGGAAGCGCATCTGGTTGTTGTGCGTATTCACAGCCTTTGCCAGAGTGAAAGAGTTTTGAACCAATTGCTTCTCAGACTGATTCGCCGTTTCAAGATGCTGGTGACGCCTGCTGCTCAAAACAGTGCAAATACAACGAAATCCCAGCCAAAATATGCATACAAACACCTTTTGCAAACCAAATGCAAATGTTTTTTTATTGGAAGTGTCATCTGTCAAATGCACTTGTCAAATCATCTAATAATATTAAATAGGAAGTGTCTGATTAAAATGTGTTATTAAATAGTAGAGCTGCATGATGACCAGCAAGTGAGCAGCTGATGAAAAGCATGCTGGCAGGAGTTTGCATCCTAGAATACCCACGGGCGAGCAGAGCGGTAGAGTAGAGGGAGCAAGCAGGCCCAAGGAGGAGGAGATACAGCTCGAGTTTCTCTTCATTATCGCATAAATCTTTCGCCTTTTACTAAAGATTTCCGTGGAGGGGAGCCTTTGCGAGTGTTTTGTATTTTTGGGGGCTCTGCTCACGCCAGAGCTATGCAAGAGAGTTAAAAGCAAAATGAATTTTATCGTGGGTTTCGGCCGACAGAGTCCAGACTCACCAAAATGTGTCGCCGGTTGGTTCCTGCTTTTGAGCTAGGTGAAGGCAATTGTAGAGGCGACCAGGGATGGTTATAACATTTTTGACATTTCTCTCTGTAACTTGGAGTTCTTTTAAGCTAGTGCATTCAAAATGTGATTAAAACTAGTTACAAGTATCAGCTGTTAAATGAAATAGCTGTTATCTTGGCAGCACAAGCAGAAAAGGCGTGCAAGTGTAGGCTTTCTTAATATACTTGCTGAAATGTGTCGCCGGTAAGACGATGTCCATGCTACAAAGTTCTGACTTTTGAGCTACAGTAGGTTAAGGTAACCGTACTAAAGAGCTCTAGGCAGACTGTCATGCCGAAGGAGCTCTGTCTTGTCGTATGTGGAATTTACACAGTCTTTCCGTTTCCGAGAATGGCCACATGCGTTGTTTCGGGTCATCGCTTAACAGAAGCCAGTGAAGATGACAGAGTCCAGACTCAACCCAATGCGCCGCCGAATGCTTCCTACTACCTGCATTGGTGGTATAGTGGTAAGCATAGCTGCCTTCCAAGCAGTTTTGGGTCATCGCTTAACAGAAACCAGTGAAGGGCAGGCAACAAATTGGAAGTTGTGGTTGATTCATTCAAAGACCAGTGCAATATTAGCATGCACCACGTGGAAGCGCATCTGGTTGTTGTGCGTATTCACAGCCTTTGCCAGAGTGAAAGAGTTTTGAACCAATTGCTTCTCAGACTGATTCGCCGTTTCAAGATGCTGGTGACGCCTGCTGCTCAAAACGGTGCAAATACAACGAAATCCCAGCCAAAATATGCATACAAACACCTTTTGCAAACCAAATGCAAATGTTTTTTTATTGGAAGTGTCATCTGTCAAATGCACTTGTCAAATCATCTAATAATATTAAATAGGAAGTGTCTGATTAAAATGTGTTATTAAATAGTAGAGCTGCATGATGACCAGCAAGTGAGCAGCTGATGAAAAGCATGCTGGCAGGAGTTTGCATCCTAGAATACCCACGGGCGAGCAGAGCGGTAGAGTAGAGGGAGCAAGCAGGCCCAAGGAGGAGGAGATACAGCTCGAGTTTCTCTTCATTATCGCATAAATCTTTCGCCTTTTACTAAAGATTTCCGTGGAGGGGAGCCTTTGCGAGTGTTTTGTATTTTTGGGGGCTCTGCTCACGCCAGAGCTATGCAAGAGAGTTAAAAGCAAAATGAATTTTATCGTGGGTTTCGGCCGACAGAGTCCAGACTCACCAAAATGTGTCGCCGGTTGGTTCCTGCTTTTGAGCTAGGTGAAGGCAATTGTAGAGGCGACCAGGGATGGTTATAACATTTTTGACATTTCTCTCTGTAACTTGGAGTTCTTTTAAGCTAGTGCATTCAAAATGTGATTAAAACTAGTTACAAGTATCAGCTGTTAAATGAAATAGCTGTTATCTTGGCAGCACAAGCAGAAAAGGCGTGCAAGTGTAGGCTTTCTTAATATACTTGCTGAAATGTGTCGCCGGTAAGACGATGTCCATGCTACAAAGTTCTGACTTTTGAGCTACAGTAGGTTAAGGTAACCGTACTAAAGAGCTCTAGGCAGACTGTCATGCCGAAGGAGCTCTGTCTTGTCGTATGTGGAATTTACACAGACTGTATCTGTCAAATCATGTCTTGGAAAAAGCACGCCAATGTGTAGCGTAAGGTTTCTGTAGTGTAGTAGTTATCACGTTTGCTTTACACGCAAAAGGTCCCCAGTTCGAAACTGGGCAGAAACAAGTGCAGGCTTGCTTTATATACTTGCTGAATTGTGTCTCCGGTAAGAGGATGTCCATGCTTGTGAGCTAGGTAAAGGCAATCGTAGGGGAGACCAGGGATGGTTGAAACATTTTTGACATTTCTGTCTATAACTTGGAGTTCTTTTAAGCTAGGGCATTCAAAATGTTACTACAACTGTCAGCTATTATAAGTGGCAGCTATTAAATGACATAGTTGTTATCTTTGCTGCACAAACTTAATATACTTGCTGAAATGTGTCTCCGGTAAGGGATGTCCACCACTCTACAAAGTTCCTGCTTTTGAGCTAGGGGAAGGCAATCGTAGGGGACACCAGGGATGGTTGTAACATTTTTGACATTTCTGTCTGTAACTTTAACAGCTGTTAAATGAAATAGCTGTTATCTTGGCAGCACAAGCAGAAAATGTGTGCAAGTGTAGGCTTTCTTAATATACTTGTTGAAATGTGTCTCCAGTAAGAGGATGTCCAAGCTACAAAGTTCCTGCTTTTGAGCTAGGTGAAGGCAATTGTAGGGGAGACCAGGGATGGTTGTAACATTTTTGACATTGCTGTTTGTAACTTGGAGTTGTTTTAAGCTAGGGCCTTCAAAATGTGGTTAAAACTATTTGCAAGTGTCAGCTGTTAAATGACATAGTTGTTAACTTTGCTGCACAAACAGAAAAGGTGTGGTTTAGTTTCAAACATGAGGAGTGAACTGTTACAATTCACCCAGTAATCCGAGTTAGTTGTAACGTGAAAGGTCCCCAGTTCGAAACTGGGCGGAAACAAGTGCAGGCTTACTGAATATACTTGCTGAAATGTGCCGTTGTACATATTCGCAGTCTTTGCCAGAGTGAACGTGTTTTGCCAGATTGTTTTTAATGGAGAGCTTGGTTGGTCAGGTCAATAAAAAAAGTTCCTGTGTTCTTTTCAGAGGCGGGTCCGAACAAAGAACAGAGTTCCTCTGCTGACAGCACAAGACCAACTTTCCACTACCTGCGTTGGTGGTATAGTGGTGAGCATAGCTGCCTTCCAAGCAGTTGACCTGGGTTCGATTCCCAGCCAACGCATCGCTTTTGTCTCAAGCTGACCTTAAAAAAAGGTGTCCGTGATTCCTGGGGACCTCCGCCTGAAAATTGTGGCTGAAGTAACAGCTGTTGTGGTCATCAAGCAGCATCAAAGGAAGAATTCTCCCCGTCGGGGAATCGAACCCCGGTCTTCCGCGTGACAGGCGGAGATACTGTCCACTATACTAACGAGGAGCAGCGAAAAAGAGGCTGTCGCACACGTTCAGAGCAACTGCTCTGAATAATATACTTGCTGAAATGTGTCGAAATCCGGCCGACAGAGTCCAGACTCACCAAAATGTGTCGCCGGTTGGTTCCTGCTTTTGAGCTAGGTGAAGGCAATTGTAGAGGCGACCAGGGATGGTTATAACATTTTTGACATTTCTCTCTGTAACTTGGAGTTCTTTTAAGCTAGTGCATTCAAAATGTGATTAAAACTAGTTACAAGTATCAGCTGTTAAATGAAATAGCTGTTATCTTGGCAGCACAAGCAGAAAAGGCGTGCAAGTGTAGGCTTTCTTAATATACTTGCTGAAATGTGTCGCCGGTAAGACGATGTCCATGCTACAAAGTTCTGACTTTTGAGCTACAGTAGGTTAAGGTAACCGTACTAAAGAGCTCTAGGCAGACTGTCATGCCGAAGGAGCTCTGTCTTGTCGTATGTGGAATTTACACAGACTGTATCTGTCAAATAAGTAACAGCTGTTGTGGTCATCAAGCAGCATCAAAGGAAGAATTCTCCCCGTCGGGGAATCGAACCCCGGTCTTCCGCGTGACAGGCGGAGATACTGTCCACTATACTAACGAGGAGCAGCGAAAAAGAGGCTGTCGCACACGTTCAGAGCAACTGCAGCTGGCTGCAAACAGTCTTTCCGTTTCCGAGAATGGCCACATGCGTTGTTTCGGGTCATCGCTTAACAGAAGCCAGTGAAGATGACAGAGTCCAGACTCAACCCAATGCGCCGCCGAATGCTTCCTACTACCTGCATTGGTGGTATAGTGGTAAGCATAGCTGCCTTCCAAGCAGTTTTGGGTCATCGCTTAACAGAAACCAGTGCAGGCTTGCTTTATATACTTGCTGAATTGTGTCTCCGGTAAGAGGATGTTCATGCTTGTGAGCTAGGTAAAGGCAATCGTAGGGGAGACCAGAGATGGTTGAAACATTTTTGACATTTCTGTCTATAACTTGGAGTTCTTTTTAGCTAGGGCATTCAAAATGTTACTACAACTGTCAGCTATTATAAGTGGCAGCTATTAAATGACATAGTTGTTATCTTTGCTGCACAAACTTAATATACTTGCTGAAATGTGTCTCCGGTAAGGGATGTCCACCACTCTACAAAGTTCCTGCTTTTGAGCTAGGGGAAGGCAATCGTAGGGGACACCAGGGATGGTTGTAACATTTTTGACATTTCTGTCTGTAACTTTAACAGCTGTTAAATGAAATAGCTGTTATCTTGGCAACACAAGCAGAAAATGTGTGCAAGTGTAGGCTTTCTTAATATACTTGTTGAAATGTGTCTCCAGTAAGAGGATGTCCAAGCTACAAAGTTCCTGCTTTTGAGCTAGGTGAAGGCAATTGTAGGGGAGACCAGGGATGGTTGTAACATTTTTGACATTGCTGTTTGTAACTTGGAGTTGTTTTAAGCTAGGGCCTTCAAAATGTGGTTAAAACTATTTGCAAGTGTCAGCTGTTAAATGACATAGTTGTTAACTTTGCTGCACAAACAGAAAAGGTGTGGTTTAGTTTCAAACATGAGGAGTGAAGTGTTACAATTCACCCAGTAATCCGAGTTAGTTGTAACGTGAAAGGTCCCCAGTTCGAAACTGGGCGGAAACAAGTGCAGGCTTACTGAATATACTTGCTGAAATGTGCCGTTGTACATATTCGCAGTCTTTGCCAGAGTGAACGTGTTTTGCCAGATTGTTTTTAATGGAGAGCTTGGTTGGTCAGGTCAATAAAAAAAGTTCCTGTGTGTGATGTGATTAAAACTAGTTACAAGTATCAGCTGTTAAATGAAATAGCTGTTATCTTGGCAGCACAAGCAGAAAAGGCGTGCAAGTGTAGGCTTTCTTAATATACTTGCTGAAATGTGTCGCCGGTAAGACGATGTCCATGCTACAAAGTTCTGACTTTTGAGCTACAGTAGGTTAAGGTAACCGTACTAAAGAGCTCTAGGCAGACTGTCACCAATTGCTTCTCAGACTGATTCGCCGTTTCAAGATGCTGGTGAAAAAGCACGCCAATGTGTAGCGTAAGGTTTCTGTAGTGTAGTAGTTATCACGTTTGCTTTACACACAAAAGGTCCCCAGTTCGAAACTGGGCAGAAACAAGTGCAGGCTTGCTTTATATACTTGCTGAATTGTGTCTCCGGTAAGAGGATGTCCATGCTTGTGAGCTAGGTAAAGGCAATCGTAGGGGAGACCAGGGATGGTTGAAACATTTTTGACATTTCTGTCTATAACTTGGAGTTCTTTTAAGCTAGGGCATTCAAAATGTTACTACAACTGTCAGCTATTATAAGTGGCAGCTATTAAATGACATAGTTGTTATCTTTGCTGCACAAACTTAATATACTTGCTGAAATGTGTCTCCGGTAAGGGATGTCCACCACTCTACAAAGTTCCTGCTTTTGAGCTAGGGGAAGGCAATCGTAGGGGACACCAGGGATGGTTGTAACATTTTTGACATTTCTGTCTGTAACTTTAACAGCTGTTAAATGAAATAGCTGTTATCTTGGCAGCACAAGCAGAAAATGTGTGCAAGTGTAGGCTTTCTTAATATACTTGTTGAAATGTGTCTCCAGTAAGAGGATGTCCAAGCTACAAAGTTCCTGCTTTTGAGCTAGGTGAAGGCAATTGTAGGGGAGACCAGGGATGGTTGTAAAATTTTTGACATTGCTGTTTGTAACTTGGACTTGTTTTAAGCTAGGGCCTTCAAAATGTGGTTAAAACTATTTGCAAGTGTCAGCTGTTAAATGACATAGTTGTTAACTTTGCTGCACAAACAGAAAAGGTGTGGTTTAGTTTCAAACATGAGGAGTGAACTGTTACAATTCACCCAGTAATCCGAGTTAGTTGTAACGTGAAAGGTCCCCAGTTCGAAACTGGGCGGAAACAAGTGCAGGCTTACTGAATATACTTGCTGAAATGTGCCGTTGTACATATTCGCAGTCTTTGCCAGAGTGAACGTGTTTTGCCAGATTGTTTTTAATGGAGAGCTTGGTTGGTCAGGTCAATAAAAAAAGTTCCTGTGTTCTTTTCAGAGGCGGGTCCGAACAAAGAACAGAGTTCCTCTGCTGACAGCACAAGACCAACTTTCCACTACCTGCGTTGGTGGTATAGTGGTGAGCATAGCTGCCTTCCAAGCAGTTGACCTGGGTTCGATTCCCAGCCAACGCATCGCTTTTGTCTCAAGCTGACCTTAAAAAAAGGTGTCCGTGATTCCTGGGGACCTCCACCTGAAAATTGTGGCTGAAGTAACAGCTGTTGTGGTCATCAAGCAGCATCAAAGGAAGAATTCTCGAAAAAAAATCGAAAAAATCGAACCCCGGTCTTCCGCGTGACAGGCGGAGATACTGTCCACTATACTAACGAGGAGCTGCGAAAAAGAGGCTGTCGCACACGTTCAGAGCAACTGCAGCTGGCTGCAAACAGTCTTTCCGTTTCCGAGAATGGCCACATGCGTTGTTTCGGGTCATCGCTTAACAGAAGCCAGTGAAGATGACAGAGTCCAGACTCAACCCAATGCGCCGCCGAATGCTTCCTACTACCTGCATTGGTGGTATAGTGGTAAGCATAGCTGCCTTCCAAGCAGTTTTGGGTCATCGCTTAACAGAAACCAGTGAAGGGCAGGCAACAAATTGGAAGTTGTGGTTGATTCATTCAAAGACCAGTGCAATATTAGCATGCACCACGTGGAAGCGCATCTGGTTGTTGTGCGTATTCACAGCCTTTGCCAGAGTGAAAGAGTTTTGAACCAATTGCTTCTCAGACTGATTCGCCGTTTCAAGATGCTGGTGACGCCTGCTGCTCAAAACAGTGCAAATACAACGAAATCCCAGCCAAAATATGCATACAAACACCTTTTGCAAACCAAATGCAAATGTTTTTTTATTGGAAGTGTCATCTGTCAAATGCACTTGTCAAATCATCTAATAATATTAAATAGGAAGTGTCTGATTAAAATGTGTTATTAAATAGTAGAGCTGCATGATGACCAGCAAGTGAGCAGCTGATGAAAAGCATGCTGGCAGGAGTTTGCATCCTAGAATACCCACGGGCGAGCAGAGCGGTAGAGTAGAGGGAGCAAGCAGGCCCAAGGAGGAGGAGATACAGCTCGAGTTTCTCTTCATTATCGCATAAATCTTTCGCCTTTTACTAAAGATTTCCGTGGAGGGGAGCCTTTGCGAGTGTTTTGTATTTTTGGGGGCTCTGCTCACGCCAGAGCTATGCAAGAGAGTTAAAAGCAAAATGAATTTTATCGTGGGTTTCGGGCCGACAGAGTCCAGACTCACCAAAATGTGTCGCCGGTTGGTTCCTGCTTTTGAGCTAGGTGAAGGCAATTGTAGAGGCGACCAGGGATGGTTATAACATTTTTGACATTTCTCTCTGTAACTTGGAGTTCTTTTAAGCTAGTGCATTCAAAATGTGATTAAAACTAGTTACAAGTATCAGCTGTTAAATGAAATAGCTGTTATCTTGGCAGCACAAGCAGAAAAGGCGTGCAAGTGTAGGCTTTCTTAATATACTTGCTGAAATGTGTCGCCGGTAAGACGATGTCCATGCTACAAAGTTCTGACTTTTGAGCTACAGTAGGTTAAGGTAACCGTACTAAAGAGCTCTAGGCAGACTGTCATGCCGAAGGAGCTCTGTCTTGTCGTATGTGGAATTTACACAGACTGTATCTGTCAAATCATGTCTTGGAAAAAGCACGCCAATGTGTAGCGTAAGGTTTCTGTAGTGTAGTAGTTATCACGTTTGCTTTACACGCAAAAGGTCCCCAGTTCGAAACTGGGCAGAAACAAGTGCAGGCTTGCTTTATATACTTGCTGCATTGTGTCTCCGGTAAGAGGATGTCCATGCTTGTGAGCTAGGTAAAGGCAATTGTAGGAGAGACCAGGGATGGTTGAAACATTTTTGACATTTCTGTCTATAACTTGGAGTTCTTTTAAGCTAGGGCATTCAAAATGTTACTACAACTGTCAGCTATTATAAGTGGCAGCTATTAAATGACATAGTTGTTATCTTTGCTGCACAAACTTAATATACTTGCTGAAATGTGTCTCCGGTAAGGGATGTCCACCACTCTACAAAGTTCCTGCTTTTGAGCTAGGGGAAGGCAATCGTAGGGGACACCAGGGATGGTTGTAACATTTTTGACATTTCTGTCTGTAACTTTAACAGCTGTTAAATGAAATAGCTGTTATCTTGGCAGCACAAGCAGAAAATGTGTGCAAGTGTAGGCTTTCTTAATATACTTGTTGAAATGTGTCTCCAGTAAGAGGATGTCCAAGCTACAAAGTTCCTGCTTTTGAGCTAGGTGAAGGCAATTGTAGGGGAGACCAGGGATGGTTGTAACATTTTTGACATTGCTGTTTGTAACTTGGAGTTGTTTTAAGCTAGGGCCTTCAAAATGTGGTTAAAACTATTTGCAAGTGTCAGCTGTTAAATGACATAGTTGTTAACTTTGCTGCACAAACAGAAAAGGTGTGGTTTAGTTTCAAACATGAGGAGTGAAGTGTTACAATTCACCCAGTAATCCGAGTTAGTTGTAACGTGAAAGGTCCCCAGTTCGAAACTGGGCGGAAACAAGTGCAGGCTTACTGAATATACTTGCTGAAATGTGCCGTTGTACATATTCGCAGTCTTTGCCAGAGTGAACGTGTTTTGCCAGATTGTTTTTAATGGAGAGCTTGGTTGGTCAGGTCAATAAAAAAAGTTCCTGTGTTCTTTTCAGAGGCGGGTCCGAACAAAGAACAGAGTTCCTCTGCTGACAGCACAAGACCAACTTTCCACTACCTGCGTTGGTGGTATAGTGGTGAGCATAGCTGCCTTCCAAGCAGTTGACCTGGGTTCGATTCCCAGCCAACGCATCGCTTTTGTCTCAAGCTGACCTTAAAAAAAGGTGTCCGTGATTCCTGGGGACCTCCACCTGAAAATTGTGGCTGAAGTAACAGCTGTTGTGGTCATCAAGCAGCATCAAAGGAAGAATTCTCGAAAAAAAATCGAAAAAATCGAACCCCGGTCTTCCGCGTGACAGGCGGAGATACTGTCCACTATACTAACGAGGAGCTGCGAAAAAGAGGCTGTCGCACACGTTCAGAGCAACTGCAGCTGGCTGCAAACAGTCTTTCCGTTTCCGAGAATGGCCACATGCGTTGTTTCGGGTCATCGCTTAACAGAAGCCAGTGAAGATGACAGAGTCCAGACTCAACCCAATGCGCCGCCGAATGCTTCCTACTACCTGCATTGGTGGTATAGTGGTAAGCATAGCTGCCTTCCAAGCAGTTTTGGGTCATCGCTTAACAGAAACCAGTGAAGGGCAGGCAACAAATTGGAAGTTGTGGTTGATTCATTCAAAGACCAGTGCAATATTAGCATGCACCACGTGGAAGCGCATCTGGTTGTTGTGCGTATTCACAGCCTTTGCCAGAGTGAAAGAGTTTTGAACCAATTGCTTCTCAGACTGATTCGCCGTTTCAAGATGCTGGTGACGCCTGCTGCTCAAAACGGTGCAAATACAACGAAATCCCAGCCAAAATATGCATACAAACACCTTTTGCAAACCAAATGCAAATGTTTTTTTATTGGAAGTGTCATCTGTCAAATGCACTTGTCAAATCATCTAATAATATTAAATAGGAAGTGTCTGATTAAAATGTGTTATTAAATAGTAGAGCTGCATGATGACCAGCAAGTGAGCAGCTGATGAAAAGCATGCTGGCAGCAGTTTGCATCCTAGAATACCCACGGGCGAGCAGAGCGGTAGAGTAGAGGGAGCAAGCAGGCCCAAGGAGGAGGAGATACAGCTCGAGTTTCTCTTCATTATCGCATAAATCTTTCGCCTTTTACTAAAGATTTCCGTGGAGGGGAGCCTTTGCGAGTGTTTTGTATTTTTGGGGGCTCTGCTCACGCCAGAGCTATGCAAGAGAGTTAAAAGCAAAATGAATTTTATCGTGGGTTTCGGGCCGACAGAGTCCAGACTCACCAAAATGTGTCGCCGGTTGGTTCCTGCTTTTGAGCTAGGTGAAGGCAATTGTAGAGGCGACCAGGGATGGTTATAACATTTTTGACATTTCTCTCTGTAACTTGGAGTTCTTTTAAGCTAGTGCATTCAAAATGTGATTAAAACTAGTTACAAGTATCAGCTGTTAAATGAAATAGCTGTTATCTTGGCAGCACAAGCAGAAAAGGCGTGCAAGTGTAGGCTTTCTTAATATACTTGCTGAAATGTGTCGCCGGTAAGACGATGTCCATGCTACAAAGTTCTGACTTTTGAGCTACAGTAGGTTAAGGTAACCGTACTAAAGAGCTCTAGGCAGACTGTCATGCCGAAGGAGCTCTGTCTTGTCGTATGTGGAATTTACACAGACTGTATCTGTCAAATCATGTCTTGGAAAAAGCACGCCAATGTGTAGCGTAAGGTTTCTGTAGTGTAGTAGTTATCACGTTTGCTTTACACGCAAAAGGTCCCCAGTTCGAAACTGGGCAGAAACAAGTGCAGGCTTGCTTTATATACTTGCTGCATTGTGTCTCCGGTAAGAGGATGTCCATGCTTGTGAGCTAGGTAAAGGCAATTGTAGGAGAGACCAGGGATGGTTGAAACATTTTTGACATTTCTGTCTATAACTTGGAGTTCTTTTAAGCTAGGGCATTCAAAATGTTACTACAACTGTCAGCTATTATAAGTGGCAGCTATTAAATGACATAGTTGTTATCTTTGCTGCACAAACTTAATATACTTGCTGAAATGTGTCTCCGGTAAGGGATGTCCACCACTCTACAAAGTTCCTGCTTTTGAGCTAGGGGAAGGCAATCGTAGGGGACACCAGGGATGGTTGTAACATTTTTGACATTTCTGTCTGTAACTTTAACAGCTGTTAAATGAAATAGCTGTTATCTTGGCAGCACAAGCAGAAAATGTGTGCAAGTGTAGGCTTTCTTAATATACTTGTTGAAATGTGTCTCCAGTAAGAGGATGTCCAAGCTACAAAGTTCCTGCTTTTGAGCTAGGTGAAGGCAATTGTAGGGGAGACCAGGGATGGTTGTAACATTTTTGACATTGCTGTTTGTAACTTGGAGTTGTTTTAAGCTAGGGCCTTCAAAATGTGGTTAAAACTATTTGCAAGTGTCAGCTGTTAAATGACATAGTTGTTAACTTTGCTGCACAAACAGAAAAGGTGTGGTTTAGTTTCAAACATGAGGAGTGAAGTGTTACAATTCACCCAGTAATCCGAGTTAGTTGTAACGTGAAAGGTCCCCAGTTCGAAACTGGGCGGAAACAAGTGCAGGCTTACTGAATATACTTGCTGAAATGTGCCGTTGTACATATTCGCAGTCTTTGCCAGAGTGAACGTGTTTTGCCAGATTGTTTTTAATGGAGAGCTTGGTTGGTCAGGTCAATAAAAAAAGTTCCTGTGTTCTTTTCAGAGGCGGGTCCGAACAAAGAACAGAGTTCCTCTGCTGACAGCACAAGACCAACTTTCCACTACCTGCGTTGGTGGTATAGTGGTGAGCATAGCTGCCTTCCAAGCAGTTGACCTGGGTTCGATTCCCAGCCAACGCATCGCTTTTGTCTCAAGCTGACCTTAAAAAAAGGTGTCCGTGATTCCTGGGGACCTCCACCTGAAAATTGTGGCTGAAGTAACAGCTGTTGTGGTCATCAAGCAGCATCAAAGGAAGAATTCTCGAAAAAAAATCGAAAAAATCGAACCCCGGTCTTCCGCGTGACAGGCGGAGATACTGTCCACTATACTAACGAGGAGCTGCGAAAAAGAGGCTGTCGCACACGTTCAGAGCAACTGCAGCTGGCTGCAAACAGTCTTTCCGTTTCCGAGAATGGCCACATGCGTTGTTTCGGGTCATCGCTTAACAGAAGCCAGTGAAGATGACAGAGTCCAGACTCAACCCAATGCGCCGCCGAATGCTTCCTACTACCTGCATTGGTGGTATAGTGGTAAGCATAGCTGCCTTCCAAGCAGTTTTGGGTCATCGCTTAACAGAAACCAGTGAAGGGCAGGCAACAAATTGGAAGTTGTGGTTGATTCATTCAAAGACCAGTGCAATATTAGCATGCACCACGTGGAAGCGCATCTGGTTGTTGTGCGTATTCACAGCCTTTGCCAGAGTGAAAGAGTTTTGAACCAATTGCTTCTCAGACTGATTCGCCGTTTCAAGATGCTGGTGACGCCTGCTGCTCAAAACGGTGCAAATACAACGAAATCCCAGCCAAAATATGCATACAAACACCTTTTGCAAACCAAATGCAAATGTTTTTTTATTGGAAGTGTCATCTGTCAAATGCACTTGTCAAATCATCTAATAATATTAAATAGGAAGTGTCTGATTAAAATGTGTTATTAAATAGTAGAGCTGCATGATGACCAGCAAGTGAGCAGCTGATGAAAAGCATGCTGGCAGGAGTTTGCATCCTAGAATACCCACGGGCGAGCAGAGCGGTAGAGTAGAGGGAGCAAGCAGGCCCAAGGAGGAGGAGATACAGCTCGAGTTTCTCTTCATTATCGCATAAATCTTTCGCCTTTTACTAAAGATTTCCGTGGAGGGGACCCTTTGCGAGTGTTTTGTATTTTTGGGGGCTCTGCTCACGCCAGAGCTATGCAAGAGAGTTAAAAGCAAAATGAATTTTATCGTGGGTTTCGGGCCGACAGAGTCCAGACTCACCAAAATGTGTCGCCGGTTGGTTCCTGCTTTTGAGCTAGGTGAAGGCAATTGTAGAGGCGACCAGGGATGGTTATAACATTTTTGACATTTCTCTCTGTAACTTGGAGTTCTTTTAAGCTAGTGCATTCAAAATGTGATTAAAACTAGTTACAAGTATCAGCTGTTAAATGAAATAGCTGTTATCTTGGCAGCACAAGCAGAAAAGGCGTGCAAGTGTAGGCTTTCTTAATATACTTGCTGAAATGTGTCGCCGGTAAGACAATGTCCATGCTACAAAGTTCTGACTTTTGAGCTACAGTAGGTTAAGGTAACCGTACTAAAGAGCTCTAGGCAGACTGTCATGCCGAAGGAGCTCTGTCTTGTCGTATGTGGAATTTACACAGACTGTATCTGTCAAATCATGTCTTGGAAAAAGCACGCCAATGTGTAGCGTAAGGTTTCTGTAGTGTAGTAGTTATCACGTTTGCTTTACACGCAAAAGGTCCCCAGTTCGAAACTGGGCAGAAACAAGTGCAGGCTTGCTTTATATACTTGCTGCATTGTGTCTCCGGTAAGAGGATGTCCATGCTTGTGAGCTAGGTAAAGGCAATTGTAGGAGAGACCAGGGATGGTTGAAACATTTTTGACATTTCTGTCTATAACTTGGAGTTCTTTTAAGCTAGGGCATTCAAAATGTTACTACAACTGTCAGCTATTATAAGTGGCAGCTATTAAATGACATAGTTGTTATCTTTGCTGCACAAACTTAATATACTTGCTGAAATGTGTCTCCGGTAAGGGATGTCCACCACTCTACAAAGTTCCTGCTTTTGAGCTAGGGGAAGGCAATCGTAGGGGACACCAGGGATGGTTGTAACATTTTTGACATTTCTGTCTGTAACTTTAACAGCTGTTAAATGAAATAGCTGTTATCTTGGCAGCACAAGCAGAAAATGTGTGCAAGTGTAGGCTTTCTTAATATACTTGTTGAAATGTGTCTCCAGTAAGAGGATGTCCAAGCTACAAAGTTCCTGCTTTTGAGCTAGGTGAAGGCAATTGTAGGGGAGACCAGGGATGGTTGTAACATTTTTGACATTGCTGTTTGTAACTTGGAGTTGTTTTAAGCTAGGGCCTTCAAAATGTGGTTAAAACTATTTGCAAGTGTCAGCTGTTAAATGACATAGTTGTTAACTTTGCTGCACAAACAGAAAAGGTGTGGTTTAGTTTCAAACATGAGGAGTGAAGTGTTACAATTCACCCAGTAATCCGAGTTAGTTGTAACGTGAAAGGTCCCCAGTTCGAAACTGGGCGGAAACAAGTGCAGGCTTACTGAATATACTTGCTGAAATGTGCCGTTGTACATATTCGCAGTCTTTGCCAGAGTGAACGTGTTTTGCCAGATTGTTTTTAATGGAGAGCTTGGTTGGTCAGGTCAATAAAAAAAGTTCCTGTGTTCTTTTCAGAGGCGGGTCCGAACAAAGAACAGAGTTCCTCTGCTGACAGCACAAGACCAACTTTCCACTACCTGCGTTGGTGGTATAGTGGTGAGCATAGCTGCCTTCCAAGCAGTTGACCTGGGTTCGATTCCCAGCCAACGCATCGCTTTTGTCTCAAGCTGACCTTAAAAAAAGGTGTCCGTGATTCCTGGGGACCTCCACCTGAAAATTGTGGCTGAAGTAACAGCTGTTGTGGTCATCAAGCAGCATCAAAGGAAGAATTCTCGAAAAAAAATCGAAAAAATCGAACCCCGGTCTTCCGCGTGACAGGCGGAGATACTGTCCACTATACTAACGAGGAGCTGCGAAAAAGAGGCTGTCGCACACGTTCAGAGCAACTGCAGCTGGCTGCAAACAGTCTTTCCGTTTCCGAGAATGGCCACATGCGTTGTTTCGGGTCATCGCTTAACAGAAGCCAGTGAAGATGACAGAGTCCAGACTCAACCCAATGCGCCGCCGAATGCTTCCTACTACCTGCATTGGTGGTATAGTGGTAAGCATAGCTGCCTTCCAAGCAGTTTTGGGTCATCGCTTAACAGAAACCAGTGAAGGGCAGGCAACAAATTGGAAGTTGTGGTTGATTCATTCAAAGACCAGTGCAATATTAGCATGCACCACGTGGAAGCGCATCTGGTTGTTGTGCGTATTCACAGCCTTTGCCAGAGTGAAAGAGTTTTGAACCAATTGCTTCTCAGACTGATTCGCCGTTTCAAGATGCTGGTGACGCCTGCTGCTCAAAACGGTGCAAATACAACGAAATCCCAGCCAAAATATGCATACAAACACCTTTTGCAAACCAAATGCAAATGTTTTTTTATTGGAAGTGTCATCTGTCAAATGCACTTGTCAAATCATCTAATAATATTAAATAGGAAGTGTCTGATTAAAATGTGTTATTAAATAGTAGAGCTGCATGATGACCAGCAAGTGAGCAGCTGATGAAAAGCATGCTGGCAGGAGTTTGCATCCTAGAATACCCACGGGCGAGCAGAGCGGTAGAGTAGAGGGAGCAAGCAGGCCCAAGGAGGAGGAGATACAGCTCGAGTTTCTCTTCATTATCGCATAAATCTTTCGCCTTTTACTAAAGATTTCCGTGGAGGGGACCCTTTGCGAGTGTTTTGTATTTTTGGGGGCTCTGCTCACGCCAGAGCTATGCAAGAGAGTTAAAAGCAAAATGAATTTTATCGTGGGTTTCGGGCCGACAGAGTCCAGACTCACCAAAATGTGTCGCCGGTTGGTTCCTGCTTTTGAGCTAGGTGAAGGCAATTGTAGAGGCGACCAGGGATGGTTATAACATTTTTGACATTTCTCTCTGTAACTTGGAGTTCTTTTAAGCTAGTGCATTCAAAATGTGATTAAAACTAGTTACAAGTATCAGCTGTTAAATGAAATAGCTGTTATCTTGGCAGCACAAGCAGAAAAGGCGTGCAAGTGTAGGCTTTCTTAATATACTTGCTGAAATGTGTCGCCGGTAAGACGATGTCCATGCTACAAAGTTCTGACTTTTGAGCTACAGTAGGTTAAGGTAACCGTACTAAAGAGCTCTAGGCAGACTGTCATGCCGAAGGAGCTCTGTCTTGTCGTATGTGGAATTTACACAGACTGTATCTGTCAAATCATGTCTTGGAAAAAGCACGCCAATGTGTAGCGTAAGGTTTCTGTAGTGTAGTAGTTATCACGTTTGCTTTACACGCAAAAGGTCCCCAGTTCGAAACTGGGCAGAAACAAGTGCAGGCTTGCTTTATATACTTGCTGCATTGTGTCTCCGGTAAGAGGATGTCCATGCTTGTGAGCTAGGTAAAGGCAATTGTAGGAGAGACCAGGGATGGTTGAAACATTTTTGACATTTCTGTCTATAACTTGGAGTTCTTTTAAGCTAGGGCATTCAAAATGTTACTACAACTGTCAGCTATTATAAGTGGCAGCTATTAAATGACATAGTTGTTATCTTTGCTGCACAAACTTAATATACTTGCTGAAATGTGTCTCCGGTAAGGGATGTCCACCACTCTACAAAGTTCCTGCTTTTGAGCTAGGGGAAGGCAATCGTAGGGGACACCAGGGATGGTTGTAACATTTTTGACATTTCTGTCTGTAACTTTAACAGCTGTTAAATGAAATAGCTGTTATCTTGGCAGCACAAGCAGAAAATGTGTGCAAGTGTAGGCTTTCTTAATATACTTGTTGAAATGTGTCTCCAGTAAGAGGATGTCCAAGCTACAAAGTTCCTGCTTTTGAGCTAGGTGAAGGCAATTGTAGGGGAGACCAGGGATGGTTGTAACATTTTTGACATTGCTGTTTGTAACTTGGAGTTGTTTTAAGCTAGGGCCTTCAAAATGTGGTTAAAACTATTTGCAAGTGTCAGCTGTTAAATGACATAGTTGTTAACTTTGCTGCACAAACAGAAAAGGTGTGGTTTAGTTTCAAACATGAGGAGTGAAGTGTTACAATTCACCCAGTAATCCGAGTTAGTTGTAACGTGAAAGGTCCCCAGTTCGAAACTGGGCGGAAACAAGTGCAGGCTTACTGAATATACTTGCTGAAATGTGCCGTTGTACATATTCGCAGTCTTTGCCAGAGTGAACGTGTTTTGCCAGATTGTTTTTAATGGAGAGCTTGGTTGGTCAGGTCAATAAAAAAAGTTCCTGTGTTCTTTTCAGAGGCGGGTCCGAACAAAGAACAGAGTTCCTCTGCTGACAGCACAAGACCAACTTTCCACTACCTGCGTTGGTGGTATAGTGGTGAGCATAGCTGCCTTCCAAGCAGTTGACCTGGGTTCGATTCCCAGCCAACGCATCGCTTTTGTCTCAAGCTGACCTTAAAAAAAGGTGTCCGTGATTCCTGGGGACCTCCACCTGAAAATTGTGGCTGAAGTAACAGCTGTTGTGGTCATCAAGCAGCATCAAAGGAAGAATTCTCGAAAAAAAATCGAAAAAATCGAACCCCGGTCTTCCGCGTGACAGGCGGAGATACTGTCCACTATACTAACGAGGAGCTGCGAAAAAGAGGCTGTCGCACACGTTCAGAGCAACTGCAGCTGGCTGCAAACAGTCTTTCCGTTTCCGAGAATGGCCACATGCGTTGTTTCGGGTCATCGCTTAACAGAAGCCAGTGAAGATGACAGAGTCCAGACTCAACCCAATGCGCCGCCGAATGCTTCCTACTACCTGCATTGGTGGTATAGTGGTAAGCATAGCTGCCTTCCAAGCAGTTTTGGGTCATCGCTTAACAGAAACCAGTGAAGGGCAGGCAACAAATTGGAAGTTGTGGTTGATTCATTCAAAGACCAGTGCAATATTAGCATGCACCACGTGGAAGCGCATCTGGTTGTTGTGCGTATTCACAGCCTTTGCCAGAGTGAAAGAGTTTTGAACCAATTGCTTCTCAGACTGATTCGCCGTTTCAAGATGCTGGTGACGCCTGCTGCTCAAAACGGTGCAAATACAACGAAATCCCAGCCAAAATATGCATACAAACACCTTTTGCAAACCAAATGCAAATGTTTTTTTATTGGAAGTGTCATCTGTCAAATGCACTTGTCAAATCATCTAATAATATTAAATAGGAAGTGTCTGATTAAAATGTGTTATTAAATAGTAGAGCTGCATGATGACCAGCAAGTGAGCAGCTGATGAAAAGCATGCTGGCAGGAATTTGCATCCTAGAATACCCACGGGCGAGCAGAGCGGTAGAGTAGAGGGAGCAAGCAGGCCCAAGGAGGAGGAGATACAGCTCGAGTTTCTCTTCATTATCGCATAAATCTTTCGCCTTTTACTAAAGATTTCCGTGGAGGGGACCCTTTGCGAGTGTTTTGTATTTTTGGGGGCTCTGCTCACGCCAGAGCTATGCAAGAGAGTTAAAAGCAAAATGAATTTTATCGTGGGTTTCGGGCCGACAGAGTCCAGACTCACCAAAATGTGTCGCCGGTTGGTTCCTGCTTTTGAGCTAGGTGAAGGCAATTGTAGAGGCGACCAGGGATGGTTATAACATTTTTGACATTTCTCTCTGTAACTTGGAGTTCTTTTAAGCTAGTGCATTCAAAATGTGATTAAAACTAGTTACAAGTATCAGCTGTTAAATGAAATAGCTGTTATCTTGGCAGCACAAGCAGAAAAGGCGTGCAAGTGTAGGCTTTCTTAATATACTTGCTGAAATGTGTCGCCGGTAAGACAATGTCCATGCTACAAAGTTCTGACTTTTGAGCTACAGTAGGTTAAGGTAACCGTACTAAAGAGCTCTAGGCAGACTGTCATGCCGAAGGAGCTCTGTCTTGTCGTATGTGGAATTTACACAGACTGTATCTGTCAAATCATGTCTTGGAAAAAGCACGCCAATGTGTAGCGTAAGGTTTCTGTAGTGTAGTAGTTATCACGTTTGCTTTACACGCAAAAGGTCCCCAGTTCGAAACTGGGCAGAAACAAGTGCAGGCTTGCTTTATATACTTGCTGAATTGTGTCTCCGGTAAGAGGATGTCCATGCTTGTGAGCTAGGTAAAGGCAATCGTAGGGGAGACCAGGGATGGTTGAAACATTTTTGACATTTCTGTCTATAACTTGGAGTTCTTTAAAGCTAGGGCATTCAAAATGTTACTACAACTGTCAGCTATTATAAGTGGCAGCTATTAAATGACATAGTTGTTATCTTTGCTGCACAAACTTAATATACTTGCTGAAATGTGTCTCCGGTAAGGGATGTCCACCACTCTGCAAAGTTCCTGCTTTTGAGCTAGGGGAAGGCAATCGTAGGGGACACCAGGGATGGTTGTAACATTTTTGACATTTCTGTCTGTAACTTTAACAGCTGTTAAATGAAATAGCTGTTATCTTGGCAGCACAAGCAGAAAATGTGTGCAAGTGTAGGCTTTCTTAATATACTTGTTGAAATGTGTCTCCAGTAAGAGGATGTCCAAGCTACAAAGTTCCTGCTTTTGAGCTAGGTGAAGGCAATTGTAGGGGAGACCAGGGATGGTTGTAACATTTTTGACATTGCTGTTTGTAACTTGGAGTTGTTTTAAGCTAGGGCCTTCAAAATGTGGTTAAAACTATTTGCAAGTGTCAGCTGTTAAATGACATAGTTGTTAACTTTGCTGCACAAACAGAAAAGGTGTGGTTTAGTTTCAAACATGAGGAGTGAACTGTTACAATTCACCCAGTAATCCGAGTTAGTTGTAACGTGAAAGGTCCCTAGTTCGAAACTGGGCGGAAACAAGTGCAGGCTTACTGAATATACTTGCTGAAATGTGCCGTTGTACATATTCGCAGTCTTTGCCAGAGTGAACGTGTTTTGCCAGATTGTTTTTAATGGAGAGCTTGGTTGGTCAGGTCAATAAAAAAAGTTCCTGTGTTCTTTTCAGAGGCGGGTCCGAACAAAGAACAGAGTTCCTCTGCTGACAGCACAAGACCAACTTTCCACTACCTGCGTTGGTGGTATAGTGGTGAGCATAGCTGCCTTCCAAGCAGTTGACCTGGGTTCGATTCCCAGCCAACGCATCGCTTTTGTCTCAAGCTGACCTTAAAAAAAGGTGTCCGTGATTCCTGGGGACCTCCATCTGAGGATTGTGGCTGAAGTAACAGCTGTTGTGGTCATCAAGCAGCATCAAAGGAAGAATTCTCCCCGTCGGGGAATCGAACCCCGGTCTTCCGCGTGACAGGCGGAGATACTGTCCACTATACTAACGAGGAGCAGCGAAAAAGAGGCTGTCGCACACGTTCAGAGCAACTGCAGCTGGCTGCAAACAGTCTTTCCGTTTCCGAGAATGGCCACATGCGTTGTTTCGGGTCATCACTTAACAGAAGCCAGTGAAGATGACAGAGTCCAGACTCAACCCAATGCGCCGCCGAATGCTTCCTACTACCTGCATTGGTGGTATAGTGGTAAGCATAGCTGCCTTCCAAGCAGTTTTGGGTCATCGCTTAACAGAAACCAGTGAAGGGCAGGCAACAAATTGGAAGTTGTGGTTGATTCATTCAAAGACCAGTGCAATATTAGCATGCACCACGTGGAAGCGCATCTGGTTGTTGTGCGTATTCACAGCCTTTGCCAGAGTGAAAGAGTTTTGAACCAATTGCTTCTCAGACTGATTCGCCGTTTCAAGATGCTGGTGACGCCTGGTGCTCAAAACGGTGCAAATACAACGAAATCCCAGCCAAAATATGCATACAAACACCTTTTGCAAACCAAATGCAAATGTTTTTTTATTGGAAGTGTCATCTGTCAAATGCACTTGTCAAATCATCTAATAATATTAAATAGGAAGTGTCTGATTAAAATGTGTTATTAAATAGTAGAGCTGCATGATGACCAGCAAGTGAGCAGCTGATGAAAAGCATGCTGGCAGGAGTTTGCATCCTAGAATACCCACGGGCGAGCAGAGCGGTAGAGTAGAGGGAGCAAGCAGGCCCAAGGAGGAGGAGATACAGCTCGAGTTTCTCTTCATTATCGCATAAATCTTTCGCCTTTTACTAAAGATTTCCGTGGAGGGGAGCCTTTGCGAGTGTTTTGTATTTTTGGGGGCTCTGCTCACGCC
Organism: Zacco platypus; assembly: GCA_038088235.1. Lineage (NCBI taxonomy): Eukaryota > Metazoa > Chordata > Actinopteri > Cypriniformes > Xenocyprididae > Zacco > Zacco platypus. The sequence goes on along the minus strand of CM076066.1, from coordinate 20,290,719 downwards.
AGAGCTATGCAAGAGAGTTAAAAGCAAAATGAATTTTATCGTGGGTTTCGGCCGACAGAGTCCAGACTCACCAAAATGTGTCGCCGGTTGGTTCCTGCTTTTGAGCTAGGTGAAGGCAATTGTAGAGGCGACCAGGGATGGTTATAACATTTTTGACATTTCTCTCTGTAACTTGGAGTTCTTTTAAGCTAGTGCATTCAAAATGTGATTAAAACTAGTTACAAGTATCAGCTGTTAAATGAAATAGCTGTTATCTTGGCAGCACAAGCAGAAAAGGCGTGCAAGTGTAGGCTTTCTTAATATACTTGCTGAAATGTGTCGCCGGTAAGACAATGTCCATGCTACAAAGTTCTGACTTTTGAGCTACAGTAGGTTAAGGTAACCGTACTAAAGAGCTCTAGGCAGACTGTCATGCCGAAGGAGCTCTGTCTTGTCGTATGTGGAATTTACACAGACTGTATCTGTCAAATCATGTCTTGGAAAAAGCACGCCAATGTGTAGCGTAAGGTTTCTGTAGTGTAGTAGTTATCACGTTTGCTTTACACGCAAAAGGTCCCCAGTTCGAAACTGGGCAGAAACAAGTGCAGGCTTGCTTTATATACTTGCTGCATTGTGTCTCCGGTAAGAGGATGTCCATGCTTGTGAGCTAGGTAAAGGCAATTGTAGGAGAGACCAGGGATGGTTGAAACATTTTTGACATTTCTGTCTATAACTTGGAGTTCTTTTAAGCTAGGGCATTCAAAATGTTACTACAACTGTCAGCTATTATAAGTGGCAGCTATTAAATGACATAGTTGTTATCTTTGCTGCACAAACTTAATATACTTGCTGAAATGTGTCTCCGGTAAGGGATGTCCACCACTCTACAAAGTTCCTGCTTTTGAGCTAGGGGAAGGCAATCGTAGGGGACACCAGGGATGGTTGTAACATTTTTGACATTTCTGTCTGTAACTTTAACAGCTGTTAAATGAAATAGCTGTTATCTTGGCAGCACAAGCAGAAAATGTGTGCAAGTGTAGGCTTTCTTAATATACTTGTTGAAATGTGTCTCCAGTAAGAGGATGTCCAAGCTACAAAGTTCCTGCTTTTGAGCTAGGTGAAGGCAATTGTAGGGGAGACCAGGGATGGTTGTAACATTTTTGACATTGCTGTTTGTAACTTGGAGTTGTTTTAAGCTAGGGCCTTCAAAATGTGGTTAAAACTATTTGCAAGTGTCAGCTGTTAAATGACATAGTTGTTAACTTTGCTGCACAAACAGAAAAGGTGTGGTTTAGTTTCAAACATGAGGAGTGAAGTGTTACAATTCACCCAGTAATCCGAGTTAGTTGTAACGTGAAAGGTCCCCAGTTCGAAACTGGGCGGAAACAAGTGCAGGCTTACTGAATATACTTGCTGAAATGTGCCGTTGTACATATTCGCAGTCTTTGCCAGAGTGAACGTGTTTTGCCAGATTGTTTTTAATGGAGAGCTTGGTTGGTCAGGTCAATAAAAAAAGTTCCTGTGTTCTTTTCAGAGGCGGGTCCGAACAAAGAACAGAGTTCCTCTGCTGACAGCACAAGACCAACTTTCCACTACCTGCGTTGGTGGTATAGTGGTGAGCATAGCTGCCTTCCAAGCAGTTGACCTGGGTTCGATTCCCAGCCAACGCATCGCTTTTGTCTCAAGCTGACCTTAAAAAAAGGTGTCCGTGATTCCTGGGGACCTCCACCTGAAAATTGTGGCTGAAGTAACAGCTGTTGTGGTCATCAAGCAGCATCAAAGGAAGAATTCTCGAAAAAAAATCGAAAAAATCGAACCCCGGTCTTCCGCGTGACAGGCGGAGATACTGTCCACTATACTAACGAGGAGCTGCGAAAAAGAGGCTGTCGCACACGTTCAGAGCAACTGCAGCTGGCTGCAAACAGTCTTTCCGTTTCCGAGAATGGCCACATGCGTTGTTTCGGGTCATCGCTTAACAGAAGCCAGTGAAGATGACAGAGTCCAGACTCAACCCAATGCGCCGCCGAATGCTTCCTACTACCTGCATTGGTGGTATAGTGGTAAGCATAGCTGCCTTCCAAGCAGTTTTGGGTCATCGCTTAACAGAAACCAGTGAAGGGCAGGCAACAAATTGGAAGTTGTGGTTGATTCATTCAAAGACCAGTGCAATATTAGCATGCACCACGTGGAAGCGCATCTGGTTGTTGTGCGTATTCACAGCCTTTGCCAGAGTGAAAGAGTTTTGAACCAATTGCTTCTCAGACTGATTCGCCGTTTCAAGATGCTGGTGACGCCTGCTGCTCAAAACGGTGCAAATACAACGAAATCCCAGCCAAAATATGCATACAAACACCTTTTGCAAACCAAATGCAAATGTTTTTTTATTGGAAGTGTCATCTGTCAAATGCACTTGTCAAATCATCTAATAATATTAAATAGGAAGTGTCTGATTAAAATGTGTTATTAAATAGTAGAGCTGCATGATGACCAGCAAGTGAGCAGCTGATGAAAAGCATGCTGGCAGGAGTTTGCATCCTAGAATACCCACGGGCGAGCAGAGCGGTAGAGTAGAGGGAGCAAGCAGGCCCAAGGAGGAGGAGATACAGCTCGAGTTTCTCTTCATTATCGCATAAATCTTTCGCCTTTTACTAAAGATTTCCGTGGAGGGGACCCTTTGCGAGTGTTTTGTATTTTTGGGGGCTCTGCTCACGCCAGAGCTATGCAAGAGAGTTAAAAGCAAAATGAATTTTATCGTGGGTTTCGGGCCGACAGAGTCCAGACTCACCAAAATGTGTCGCCGGTTGGTTCCTGCTTTTGAGCTAGGTGAAGGCAATTGTAGAGGCGACCAGGGATGGTTATAACATTTTTGACATTTCTCTCTGTAACTTGGAGTTCTTTTAAGCTAGTGCATTCAAAATGTGATTAAAACTAGTTACAAGTATCAGCTGTTAAATGAAATAGCTGTTATCTTGGAAGCACAAGCAGAAAAGGCGTGCAAGTGTAGGCTTTCTTAATATACTTGCTGAAATGTGTCGCCGGTAAGACGATGTCCATGCTACAAAGTTCTGACTTTTGAGCTACAGTAGGTTAAGGTAACCGTACTAAAGAGCTCTAGGCAGACTGTCATGCCGAAGGAGCTCTGTCTTGTCGTATGTGGAATTTACACAGACTGTATCTGTCAAATCATGTCTTGGAAAAAGCACGCCAATGTGTAGCGTAAGGTTTCTGTAGTGTAGTAGTTATCACGTTTGCTTTACACGCAAAAGGTCCCCAGTTCGAAACTGGGCAGAAACAAGTGCAGGCTTGCTTTATATACTTGCTGCATTGTGTCTCCGGTAAGAGGATGTCCATGCTTGTGAGCTAGGTAAAGGCAATTGTAGGAGAGACCAGGGATGGTTGAAACATTTTTGACATTTCTGTCTATAACTTGGAGTTCTTTTAAGCTAGGGCATTCAAAATGTTACTACAACTGTCAGCTATTATAAGTGGCAGCTATTAAATGACATAGTTGTTATCTTTGCTGCACAAACTTAATATACTTGCTGAAATGTGTCTCCGGTAAGGGATGTCCACCACTCTACAAAGTTCCTGCTTTTGAGCTAGGGGAAGGCAATCGTAGGGGACACCAGGGATGGTTGTAACATTTTTGACATTTCTGTCTGTAACTTTAACAGCTGTTAAATGAAATAGCTGTTATCTTGGCAGCACAAGCAGAAAATGTGTGCAAGTGTAGGCTTTCTTAATATACTTGTTGAAATGTGTCTCCAGTAAGAGGATGTCCAAGCTACAAAGTTCCTGCTTTTGAGCTAGGTGAAGGCAATTGTAGGGGAGACCAGGGATGGTTGTAACATTTTTGACATTGCTGTTTGTAACTTGGAGTTGTTTTAAGCTAGGGCCTTCAAAATGTGGTTAAAACTATTTGCAAGTGTCAGCTGTTAAATGACATAGTTGTTAACTTTGCTGCACAAACAGAAAAGGTGTGGTTTAGTTTCAAACATGAGGAGTGAAGTGTTACAATTCACCCAGTAATCCGAGTTAGTTGTAACGTGAAAGGTCCCCAGTTCGAAACTGGGCGGAAACAAGTGCAGGCTTACTGAATATACTTGCTGAAATGTGCCGTTGTACATATTCGCAGTCTTTGCCAGAGTGAACGTGTTTTGCCAGATTGTTTTTAATGGAGAGCTTGGTTGGTCAGGTCAATAAAAAAAGTTCCTGTGTTCTTTTCAGAGGCGGGTCCGAACAAAGAACAGAGTTCCTCTGCTGACAGCACAAGACCAACTTTCCACTACCTGCGTTGGTGGTATAGTGGTGAGCATAGCTGCCTTCCAAGCAGTTGACCTGGGTTCGATTCCCAGCCAACGCATCGCTTTTGTCTCAAGCTGACCTTAAAAAAAGGTGTCCGTGATTCCTGGGGACCTCCACCTGAAAATTGTGGCTGAAGTAACAGCTGTTGTGGTCATCAAGCAGCATCAAAGGAAGAATTCTCGAAAAAAAATCGAAAAAATCGAACCCCGGTCTTCCGCGTGACAGGCGGAGATACTGTCCACTATACTAACGAGGAGCTGCGAAAAAGAGGCTGTCGCACACGTTCAGAGCAACTGCAGCTGGCTGCAAACAGTCTTTCCGTTTCCGAGAATGGCCACATGCGTTGTTTCGGGTCATCGCTTAACAGAAGCCAGTGAAGATGACAGAGTCCAGACTCAACCCAATGCGCCGCCGAATGCTTCCTACTACCTGCATTGGTGGTATAGTGGTAAGCATAGCTGCCTTCCAAGCAGTTTTGGGTCATCGCTTAACAGAAACCAGTGAAGGGCAGGCAACAAATTGGAAGTTGTGGTTGATTCATTCAAAGACCAGTGCAATATTAGCATGCACCACGTGGAAGCGCATCTGGTTGTTGTGCGTATTCACAGCCTTTGCCAGAGTGAAAGAGTTTTGAACCAATTGCTTCTCAGACTGATTCGCCGTTTCAAGATGCTGGTGACGCCTGCTGCTCAAAACGGTGCAAATACAACGAAATCCCAGCCAAAATATGCATACAAACACCTTTTGCAAACCAAATGCAAATGTTTTTTTATTGGAAGTGTCATCTGTCAAATGCACTTGTCAAATCATCTAATAATATTAAATAGGAAGTGTCTGATTAAAATGTGTTATTAAATAGTAGAGCTGCATGATGACCAGCAAGTGAGCAGCTGATGAAAAGCATGCTGGCAGGAGTTTGCATCCTAGAATACCCACGGGCGAGCAGAGCGGTAGAGTAGAGGGAGCAAGCAGGCCCAAGGAGGAGGAGATACAGCTCGAGTTTCTCTTCATTATCGCATAAATCTTTCGCCTTTTACTAAAGATTTCCGTGGAGGGGAGCCTTTGCGAGTGTTTTGTATTTTTGGGGGCTCTGCTCACGCCAGAGCTATGCAAGAGAGTTAAAAGCAAAATGAATTTTATCGTGGGTTTCGGGCCGACAGAGTCCAGACTCACCAAAATGTGTCGCCGGTTGGTTCCTGCTTTTGAGCTAGGTGAAGGCAATTGTAGAGGCGACCAGGGATGGTTATAACATTTTTGACATTTCTCTCTGTAACTTGGAGTTCTTTTAAGCTAGTGCATTCAAAATGTGATTAAAACTAGTTACAAGTATCAGCTGTTAAATGAAATAGCTGTTATCTTGGCAGCACAAGCAGAAAAGGCGTGCAAGTGTAGGCTTTCTTAATATACTTGCTGAAATGTGTCGCCGGTAAGACGATGTCCATGCTACAAAGTTCTGACTTTTGAGCTACAGTAGGTTAAGGTAACCGTACTAAAGAGCTCTAGGCAGACTGTCATGCCGAAGGAGCTCTGTCTTGTCGTATGTGGAATTTACACAGACTGTATCTGTCAAATCATGTCTTGGAAAAAGCACGCCAATGTGTAGCGTAAGGTTTCTGTAGTGTAGTAGTTATCACGTTTGCTTTACACGCAAAAGGTCCCCAGTTCGAAACTGGGCAGAAACAAGTGCAGGCTTGCTTTATATACTTGCTGCATTGTGTCTCCGGTAAGAGGATGTCCATGCTTGTGAGCTAGGTAAAGGCAATTGTAGGGGAGACCAGGGATGGTTGAAACATTTTTGACATTTCTGTCTATAACTTGGAGTTCTTTTAAGCTAGGGCATTCAAAATGTTACTACAACTGTCAGCTATTATAAGTGGCAGCTATTAAATGACATAGTTGTTATCTTTGCTGCACAAACTTAATATACTTGCTGAAATGTGTCTCCGGTAAGGGATGTCCACCACTCTACAAAGTTCCTGCTTTTGAGCTAGGGGAAGGCAATCGTAGGGGACACCAGGGATGGTTGTAACATTTTTGACATTTCTGTCTGTAACTTTAACAGCTGTTAAATGAAATAGCTGTTATCTTGGCAGCACAAGCAGAAAATGTGTGCAAGTGTAGGCTTTCTTAATATACTTGTTGAAATGTGTCTCCAGTAAGAGGATGTCCAAGCTACAAAGTTCCTGCTTTTGAGCTAGGTGAAGGCAATTGTAGGGGAGACCAGGGATGGTTGTAACATTTTTGACATTGCTGTTTGTAACTTGGAGTTGTTTTAAGCTAGGGCCTTCAAAATGTGGTTAAAACTATTTGCAAGTGTCAGCTGTTAAATGACATAGTTGTTAACTTTGCTGCACAAACAGAAAAGGTGTGGTTTAGTTTCAAACATGAGGAGTGAAGTGTTACAATTCACCCAGTAATCCGAGTTAGTTGTAACGTGAAAGGTCCCCAGTTCGAAACTGGGCGGAAACAAGTGCAGGCTTACTGAATATACTTGCTGAAATGTGCCGTTGTACATATTCGCAGTCTTTGCCAGAGTGAACGTGTTTTGCCAGATTGTTTTTAATGGAGAGCTTGGTTGGTCAGGTCAATAAAAAAAGTTCCTGTGTTCTTTTCAGAGGCGGGTCCGAACAAAGAACAGAGTTCCTCTGCTGACAGCACAAGACCAACTTTCCACTACCTGCGTTGGTGGTATAGTGGTGAGCATAGCTGCCTTCCAAGCAGTTGACCTGGGTTCGATTCCCAGCCAACGCATCGCTTTTGTCTCAAGCTGACCTTAAAAAAAGGTGTCCGTGATTCCTGGGGACCGCCACCTGAAAATTGTGGCTGAAGTAACAGCTGTTGTGGTCATCAAGCAGCATCAAAGGAAGAATTCTCCCCGTCGGGGAATCGAACCCCGGTCTTCCGCGTGACAGGCGGAGATACTGTCCACTATACTAACGAGGAGCTGCGAAAAAGAGGCTGTCGCACACGTTCAGAGCAACTGCAGCTGGCTGCAAACAGTCTTTCCGTTTCCGAGAATGGCCACATGCGTTGTTTTGGGTCATCGCTTAACAGAAGCCAGTGAAGATGACAGAGTCCAGACTCAACCCAATGCGCCGCCGAATGCTTCCTACTACCTGCATTGGTGGTATAGTTGTAAGCATAGCTGTCTTCCAAGCAGTTTTGGGTCATCGCTTAACAGAAACCAGTGAAGGGCAGGCAACAAATTGGAAGTTGTGGTTGATTCATTCAAAGACCAGTGCAATATTAGCATGCACCACGTGGAAGCGCATCTGGTTGTTGTGCGTATTCACAGCCTTTGCCAGAGTGAAAGAGTTTTGAACCAATTGCTTCTCAGACTGATTCGCCGTTTCAAGATGCTGGTGACGCCTGCTGCTCAAAACGGTGCAAATACAACGAAATCCCAGCCAAAATATGCATACAAACACCTTTTGCAAACCAAATGCAAATGTTTTTTTATTGGAAGTGTCATCTGTCAAATGCACTTGTCAAATCATCTAATAATATTAAATAGGAAGTGTCTGATTAAAATGTGTTATTAAATAGTAGAGCTGCATGATGACCAGCAAGTGAGCAGCTGATGAAAAGCATGCTGGCAGGAGTTTGCATCCTAGAATACCCACGGGCGAGCAGAGCGGTAGAGTAGAGGGAGCAAGCAGGCCCAAGGAGGAGGAGATACAGCTCGAGTTTCTCTTCATTATCGCATAGATCTTTCGCCTTTTACTAAAGATTTCCGTGGAGGGGAGCCTTTGCGAGTGTTTTGTATTTTTGGGGGCTCTGCTCACGCCAGAGCTATGCAAGAGAGTTAAAAGCAAAATGAATTTTATCGTGGGTTTCGGGCCGACAGAGTCCAGACTCACCAAAATGTGTCGCCGGTTGGTTCCTGCTTTTGAGCTAGGTGAAGGCAATTGTAGAGGCGACCAGGGATGGTTATAACATTTTTGACATTTCTCTCTGTAACTTGGAGTTCTTTTAAGCTAGTGCATTCAAAATGTGATTAAAACTAGTTACAAGTATCAGCTGTTAAATGAAATAGCTGTTATCTTGGCAGCACAAGCAGAAAAGGCGTGCAAGTGTAGGCTTTCTTAATATACTTGCTGAAATGTGTCGCCGGTAAGACAATGTCCATGCTACAAAGTTCTGACTTTTGAGCTACAGTAGGTTAAGGTAACCGTACTAAAGAGCTCTAGGCAGACTGTCATGCCGAAGGAGCTCTGTCTTGTCGTATGTGGAATTTACACAGACTGTATCTGTCAAATCATGTCTTGGAAAAAGCACGCCAATGTGTAGCGTAAGGTTTCTGTAGTGTAGTAGTTATCACGTTTGCTTTACACGCAAAAGGTCCCCAGTTCGAAACTGGGCAGAAACAAGTGCAGGCTTGCTTTATATACTTGCTGAATTGTGTCTCCGGTAAGAGGATGTCCATGCTTGTGAGCTAGGTAAAGGCAATCGTAGGGGAGACCAGGGATGGTTGAAACATTTTTGACATTTCTGTCTATAACTTGGAGTTCTTTTAAGCTAGGGCATTCAAAATGTTACTACAACTGTCAGCTATTATAAGTGGCAGCTATTAAATGACATAGTTGTTATCTTTGCTGCACAAACTTAATATACTTGCTGAAATGTGTCTCCGGTAAGGGATGTCCACCACTCTGCAAAGTTCCTGCTTTTGAGCTAGGGGAAGGCAATCGTAGGGGACACCAGGGATGGTTGTAACATTTTTGACATTTCTGTCTGTAACTTTAACAGCTGTTAAATGAAATAGCTGTTATCTTGGCAGCACAAGCAGAAAATGTGTGCAAGTGTAGGCTTTCTTAATATACTTGTTGAAATGTGTCTCCAGTAAGAGGATGTCCAAGCTACAAAGTTCCTGCTTTTGAGCTAGGTGAAGGCAATTGTAGGGGAGACCAGGGATGGTTGTAACATTTTTGACATTGCTGTTTGTAACTTGGAGTTGTTTTAAGCTAGGGCCTTCAAAATGTGGTTAAAACTATTTGCAAGTGTCAGCTGTTAAATGACATAGTTGTTAACTTTGCTGCACAAACAGAAAAGGTGTGGTTTAGTTTCAAACATGAGGAGTGAACTGTTACAATTCACCCAGTAATCCGAGTTAGTTGTAACGTGAAAGGTCCCTAGTTCGAAACTGGGCGGAAACAAGTGCAGGCTTACTGAATATACTTGCTGAAATGTGCCGTTGTACATATTCGCAGTCTTTGCCAGAGTGAACGTGTTTTGCCAGATTGTTTTTAATGGAGAGCTTGGTTGGTCAGGTCAATAAAAAAAGTTCCTGTGTTCTTTTCAGAGGCGGGTCCGAACAAAGAACAGAGTTCCTCTGCTGACAGCACAAGACCAACTTTCCACTACCTGCGTTGGTGGTATAGTGGTGAGCATAGCTGCCTTCCAAGCAGTTGACCTGGGTTCGATTCCCAGCCAACGCATCGCTTTTGTCTCAAGCTGACCTTAAAAAAAGGTGTCCGTGATTCCTGGGGACCTCCATCTGAGGATTGTGGCTGAAGTAACAGCTGTTGTGGTCATCAAGCAGCATCAAAGGAAGAATTCTCCCCGTCGGGGAATCGAACCCCGGTCTTCCGCGTGACAGGCGGAGATACTGTCCACTATACTAACGAGGAGCAGCGAAAAAGAGGCTGTCGCACACGTTCAGAGCAACTGCAGCTGGCTGCAAACAGTCTTTCCGTTTCCGAGAATGGCCACATGCGTTGTTTCGGGTCATCGCTTAACAGAAGCCAGTGAAGATGACAGAGTCCAGACTCAACCCAATGCGCCGCCGAATGCTTCCTACTACCTGCATTGGTGGTATAGTGGTAAGCATAGCTGCCTTCCAAGCAGTTTTGGGTCATCGCTTAACAGAAACCAGTGAAGGGCAGGCAACAAATTGGAAGTTGTGGTTGATTCATTCAAAGACCAGTGCAATATTAGCATGCACCACGTGGAAGCGCATCTGGTTGTTGTGCGTATTCACAGCCTTTGCCAGAGTGAAAGAGTTTTGAACCAATTGCTTCTCAGACTGATTCGCCGTTTCAAGATGCTGGTGACGCCTGCTGCTCAAAACGGTGCAAATACAACGAAATCCCAGCCAAAATATGCATACAAACACCTTTTGCAAACCAAATGCAAATGTTTTTTTATTGGAAGTGTCATCTGTCAAATGCACTTGTCAAATCATCTAATAATATTAAATAGGAAGTGTCTGATTAAAATGTGTTATTAAATAGTAGAGCTGCATGATGACCAGCAAGTGAGCAGCTGATGAAAAGCATGCTGGCAGGAGTTTGCATCCTAGAATACCCACGGGCGAGCAGAGCGGTAGAGTAGAGGGAGCAAGCAGGCCCAAGGAGGAGGAGATACAGCTCGAGTTTCTCTTCATTATCGCATAAATCTTTCGCCTTTTACTAAAGATTTCCGTGGAGGGGAGCCTTTGCGAGTGTTTTGTATTTTTGGGGGCTCTGCTCACGCCAGAGCTATGCAAGAGAGTTAAAAGCAAAATGAATTTTATCGTGGGTTTCGGGCCGACAGAGTCCAGACTCACCAAAATGTGTCGCCGGTTGGTTCCTGCTTTTGAGCTAGGTGAAGGCAATTGTAGAGGCGACCAGGGATGGTTATAACATTTTTGACATTTCTCTCTGTAACTTGGAGTTCTTTTAAGCTAGTGCATTCAAAATGTGATTAAAACTAGTTACAAGTATCAGCTGTTAAATGAAATAGCTGTTATCTTGGCAGCACAAGCAGAAAAGGCGTGCAAGTGTAGGCTTTCTTAATATACTTGCTGAAATGTGTCGCCGGTAAGACGATGTCCATGCTACAAAGTTCTGACTTTTGAGCTACAGTAGGTTAAGGTAACCGTACTAAAGAGCTCTAGGCAGACTGTCATGCCGAAGGAGCTCTGTCTTGTCGTATGTGGAATTTACACAGACTGTATCTGTCAAATCATGTCTTGGAAAAAGCACGCCAATGTGTAGCGTAAGGTTTCTGTAGTGTAGTAGTTATCACGTTTGCTTTACACGCAAAAGGTCCCCAGTTCGAAACTGGGCAGAAACAAGTGCAGGCTTGCTTTATATACTTGCTGCATTGTGTCTCCGGTAAGAGGATGTCCATGCTTGTGAGCTAGGTAAAGGCAATTGTAGGGGAGACCAGGGATGGTTGAAACATTTTTGACATTTCTGTCTATAACTTGGAGTTCTTTTAAGCTAGGGCATTCAAAATGTTACTACAACTGTCAGCTATTATAAGTGGCAGCTATTAAATGACATAGTTGTTATCTTTGCTGCACAAACTTAATATACTTGCTGAAATGTGTCTCCGGTAAGGGATGTCCACCACTCTACAAAGTTCCTGCTTTTGAGCTAGGGGAAGGCAATCGTAGGGGACACCAGGGATGGTTGTAACATTTTTGACATTTCTGTCTGTAACTTTAACAGCTGTTAAATGAAATAGCTGTTATCTTGGCAGCACAAGCAGAAAATGTGTGCAAGTGTAGGCTTTCTTAATATACTTGTTGAAATGTGTCTCCAGTAAGAGGATGTCCAAGCTACAAAGTTCCTGCTTTTGAGCTAGGTGAAGGCAATTGTAGGGGAGACCAGGGATGGTTGTAACATTTTTGACATTGCTGTTTGTAACTTGGAGTTGTTTTAAGCTAGGGCCTTCAAAATGTGGTTAAAACTATTTGCAAGTGTCAGCTGTTAAATGACATAGTTGTTAACTTTGCTGCACAAACAGAAAAGGTGTGGTTTAGTTTCAAACATGAGGAGTGAAGTGTTACAATTCACCCAGTAATCCGAGTTAGTTGTAACGTGAAAGGTCCCCAGTTCGAAACTGGGCGGAAACAAGTGCAGGCTTACTGAATATACTTGCTGAAATGTGCCGTTGTACATATTCGCAGTCTTTGCCAGAGTGAACGTGTTTTGCCAGATTGTTTTTAATGGAGAGCTTGGTTGGTCAGGTCAATAAAAAAAGTTCCTGTGTTCTTTTCAGAGGCGGGTCCGAACAAAGAACAGAGTTCCTCTGCTGACAGCACAAGACCAACTTTCCACTACCTGCGTTGGTGGTATAGTGGTGAGCATAGCTGCCTTCCAAGCAGTTGACCTGGGTTCGATTCCCAGCCAACGCATCGCTTTTGTCTCAAGCTGACCTTAAAAAAAGGTGTCCGTGATTCCTGGGGACCTCCACCTGAAAATTGTGGCTGAAGTAACAGCTATTGTGGTCATCAAGCAGCATCAAAGGAAGAATTCTCCCCGTCGGGGAATCGAACCCCGGTCTTCCGCGTGACAGGCGGAGATACTGTCCACTATACTAACGAGGAGCAGCGAAAAAGAGGCTGTCGCACACGTTCAGAGCAACTGCAGCTGGCTGCAAACAGTCTTTCCGTTTCCGAGAATGGCCACATGCGTTGTTTCGGGTCATCGCTTAACAGAAGCCAGTGAAGATGACAGAGTCCAGACTCAACCCAATGCGCCGCCGAATGCTTCCTACTACCTGCATTGGTGGTATAGTGGTAAGCATAGCTGCCTTCCAAGCAGTTTTGGGTCATCGCTTAACAGAAACCAGTGAAGGGCAGGCAACAAATTGGAAGTTGTGGTTGATTCATTCAAAGACCAGTGCAATATTAGCATGCACCACGTGGAAGCGCATCTGGTTGTTGTGCGTATTCACAGCCTTTGCCAGAGTGAAAGAGTTTTGAACCAATTGCTTCTCAGACTGATTCGCCGTTTCAAGATGCTGGTGACGCCTGCTGCTCAAAACGGTGCAAATACAACGAAATCCCAGCCAAAATATGCATACAAACACCTTTTGCAAACCAAATGCAAATGTTTTTTTATTGGAAGTGTCATCTGTCAAATGCACTTGTCAAATCATCTAATAATATTAAATAGGAAGTGTCTGATTAAAATGTGTTATTAAATAGTAGAGCTGCATGATGACCAGCAAGTGAGCAGCTGATGAAAAGCATGCTGGCAGGAGTTTGCATCCTAGAATACCCACGGGCGAGCAGAGCGGTAGAGTAGAGGGAGCAAGCAGGCCCAAGGAGGAGGAGATACAGCTCGAGTTTCTCTTCATTATCGCATAAATCTTTCGCCTTTTACTAAAGATTTCCGTGGAGGGGAGCCTTTGCGAGTGTTTTGTATTTTTGGGGGCTCTGCTCACGCCAGAGCTATGCAAGAGAGTTAAAAGCAAAATGAATTTTATCGTGGGTTTCGGCCGACAGAGTCCAGACTCACCAAAATGTGTCGCCGGTTGGTTCCTGCTTTTGAGCTAGGTGAAGGCAATTGTAGAGGCGACCAGGGATGGTTATAACATTTTTGACATTTCTCTCTGTAACTTGGAGTTCTTTTAAGCTAGTGCATTCAAAATGTGATTAAAACTAGTTACAAGTATCAGCTGTTAAATGAAATAGCTGTTATCTTGGCAGCACAAGCAGAAAAGGCGTGCAAGTGTAGGCTTTCTTAATATACTTGCTGAAATGTGTCGCCGGTAAGACAATGTCCATGCTACAAAGTTCTGACTTTTGAGCTACAGTAGGTTAAGGTAACCGTACTAAAGAGCTCTAGGCAGACTGTCATGCCGAAGGAGCTCTGTCTTGTCGTATGTGGAATTTACACAGACTGTATCTGTCAAATCATGTCTTGGAAAAAGCACGCCAATGTGTAGCGTAAGGTTTCTGTAGTGTAGTAGTTATCACGTTTGCTTTACACCCAAAAGGTCCCCAGTTCGAAACTGGGCAGAAACAAGTGCAGGCTTGCTTTATATACTTGCTGAATTGTGTCTCCGGTAAGAGGATGTCCATGCTTGTGAGCTAGGTAAAGGCAATCGTAGGGGAGACCAGGGATGGTTGAAACATTTTTGACATTTCTGTCTATAACTTGGAGTTCTTTTAAGCTAGGGCATTCAAAATGTTACTACAACTGTCAGCTATTATAAGAGGCAGCTATTAAATGACATAGTTGTTATCTTTGCTGCACAAACTTAATATACTTGCTGAAATGTGTCTCCGGTAAGGGATGTCCACCACTCTGCAAAGTTCCTGCTTTTGAGCTAGGGGAAGGCAATCGTAGGGGACACCAGGGATGGTTGTAACATTTTTGACATTTCTGTCTGTAACTTTAACAGCTGTTAAATGAAATAGCTGTTATCTTGGCAGCACAAGCAGAAAATGTGTGCAAGTGTAGGCTTTCTTAATATACTTGTTGAAATGTGTCTCCAGTAAGAGGATGTCCAAGCTACAAAGTTCCTGCTTTTGAGCTAGGTGAAGGCAATTGTAGGGGAGACCAGGGATGGTTGTAACATTTTTGACATTGCTGTTTGTAACTTGGAGTTGTTTTAAGCTAGGGCCTTCAAAATGTGGTTAAAACTATTTGCAAGTGTCAGCTGTTAAATGACATAGTTGTTAACTTTGCTGCACAAACAGAAAAGGTGTGGTTTAGTTTCAAACATGAGGAGTGAACTGTTACAATTCACCCAGTAATCCGAGTTAGTTGTAACGTGAAAGGTCCCTAGTTCGAAACTGGGCGGAAACAAGTGCAGGCTTACTGAATATACTTGCTGAAATGTGCCGTTGTACATATTCGCAGTCTTTGCCAGAGTGAACGTGTTTTGCCAGATTGTTTTTAATGGAGAGCTTGGTTGGTCAGGTCAATAAAAAAAGTTCCTGTGTTCTTTTCAGAGGCGGGTCCGAACAAAGAACAGAGTTCCTCTGCTGACAGCACAAGACCAACTTTCCACTACCTGCGTTGGTGGTATAGTGGTGAGCATAGCTGCCTTCCAAGCAGTTGACCTGGGTTCGATTCCCAGCCAACGCATCGCTTTTGTCTCAAGCTGACCTTAAAAAAAGGTGTCCGTGATTCCTGGGGACCTCCATCTGAGGATTGTGGCTGAAGTAACAGCTGTTGTGGTCATCAAGCAGCATCAAAGGAAGAATTCTCCCCGTCGGGGAATCGAACCCCGGTCTTCCGCGTGACAGGCGGAGATACTGTCCACTATACTAACGAGGAGCAGCGAAAAAGAGGCTGTCGCACACGTTCAGAGCAACTGCAGCTGGCTGCAAACAGTCTTTCCGTTTCCGAGAATGGCCACATGCGTTGTTTCGGGTCATCGCTTAACAGAAGCCAGTGAAGATGACAGAGTCCAGACTCAACCCAATGCGCCGCCGAATGCTTCCTACTACCTGCATTGGTGGTATAGTGGTAAGCATAGCTGCCTTCCAAGCAGTTTTGGGTCATCGCTTAACAGAAACCAGTGAAGGGCAGGCAACAAATTGGAAGTTGTGGTTGATTCATTCAAAGACCAGTGCAATATTAGCATGCACCACGTGGAAGCGCATCTGGTTGTTGTGCGTATTCACAGCCTTTGCCAGAGTGAAAGAGTTTTGAACCAATTGCTTCTCAGACTGATTCGCCGTTTCAAGATGCTGGTGACGCCTGCTGCTCAAAACGGTGCAAATACAACGAAATCCCAGCCAAAATATGCATACAAACACCTTTTGCAAACCAAATGCAAATGTTTTTTTATTGGAAGTGTCATCTGTCAAATGCACTTGTCAAATCATCTAATAATATTAAATAGGAAGTGTCTGATTAAAATGTGTTATTAAATAGTAGAGCTGCATGATGACCAGCAAGTGAGCAGCTGATGAAAAGCATGCTGGCAGGAGTTTGCATCCTAGAATACCCACGGGCGAGCAGAGCGGTAGAGTAGAGGGAGCAAGCAGGCCCAAGGAGGAGGAGATACAGCTCGAGTTTCTCTTCATTATCGCATAAATCTTTCGCCTTTTACTAAAGATTTCCGTGGAGGGGAGCCTTTGCGAGTGTTTTGTATTTTTGGGGGCTCTGCTCACGCCAGAGCTATGCAAGAGAGTTAAAAGCAAAATGAATTTTATCGTGGGTTTCGGCCGACAGAGTCCAGACTCACCAAAATGTGTCGCCGGTTGGTTCCTGCTTTTGAGCTAGGTGAAGGCAATTGTAGAGGCGACCAGGGATGGTTATAACATTTTTGACATTTCTCTCTGTAACTTGGAGTTCTTTTAAGCTAGTGCATTCAAAATGTGATTAAAACTAGTTACAAGTATCAGCTGTTAAATGAAATAGCTGTTATCTTGGCAGCACAAGCAGAAAAGGCGTGCAAGTGTAGGCTTTCTTAATATACTTGCTGAAATGTGTCGCCGGTAAGACGATGTCCATGCTACAAAGTTCTGACTTTTGAGCTACAGTAGGTTAAGGTAACCGTACTAAAGAGCTCTAGGCAGACTGTCATGCCGAAGGAGCTCTGTCTTGTCGTATGTGGAATTTACACAGACTGTATCTGTCAAATCATGTCTTGGAAAAAGCACGCCAATGTGTAGCGTATGGTTTCTGTAGTGTAGTAGTTATCACGTTTGCTTTACACGCAAAAGGTCCCCAGTTTGAAACTGGGCAGAAACAAGTGCAGGCTTGCTTTATATACTTGCTGAATTGTGTCTCCGGTAAGAGGATGTCCATGCTTGTGAGCTAGGTAAAGGCAATTGTAGGGGAGACCAGGGATGGTTGAAACATTTTTGACATTTCTGTCTATAACTTGGAGTTCTTTTAAGCTAGGGCATTCAAAATGTTACTACAACTGTCAGCTATTATAAGTGGCAGCTATTAAATGACATAGTTGTTATCTTTGCTGCACAAACTTAATATACTTGCTGAAATGTGTCTCCGGTAAGGGATGTCCACCACTCTGCAAAGTTCCTGCTTTTGAGCTAGGGGAAGGCAATCGTAGGGGACACCAGGGATGGTTGTAACATTTTTGACATTTCTGTCTGTAACTTTAACAGCTGTTAAATGAAATAGCTGTTATCTTGGCAGCACAAGCAGAAAATGTGTGCAAGTGTAGGCTTTCTTAATATACTTGTTGAAATGTGTCTCCAGTAAGAGGATGTCCAAGCTACAAAGTTCCTGCTTTTGAGCTAGGTGAAGGCAATTGTAGGGGAGACCAGGGATGGTTGTAACATTTTTGACATTGCTGTT
The DNA here is from genome assembly GCA_038088235.1 of Zacco platypus. NCBI lineage: Eukaryota > Metazoa > Chordata > Actinopteri > Cypriniformes > Xenocyprididae > Zacco > Zacco platypus. The sequence continues at coordinate 20,273,434 of CM076066.1, read as the reverse complement.
TGTAACTTGGAGTTGTTTTAAGCTAGGGCCTTCAAAATGTGGTTAAAACTATTTGCAAGTGTCAGCTGTTAAATGACATAGTTGTTAACTTTGCTGCACAAACAGAAAAGGTGTGGTTTAGTTTCAAACATGAGGAGTGAACTGTTACAATTCACCCAGTAATCCGAGTTAGTTGTAACGTGAAAGGTCCCTAGTTCGAAACTGGGCGGAAACAAGTGCAGGCTTACTGAATATACTTGCTGAAATGTGCCGTTGTACATATTCGCAGTCTTTGCCAGAGTGAACGTGTTTTGCCAGATTGTTTTTAATGGAGAGCTTGGTTGGTCAGGTCAATAAAAAAAGTTCCTGTGTTCTTTTCAGAGGCGGGTCCGAACAAAGAACAGAGTTCCTCTGCTGACAGCACAAGACCAACTTTCCACTACCTGCGTTGGTGGTATAGTGGTGAGCATAGCTGCCTTCCAAGCAGTTGACCTGGGTTCGATTCCCAGCCAACGCATCGCTTTTGTCTCAAGCTGACCTTAAAAAAAGGTGTCCGTGATTCCTGGGGACCTCCATCTGAGGATTGTGGCTGAAGTAACAGCTGTTGTGGTCATCAAGCAGCATCAAAGGAAGAATTCTCCCCGTCGGGGAATCGAACCCCGGTCTTCCGCGTGACAGGCGGAGATACTGTCCACTATACTAACGAGGAGCAGCGAAAAAGAGGCTGTCGCACACGTTCAGAGCAACTGCAGCTGGCTGCAAACAGTCTTTCCGTTTCCGAGAATGGCCACATGCGTTGTTTCGGGTCATCGCTTAACAGAAGCCAGTGAAGATGACAGAGTCCAGACTCAACCCAATGCGCCGCCGAATGCTTCCTACTACCTGCATTGGTGGTATAGTGGTAAGCATAGCTGCCTTCCAAGCAGTTTTGGGTCATCGCTTAACAGAAACCAGTGAAGGGCAGGCAACAAATTGGAAGTTGTGGTTGATTCATTCAAAGACCAGTGCAATATTAGCATGCACCACGTGGAAGCGCATCTGGTTGTTGTGCGTATTCACAGCCTTTGCCAGAGTGAAAGAGTTTTGAACCAATTGCTTCTCAGACTGATTCGCCGTTTCAAGATGCTGGTGACGCCTGCTGCTCAAAACGGTGCAAATACAACGAAATCCCAGCCAAAATATGCATACAAACACCTTTTGCAAACCAAATGCAAATGTTTTTTTATTGGAAGTGTCATCTGTCAAATGCACTTGTCAAATCATCTAATAATATTAAATAGGAAGTGTCTGATTAAAATGTGTTATTAAATAGTAGAGCTGCATGATGACCAGCAAGTGAGCAGCTGATGAAAAGCATGCTGGCAGGAGTTTGCATCCTAGAATACCCACGGGCGAGCAGAGCGGTAGAGTAGAGGGAGCAAGCAGGCCCAAGGAGGAGGAGATACAGCTCGAGTTTCTCTTCATTATCGCATAAATCTTTCGCCTTTTACTAAAGATTTCCGTGGAGGGGAGCCTTTGCGAGTGTTTTGTATTTTTGGGGGCTCTGCTCACGCCAGAGCTATGCAAGAGAGTTAAAAGCAAAATGAATTTTATCGTGGGTTTCGGCCGACAGAGTCCAGACTCACCAAAATGTGTCGCCGGTTGGTTCCTGCTTTTGAGCTAGGTGAAGGCAATTGTAGAGGCGACCAGGGATGGTTATAACATTTTTGACATTTCTCTCTGTAACTTGGAGTTCTTTTAAGCTAGTGCATTCAAAATGTGATTAAAACTAGTTACAAGTATCAGCTGTTAAATGAAATAGCTGTTATCTTGGCAGCACAAGCAGAAAAGGCGTGCAAGTGTAGGCTTTCTTAATATACTTGCTGAAATGTGTCGCCGGTAAGACGATGTCCATGCTACAAAGTTCTGACTTTTGAGCTACAGTAGGTTAAGGTAACCGTACTAAAGAGCTCTAGGCAGACTGTCATGCCGAAGGAGCTCTGTCTTGTCGTATGTGGAATTTACACAGACTGTATCTGTCAAATCATGTCTTGGAAAAAGCACGCCAATGTGTAGCGTATGGTTTCTGTAGTGTAGTAGTTATCACGTTTGCTTTACACGCAAAAGGTCCCCAGTTTGAAACTGGGCAGAAACAAGTGCAGGCTTGCTTTATATACTTGCTGAATTGTGTCTCCGGTAAGAGGATGTCCATGCTTGTGAGCTAGGTAAAGGCAATTGTAGGGGAGACCAGGGATGGTTGAAACATTTTTGACATTTCTGTCTATAACTTGGAGTTCTTTTAAGCTAGGGCATTCAAAATGTTACTACAACTGTCAGCTATTATAAGTGGCAGCTATTAAATGACATAGTTGTTATCTTTGCTGCACAAACTTAATATACTTGCTGAAATGTGTCTCCGGTAAGGGATGTCCACCACTCTACAAAGTTCCTGCTTTTGAGCTAGGGGAAGGCAATCGTAGGGGACACCAGGGATGGTTGTAACATTTTTGACATTTCTGTCTGTAACTTTAACAGCTGTTAAATGAAATAGTCAAGCAGAAAATGTGTGCAAGTGTAGGCTTTCTTAATATACTTGTTGAAATGTGTCTCCAGTAAGAGGATGTCCAAGCTACAAAGTTCCTGCTTTTGAGCTAGGTGAAGGCAATTGTAGGGGAGACCAGGGATGGTTGTAACATTTTTGACATTGCTGTTTGTAACTTGAGTTGTTTTAAGCTAGGGCCTTCAAAATGTGGTTAAAACTATTTGCAAGTGTCAGCTGTTAAATGACATAGTTGTTAACTTTGCTGCACAAACAGAAAAGGTGTGGTTTAGTTTCAAACATGAGGAGTGAACTGTTACAATTCACCCAGTAATCCGAGTTAGTTGTAACGTGAAAGGTCCCTAGTTCGAAACTGGGCGGAAACAAGTGCAGGCTTACTGAATATACTTGCTGAAATGTGCCGTTGTACATATTCGCAGTCTTTGCCAGAGTGAACGTGTTTTGCCAGATTGTTTTTAATGGAGAGCTTGGTTGGTCAGGTCAATAAAAAAAGTTCCTGTGTTCTTTTCAGAGGCGGGTCCGAACAAAGAACAGAGTTCCTCTGCTGACAGCACAAGACCAACTTTCCACTACCTGCGTTGGTGGTATAGTGGTGAGCATAGCTGCCTTCCAAGCAGTTGACCTGGGTTCGATTCCCAGCCAACGCATCGCTTTTGTCTCAAGCTGACCTTAAAAAAAGGTGTCCGTGATTCCTGGGGACCTCCATCTGAGGATTGTGGCTGAAGTAACAGCTGTTGTGGTCATCAAGCAGCATCAAAGGAAGAATTCTCCCCGTCGGGGAATCGAACCCCGGTCTTCCGCGTGACAGGCGGAGATACTGTCCACTATACTAACGAGGAGCAGCGAAAAAGAGGCTGTCGCACACGTTCAGAGCAAATGCTCAAAACGGTGCAAATACAACGAAATCCCAGCCAAAATATGCATACAAACACCTTTTGCAAACCAAATGCAAATGTTTTTTTATTGGAAGTGTCATCTGTCAAATGCACTTGTCAAATCATCTAATAATATTAAATAGGAAGTGTCTGATTAAAATGTGTTATTAAATAGTAGAGCTGCATGATGACCAGCAAGTGAGCAGCTGATGAAAAGCATGCTGGCAGGAGTTTGCATCCTAGAATACCCACGGGCGAGCAGAGCGGTAGAGTAGAGGGAGCAAGCAGGCCCAAGGAGGAGGAGATACAGCTCGAGTTTCTCTTCATTATCGCATAAATCTTTCGCCTTTTACTAAAGATTTCCGTGGAGGGGACCCTTTGCGAGTGTTTTGTATTTTTGGGGGCTCTGCTCACGCCAGAGCTATGCAAGAGAGTTAAAAGCAAAATGAATTTTATCGTGGGTTTCGGCCGACAGAGTCCAGACTCACCAAAATGTGTCGCCGGTTGGTTCCTGCTTTTGAGCTAGGTGAAGGCAATTGTAGAGGCGACCAGGGATGGTTATAACATTTTTGACATTTCTCTCTGTAACTTGGAGTTCTTTTAAGCTAGTGCATTCAAAATGTGATTAAAACTAGTTACAAGTATCAGCTGTTAAATGAAATAGCTGTTATCTTGGCAGCACAAGCAGAAAAGGCGTGCAAGTGTAGGCTTTCTTAATATACTTGCTGAAATGTGTCGCCGGTAAGACGATGTCCATGCTACAAAGTTCTGACTTTTGAGCTACAGTAGGTTAAGGTAACCGTACTAAAGAGCTCTAGGCAGACTGTCATGCCGAAGGAGCTCTGTCTTGTCGTATGTGGAATTTACACAGACTGTATCTGTCAAATCATGTCTTGGAAAAAGCACGCCAATTTGTAGCGTAAGGTTTCTGTAGTGTAGTAGTTATCACGTTTGCTTTACACGCAAAAGGTCCCCAGTTCGAAACTGGGCAGAAACAAGTGCAGGCTTGCTTTATATACTTGCTGAATTGTGTCTCCGGTAAGAGGATGTCCATGCTTGTGAGCTAGGTAAAGGCAATCGTAGGGGAGACCAGGGATGGTTGAAACATTTTTGACATTTCTGTCTATAACTTGGAGTTCTTTTAAGCTAGGGCATTCAAAATGTTACTACAACTGTCAGCTATTATAAGTGGCAGCTATTAAATGACATAGTTGTTATCTTTGCTGCACAAACTTAATATACTTGCTGAAATGTGTCTCCGGTAAGGGATGTCCACCACTCTACAAAGTTCCTGCTTTTGAGCTAGGGGAAGGCAATCGTAGGGGACACCAGGGATGGTTGTAACATTTTTGACATTTCTGTCTGTAACTTTAACAGCTGTTAAATGAAATAGCTGTTATCTTGGCAGCACAAGCAGAAAATGTGTGCAAGTGTAGGCTTTCTTAATATACTTGTTGAAATGTGTCTCCAGTAAGAGGATGTCCAAGCTACAAAGTTCCTGCTTTTGAGCTAGGTGAAGGCAATTGTAGGGGAGACCAGGGATGGTTGTAACATTTTTGACATTGCTGTTTGTAACTTGGACTTGTTTTAAGCTAGGGCCTTCAAAATGTGGTTAAAACTATTTGCAAGTGTCAGCTGTTAAATGACATAGTTGTTAACTTTGCTGCACAAACAGAAAAGGTGTGGTTTAGTTTCAAACATGAGGAGTGAACTGTTACAATTCACCCAGTAATCCGAGTTAGTTGTAACGTGAAAGGTCCCCAGTTCGAAACTGGGCGGAAACAAGTGCAGGCTTACTGAATATACTTGCTGAAATGTGCCGTTGTACATATTCGCAGTCTTTGCCAGAGTGAACGTGTTTTGCCAGATTGTTTTTAATGGAGAGCTTGGTTGGTCAGGTCAATAAAAAAAGTTCCTGTGTTCTTTTCAGAGGCGGGTCCGAACAAAGAACAGAGTTCCTCTGCTGACAGCACAAGACCAACTTTCCACTACCTGCGTTGGTGGTATAGTGGTGAGCATAGCTGCCTTCCAAGCAGTTGACCTGGGTTCGATTCCCAGCCAACGCATCGCTTTTGTCTCAAGCTGACCTTAAAAAAAGGTGTCCGTGATTCCTGGGGACCTCCGCCTGAAAATTGTGGCTGAAGTAACAGCTGTTGTGGTCATCAAGCAGCATCAAAGGAAGAATTCTCCCCGTCGGGGAATCGAACCCCGGTCTTCCGCGTGACAGGCGGAGATACAGTCCACTATACTAACGAGGAGCTGCGAAAAAGAGGCTGTCGCACACGTTCAGAGCAACTGCAGCTGGCTGCAAACAGTCTTTCCGTTTCCGAGAATGGCCACATGCGTTGTTTCGGGTCATCACTTAACAGAAGCCAGTGAAGATGACAGAGTCCAGACTCAACCCAATGCGCCGCCGAATGCTTCCTACTACCTGCATTGGTGGTATAGTGGTAAGCATAGCTGCCTTCCAAGCAGTTTTGGGTCATCGCTTAACAGAAACCAGTGAAGGGCAGGCAACAAATTGGAAGTTGTGGTTGATTCATTCAAAGACCAGTGCAATATTAGCATGCACCACGTGGAAGCGCATCTGGTTGTTGTGCGTATTCACAGCCTTTGCCAGAGTGAAAGAGTTTTGAACCAATTGCTTCTCAGACTGATTCGCCGTTTCAAGATGCTGGTGACGCCTGCTGCTCAAAACGGTGCAAATACAACGAAATCCCAGCCAAAATATGCATACAAACACCTTTTGCAAACCAAATGCAAATGTTTTTTTATTGGAAGTGTCATCTGTCAAATGCACTTGTCAAATCATCTAATAATATTAAATAGGAAGTGTCTGATTAAAATGTGTTATTAAATAGTAGAGCTGCATGATGACCAGCAAGTGAGCAGCTGATGAAAAGCATGCTGGCAGGAGTTTGCATCCTAGAATACCCACGGGCGAGCAGAGCGGTAGAGTAGAGGGAGCAAGCAGGCCCAAGGAGGAGGAGATACAGCTCGAGTTTCTCTTCATTATCGCATAAATCTTTCGCCTTTTACTAAAGATTTCCGTGGAGGGGAGCCTTTGCGAGTGTTTTGTATTTTTGGGGGCTCTGCTCACGCCAGAGCTATGCAAGAGAGTTAAAAGCAAAATGAATTTTATCGTGGGTTTCGGCCGACAGAGTCCAGACTCACCAAAATGTGTCGCCGGTTGGTTCCTGCTTTTGAGCTAGGTGAAGGCAATTGTAGAGGCGACCAGGGATGGTTATAACATTTTTGACATTTCTCTCTGTAACTTGGAGTTCTTTTAAGCTAGTGCATTCAAAATGTGATTAAAACTAGTTACAAGTATCAGCTGTTAAATGAAATAGCTGTTATCTTGGCAGCACAAGCAGAAAAGGCGTGCAAGTGTAGGCTTTCTTAATATACTTGCTGAAATGTGTCGCCGGTAAGACGATGTCCATGCTACAAAGTTCTGACTTTTGAGCTACAGTAGGTTAAGGTAACCGTACTAAAGAGCTCTAGGCAGACTGTCATGCCGAAGGAGCTCTGTCTTGTCGTATGTGGAATTTACACAGACTGTATCTGTCAAATCATGTCTTGGAAAAAGCACGCCAATGTGTAGCGTATGGTTTCTGTAGTGTAGTAGTTATCACGTTTGCTTTACACGCAAAAGGTCCCCAGTTTGAAACTGGGCAGAAACAAGTGCAGGCTTGCTTTATATACTTGCTGAATTGTGTCTCCGGTAAGAGGATGTCCATGCTTGTGAGCTAGGTAAAGGCAATTGTAGGGGAGACCAGGGATGGTTGAAACATTTTTGACATTTCTGTCTATAACTTGGAGTTCTTTTAAGCTAGGGCATTCAAAATGTTACTACAACTGTCAGCTATTATAAGTGGCAGCTATTAAATGACATAGTTGTTATCTTTGCTGCACAAACTTAATATACTTGCTGAAATGTGTCTCCGGTAAGGGATGTCCACCACTCTACAAAGTTCCTGCTTTTGAGCTAGGGGAAGGCAATCGTAGGGGACACCAGGGATGGTTGTAACATTTTTGACATTTCTGTCTGTAACTTTAACAGCTGTTAAATGAAATAGTCAAGCAGAAAATGTGTGCAAGTGTAGGCTTTCTTAATATACTTGTTGAAATGTGTCTCCAGTAAGAGGATGTCCAAGCTACAAAGTTCCTGCTTTTGAGCTAGGTGAAGGCAATTGTAGGGGAGACCAGGGATGGTTGTAACATTTTTGACATTGCTGTTTGTAACTTGAGTTGTTTTAAGCTAGGGCCTTCAAAATGTGACTACAACTGTCAGCTATTATAAGTGGCAGCTATTAAATGACATAGTTGTTATCTTTGCTGCACAAACTTAATATACTTGCTGAAATGTGTCTCCGGTAAGGGATGTCCACCACTCTGCAAAGTTCCTGCTTTTGAGCTAGGGGAAGGCAATCGTAGGGGACACCAGGGATGGTTGTAACATTTTTGACATTTCTGTCTGTAACTTTAACAGCTGTTAAATGAAATAGCTGTTATCTTGGCAGCACAAGCAGAAAATGTGTGCAAGTGTAGGCTTTCTTAATATACTTGTTGAAATGTGTCTCCAGTAAGAGGATGTCCAAGCTACAAAGTTCCTGCTTTTGAGCTAGGTGAAGGCAATTGTAGGGGAGACCAGGGATGGTTGTAACATTTTTGACATTGCTGTTTGTAACTTGGAGTTGTTTTAAGCTAGGGCCTTCAAAATGTGGTTAAAACTATTTGCAAGTGTCAGCTGTTAAATGACATAGTTGTTAACTTTGCTGCACAAACAAAAAAGGTGTGGTTTAGTTTCAAACATGAGGAGTGAACTGTTACAATTCACCCAGTAATCCGAGTTAGTTGTAACGTGAAAGGTCCCCAGTTCGAAACTGGGCGGAAACAAGTGCAGGCTTACTGAATATACTTGCTGAAATGTGCCGTTGTACATATTCGCAGTCTTTGCCAGAGTGAACGTGTTTTGCCAGATTGTTTTTAATGGAGAGCTTGGTTGGTCAGGTCAATAAAAAAAGTTCCTGTGTTCTTTTCAGAGGCGGGTCCGAACAAAGAACAGAGTTCCTCTGCTGACAGCACAAGACCAACTTTCCACTACCTGCGTTGGTGGTATAGTGGTGAGCATAGCTGCCTTCCAAGCAGTTGACCTGGGTTCGATTCCCAGCCAACGCATCGCTTTTGTCTCAAGCTGACCTTAAAAAAAGGTGTCCGTGATTCCTGGGGACCTCCACCTGAAAATTGTGGCTGAAGTAACAGCTGTTGTGGTCATCAAGCAGCATCAAAGGAAGAATTCTCCCCGTCGGGGAATCGAACCCCGGTCTTCCGCGTGACAGGCGGAGATACTGTCCACTATACTAACGAGGAGCTGCGAAAAAGAGGCTGTCGCACACGTTCAGAGCAACTGCAGCTGGCTGCAAACAGTCTTTCCGTTTCCGAGAATGGCCACATGCGTTGTTTCGGGTCATCGCTTAACAGAAGCCAGTGAAGATGACAGAGTCCAGACTCAACCCAATGCGCCGCCGAATGCTTCCTACTACCTGCATTGGTGGTATAGTGGTAAGCATAGCTGCCTTCCAAGCAGTTTTGGGTCATCGCTTAACAGAAACCAGTGAAGGGCAGGCAACAAATTGGAAGTTGTGGTTGATTCATTCAAAGACCAGTGCAATATTAGCATGCACCACGTGGAAGCGCATCTGGTTGTTGTGCGTATTCACAGCCTTTGCCAGAGTGAAAGAGTTTTGAACCAATTGCTTCTCAGACTGATTCGCCGTTTCAAGATGCTGGTGACGCCTGCTGCTCAAAACGGTGCAAATACAACGAAATCCCAGCCAAAATATGCATACAAACACCTTTTGCAAACCAAATGCAAATGTTTTTTTATTGGAAGTGTCATCTGTCAAATGCACTTGTCAAATCATCTAATAATATTAAATAGGAAGTGTCTGATTAAAATGTGTTATTAAATAGTAGAGCTGCATGATGACCAGCAAGTGAGCAGCTGATGAAAAGCATGCTGGCAGGAGTTTGCATCCTAGAATACCCACGGGCGAGCAGAGCGGTAGAGTAGAGGGAGCAAGCAGGCCCAAGGAGGAGGAGATACAGCTCGAGTTTCTCTTCATTATCGCATAAATCTTTCGCCTTTTACTAAAGATTTCCGTGGAGGGGAGCCTTTGCGAGTGTTTTGTATTTTTGGGGGCTCTGCTCACGCCAGAGCTATGCAAGAGAGTTAAAAGCAAAATGAATTTTATCGTGGGTTTCGGGCCGACAGAGTCCAGACTCACCAAAATGTGTCGCCGGTTGGTTCCTGCTTTTGAGCTAGGTGAAGGCAATTGTAGAGGCGACCAGGGATGGTTATAACATTTTTGACATTTCTCTCTGTAACTTGGAGTTCTTTTAAGCTAGTGCATTCAAAATGTGATTAAAACTAGTTACAAGTATCAGCTGTTAAATGAAATAGCTGTTATCTTGGCAGCACAAGCAGAAAAGGCGTGCAAGTGTAGGCTTTCTTAATATACTTGCTGAAATGTGTCGCCGGTAAGACGATGTCCATGCTACAAAGTTCTGACTTTTGAGCTACAGTAGGTTAAGGTAACCGTACTAAAGAGCTCTAGGCAGACTGTCATGCCGAAGGAGCTCTGTCTTGTCGTATGTGGAATTTACACAGACTGTATCTGTCAAATCATGTCTTGGAAAAAGCACGCCAATGTGTAGCGTAAGGTTTCTGTAGTGTAGTAGTTATCACGTTTGCTTTACACGCAAAAGGTCCCCAGTTCGAAACTGGGCAGAAACAAGTGCAGGCTTGCTTTATATACTTGCTGCATTGTGTCTCCGGTAAGAGGATGTCCATGCTTGTGAGCTAGGTAAAGGCAATTGTAGGGGAGACCAGGGATGGTTGAAACATTTTTGACATTTCTGTCTATAACTTGGAGTTCTTTTAAGCTAGGGCATTCAAAATGTTACTACAACTGTCAGCTATTATAAGTGGCAGCTATTAAATGACATAGTTGTTATCTTTGCTGCACAAACTTAATATACTTGCTGAAATGTGTCTCCGGTAAGGGATGTCCACCACTCTACAAAGTTCCTGCTTTTGAGCTAGGGGAAGGCAATCGTAGGGGACACCAGGGATGGTTGTAACATTTTTGACATTTCTGTCTGTAACTTTAACAGCTGTTAAATGAAATAGTCAAGCAGAAAATGTGTGCAAGTGTAGGCTTTCTTAATATACTTGTTGAAATGTGTCTCCAGTAAGAGGATGTCCAAGCTACAAAGTTCCTGCTTTTGAGCTAGGTGAAGGCAATTGTAGGGGAGACCAGGGATGGTTGTAACATTTTTGACATTGCTGTTTGTAACTTGAGTTGTTTTAAGCTAGGGCCTTCAAAATGTGGTTAAAACTATTTGCAAGTGTCAGCTGTTAAATGACATAGTTGTTAACTTTGCTGCACAAACAGAAAAGGTGTGGTTTAGTTTCAAACATGAGGAGTGAACTGTTACAATTCACCCAGTAATCCGAGTTAGTTGTAACGTGAAAGGTCCCTAGTTCGAAACTGGGCGGAAACAAGTGCAGGCTTACTGAATATACTTGCTGAAATGTGCCGTTGTACATATTCGCAGTCTTTGCCAGAGTGAACGTGTTTTGCCAGATTGTTTTTAATGGAGAGCTTGGTTGGTCAGGTCAATAAAAAAAGTTCCTGTGTTCTTTTCAGAGGCGGGTCCGAACAAAGAACAGAGTTCCTCTGCTGACAGCACAAGACCAACTTTCCACTACCTGCGTTGGTGGTATAGTGGTGAGCATAGCTGCCTTCCAAGCAGTTGACCTGGGTTCGATTCCCAGCCAACGCATCGCTTTTGTCTCAAGCTGACCTTAAAAAAAGGTGTCCGTGATTCCTGGGGACCTCCATCTGAGGATTGTGGCTGAAGTAACAGCTGTTGTGGTCATCAAGCAGCATCAAAGGAAGAATTCTCCCCGTCGGGGAATCGAACCCCGGTCTTCCGCGTGACAGGCGGAGATACTGTCCACTATACTAACGAGGAGCAGCGAAAAAGAGGCTGTCGCACACGTTCAGAGCAACTGCAGCTGGCTGCAAACAGTCTTTCCGTTTCCGAGAATGGCCACATGCGTTGTTTCGGGTCATCGCTTAACAGAAGCCAGTGAAGATGACAGAGTCCAGACTCAACCCAATGCGCCGCCGAATGCTTCCTACTACCTGCATTGGTGGTATAGTGGTAAGCATAGCTGCCTTCCAAGCAGTTTTGGGTCATCGCTTAACAGAAACCAGTGAAGGGCAGGCAACAAATTGGAAGTTGTGGTTGATTCATTCAAAGACCAGTGCAATATTAGCATGCACCACGTGGAAGCGCATCTGGTTGTTGTGCGTATTCACAGCCTTTGCCAGAGTGAAAGAGTTTTGAACCAATTGCTTCTCAGACTGATTCGCCGTTTCAAGATGCTGGTGACGCCTGCTGCTCAAAACGGTGCAAATACAACGAAATCCCAGCCAAAATATGCATACAAACACCTTTTGCAAACCAAATGCAAATGTTTTTTTATTGGAAGTGTCATCTGTCAAATGCACTTGTCAAATCATCTAATAATATTAAATAGGAAGTGTCTGATTAAAATGTGTTATTAAATAGTAGAGCTGCATGATGACCAGCAAGTGAGCAGCTGATGAAAAGCATGCTGGCAGGAGTTTGCATCCTAGAATACCCACGGGCGAGCAGAGCGGTAGAGTAGAGGGAGCAAGCAGGCCCAAGGAGGAGGAGATACAGCTCGAGTTTCTCTTCATTATCGCATAAATCTTTCGCCTTTTACTAAAGATTTCCGTGGAGGGGAGCCTTTGCGAGTGTTTTGTATTTTTGGGGGCTCTGCTCACGCCAGAGCTATGCAAGAGAGTTAAAAGCAAAATGAATTTTATCGTGGGTTTCGGCCGACAGAGTCCAGACTCACCAAAATGTGTCGCCGGTTGGTTCCTGCTTTTGAGCTAGGTGAAGGCAATTGTAGAGGCGACCAGGGATGGTTATAACATTTTTGACATTTCTCTCTGTAACTTGGAGTTCTTTTAAGCTAGTGCATTCAAAATGTGATTAAAACTAGTTACAAGTATCAGCTGTTAAATGAAATAGCTGTTATCTTGGCAGCACAAGCAGAAAAGGCGTGCAAGTGTAGGCTTTCTTAATATACTTGCTGAAATGTGTCGCCGGTAAGACGATGTCCATGCTACAAAGTTCTGACTTTTGAGCTACAGTAGGTTAAGGTAACCGTACTAAAGAGCTCTAGGCAGACTGTCATGCCGAAGGAGCTCTGTCTTGTCGTATGTGGAATTTACACAGACTGTATCTGTCAAATCATGTCTTGGAAAAAGCACGCCAATGTGTAGCGTAAGGTTTCTGTAGTGTAGTAGTTATCACGTTTGCTTTACACGCAAAAGGTCCCCAGTTCGAAACTGGGCAGAAACAAGTGCAGGCTTGCTTTATATACTTGCTGAATTGTGTCTCCGGTAAGAGGATGTCCATGCTTGTGAGCTAGGTAAAGGCAATTGTAGGGGAGACCAGGGATGGTTGAAACATTTTTGACATTTCTGTCTATAACTTGGAGTTCTTTTAAGCTAGGGCATTCAAAATGTTACTACAACTGTCAGCTATTATAAGTGGCAGCTATTAAATGACATAGTTGTTATCTTTGCTGCACAAACTTAATATACTTGCTGAAATGTGTCTCCGGTAAGGGATGTCCACCACTCTACAAAGTTCCTGCTTTTGAGCTAGGGGAAGGCAATCGTAGGGGACACCAGGGATGGTTGTAACATTTTTGACATTTCTGTCTGTAACTTTAACAGCTGTTAAATGAAATAGCTGTTATCTTGGCAGCACAAGCAGAAAATGTGTGCAAGTGTAGGCTTTCTTAATATACTTGTTGAAATGTGTCTCCAGTAAGAGGATGTCCAAGCTACAAAGTTCCTGCTTTTGAGCTAGGTGAAGGCAATTGTAGGGGAGACCAGGGATGGTTGTAACATTTTTGACATTGCTGTTTGTAACTTGGAGTTGTTTTAAGCTAGGGCCTTCAAAATGTGGTTAAAACTATTTGCAAGTGTCAGCTGTTAAATGACATAGTTGTTAACTTTGCTGCACAAACAGAAAAGGTGTGGTTTAGTTTCAAACATGAGGAGTGAAGTGTTACAATTCACCCAGTAATCCGAGTTAGTTGTAACGTGAAAGGTCCCCAGTTCGAAACTGGGCGGAAACAAGTGCAGGCTTACTGAATATACTTGCTGAAATGTGCCGTTGTACATATTCGCAGTCTTTGCCAGAGTGAACGTGTTTTGCCAGATTGTTTTTAATGGAGAGCTTGGTTGGTCAGGTCAATAAAAAAAGTTCCTGTGTTCTTTTCAGAGGCGGGTCCGAACAAAGAACAGAGTTCCTCTGCTGACAGCACAAGACCAACTTTCCACTACCTGCGTTGGTGGTATAGTGGTGAGCATAGCTGCCTTCCAAGCAGTTGACCTGGGTTCGATTCCCAGCCAACGCATCGCTTTTGTCTCAAGCTGACCTTAAAAAAAGGTGTCCGTGATTCCTGGGGACCTCCACCTGAAAATTGTGGCTGAAGTAACAGCTGTTGTGGTCATCAAGCAGCATCAAAGGAAGAATTCTCTCCGTCGGGGAATCGAACCCCGGTCTTCCGCGTGACAGGCGGAGATACTGTCCACTATACTAACGAGGAGCTGCGAAAAAGAGGCTGTCGCACACGTTCAGAGCAACTGCAGCTGGCTGCAAACAGTCTTTCCGTTTCCGAGAATGGCCACATGCGTTGTTTCGGGTCATCGCTTAACAGAAGCCAGTGAAGATGACAGAGTCCAGACTCAACCCAATGCGCCGCCGAATGCTTCCTACTACCTGCATTGGTGGTATAGTGGTAAGCATAGCTGCCTTCCAAGCAGTTTTGGGTCATCGCTTAACAGAAACCAGTGAAGGGCAGGCAACAAATTGGAAGTTGTGGTTGATTCATTCAAAGACCAGTGCAATATTAGCATGCACCACGTGGAAGCACATCTGGTTGTTGTGCGTATTCACAGCCTTTGCCAGAGTGAAAGAGTTTTGAACCAATTGCTTCTCAGACTGATTCGCCGTTTCAAGATGCTGGTGACGCCTGCTGCTCAAAACGGTGCAAATACAACGAAATCCCAGCCAAAATATGCATACAAACACCTTTTGCAAACCAAATGCAAATGTTTTTTTATTGGAAGTGTCATCTGTCAAATGCACTTGTCAAATCATCTAATAATATTAAATAGGAAGTGTCTGATTAAAATGTGTTATTAAATAGTAGAGCTGCATGATGACCAGCAAGTGAGCAGCTGATGAAAAGCATGCTGGCAGGAGTTTGCATCCTAGAATACCCACGGGCGAGCAGAGCGGTAGAGTAGAGGGAGCAAGCAGGCCCAAGGAGGAGGAGATACAGCTCGAGTTTCTCTTCATTATCGCATAAATCTTTCGCCTTTTACTAAAGATTTCCGTGGAGGGGAGCCTTTGCGAGTGTTTTGTATTTTTGGGGGCTCTGCTCACGCCAGAGCTATGCAAGAGAGTTAAAAGCAAAATGAATTTTATCGTGGGTTTCGGGCCGACAGAGTCCAGACTCACCAAAATGTGTCGCCGGTTGGTTCCTGCTTTTGAGCTAGGTGAAGGCAATTGTAGAGGCGACCAGGGATGGTTATAACATTTTTGACATTTCTCTCTGTAACTTGGAGTTCTTTTAAGCTAGTGCATTCAAAATGTGATTAAAACTAGTTACAAGTATCAGCTGTTAAATGAAATAGCTGTTATCTTGGCAGCACAAGCAGAAAAGGCGTGCAAGTGTAGGCTTTCTTAATATACTTGCTGAAATGTGTCGCCGGTAAGACGATGTCCATGCTACAAAGTTCTGACTTTTGAGCTACAGTAGGTTAAGGTAACCGTACTAAAGAGCTCTAGGCAGACTGTCATGCCGAAGGAGCTCTGTCTTGTCGTATGTGGAATTTACACAGACTGTATCTGTCAAATCATGTCTTGGAAAAAGCACGCCAATGTGTAGCGTAAGGTTTCTGTAGTGTAGTAGTTATCACGTTTGCTTTACACGCAAAAGGTCCCCAGTTCGAAACTGGGCAGAAACAAGTGCAGGCTTGCTTTATATACTTGCTGAATTGTGTCTCCGGTAAGAGGATGTCCATGCTTGTGAGCTAGGTAAAGGCAATCGTAGGGGAGACCAGGGATGGTTGAAACATTTTTGACATTTCTGTCTATAACTTGGAGTTCTTTTAAGCTAGGGCATTCAAAATGTTACTACAACTGTCAGCTATTATAAGTGGCAGCTATTAAATGACATAGTTGTTATCTTTGCTGCACAAACTTAATATACTTGCTGAAATGTGTCTCCGGTAAGGGATGTCCACCACTCTGCAAAGTTCCTGCTTTTGAGCTAGGGGAAGGCAATCGTAGGGGACACCAGGGATGGTTGTAACATTTTTGACATTTCTGTCTGTAACTTTAACAGCTGTTAAATGAAATAGTCAAGCAGAAAATGTGTGCAAGTGTAGGCTTTCTTAATATACTTGTTGAAATGTGTCTCCAGTAAGAGGATGTCCAAGCTACAAAGTTCCTGCTTTTGAGCTAGGTGAAGGCAATTGTAGGGGAGACCAGGGATGGTTGTAACATTTTTGACATTGCTGTTTGTAACTTGAGTTGTTTTAAGCTAGGGCCTTCAAAATGTGGTTAAAACTATTTGCAAGTGTCAGCTGTTAAATGACATAGTTGTTAACTTTGCTGCACAAACAGAAAAGGTGTGGTTTAGTTTCAAACATGAGGAGTGAACTGTTACAATTCACCCAGTAATCCGAGTTAGTTGTAACGTGAAAGGTCCCTAGTTCGAAACTGGGCGGAAACAAGTGCAGGCTTACTGAATATACTTGCTGAAATGTGCCGTTGTACATATTCGCAGTCTTTGCCAGAGTGAACGTGTTTTGCCAGATTGTTTTTAATGGAGAGCTTGGTTGGTCAGGTCAATAAAAAAAGTTCCTGTGTTCTTTTCAGAGGCGGGTCCGAACAAAGAACAGAGTTCCTCTGCTGACAGCACAAGACCAACTTTCCACTACCTGCGTTGGTGGTATAGTGGTGAGCATAGCTGCCTTCCAAGCAGTTGACCTGGGTTCGATTCCCAGCCAACGCATCGCTTTTGTCTCAAGCTGACCTTAAAAAAAGGTGTCCGTGATTCCTGGGGACCTCCATCTGAGGATTGTGGCTGAAGTAACAGCTGTTGTGGTCATCAAGCAGCATCAAAGGAAGAATTCTCCCCGTCGGGGAATCGAACCCCGGTCTTCCGCGTGACAGGCGGAGATACTGTCCACTATACTAACGAGGAGCAGCGAAAAAGAGGCTGTCGCACACGTTCAGAGCAACTGCAGCTGGCTGCAAACAGTCTTTCCGTTTCCGAGAATGGCCACATGCGTTGTTTCGGGTCATCGCTTAACAGAAGCCAGTGAAGATGACAGAGTCCAGACTCAACCCAATGCGCCGCCGAATGCTTCCTACTACCTGCATTGGTGGTATAGTGGTAAGCATAGCTGCCTTCCAAGCAGTTTTGGGTCATCGCTTAACAGAAACCAGTGAAGGGCAGGCAACAAATTGGAAGTTGTGGTTGATTCATTCAAAGACCAGTGCAATATTAGCATGCACCACGTGGAAGCGCATCTGGTTGTTGTGCGTATTCACAGCCTTTGCCAGAGTGAAAGAGTTTTGAACCAATTGCTTCTCAGACTGATTCGCCGTTTCAAGATGCTGGTGACGCCTGCTGCTCAAAACGGTGCAAATACAACGAAATCCCAGCCAAAATATGCATACAAACACCTTTTGCAAACCAAATGCAAATGTTTTTTTATTGGAAGTGTCATCTGTCAAATGCACTTGTCAAATCATCTAATAATATTAAATAGGAAGTGTCTGATTAAAATGTGTTATTAAATAGTAGAGCTGCATGATGACCAGCAAGTGAGCAGCTGATGAAAAGCATGCTGGCAGGAGTTTGCATCCTAGAATACCCACGGGCGAGCAGAGCGGTAGAGTAGAGGGAGCAAGCAGGCCCAAGGAGGAGGAGATACAGCTCGAGTTTCTCTTCATTATCGCATAAATCTTTCGCCTTTTACTAAAGATTTCCGTGGAGGGGAGCCTTTGCGAGTGTTTTGTATTTTTGGGGGCTCTGCTCACGCCAGAGCTATGCAAGAGAGTTAAAAGCAAAATGAATTTTATCGTGGGTTTCGGCCGACAGAGTCCAGACTCACCAAAATGTGTCGCCGGTTGGTTCCTGCTTTTGAGCTAGGTGAAGGCAATTGTAGAGGCGACCAGGGATGGTTATAACATTTTTGACATTTCTCTCTGTAACTTGGAGTTCTTTTAAGCTAGTGCATTCAAAATGTGATTAAAACTAGTTACAAGTATCAGCTGTTAAATGAAATAGCTGTTATCTTGGCAGCACAAGCAGAAAAGGCGTGCAAGTGTAGGCTTTCTTAATATACTTGCTGAAATGTGTCGCCGGTAAGACGATGTCCATGCTACAAAGTTCTGACTTTTGAGCTACAGTAGGTTAAGGTAACCGTACTAAAGAGCTCTAGGCAGACTGTCATGCCGAAGGAGCTCTGTCTTGTCGTATGTGGAATTTACACAGACTGTATCTGTCAAATCATGTCTTGGAAAAAGCACGCCAATGTGTAGCGTAAGGTTTCTGTAGTGTAGTAGTTATCACGTTTGCTTTACACGCAAAAGGTCCCCAGTTCGAAACTGGGCAGAAACAAGTGCAGGCTTGCTTTATATACTTGCTGAATTGTGTCTCCGGTAAGAGGATGTCCATGCTTGTGAGCTAGGTAAAGGCAATTGTAGGGGAGACCAGGGATGGTTGAAACATTTTTGACATTTCTGTCTATAACTTGGAGTTCTTTTAAGCTAGGGCATTCAAAATGTTACTACAACTGTCAGCTATTATAAGTGGCAGCTATTAAATGACATAGTTGTTATCTTTGCTGCACAAACTTAATATACTTGCTGAAATGTGTCTCCGGTAAGGGATGTCCACCACTCTACAAAGTTCCTGCTTTTGAGCTAGGGGAAGGCAATCGTAGGGGACACCAGGGATGGTTGTAACATTTTTGACATTTCTGTCTGTAACTTTAACAGCTGTTAAATGAAATAGCTGTTATCTTGGCAGCACAAGCAGAAAATGTGTGCAAGTGTAGGCTTTCTTAATATACTTGTTGAAATGTGTCTCCAGTAAGAGGATGTCCAAGCTACAAAGTTCCTGCTTTTGAGCTAGGTGAAGGCAATTGTAGGGGAGACCAGGGATGGTTGTAACATTTTTGACATTGCTGTTTGTAACTTGGAGTTGTTTTAAGCTAGGGCCTTCAAAATGTGGTTAAAACTATTTGCAAGTGTCAGCTGTTAAATGACATAGTTGTTAACTTTGCTGCACAAACAGAAAAGGTGTGGTTTAGTTTCAAACATGAGGAGTGAAGTGTTACAATTCACCCAGTAATCCGAGTTAGTTGTAACGTGAAAGGTCCCCAGTTCGAAACTGGGCGGAAACAAGTGCAGGCTTACTGAATATACTTGCTGAAATGTGCCGTTGTACATATTCGCAGTCTTTGCCAGAGTGAACGTGTTTTGCCAGATTGTTTTTAATGGAGAGCTTGGTTGGTCAGGTCAATAAAAAAAGTTCCTGTGTTCTTTTCAGAGGCGGGTCCGAACAAAGAACAGAGTTCCTCTGCTGACAGCACAAGACCAACTTTCCACTACCTGCGTTGGTGGTATAGTGGTGAGCATAGCTGCCTTCCAAGCAGTTGACCTGGGTTCGATTCCCAGCCAACGCATCGCTTTTGTCTCAAGCTGACCTTAAAAAAAGGTGTCCGTGATTCCTGGGGACCTCCACCTGAAAATTGTGGCTGAAGTAACAGCTGTTGTGGTCATCAAGCAGCATCAAAGGAAGAATTCTCTCCGTCGGGGAATCGAACCCCGGTCTTCCGCGTGACAGGCGGAGATACTGTCCACTATACTAACGAGGAGCTGCGAAAAAGAGGCTGTCGCACACGTTCAGAGCAACTGCAGCTGGCTGCAAACAGTCTTTCCGTTTCCGAGAATGGCCACATGCGTTGTTTCGGGTCATCGCTTAACAGAAGCCAGTGAAGATGACAGAGTCCAGACTCAACCCAATGCGCCGCCGAATGCTTCCTACTACCTGCATTGGTGGTATAGTGGTAAGCATAGCTGCCTTCCAAGCAGTTTTGGGTCATCGCTTAACAGAAACCAGTGAAGGGCAGGCAACAAATTGGAAGTTGTGGTTGATTCATTCAAAGACCAGTGCAATATTAGCATGCACCACGTGGAAGCACATCTGGTTGTTGTGCGTATTCACAGCCTTTGCCAGAGTGAAAGAGTTTTGAACCAATTGCTTCTCAGACTGATTCGCCGTTTCAAGATGCTGGTGACGCCTGCTGCTCAAAACGGTGCAAATACAACGAAATCCCAGCCAAAATATGCATACAAACACCTTTTGCAAACCAAATGCAAATGTTTTTTTATTGGAAGTGTCATCTGTCAAATGCACTTGTCAAATCATCTAATAATATTAAATAGGAAGTGTCTGATTAAAATGTGTTATTAAATAGTAGAGCTGCATGATGACCAGCAAGTGAGCAGCTGATGAAAAGCATGCTGGCAGGAGTTTGCATCCTAGAATACCCACGGGCGAGCAGAGCGGTAGAGTAGAGGGAGCAAGCAGGCCCAAGGAGGAGGAGATACAGCTCGAGTTTCTCTTCATTATCGCATAAATCTTTCGCCTTTTACTAAAGATTTCCGTGGAGGGGAGCCTTTGCGAGTGTTTTGTATTTTTGGGGGCTCTGCTCACGCCAGAGCTATGCAAGAGAGTTAAAAGCAAAATGAATTTTATCGTGGGTTTCGGGCCGACAGAGTCCAGACTCACCAAAATGTGTCGCCGGTTGGTTCCTGCTTTTGAGCTAGGTGAAGGCAATTGTAGAGGCGACCAGGGATGGTTATAACATTTTTGACATTTCTCTCTGTAACTTGGAGTTCTTTTAAGCTAGTGCATTCAAAATGTGATTAAAACTAGTTACAAGTATCAGCTGTTAAATGAAATAGCTGTTATCTTGGCAGCACAAGCAGAAAAGGCGTGCAAGTGTAGGCTTTCTTAATATACTTGCTGAAATGTGTCGCCGGTAAGACGATGTCCATGCTACAAAGTTCTGACTTTTGAGCTACAGTAGGTTAAGGTAACCGTACTAAAGAGCTCTAGGCAGACTGTCATGCCGAAGGAGCTCTGTCTTGTCGTATGTGGAATTTACACAGACTGTATCTGTCAAATCATGTCTTGGAAAAAGCACGCCAATGTGTAGCGTAAGGTTTCTGTAGTGTAGTAGTTATCACGTTTGCTTTACACGCAAAAGGTCCCCAGTTCGAAACTGGGCAGAAACAAGTGCAGGCTTGCTTTATATACTTGCTGAATTGTGTCTCCGGTAAGAGGATGTCCATGCTTGTGAGCTAGGTAAAGGCAATCGTAGGGGAGACCAGGGATGGTTGAAACATTTTTGACATTTCTGTCTATAACTTGGAGTTCTTTTAAGCTAGGGCATTCAAAATGTTACTACAACTGTCAGCTATTATAAGTGGCAGCTATTAAATGACATAGTTGTTATCTTTGCTGCACAAACTTAATATACTTGCTGAAATGTGTCTCCGGTAAGGGATGTCCACCACTCTGCAAAGTTCCTGCTTTTGAGCTAGGGGAAGGCAATCGTAGGGGACACCAGGGATGGTTGTAACATTTTTGACATTTCTGTCTGTAACTTTAACAGCTGTTAAATGAAATAGCTGTTATCTTGGCAGCACAAGCAGAAAATGTGTGCAAGTGTAGGCTTTCTTAATATACTTGTTGAAATGTGTCTCCAGTAAGAGGATGTCCAAGCTACAAAGTTCCTGCTTTTGAGCTAGGTGAAGGCAATTGTAGGGGAGACCAGGGATGGTTGTAACATTTTTGACATTGCTGTTTGTAACTTGGAGTTGTTTTAAGCTAGGGCCTTCAAAATGTGGTTAAAACTATTTGCAAGTGTCAGCTGTTAAATGACATAGTTGTTAACTTTGCTGCACAAACAAAAAAGGTGTGGTTTAGTTTCAAACATGAGGAGTGAAGTGTTACAATTCACCCAGTAATCCGAGTTAGTTGTAACGTGAAAGGTCCCCAGTTCGAAACTGGGCGGAAACAAGTGCAGGCTTACTGAATATACTTGCTGAAATGTGCCGTTGTACATATTCGCAGTCTTTGCCAGAGTGAACGTGTTTTGCCAGATTGTTTTTAATGGAGAGCTTGGTTGGTCAGGTCAATAAAAAAAGTTCCTGTGTTCTTTTCAGAGGCGGGTCCGAACAAAGAACAGAGTTCCTCTGCTGACAGCACAAGACCAACTTTCCACTACCTGCGTTGGTGGTATAGTGGTGAGCATAGCTGCCTTCCAAGCAGTTGACCTGGGTTCGATTCCCAGCCAACGCATCGCTTTTGTCTCAAGCTGACCTTAAAAAAAGGTGTCCGTGATTCCTGGGGACCTCCACCTGAAAATTGTGGCTGAAGTAACAGCTGTTGTGGTCATCAAGCAGCATCAAAGGAAGAATTCTCCCCGTCGGGGAATCGAACCCCGGTCTTCCGCGTGACAGGCGGAGATACTGTCCACTATACTAACGAGGAGCTGCGAAAAAGAGGCTGTCGCACACGTTCAGAGCAACTGCAGCTGGCTGCAAACAGTCTTTCCGTTTCCGAGAATGGCCACATGCGTTGTTTCGGGTCATCGCTTAACAGAAGCCAGTGAAGATGACAGAGTCCAGACTCAACCCAATGCGCCGCCGAATGCTTCCTACTACCTGCATTGGTGGTATAGTGGTAAGCATAGCTGCCTTCCAAGCAGTTTTGGGTCATCGCTTAACAGAAACCAGTGAAGGGCAGGCAACAAATTGGAAGTTGTGGTTGATTCATTCAAAGACCAGTGCAATATTAGCATGCACCACGTGGAAGCGCATCTGGTTGTTGTGCGTATTCACAGCCTTTGCCAGAGTGAAAGAGTTTTGAACCAATTGCTTCTCAGACTGATTCGCCGTTTCAAGATGCTGGTGACGCCTGCTGCTCAAAACGGTGCAAATACAACGAAATCCCAGCCAAAATATGCATACAAACACCTTTTGCAAACCAAATGCAAATGTTTTTTTATTGGAAGTGTCATCTGTCAAATGCACTTGTCAAATCATCTAATAATATTAAATAGGAAGTGTCTGATTAAAATGTGTTATTAAATAGTAGAGCTGCATGATGACCAGCAAGTGAGCAGCTGATGAAAAGCATGCTGGCAGGAGTTTGCATCCTAGAATACCCACGGGCGAGCAGAGCGGTAGAGTAGAGGGAGCAAGCAGGCCCAAGGAGGAGGAGATACAGCTCGAGTTTCTCTTCATTATCGCATAAATCTTTCGCCTTTTACTAAAGATTTCCGTGGAGGGGAGCCTTTGCGAGTGTTTTGTATTTTTGGGGGCTCTGCTCACGCCAGAGCTATGCAAGAGAGTTAAAAGCAAAATGAATTTTATCGTGGGTTTCGGGCCGACAGAGTCCAGACTCACCAAAATGTGTCGCCGGTTGGTTCCTGCTTTTGAGCTAGGTGAAGGCAATTGTAGAGGCGACCAGGGATGGTTATAACATTTTTGACATTTCTCTCTGTAACTTGGAGTTCTTTTAAGCTAGTGCATTCAAAATGTGATTAAAACTAGTTACAAGTATCAGCTGTTAAATGAAATAGCTGTTATCTTGGCAGCACAAGCAGAAAAGGCGTGCAAGTGTAGGCTTTCTTAATATACTTGCTGAAATGTGTCGCCGGTAAGACGATGTCCATGCTACAAAGTTCTGACTTTTGAGCTACAGTAGGTTAAGGTAACCGTACTAAAGAGCTCTAGGCAGACTGTCATGCCGAAGGAGCTCTGTCTTGTCGTATGTGGAATTTACACAGACTGTATCTGTCAAATCATGTCTTGGAAAAAGCACGCCAATGTGTAGCGTAAGGTTTCTGTAGTGTAGTAGTTATCACGTTTGCTTTACACGCAAAAGGTCCCCAGTTCGAAACTGGGCAGAAACAAGTGCAGGCTTGCTTTATATACTTGCTGCATTGTGTCTCCGGTAAGAGGATGTCCATGCTTGTGAGCTAGGTAAAGGCAATTGTAGGGGAGACCAGGGATGGTTGAAACATTTTTGACATTTCTGTCTATAACTTGGAGTTCTTTTAAGCTAGGGCATTCAAAATGTTACTACAACTGTCAGCTATTATAAGTGGCAGCTATTAAATGACATAGTTGTTATCTTTGCTGCACAAACTTAATATACTTGCTGAAATGTGTCTCCGGTAAGGGATGTCCACCACTCTACAAAGTTCCTGCTTTTGAGCTAGGGGAAGGCAATCGTAGGGGACACCAGGGATGGTTGTAACATTTTTGACATTTCTGTCTGTAACTTTAACAGCTGTTAAATGAAATAGCTGTTATCTTGGCAGCACAAGCAGAAAATGTGTGCAAGTGTAGGCTTTCTTAATATACTTGTTGAAATGTGTCTCCAGTAAGAGGATGTCCAAGCTACAAAGTTCCTGCTTTTGAGCTAGGTGAAGGCAATTGTAGGGGAGACCAGGGATGGTTGTAACATTTTTGACATTGCTGTTTGTAACTTGGAGTTGTTTTAAGCTAGGGCCTTCAAAATGTGGTTAAAACTATTTGCAAGTGTCAGCTGTTAAATGACATAGTTGTTAACTTTGCTGCACAAACAAAAAAGGTGTGGTTTAGTTTCAAACATGAGGAGTGAAGTGTTACAATTCACCCAGTAATCCGAGTTAGTTGTAACGTGAAAGGTCCCCAGTTCGAAACTGGGCGGAAACAAGTGCAGGCTTACTGAATATACTTGCTGAAATGTGCCGTTGTACATATTCGCAGTCTTTGCCAGAGTGAACGTGTTTTGCCAGATTGTTTTTAATGGAGAGCTTGGTTGGTCAGGTCAATAAAAAAAGTTCCTGTGTTCTTTTCAGAGGCGGGTCCGAACAAAGAACAGAGTTCCTCTGCTGACAGCACAAGACCAACTTTCCACTACCTGCGTTGGTGGTATAGTGGTGAGCATAGCTGCCTTCCAAGCAGTTGACCTGGGTTCGATTCCCAGCCAACGCATCGCTTTTGTCTCAAGCTGACCTTAAAAAAAGGTGTCCGTGATTCCTGGGGACCTCCACCTGAAAATTGTGGCTGAAGTAACAGCTGTTGTGGTCATCAAGCAGCATCAAAGGAAGAATTCTCCCCGTCGGGGAATTGAACCCCGGTCTTCCGCGTGACAGGCGGAGATACTGTCCACTATACTAACGAGGAGCTGCGAAAAAGAGGCTGTCGCACACGTTCAGAGCAACTGCAGCTGGCTGCAAACAGTCTTTCCGTTTCCGAGAATGGCCACATGCGTTGTTTCGGGTCATCGCTTAACAGAAGCCAGTGAAGATGACAGAGTCCAGACTCAACCCAATGCGCCGCCGAATGCTTCCTACTACCTGCATTGGTGGTATAGTGGTAAGCATAGCTGCCTTCCAAGCAGTTTTGGGTCATCGCTTAACAGAAACCAGTGAAGGGCAGGCAACAAATTGGAAGTTGTGGTTGATTCATTCAAAGACCAGTGCAATATTAGCATGCACCACGTGGAAGCGCATCTGGTTGTTGTGCGTATTCACAGCCTTTGCCAGAGTGAAAGAGTTTTGAACCAATTGCTTCTCAGACTGATTCGCCGTTTCAAGATGCTGGTGACGCCTGCTGCTCAAAACGGTGCAAATACAACGAAATCCCAGCCAAAATATGCATACAAACACCTTTTGCAAACCAAATGCAAATGTTTTTTTATTGGAAGTGTCATCTGTCAAATGCACTTGTCAAATCATCTAATAATATTAAATAGGAAGTGTCTGATTAAAATGTGTTATTAAATAGTAGAGCTGCATGATGACCAGCAAGTGAGCAGCTGATGAAAAGCATGCTGGCAGGAGTTTGCATCCTAGAATACCCACGGGCGAGCAGAGCGGTAGAGTAGAGGGAGCAAGCAGGCCCAAGGAGGAGGAGATACAGCTCGAGTTTCTCTTCATTATCGCATAAATCTTTCGCCTTTTACTAAAGATTTCCGTGGAGGGGAGCCTTTGCGAGTGTTTTGTATTTTTGGGGGCTCTGCTCACGCCAGAGCTATGCAAGAGAGTTAAAAGCAAAATGAATTTTATCGTGGGTTTCGGGCCGACAGAGTCCAGACTCACCAAAATGTGTCGCCGGTTGGTTCCTGCTTTTGAGCTAGGTGAAGGCAATTGTAGAGGCGACCAGGGATGGTTATAACATTTTTGACATTTCTCTCTGTAACTTGGAGTTCTTTTAAGCTAGTGCATTCAAAATGTGATTAAAACTAGTTACAAGTATCAGCTGTTAAATGAAATAGCTGTTATCTTGGCAGCACAAGCAGAAAAGGCGTGCAAGTGTAGGCTTTCTTAATATACTTGCTGAAATGTGTCGCCGGTAAGACGATGTCCATGCTACAAAGTTCTGACTTTTGAGCTACAGTAGGTTAAGGTAACCGTACTAAAGAGCTCTAGGCAGACTGTCATGCCGAAGGAGCTCTGTCTTGTCGTATGTGGAATTTACACAGACTGTATCTGTCAAATCATGTCTTGGAAAAAGCACGCCAATGTGTAGCGTAAGGTTTCTGTAGTGTAGTAGTTATCACGTTTGCTTTACACGCAAAAGGTCCCCAGTTCGAAACTGGGCAGAAACAAGTGCAGGCTTGCTTTATATACTTGCTGCATTGTGTCTCCGGTAAGAGGATGTCTATGCTTGTGAGCTAGGTAAAGGCAATTGTAGGGGAGACCAGGGATGGTTGAAACATTTTTGACATTTCTGTCTATAACTTGGAGTTCTTTTAAGCTAGGGCATTCAAAATGTTACTACAACTGTCAGCTATTATAAGTGGCAGATATTAAATGACATAGTTGTTATCTTTGCTGCACAAACTTAATATACTTGCTGAAATGTGTCTCCGGTAAGGGTTGTCCACCACTCTACAAAGTTCCTGCTTTTGAGCTAGGGGAAGGCAATCGTAGGGGACACCAGGGATGGTTGTAACATTTTTGACATTTCTGTCTGTAACTTTAACAGCTGTTAAATGAAATAGCTGTTATCTTGGCAGCACAAGCAGAAAATGTGTGCAAGTGTAGGCTTTCTTAATATACTTGTTGAAATGTGTCTCCAGTAAGAGGATGTCCAAGCTACAAAGTTCCTGCTTTTGAGCTAGGTGAAGGCAATTGTAGGGGAGACCAGGGATGGTTGTAACATTTTTGACATTGCTGTTTGTAACTTGGACTTGTTTTAAGCTAGGGCCTTCAAAATGTGGTTAAAACTATTTGCAAGTGTCAGCTGTTAAATGACATAGTTGTTAACTTTGCTGCACAAACAGAAAAGGTGTGGTTTAGTTTCAAACATGAGGAGTGAAGTGTTACAATTCACCCAGTAATCCGAGTTAGTTGTAACGTGAAAGGTCCCCAGTTCGAAACTGGGCGGAAACAAGTGCAGGCTTACTGAATATACTTGCTGAAATGTGCCGTTGTACATATTCGCAGTCTTTGCCAGAGTGAACGTGTTTTGCCAGATTGTTTTTAATGGAGAGCTTGGTTGGTCAGGTCAATAAAAAAAGTTCCTGTGTTCTTTTCAGAGGCGGGTCCGAACAAAGAACAGAGTTCCTCTGCTGACAGCACAAGACCAACTTTCCACTACCTGCGTTGGTGGTATAGTGGTGAGCATAGCTGCCTTCCAAGCAGTTGACCTGGGTTCGATTCCCAGCCAACGCATCGCTTTTGTCTCAAGCTGACCTTAAAAAAAGGTGTCCGTGATTCCTGGGGACCTCCACCTGAAAATTGTGGCTGAAGTAACAGCTGTTGTGGTCATCAAGCAGCATCAAAGGAAGAATTCTCCCCGTCGGGGAATCGAACCCCGGTCTTCCGCGTGACAGGCGGAGATACTGTCCACTATACTAACGAGGAGCTGCGAAAAAGAGGCTGTCGCACACGTTCAGAGCAACTGCAGCTGGCTGCAAACAGTCTTTCCGTTTCCGAGAATGGCCACATGCGTTGTTTCGGGTCATCGCTTAACAGAAGCCAGTGAAGATGACAGAGTCCAGACTCAACCCAATGCGCCGCCGAATGCTTCCTACTACCTGCATTGGTGGTATAGTGGTAAGCATAGCTGCCTTCCAAGCAGTTTTGGGTCATCGCTTAACAGAAACCAGTGAAGGGCAGGCAACAAATTGGAAGTTGTGGTTGATTCATTCAAAGACCAGTGCAATATTAGCATGCACCACGTGGAAGCGCATCTGGTTGTTGTGCGTATTCACAGCCTTTGCCAGAGTGAAAGAGTTTTGAACCAATTGCTTCTCAGACTGATTCGCCGTTTCAAGATGCTGGTGACGCCTGCTGCTCAAAACGGTGCAAATACAACGAAATCCCAGCCAAAATATGCATACAAACACCTTTTGCAAACCAAATGCAAATGTTTTTTTATTGGAAGTGTCATCTGTCAAATGCACTTGTCAAATCATCTAATAATATTAAATAGGAAGTGTCTGATTAAAATGTGTTATTAAATAGTAGAGCTGCATGATGACCAGCAAGTGAGCAGCTGATGAAAAGCATGCTGGCAGGAGTTTGCATCCTAGAATACCCACGGGCGAGCAGAGCGGTAGAGTAGAGGGAGCAAGCAGGCCCAAGGAGGAGGAGATACAGCTCGAGTTTCTCTTCATTATCGCATAAATCTTTCGCCTTTTACTAAAGATTTCCGTGGAGGGGAGCCTTTGCGAGTGTTTTGTATTTTTGGGGGCTCTGCTCACGCCAGAGCTATGCAAGAGAGTTAAAAGCAAAATGAATTTTATCGTGGGTTTCGGGCCGACAGAGTCCAGACTCACCAAAATGTGTCGCCGGTTGGTTCCTGCTTTTGAGCTAGGTGAAGGCAATTGTAGAGGCGACCAGGGATGGTTATAACATTTTTGACATTTCTCTCTGTAACTTGGAGTTCTTTTAAGCTAGTGCATTCAAAATGTGATTAAAACTAGTTACAAGTATCAGCTGTTAAATGAAATAGCTGTTATCTTGGCAGCACAAGCAGAAAAGGCGTGCAAGTGTAGGCTTTCTTAATATACTTGCTGAAATGTGTCGCCGGTAAGACGATGTCCATGCTACAAAGTTCTGACTTTTGAGCTACAGTAGGTTAAGGTAACCGTACTAAAGAGCTCTAGGCAGACTGTCATGCCGAAGGAGCTCTGTCTTGTCGTATGTGGAATTTACACAGACTGTATCTGTCAAATCATGTCTTGGAAAAAGCACGCCAATGTGTAGCGTAAGGTTTCTGTAGTGTAGTAGTTATCACGTTTGCTTTACACGCAAAAGGTCCCCAGTTCGAAACTGGGCAGAAACAAGTGCAGGCTTGCTTTATATACTTGCTGCATTGTGTCTCCGGTAAGAGGATGTCCATGCTTGTGAGCTAGGTAAAGGCAATTGTAGGGGAGACCAGGGATGGTTGAAACATTTTTGACATTTCTGTCTATAACTTGGAGTTCTTTTAAGCTAGGGCATTCAAAATGTTACTACAACTGTCAGCTATTATAAGTGGCAGCTATTAAATGACATAGTTGTTATCTTTGCTGCACAAACTTAATATACTTGCTGAAATGTGTCTCCGGTAAGGGATGTCCACCACTCTACAAAGTTCCTGCTTTTGAGCTAGGGGAAGGCAATCGTAGGGGACACCAGGGATGGTTGTAACATTTTTGACATTTCTGTCTGTAACTTTAACAGCTGTTAAATGAAATAGCTGTTATCTTGGCAGCACAAGCAGAAAATGTGTGCAAGTGTAGGCTTTCTTAATATACTTGTTGAAATGTGTCTCCAGTAAGAGGATGTCCAAGCTACAAAGTTCCTGCTTTTGAGCTAGGTGAAGGCAATTGTAGGGGAGACCAGGGATGGTTGTAACATTTTTGACATTGCTGTTTGTAACTTGGAGTTGTTTTAAGCTAGGGCCTTCAAAATGTGGTTAAAACTATTTGCAAGTGTCAGCTGTTAAATGACATAGTTGTTAACTTTGCTGCACAAACAGAAAAGGTGTGGTTTAGTTTCAAACATGAGGAGTGAAGTGTTACAATTCACCCAGTAATCCGAGTTAGTTGTAACGTGAAAGGTCCCCAGTTCGAAACTGGGCGGAAACAAGTGCAGGCTTACTGAATATACTTGCTGAAATGTGCCGTTGTACATATTCGCAGTCTTTGCCAGAGTGAACGTGTTTTGCCAGATTGTTTTTAATGGAGAGCTTGGTTGGTCAGGTCAATAAAAAAAGTTCCTGTGTTCTTTTCAGAGGCGGGTCCGAACAAAGAACAGAGTTCCTCTGCTGACAGCACAAGACCAACTTTCCACTACCTGCGTTGGTGGTATAGTGGTGAGCATAGCTGCCTTCCAAGCAGTTGACCTGGGTTCGATTCCCAGCCAACGCATCGCTTTTGTCTCAAGCTGACCTTAAAAAAAGGTGTCCGTGATTCCTGGGGACCTCCACCTGAAAATTGTGGCTGAAGTAACAGCTGTTGTGGTCATCAAGCAGCATCAAAGGAAGAATTCTCCCCGTCGGGGAATCGAACCCCGGTCTTCCGCGTGACAGGCGGAGATACTGTCCACTATACTAACGAGGAGCTGCGAAAAAGAGGCTGTCGCACACGTTCAGAGCAACTGCAGCTGGCTGCAAACAGTCTTTCCGTTTCCGAGAATGGCCACATGCGTTGTTTCGGGTCATCGCTTAACAGAAGCCAGTGAAGATGACAGAGTCCAGACTCAACCCAATGCGCCGCCGAATGCTTCCTACTACCTGCATTGGTGGTATAGTGGTAAGCATAGCTGCCTTCCAAGCAGTTTTGGGTCATCGCTTAACAGAAACCAGTGAAGGGCAGGCAACAAATTGGAAGTTGTGGTTGATTCATTCAAAGACCAGTGCAATATTAGCATGCACCACGTGGAAGCGCATCTGGTTGTTGTGCGTATTCACAGCCTTTGCCAGAGTGAAAGAGTTTTGAACCAATTGCTTCTCAGACTGATTCGCCGTTTCAAGATGCTGGTGACGCCTGCTGCTCAAAACGGTGCAAATACAACGAAATCCCAGCCAAAATATGCATACAAACACCTTTTGCAAACCAAATGCAAATGTTTTTTTATTGGAAGTGTCATCTGTCAAATGCACTTGTCAAATCATCTAATAATATTAAATAGGAAGTGTCTGATTAAAATGTGTTATTAAATAGTAGAGCTGCATGATGACCAGCAAGTGAGCAGCTGATGAAAAGCATGCTGGCAGGAGTTTGCATCCTAGAATACCCACGGGCGAGCAGAGCGGTAGAGTAGAGGGAGCAAGCAGGCCCAAGGAGGAGGAGATACAGCTCGAGTTTCTCTTCATTATCGCATAAATCTTTCGCCTTTTACTAAAGATTTCCGTGGAGGGGAGCCTTTGCGAGTGTTTTGTATTTTTGGGGGCTCTGCTCACGCCAGAGCTATGCAAGAGAGTTAAAAGCAAAATGAATTTTATCGTGGGTTTCGGGCCGACAGAGTCCAGACTCACCAAAATGTGTCGCCGGTTGGTTCCTGCTTTTGAGCTAGGTGAAGGCAATTGTAGAGGCGACCAGGGATGGTTATAACATTTTTGACATTTCTCTCTGTAACTTGGAGTTCTTTTAAGCTAGTGCATTCAAAATGTGATTAAAACTAGTTACAAGTATCAGCTGTTAAATGAAATAGCTGTTATCTTGGCAGCACAAGCAGAAAAGGCGTGCAAGTGTAGGCTTTCTTAATATACTTGCTGAAATGTGTCGCCGGTAAGACGATGTCCATGCTACAAAGTTCTGACTTTTGAGCTACAGTAGGTTAAGGTAACCGTACTAAAGAGCTCTAGGCAGACTGTCATGCCGAAGGAGCTCTGTCTTGTCGTATGTGGAATTTACACAGACTGTATCTGTCAAATCATGTCTTGGAAAAAGCACGCCAATGTGTAGCGTAAGGTTTCTGTAGTGTAGTAGTTATCACGTTTGCTTTACACGCAAAAGGTCCCCAGTTCGAAACTGGGCAGAAACAAGTGCAGGCTTGCTTTATATACTTGCTGCATTGTGTCTCCGGTAAGAGGATGTCCATGCTTGTGAGCTAGGTAAAGGCAATTGTAGGGGAGACCAGGGATGGTTGAAACATTTTTGACATTTCTGTCTATAACTTGGAGTTCTTTTAAGCTAGGGCATTCAAAATGTTACTACAACTGTCAGCTATTATAAGTGGCAGCTATTAAATGACATAGTTGTTATCTTTGCTGCACAAACTTAATATACTTGCTGAAATGTGTCTCCGGTAAGGGATGTCCACCACTCTACAAAGTTCCTGCTTTTGAGCTAGGGGAAGGCAATCGTAGGGGACACCAGGGATGGTTGTAACATTTTTGACATTTCTGTCTGTAACTTTAACAGCTGTTAAATGAAATAGCTGTTATCTTGGCAGCACAAGCAGAAAATGTGTGCAAGTGTAGGCTTTCTTAATATACTTGTTGAAATGTGTCTCCAGTAAGAGGATGTCCAAGCTACAAAGTTCCTGCTTTTGAGCTAGGTGAAGGCAATTGTAGGGGAGACCAGGGATGGTTGTAACATTTTTGACATTGCTGTTTGTAACTTGGAGTTGTTTTAAGCTAGGGCCTTCAAAATGTGGTTAAAACTATTTGCAAGTGTCAGCTGTTAAATGACATAGTTGTTAACTTTGCTGCACAAACAGAAAAGGTGTGGTTTAGTTTCAAACATGAGGAGTGAAGTGTTACAATTCACCCAGTAATCCGAGTTAGTTGTAACGTGAAAGGTCCCCAGTTCGAAACTGGGCGGAAACAAGTGCAGGCTTACTGAATATACTTGCTGAAATGTGCCGTTGTACATATTCGCAGTCTTTGCCAGAGTGAACGTGTTTTGCCAGATTGTTTTTAATGGAGAGCTTGGTTGGTCAGGTCAATAAAAAAAGTTCCTGTGTTCTTTTCAGAGGCGGGTCCGAACAAAGAACAGAGTTCCTCTGCTGACAGCACAAGACCAACTTTCCACTACCTGCGTTGGTGGTATAGTGGTGAGCATAGCTGCCTTCCAAGCAGTTGACCTGGGTTCGATTCCCAGCCAACGCATCGCTTTTGTCTCAAGCTGACCTTAAAAAAAGGTGTCCGTGATTCCTGGGGACCTCCACCTGAAAATTGTGGCTGAAGTAACAGCTGTTGTGGTCATCAAGCAGCATCAAAGGAAGAATTCTCCCCGTCGGGGAATCGAACCACGGTCTTCCGCGTGACAGGCGGAGATACTGTCCACTATACTAACGAGGAGCTGCGAAAAAGAGGCTGTCGCACACGTTCAGAGCAACTGCAGCTGGCTGCAAACAGTCTTTCCGTTTCCGAGAATGGCCACATGCGTTGTTTCGGGTCATCGCTTAACAGAAGCCAGTGAAGATGACAGAGTCCAGACTCAACCCAATGCGCCGCCGAATGCTTCCTACTACCTGCATTGGTGGTATAGTGGTAAGCATAGCTGCCTTCCAAGCAGTTTTGGGTCATCGCTTAACAGAAACCAGTGAAGGGCAGGCAACAAATTGGAAGTTGTGGTTGATTCATTCAAAGACCAGTGCAATATTAGCATGCACCACGTGGAAGCGCATCTGGTTGTTGTGCGTATTCACAGCCTTTGCCAGAGTGAAAGAGTTTTGAACCAATTGCTTCTCAGACTGATTCGCCGTTTCAAGATGCTGGTGACGCCTGCTGCTCAAAACGGTGCAAATACAACGAAATCCCAGCCAAAATATGCATACAAACACCTTTTGCAAACCAAATGCAAATGTTTTTTTATTGGAAGTGTCATCTGTCAAATGCACTTGTCAAATCATCTAATAATATTAAATAGGAAGTGTCTGATTAAAATGTGTTATTAAATAGTAGAGCTGCATGATGACCAGCAAGTGAGCAGCTGATGAAAAGCATGCTGGCAGGAGTTTGCATCCTAGAATACCCACGGGCGAGCAGAGCGGTAGAGTAGAGGGAGCAAGCAGGCCCAAGGAGGAGGAGATACAGCTCGAGTTTCTCTTCATTATCGCATAAATCTTTCGCCTTTTACTAAAGATTTCCGTGGAGGGGAGCCTTTGCGAGTGTTTTGTATTTTTGGGGGCTCTGCTCACGCCAGAGCTATGCAAGAGAGTTAAAAGCAAAATGAATTTTATCGTGGGTTTCGGGCCGACAGAGTCCAGACTCACCAAAATGTGTCGCCGGTTGGTTCCTGCTTTTGAGCTAGGTGAAGGCAATTGTAGAGGCGACCAGGGATGGTTATAACATTTTTGACATTTCTCTCTGTAACTTGGAGTTCTTTTAAGCTAGTGCATTCAAAATGTGATTAAAACTAGTTACAAGTATCAGCTGTTAAATGAAATAGCTGTTATCTTGGCAGCACAAGCAGAAAAGGCGTGCAAGTGTAGGCTTTCTTAATATACTTGCTGAAATGTGTCGCCGGTAAGACGATGTCCATGCTACAAAGTTCTGACTTTTGAGCTACAGTAGGTTAAGGTAACCGTACTAAAGAGCTCTAGGCAGACTGTCATGCCGAAGGAGCTCTGTCTTGTCGTATGTGGAATTTACACAGACTGTATCTGTCAAATCATGTCTTGGAAAAAGCACGCCAATGTGTAGCGTAAGGTTTCTGTAGTGTAGTAGTTATCACGTTTGCTTTACACGCAAAAGGTCCCCAGTTCGAAACTGGGCAGAAACAAGTGCAGGCTTGCTTTATATACTTGCTGCATTGTGTCTCCGGTAAGAGGATGTCCATGCTTGTGAGCTAGGTAAAGGCAATTGTAGGGGAGACCAGGGATGGTTGAAACATTTTTGACATTTCTGTCTATAACTTGGAGTTCTTTTAAGCTAGGGCATTCAAAATGTTACTACAACTGTCAGCTATTATAAGTGGCAGCTATTAAATGACATAGTTGTTATCTTTGCTGCACAAACTTAATATACTTGCTGAAATGTGTCTCCGGTAAGGGATGTCCACCACTCTACAAAGTTCCTGCTTTTGAGCTAGGGGAAGGCAATCGTAGGGGACACCAGGGATGGTTGTAACATTTTTGACATTTCTGTCTGTAACTTTAACAGCTGTTAAATGAAATAGCTGTTATCTTGGCAGCACAAGCAGAAAATGTGTGCAAGTGTAGGCTTTCTTAATATACTTGTTGAAATGTGTCTCCAGTAAGAGGATGTCCAAGCTACAAAGTTCCTGCTTTTGAGCTAGGTGAAGGCAATTGTAGGGGAGACCAGGGATGGTTGTAACATTTTTGACATTGCTGTTTGTAACTTGGAGTTGTTTTAAGCTAGGGCCTTCAAAATGTGGTTAAAACTATTTGCAAGTGTCAGCTGTTAAATGACATAGTTGTTAACTTTGCTGCACAAACAAAAAAGGTGTGGTTTAGTTTCAAACATGAGGAGTGAACTGTTACAATTCACCCAGTAATCCGAGTTAGTTGTAACGTGAAAGGTCTCCAGTTCGAAACTGGGCGGAAACAAGTGCAGGCTTACTGAATATACTTGCTGAAATGTGCCGTTGTACATATTCGCAGTCTTTGCCAGAGTGAACGTGTTTTGCCAGATTGTTTTTAATGGAGAGCTTGGTTGGTCAGGTCAATAAAAAAAGTTCCTGTGTTCTTTTCAGAGGCGGGTCCGAACAAAGAACAGAGTTCCTCTGCTGACAGCACAAGACCAACTTTCCACTACCTGCGTTGGTGGTATAGTGGTGAGCATAGCTGCCTTCCAAGCAGTTGACCTGGGTTCGATTCCCAGCCAACGCATCGCTTTTGTCTCAAGCTGACCTTAAAAAAAGGTGTCCGTGATTCCTGGGGACCTCCACCTGAAAATTGTGGCTGAAGTAACAGCTGTTGTGGTCATCAAGCAGCATCAAAGGAAGAATTCTCCCCGTCGGGGAATCGAACCCCGGTCTTCCGCGTGACAGGCGGAGATACTGTCCACTATACTAACGAGGAGCTGCGAAAAAGAGGCTGTCGCACACGTTCAGAGCAACTGCAGCTGGCTGCAAACAGTCTTTCCGTTTCCGAGAATGGCCACATGCGTTGTTTCGGGTCATCGCTTAACAGAAGCCAGTGAAGATGACAGAGTCCAGACTCAACCCAATGCGCCGCCGAATGCTTCCTACTACCTGCATTGGTGGTATAGTGGTAAGCATAGCTGCCTTCCAAGCAGTTTTGGGTCATCGCTTAACAGAAACCAGTGAAGGGCAGGCAACAAATTGGAAGTTGTGGTTGATTCATTCAAAGACCAGTGCAATATTAGCATGCACCACGTGGAAGCGCATCTGGTTGTTGTGCGTATTCACAGCCTTTGCCAGAGTGAAAGAGTTTTGAACCAATTGCTTCTCAGACTGATTCGCCGTTTCAAGATGCTGGTGACGCCTGCTGCTCAAAACGGTGCAAATACAACGAAATCCCAGCCAAAATATGCATACAAACACCTTTTGCAAACCAAATGCAAATGTTTTTTTATTGGAAGTGTCATCTGTCAAATGCACTTGTCAAATCATCTAATAATATTAAATAGGAAGTGTCTGATTAAAATGTGTTATTAAATAGTAGAGCTGCATGATGACCAGCAAGTGAGCAGCTGATGAAAAGCATGCTGGCAGGAGTTTGCATCCTAGAATACCCACGGGCGAGCAGAGCGGTAGAGTAGAGGGAGCAAGCAGGCCCAAGGAGGAGGAGATACAGCTCGAGTTTCTCTTCATTATCGCATAAATCTTTCGCCTTTTACTAAAGATTTCCGTGGAGGGGAGCCTTTGCGAGTGTTTTGTATTTTTGGGGGCTCTGCTCACGCCAGAGCTATGCAAGAGAGTTAAAAGCAAAATGAATTTTATCGTGGGTTTCGGGCCGACAGAGTCCAGACTCACCAAAATGTGTCGCCGGTTGGTTCCTGCTTTTGAGCTAGGTGAAGGCAATTGTAGAGGCGACCAGGGATGGTTATAACATTTTTGACATTTCTCTCTGTAACTTGGAGTTCTTTTAAGCTAGTGCATTCAAAATGTGATTAAAACTAGTTACAAGTATCAGCTGTTAAATGAAATAGCTGTTATCTTGGCAGCACAAGCAGAAAAGGCGTGCAAGTGTAGGCTTTCTTAATATACTTGCTGAAATGTGTCGCCGGTAAGACGATGTCCATGCTACAAAGTTCTGACTTTTGAGCTACAGTAGGTTAAGGTAACCGTACTAAAGAGCTCTAGGCAGACTGTCATGCCGAAGGAGCTCTGTCTTGTCGTATGTGGAATTTACACAGACTGTATCTGTCAAATCATGTCTTGGAAAAAGCACGCCAATGTGTAGCGTAAGGTTTCTGTAGTGTAGTAGTTATCACGTTTGCTTTACACGCAAAAGGTCCCCAGTTCGAAACTGGGCAGAAACAAGTGCAGGCTTGCTTTATATACTTGCTGCATTGTGTCTCCGGTAAGAGGATGTCCATGCTTGTGAGCTAGGTAAAGGCAATTGTAGGGGAGACCAGGGATGGTTGAAACATTTTTGACATTTCTGTCTATAACTTGGAGTTCTTTTAAGCTAGGGCATTCAAAATGTTACTACAACTGTCAGCTATTATAAGTGGCAGCTATTAAATGACATAGTTGTTATCTTTGCTGCACAAACTTAATATACTTGCTGAAATGTGTCTCCGGTAAGGGATGTCCACCACTCTACAAAGTTCCTGCTTTTGAGCTAGGGGAAGGCAATCGTAGGGGACACCAGGGATGGTTGTAACATTTTTGACATTTCTGTCTGTAACTTTAACAGCTGTTAAATGAAATAGCTGTTATCTTGGCAGCACAAGCAGAAAATGTGTGCAAGTGTAGGCTTTCTTAATATACTTGTTGAAATGTGTCTCCAGTAAGAGGATGTCCAAGCTACAAAGTTCCTGCTTTTGAGCTAGGTGAAGGCAATTGTAGGGGAGACCAGGGATGGTTGTAACATTTTTGACATTGCTGTTTGTAACTTGGAGTTGTTTTAAGCTAGGGCCTTCAAAATGTGGTTAAAACTATTTGCAAGTGTCAGCTGTTAAATGACATAGTTGTTAACTTTGCTGCACAAACAGAAAAGGTGTGGTTTAGTTTCAAACATGAGGAGTGAAGTGTTACAATTCACCCAGTAATCCGAGTTAGTTGTAACGTGAAAGGTCCCCAGTTCGAAACTGGGCGGAAACAAGTGCAGGCTTACTGAATATACTTGCTGAAATGTGCCGTTGTACATATTCGCAGTCTTTGCCAGAGTGAACGTGTTTTGCCAGATTGTTTTTAATGGAGAGCTTGGTTGGTCAGGTCAATAAAAAAAGTTCCTGTGTTCTTTTCAGAGGCGGGTCCGAACAAAGAACAGAGTTCCTCTGCTGACAGCACAAGACCAACTTTCCACTACCTGCGTTGGTGGTATAGTGGTGAGCATAGCTGCCTTCCAAGCAGTTGACCTGGGTTCGATTCCCAGCCAACGCATCGCTTTTGTCTCAAGCTGACCTTAAAAAAAGGTGTCCGTGATTCCTGGGGACCTCCACCTGAAAATTGTGGCTGAAGTAACAGCTGTTGTGGTCATCAAGCAGCATCAAAGGAAGAATTCTCCCCGTCGGGGAATCGAACCCCGGTCTTCCGCGTGACAGGCGGAGATACTGTCCACTATACTAACGAGGAGCTGCGAAAAAGAGGCTGTCGCACACGTTCAGAGCAACTGCAGCTGGCTGCAAACAGTCTTTCCGTTTCCGAGAATGGCCACATGCGTTGTTTCGGGTCATCGCTTAACAGAAGCCAGTGAAGATGACAGAGTCCAGACTCAACCCAATGCGCCGCCGAATGCTTCCTACTACCTGCATTGGTGGTATAGTGGTAAGCATAGCTGCCTTCCAAGCAGTTTTGGGTCATCGCTTAACAGAAACCAGTGAAGGGCAGGCAACAAATTGGAAGTTGTGGTTGATTCATTCAAAGACCAGTGCAATATTAGCATGCACCACGTGGAAGCGCATCTGGTTGTTGTGCGTATTCACAGCCTTTGCCAGAGTGAAAGAGTTTTGAACCAATTGCTTCTCAGACTGATTCGCCGTTTCAAGATGCTGGTGACGCCTGCTGCTCAAAACGGTGCAAATACAACGAAATCCCAGCCAAAATATGCATACAAACACCTTTTGCAAACCAAATGCAAATGTTTTTTTATTGGAAGTGTCATCTGTCAAATGCACTTGTCAAATCATCTAATAATATTAAATAGGAAGTGTCTGATTAAAATGTGTTATTAAATAGTAGAGTTGCATGATGACCAGCAAGTGAGCAGCTGATGAAAAGCATGCTGGCAGGAGTTTGCATCCTAGAATACCCACGGGCGAGCAGAGCGGTAGAGTAGAGGGAGCAAGCAGGCCCAAGGAGGAGGAGATACAGCTCGAGTTTCTCTTCATTATCGCATAAATCTTTCGCCTTTTACTAAAGATTTCCGTGGAGGGGAGCCTTTGCGAGTGTTTTGTATTTTTGGGGGCTCTGCTCACGCCAGAGCTATGCAAGAGAGTTAAAAGCAAAATGAATTTTATCGTGGGTTTCGGGCCGACAGAGTCCAGACTCACCAAAATGTGTCGCCGGTTGGTTCCTGCTTTTGAGCTAGGTGAAGGCAATTGTAGAGGCGACCAGGGATGGTTATAACATTTTTGACATTTCTCTCTGTAACTTGGAGTTCTTTTAAGCTAGTGCATTCAAAATGTGATTAAAACTAGTTACAAGTATCAGCTGTTAAATGAAATAGCTGTTATCTTGGCAGCACAAGCAGAAAAGGCGTGCAAGTGTAGGCTTTCTTAATATACTTGCTGAAATGTGTCGCCGGTAAGACGATGTCCATGCTACAAAGTTCTGACTTTTGAGCTACAGTAGGTTAAGGTAACCGTACTAAAGAGCTCTAGGCAGACTGTCATGCCGAAGGAGCTCTGTCTTGTCGTATGTGGAATTTACACAGACTGTATCTGTCAAATCATGTCTTGGAAAAAGCACGCCAATGTGTAGCGTAAGGTTTCTGTAGTGTAGTAGTTATCACGTTTGCTTTACACGCAAAAGGTCCCCAGTTCGAAACTGGGCAGAAACAAGTGCAGGCTTGCTTTATATACTTGCTGCATTGTGTCTCCGGTAAGAGGATGTCCATGCTTGTGAGCTAGGTAAAGGCAATTGTAGGGGAGACCAGGGATGGTTGAAACATTTTTGACATTTCTGTCTATAACTTGGAGTTCTTTTAAGCTAGGGCATTCAAAATGTTACTACAACTGTCAGCTATTATAAGTGGCAGCTATTAAATGACATAGTTGTTATCTTTGCTGCACAAACTTAATATACTTGCTGAAATGTGTCTCCGGTAAGGGATGTCCACCACTCTACAAAGTTCCTGCTTTTGAGCTAGGGGAAGGCAATCGTAGGGGACACCAGGGATGGTTGTAACATTTTTGACATTTCTGTCTGTAACTTTAACAGCTGTTAAATGAAATAGCTGTTATCTTGGCAGCACAAGCAGAAAATGTGTGCAAGTGTAGGCTTTCTTAATATACTTGTTGAAATGTGTCTCCAGTAAGAGGATGTCCAAGCTACAAAGTTCCTGCTTTTGAGCTAGGTGAAGGCAATTGTAGGGGAGACCAGGGATGGTTGTAACATTTTTGACATTGCTGTTTGTAACTTGGAGTTGTTTTAAGCTAGGGCCTTCAAAATGTGGTTAAAACTATTTGCAAGTGTCAGCTGTTAAATGACATAGTTGTTAACTTTGCTGCACAAACAAAAAAGGTGTGGTTTAGTTTCAAACATGAGGAGTGAACTGTTACAATTCACCCAGTAATCCGAGTTAGTTGTAACGTGAAAGGTCCCCAGTTCGAAACTGGGCGGAAACAAGTGCAGGCTTACTGAATATACTTGCTGAAATGTGCCGTTGTACATATTCGCAGTCTTTGCCAGAGTGAACGTGTTTTGCCAGATTGTTTTTAATGGAGAGCTTGGTTGGTCAGGTCAATAAAAAAAGTTCCTGTGTTCTTTTCAGAGGCGGGTCCGAACAAAGAACAGAGTTCCTCTGCTGACAGCACAAGACCAACTTTCCACTACCTGCGTTGGTGGTATAGTGGTGAGCATAGCTGCCTTCCAAGCAGTTGACCTGGGTTCGATTCCCAGCCAACGCATCGCTTTTGTCTCAAGCTGACCTTAAAAAAAGGTGTCCGTGATTCCTGGGGACCTCCACCTGAAAATTGTGGCTGAAGTAACAGCTGTTGTGGTCATCAAGCAGCATCAAAGGAAGAATTCTCCCCGTCGGGGAATCGAACCCCGGTCTTCCGCGTGACAGGCGGAGATACTGTCCACTATACTAACGAGGAGCTGCGAAAAAGAGGCTGTCGCACACGTTCAGAGCAACTGCAGCTGGCTGCAAACAGTCTTTCCGTTTCCGAGAATGGCCACATGCGTTGTTTCGGGTCATCGCTTAACAGAAGCCAGTGAAGATGACAGAGTCCAGACTCAACCCAATGCGCCGCCGAATGCTTCCTACTACCTGCATTGGTGGTATAGTGGTAAGCATAGCTGCCTTCCAAGCAGTTTTGGGTCATCGCTTAACAGAAACCAGTGAAGGGCAGGCAACAAATTGGAAGTTGTGGTTGATTCATTCAAAGACCAGTGCAATATTAGCATGCACCACGTGGAAGCGCATCTGGTTGTTGTGCGTATTCACAGCCTTTGCCAGAGTGAAAGAGTTTTGAACCAATTGCTTCTCAGACTGATTCGCCGTTTCAAGATGCTGGTGACGCCTGCTGCTCAAAACGGTGCAAATACAACGAAATCCCAGCCAAAATATGCATACAAACACCTTTTGCAAACCAAATGCAAATGTTTTTTTATTGGAAGTGTCATCTGTCAAATGCACTTGTCAAATCATCTAATAATATTAAATAGGAAGTGTCTGATTAAAATGTGTTATTAAATAGTAGAGCTGCATGATGACCAGCAAGTGAGCAGCTGATGAAAAGCATGCTGGCAGGAGTTTGCATCCTAGAATACCCACGGGCGAGCAGAGCGGTAGAGTAGAGGGAGCAAGCAGGCCCAAGGAGGAGGAGATACAGCTCGAGTTTCTCTTCATTATCGCATAAATCTTTCGCCTTTTACTAAAGATTTCCGTGGAGGGGAGCCTTTGCGAGTGTTTTGTATTTTTGGGGGCTCTGCTCACGCCAGAGCTATGCAAGAGAGTTAAAAGCAAAATGAATTTTATCGTGGGTTTCGGGCCGACAGAGTCCAGACTCACCAAAATGTGTCGCCGGTTGGTTCCTGCTTTTGAGCTAGGTGAAGGCAATTGTAGAGGCGACCAGGGATGGTTATAACATTTTTGACATTTCTCTCTGTAACTTGGAGTTCTTTTAAGCTAGTGCATTCAAAATGTGATTAAAACTAGTTACAAGTATCAGCTGTTAAATGAAATAGCTGTTATCTTGGCAGCACAAGCAGAAAAGGCGTGCAAGTGTAGGCTTTCTTAATATACTTGCTGAAATGTGTCGCCGGTAAGACGATGTCCATGCTACAAAGTTCTGACTTTTGAGCTACAGTAGGTTAAGGTAACCGTACTAAAGAGCTCTAGGCAGACTGTCATGCCGAAGGAGCTCTGTCTTGTCGTATGTGGAATTTACACAGACTGTATCTGTCAAATCATGTCTTGGAAAAAGCACGCCAATGTGTAGCGTAAGGTTTCTGTAGTGTAGTAGTTATCACGTTTGCTTTACACGCAAAAGGTCCCCAGTTCGAAACTGGGCAGAAACAAGTGCAGGCTTGCTTTATATACTTGCTGAATTGTGTCTCCGGTAAGAGGATGTCCATGCTTGTGAGCTAGGTAAAGGCAATCGTAGGGGAGACCAGGGATGGTTGAAACATTTTTGACATTTCTGTCTATAACTTGGAGTTCTTTTAAGCTAGGGCATTCAAAATGTTACTACAACTGTCAGCTATTATAAGTGGCAGCTATTAAATGACATAGTTGTTATCTTTGCTGCACAAACTTAATATACTTGCTGAAATGTGTCTCCGGTAAGGGATGTCCACCACTCTACAAAGTTCCTGCTTTTGAGCTAGGGGAAGGCAATCGTAGGGGACACCAGGGATGGTTGTAACATTTTTGACATTTCTGTCTGTAACTTTAACAGCTGTTAAATG
Organism: Zacco platypus; assembly: GCA_038088235.1. Classification (NCBI taxonomy): domain Eukaryota; kingdom Metazoa; phylum Chordata; class Actinopteri; order Cypriniformes; family Xenocyprididae; genus Zacco; species Zacco platypus. Next base: position 20,230,644 of record CM076066.1, on the reverse strand, counting down.
AAATAGCTGTTATCTTGGCAGCACAAGCAGAAAATGTGTGCAAGTGTAGGCTTTCTTAATATACTTGTTGAAATGTGTCTCCAGTAAGAGGATGTCCAAGCTACAAAGTTCCTGCTTTTGAGCTAGGTGAAGGCAATTGTAGGGGAGACCAGGGATGGTTGTAACATTTTTGACATTGCTGTTTGTAACTTGGAGTTGTTTTAAGCTAGGGCCTTCAAAATGTGGTTAAAACTATTTGCAAGTGTCAGCTGTTAAATGACATAGTTGTTAACTTTGCTGCACAAACAGAAAAGGTGTGGTTTAGTTTCAAACATGAGGAGTGAAGTGTTACAATTCACCCAGTAATCCGAGTTAGTTGTAACGTGAAAGGTCCTCAGTTCGAAACTGGGCGGAAACAAGTGCAGGCTTACTGAATATACTTGCTGAAATGTGCCGTTGTACATATTCGCAGTCTTTGCCAGAGTGAACGTGTTTTGCCAGATTGTTTTTAATGGAGAGCTTGGTTGGTCAGGTCAATAAAAAAAGTTCCTGTGTTCTTTTCAGAGGCGGGTCCGAACAAAGAAAAGAGTTCCTCTGCTGACAGCACAAGACCAACTTTCCACTACCTGCGTTGGTGGTATAGTGGTGAGCATAGCTGCCTTCCAAGCAGTTGACCTGGGTTCGATTCCCAGCCAACGCATCGCTTTTGTCTCAAGCTGACCTTAAAAAAAGGTGTCCGTGATTCCTGGGGACCTCCACCTGAAAATTGTGGCTGAAGTAACAGCTGTTGTGGTCATCAAGCAGCATCAAAGGAAGAATTCTCCCCGTCGGGGAATCGAACCCCGGTCTTCCGCGTGACAGGCGGAGATACTGTCCACTATACTAACGAGGAGCTGCGAAAAAGAGGCTGTCGCACACGTTCAGAGCAACTGCAGCTGGCTGCAAACAGTCTTTCCGTTTCCGAGAATGGCCACATGCGTTGTTTCGGGTCATCGCTTAACAGAAGCCAGTGAAGATGACAGAGTCCAGACTCAACCCAATGCGCCGCCGAATGCTTCCTACTACCTGCATTGGTGGTATAGTGGTAAGCATAGCTGCCTTCCAAGCAGTTTTGGGTCATCGCTTAACAGAAACCAGTGAAGGGCAGGCAACAAATTGGAAGTTGTGGTTGATTCATTCAAAGACCAGTGCAATATTAGCATGCACCACGTGGAAGCGCATCTGGTTGTTGTGCGTATTCACAGCCTTTGCCAGAGTGAAAGAGTTTTGAACCAATTGCTTCTCAGACTGATTCGCCGTTTCAAGATGCTGGTGACGCCTGCTGCTCAAAACGGTGCAAATACAACGAAATCCCAGCCAAAATATGCATACAAACACCTTTTGCAAACCAAATGCAAATGTTTTTTTATTGGAAGTGTCATCTGTCAAATGCACTTGTCAAATCATCTAATAATATTAAATAGGAAGTGTCTGATTAAAATGTGTTATTAAATAGTAGAGCTGCATGATGACCAGCAAGTGAGCAGCTGATGAAAAGCATGCTGGCAGGAGTTTGCATCCTAGAATACCCACGGGCGAGCAGAGCGGTAGAGTAGAGGGAGCAAGCAGGCCCAAGGAGGAGGAGATACAGCTCGAGTTTCTCTTCATTATCGCATAAATCTTTCGCCTTTTACTAAAGATTTCCGTGGAGGGGAGCCTTTGCGAGTGTTTTGTATTTTTGGGGGCTCTGCTCACGCCAGAGCTATGCAAGAGAGTTAAAAGCAAAATGAATTTTATCGTGGGTTTCGGGCCGACAGAGTCCAGACTCACCAAAATGTGTCGCCGGTTGGTTCCTGCTTTTGAGCTAGGTGAAGGCAATTGTAGAGGCGACCAGGGATGGTTATAACATTTTTGACATTTCTCTCTGTAACTTGGAGTTCTTTTAAGCTAGTGCATTCAAAATGTGATTAAAACTAGTTACAAGTATCAGCTGTTAAATGAAATAGCTGTTATCTTGGCAGCACAAGCAGAAAAGGCGTGCAAGTGTAGGCTTTCTTAATATACTTGCTGAAATGTGTCGCCGGTAAGACGATGTCCATGCTACAAAGTTCTGACTTTTGAGCTACAGTAGGTTAAGGTAACCGTACTAAAGAGCTCTAGGCAGACTGTCATGCTGAAGGAGCTCTGTCTTGTCGTATGTGGAATTTACACAGACTGTATCTGTCAAATCATGTCTTGGAAAAAGCACGCCAATGTGTAGCGTAAGGTTTCTGTAGTGTAGTAGTTATCACGTTTGCTTTACACGCAAAAGGTCCCCAGTTCGAAACTGGGCATAAACAAGTGCAGGCTTGCTTTATATACTTGCTGAATTGTGTCTCCGGTAAGAGGATGTCCATGCTTGTGAGCTAGGTAAAGGCAATCGTAGGGGAGACCAGGGATGGTTGAAACATTTTTGACATTTCTGTCTATAACTTGGAGTTCTTTTAAGCTAGGGCATTCAAAATGTTACTACAACTGTCAGCTATTATAAGTGGCAGCTATTAAATGACATAGTTGTTATCTTTGCTGCACAAACTTAATATACTTGCTGAAATGTGTCTCCGGTAAGGGATGTCCACCACTCTACAAAGTTCCTGCTTTTGAGCTAGGGGAAGGCAATCGTAGGGGACACCAGGGATGGTTGTAACATTTTTGACATTTCTGTCTGTAACTTTAACAGCTGTTAAATGAAATAGCTGTTATCTTGGCAGCACAAGCAGAAAATGTGTGCAAGTGTAGGCTTTCTTAATATACTTGTTGAAATGTGTCTCCAGTAAGAGGATGTCCAAGCTACAAAGTTCCTGCTTTTGAGCTAGGTGAAGGCAATTGTAGGGGAGACCAGGGATGGTTGTAACATTTTTGACATTGCTGTTTGTAACTTGGAGTTGTTTTAAGCTAGGGCCTTCAAAATGTGGTTAAAACTATTTGCAAGTGTCAGCTGTTAAATGACATAGTTGTTAACTTTGCTGCACAAACAGAAAAGGTGTGGTTTAGTTTCAAACATGAGGAGTGAAGTGTTACAATTCACCCAGTAATCCGAGTTAGTTGTAACGTGAAAGGTCCTCAGTTCGAAACTGGGCGGAAACAAGTGCAGGCTTACTGAATATACTTGCTGAAATGTGCCGTTGTACATATTCGCAGTCTTTGCCAGAGTGAACGTGTTTTGCCAGATTGTTTTTAATGGAGAGCTTGGTTGGTCAGGTCAATAAAAAAAGTTCCTGTGTTCTTTTCAGAGGCGGGTCCGAACAAAGAAAAGAGTTCCTCTGCTGACAGCACAAGACCAACTTTCCACTACCTGCGTTGGTGGTATAGTGGTGAGCATAGCTGCCTTCCAAGCAGTTGACCTGGGTTCGATTCCCAGCCAACGCATCGCTTTTGTCTCAAGCTGACCTTAAAAAAAGGTGTCCGTGATTCCTGGGGACCTCCACCTGAAAATTGTGGCTGAAGTAACAGCTGTTGTGGTCATCAAGCAGCATCAAAGGAAGAATTCTCCCCGTCGGGGAATCGAACCCCGGTCTTCCGCGTGACAGGCGGAGATACTGTCCACTATACTAACGAGGAGCTGCGAAAAAGAGGCTGTCGCACACGTTCAGAGCAACTGCAGCTGGCTGCAAACAGTCTTTCCGTTTCCGAGAATGGCCACATGCGTTGTTTCGGGTCATCGCTTAACAGAAGCCAGTGAAGATGACAGAGTCCAGACTCAACCCAATGCGCCGCCGAATGCTTCCTACTACCTGCATTGGTGGTATAGTGGTAAGCATAGCTGCCTTCCAAGCAGTTTTGGGTCATCGCTTAACAGAAACCAGTGAAGGGCAGGCAACAAATTGGAAGTTGTGGTTGATTCATTCAAAGACCAGTGCAATATTAGCATGCACCACGTGGAAGCGCATCTGGTTGTTGTGCGTATTCACAGCCTTTGCCAGAGTGAAAGAGTTTTGAACCAATTGCTTCTCAGACTGATTCGCCGTTTCAAGATGCTGGTGACGCCTGCTGCTCAAAACGGTGCAAATACAACGAAATCCCAGCCAAAATATGCATACAAACACCTTTTGCAAACCAAATGCAAATGTTTTTTTATTGGAAGTGTCATCTGTCAAATGCACTTGTCAAATCATCTAATAATATTAAATAGGAAGTGTCTGATTAAAATGTGTTATTAAATAGTAGAGCTGCATGATGACCAGCAAGTGAGCAGCTGATGAAAAGCATGCTGGCAGGAGTTTGCATCCTAGAATACCCACGGGCGAGCAGAGCGGTAGAGTAGAGGGAGCAAGCAGGCCCAAGGAGGAGGAGATACAGCTCGAGTTTCTCTTCATTATCGCATAAATCTTTCGCCTTTTACTAAAGATTTCCGTGGAGGGGAGCCTTTGCGAGTGTTTTGTATTTTTGGGGGCTCTGCTCACGCCAGAGCTATGCAAGAGAGTTAAAAGCAAAATGAATTTTATCGTGGGTTTCGGGCCGACAGAGTCCAGACTCACCAAAATGTGTCGCCGGTTGGTTCCTGCTTTTGAGCTAGGTGAAGGCAATTGTAGAGGCGACCAGGGATGGTTATAACATTTTTGACATTTCTCTCTGTAACTTGGAGTTCTTTTAAGCTAGTGCATTCAAAATGTGATTAAAACTAGTTACAAGTATCAGCTGTTAAATGAAATAGCTGTTATCTTGGCAGCACAAGCAGAAAAGGCGTGCAAGTGTAGGCTTTCTTAATATACTTGCTGAAATGTGTCGCCGGTAAGACGATGTCCATGCTACAAAGTTCTGACTTTTGAGCTACAGTAGGTTAAGGTAACCGTACTAAAGAGCTCTAGGCAGACTGTCATGCCGAAGGAGCTCTGTCTTGTCGTATGTGGAATTTACACAGACTGTATCTGTCAAATCATGTCTTGGAAAAAGCACGCCAATGTGTAGCGTAAGGTTTCTGTAGTGTAGTAGTTATCACGTTTGCTTTACACGCAAAAGGTCCCCAGTTCGAAACTGGGCAGAAACAAGTGCAGGCTTGCTTTATATACTTGCTGAATTGTGTCTCCGGTAAGAGGATGTCCATGCTTGTGAGCTAGGTAAAGGCAATCGTAGGGGAGACCAGGGATGGTTGAAACATTTTTGACATTTCTGTCTATAACTTGGAGTTCTTTTAAGCTAGGGCATTCAAAATGTTACTACAACTGTCAGCTATTATAAGTGGCAGCTATTAAATGACATAGTTGTTATCTTTGCTGCACAAACTTAATATACTTGCTGAAATGTGTCTCCGGTAAGGGATGTCCACCACTCTACAAAGTTCCTGCTTTTGAGCTAGGGGAAGGCAATCGTAGGGGACACCAGGGATGGTTGTAACATTTTTGACATTTCTGTCTGTAACTTTAACAGCTGTTAAATGAAATAGCTGTTATCTTGGCAGCACAAGCAGAAAATGTGTGCAAGTGTAGGCTTTCTTAATATACTTGTTGAAATGTGTCTCCAGTAAGAGGATGTCCAAGCTACAAAGTTCCTGCTTTTGAGCTAGGTGAAGGCAATTGTAGGGGAGACCAGGGATGGTTGTAACATTTTTGACATTGCTGTTTGTAACTTGGAGTTGTTTTAAGCTAGGGCCTTCAAAATGTGGTTAAAACTATTTGCAAGTGTCAGCTGTTAAATGACATAGTTGTTAACTTTGCTGCACAAACAGAAAAGGTGTGGTTTAGTTTCAAACATGAGGAGTGAAGTGTTACAATTCACCCAGTAATCCGAGTTAGTTGTAACGTGAAAGGTCCTCAGTTCGAAACTGGGCGGAAACAAGTGCAGGCTTACTGAATATACTTGCTGAAATGTGCCGTTGTACATATTCGCAGTCTTTGCCAGAGTGAACGTGTTTTGCCAGATTGTTTTTAATGGAGAGCTTGGTTGGTCAGGTCAATAAAAAAAGTTCCTGTGTTCTTTTCAGAGGCGGGTCCGAACAAAGAACAGAGTTCCTCTGCTGACAGCACAAGACCAACTTTCCACTACCTGCGTTGGTGGTATAGTGGTGAGCATAGCTGCCTTCCAAGCAGTTGACCTGGGTTCGATTCCCAGCCAACGCATCGCTTTTGTCTCAAGCTGACCTTAAAAAAAGGTGTCCGTGATTCCTGGGGACCTCCACCTGAAAATTGTGGCTGAAGTAACAGCTGTTGTGGTCATCAAGCAGCATCAAAGGAAGAATTCTCCCCGTCGGGGAATCGAACCCCGGTCTTCCGCGTGACAGGCGGAGATACTGTCCACTATACTAACGAGGAGCTGCGAAAAAGAGGCTGTCGCACACGTTCAGAGCAACTGCAGCTGGCTGCAAACAGTCTTTCCGTTTCCGAGAATGGCCACATGCGTTGTTTCGGGTCATCGCTTAACAGAAGCCAGTGAAGATGACAGAGTCCAGACTCAACCCAATGCGCCGCCGAATGCTTCCTACTACCTGCATTGGTGGTATAGTGGTAAGCATAGCTGCCTTCCAAGCAGTTTTGGGTCATCGCTTAACAGAAACCAGTGAAGGGCAGGCAACAAATTGGAAGTTGTGGTTGATTCATTCAAAGACCAGTGCAATATTAGCATGCACCACGTGGAAGCGCATCTGGTTGTTGTGCGTATTCACAGCCTTTGCCAGAGTGAAAGAGTTTTGAACCAATTGCTTCTCAGACTGATTCGCCGTTTCAAGATGCTGGTGACGCCTGCTGCTCAAAACGGTGCAAATACAACGAAATCCCAGCCAAAATATGCATACAAACACCTTTTGCAAACCAAATGCAAATGTTTTTTTATTGGAAGTGTCATCTGTCAAATGCACTTGTCAAATCATCTAATAATATTAAATAGGAAGTGTCTGATTAAAATGTGTTATTAAATAGTAGAGCTGCATGATGACCAGCAAGTGAGCAGCTGATGAAAAGCATGCTGGCAGGAGTTTGCATCCTAGAATACCCACGGGCGAGCAGAGCGGTAGAGTAGAGGGAGCAAGCAGGCCCAAGGAGGAGGAGATACAGCTCGAGTTTCTCTTCATTATCGCATAAATCTTTCGCCTTTTACTAAAGATTTCCGTGGAGGGGACCCTTTGCGAGTGTTTTGTATTTTTGGGGGCTCTGCTCACGCCAGAGCTATGCAAGAGAGTTAAAAGCAAAATTAATTTTATCGTGGGTTTCGGGCCGACAGAGTCCAGACTCACCAAAATGTGTCGCCGGTTGGTTCCTGCTTTTGAGCTAGGTGAAGGCAATTGTAGAGGCGACCAGGGATGGTTATAACATTTTTGACATTTCTCTCTGTAACTTGGAGTTCTTTTAAGCTAGTGCATTCAAAATGTGATTAAAACTAGTTACAAGTATCAGCTGTTAAATGAAATAGCTGTTATCTTGGCAGCACAAGCAGAAAAGGCGTGCAAGTGTAGGCTTTCTTAATATACTTGCTGAAATGTGTCGCCGGTAAGACGATGTCCATGCTACAAAGTTCTGACTTTTGAGCTACAGTAGGTTAAGGTAACCGTACTAAAGAGCTCTAGGCAGACTGTCATGCCGAAGGAGCTCTGTCTTGTCGTATGTGGAATTTACACAGACTGTATCTGTCAAATCATGTCTTGGAAAAAGCACGCCAATGTGTAGCGTAAGGTTTCTGTAGTGTAGTAGTTATCACGTTTGCTTTACACGCAAAAGGTCCCCAGTTCGAAACTGGGCAGAAACAAGTGCAGGCTTGCTTTATATACTTGCTGAATTGTGTCTCCGGTAAGAGGATGTCCATGCTTGTGAGCTAGGTAAAGGCAATCGTAGGGGAGACCAGGGATGGTTGAAACATTTTTGACATTTCTGTCTATAACTTGGAGTTCTTTTAAGCTAGGGCATTCAAAATGTTACTACAACTGTCAGCTATTATAAGTGGCAGCTATTAAATGACATAGTTGTTATCTTTGCTGCACAAACTTAATATACTTGCTGAAATGTGTCTCCGGTAAGGGATGTCCACCACTCTACAAAGTTCCTGCTTTTGAGCTAGGGGAAGGCAATCGTAGGGGACACCAGGGATGGTTGTAACATTTTTGACATTTCTGTCTGTAACTTTAACAGCTGTTAAATGAAATAGCTGTTATCTTGGCAGCACAAGCAGAAAATGTGTGCAAGTGTAGGCTTTCTTAATATACTTGTTGAAATGTGTCTCCAGTAAGAGGATGTCCAAGCTACAAAGTTCCTGCTTTTGAGCTAGGTGAAGGCAATTGTAGGGGAGACCAGGGATGGTTGTAACATTTTTGACATTGCTGTTTGTAACTTGGAGTTGTTTTAAGCTAGGGCCTTCAAAATGTGGTTAAAACTATTTGCAAGTGTCAGCTGTTAAATGACATAGTTGTTAACTTTGCTGCACAAACAGAAAAGGTGTGGTTTAGTTTCAAACATGAGGAGTGAAGTGTTACAATTCACCCAGTAATCCGAGTTAGTTGTAACGTGAAAGGTCCTCAGTTCGAAACTGGGCGGAAACAAGTGCAGGCTTACTGAATATACTTGCTGAAATGTGCCGTTGTACATATTCGCAGTCTTTGCCAGAGTGAACGTGTTTTGCCAGATTGTTTTTAATGGAGAGCTTGGTTGGTCAGGTCAATAAAAAAAGTTCCTGTGTTCTTTTCAGAGGCGGGTCCGAACAAAGAAAAGAGTTCCTCTGCTGACAGCACAAGACCAACTTTCCACTACCTGCGTTGGTGGTATAGTGGTGAGCATAGCTGCCTTCCAAGCAGTTGACCTGGGTTCGATTCCCAGCCAACGCATCGCTTTTGTCTCAAGCTGACCTTAAAAAAAGGTGTCCGTGATTCCTGGGGACCTCCACCTGAAAATTGTGGCTGAAGTAACAGCTGTTGTGGTCATCAAGCAGCATCAAAGGAAGAATTCTCCCCGTCGAGGAATCGAACCCCGGTCTTCCGCGTGACAGGCGGAGATACTGTCCACTATACTAACGAGGAGCTGCGAAAAAGAGGCTGTCGCACACGTTCAGAGCAACTGCAGCTGGCTGCAAACAGTCTTTCCGTTTCCGAGAATGGCCACATGCGTTGTTTCGGGTCATCGCTTAACAGAAGCCAGTGAAGATGACAGAGTCCAGACTCAACCCAATGCGCCGCCGAATGCTTCCTACTACCTGCATTGGTGGTATAGTGGTAAGCATAGCTGCCTTCCAAGCAGTTTTGGGTCATCGCTTAACAGAAACCAGTGAAGGGCAGGCAACAAATTGGAAGTTGTGGTTGATTCATTCAAAGACCAGTGCAATATTAGCATGCACCACGTGGAAGCGCATCTGGTTGTTGTGCGTATTCACAGCCTTTGCCAGAGTGAAAGAGTTTTGAACCAATTGCTTCTCAGACTGATTCGCCGTTTCAAGATGCTGGTGACGCCTGCTGCTCAAAACGGTGCAAATACAACGAAATCCCAGCCAAAATATGCATACAAACACCTTTTGCAAACCAAATGCAAATGTTTTTTTATTGGAAGTGTCATCTGTCAAATGCACTTGTCAAATCATCTAATAATATTAAATAGGAAGTGTCTGATTAAAATGTGTTATTAAATAGTAGAGCTGCATGATGACCAGCAAGTGAGCAGCTGATGAAAAGCATGCTGGCAGGAGTTTGCATCCTAGAATACCCACGGGCGAGCAGAGCGGTAGAGTAGAGGGAGCAAGCAGGCCCAAGGAGGAGGAGATACAGCTCGAGTTTCTCTTCATTATCGCATAAATCTTTCGCCTTTTACTAAAGATTTCCGTGGAGGGGAGCCTTTGCGAGTGTTTTGTATTTTTGGGGGCTCTGCTCACGCCAGAGCTATGCAAGAGAGTTAAAAGCAAAATGAATTTTATCGTGGGTTTCGGGCCGACAGAGTCCAGACTCACCAAAATGTGTCGCCGGTTGGTTCCTGCTTTTGAGCTAGGTGAAGGCAATTGTAGAGGCGACCAGGGATGGTTATAACATTTTTGACATTTCTCTCTGTAACTTGGAGTTCTTTTAAGCTAGTGCATTCAAAATGTGATTAAAACTAGTTACAAGTATCAGCTGTTAAATGAAATAGCTGTTATCTTGGCAGCACAAGCAGAAAAGGCGTGCAAGTGTAGGCTTTCTTAATATACTTGCTGAAATGTGTCGCCGGTAAGACGATGTCCATGCTACAAAGTTCTGACTTTTGAGCTACAGTAGGTTAAGGTAACCGTACTAAAGAGCTCTAGGCAGACTGTCATGCCGAAGGAGCTCTGTCTTGTCGTATGTGGAATTTACACAGACTGTATCTGTCAAATCATGTCTTGGAAAAAGCACGCCAATGTGTAGCGTAAGGTTTCTGTAGTGTAGTAGTTATCACGTTTGCTTTACACGCAAAAGGTCCCCAGTTCGAAACTGGGCAGAAACAAGTGCAGGCTTGCTTTATATACTTGCTGAATTGTGTCTCCGGTAAGAGGATGTCCATGCTTGTGAGCTAGGTAAAGGCAATCGTAGGGGAGACCAGGGATGGTTGAAACATTTTTGACATTTCTGTCTATAACTTGGAGTTCTTTTAAGCTAGGGCATTCAAAATGTTACTACAACTGTCAGCTATTATAAGTGGCAGCTATTAAATGACATAGTTGTTATCTTTGCTGCACAAACTTAATATACTTGCTGAAATGTGTCTCCGGTAAGGGATGTCCACCACTCTACAAAGTTCCTGCTTTTGAGCTAGGGGAAGGCAATCGTAGGGGACACCAGGGATGGTTGTAACATTTTTGACATTTCTGTCTGTAACTTTAACAGCTGTTAAATGAAATAGCTGTTATCTTGGCAGCACAAGCAGAAAATGTGTGCAAGTGTAGGCTTTCTTAATATACTTGTTGAAATGTGTCTCCAGTAAGAGGATGTCCAAGCTACAAAGTTCCTGCTTTTGAGCTAGGTGAAGGCAATTGTAGGGGAGACCAGGGATGGTTGTAACATTTTTGACATTGCTGTTTGTAACTTGGAGTTGTTTTAAGCTAGGGCCTTCAAAATGTGGTTAAAACTATTTGCAAGTGTCAGCTGTTAAATGACATAGTTGTTAACTTTGCTGCACAAACAGAAAAGGTGTGGTTTAGTTTCAAACATGAGGAGTGAAGTGTTACAATTCACCCAGTAATCCGAGTTAGTTGTAACGTGAAAGGTCCTCAGTTCGAAACTGGGCGGAAACAAGTGCAGGCTTACTGAATATACTTGCTGAAATGTGCCGTTGTACATATTCGCAGTCTTTGCCAGAGTGAACGTGTTTTGCCAGATTGTTTTTAATGGAGAGCTTGGTTGGTCAGGTCAATAAAAAAAGTTCCTGTGTTCTTTTCAGAGGCGGGTCCGAACAAAGAAAAGAGTTCCTCTGCTGACAGCACAAGACCAACTTTCCACTACCTGCGTTGGTGGTATAGTGGTGAGCATAGCTGCCTTCCAAGCAGTTGACCTGGGTTCGATTCCCAGCCAACGCATCGCTTTTGTCTCAAGCTGACCTTAAAAAAAGGTGTCCGTGATTCCTGGGGACCTCCACCTGAAAATTGTGGCTGAAGTAACAGCTGTTGTGGTCATCAAGCAGCATCAAAGGAAGAATTCTCCCCGTCGGGGAATCGAACCCCGGTCTTCCGCGTGACAGGCGGAGATACTGTCCACTATACTAACGAGGAGCTGCGAAAAAGAGGCTGTCGCACACGTTCAGAGCAACTGCAGCTGGCTGCAAACAGTCTTTCCGTTTCCGAGAATGGCCACATGCGTTGTTTCGGGTCATCGCTTAACAGAAGCCAGTGAAGATGACAGAGTCCAGACTCAACCCAATGCGCCGCCGAATGCTTCCTACTACCTGCATTGGTGGTATAGTGGTAAGCATAGCTGCCTTCCAAGCAGTTTTGGGTCATCGCTTAACAGAAACCAGTGAAGGGCAGGCAACAAATTGGAAGTTGTGGTTGATTCATTCAAAGACCAGTGCAATATTAGCATGCACCACGTGGAAGCGCATCTGGTTGTTGTGCGTATTCACAGCCTTTGCCAGAGTGAAAGAGTTTTGAACCAATTGCTTCTCAGACTGATTCGCCGTTTCAAGATGCTGGTGACGCCTGCTGCTCAAAACGGTGCAAATACAACGAAATCCCAGCCAAAATATGCATACAAACACCTTTTGCAAACCAAATGCAAATGTTTTTTTATTGGAAGTGTCATCTGTCAAATGCACTTGTCAAATCATCTAATAATATTAAATAGGAAGTGTCTGATTAAAATGTGTTATTAAATAGTAGAGCTGCATGATGACCAGCAAGTGAGCAGCTGATGAAAAGCATGCTGGCAGGAGTTTGCATCCTAGAATACCCACGGGCGAGCAGAGCGGTAGAGTAGAGGGAGCAAGCAGGCCCAAGGAGGAGGAGATACAGCTCGAGTTTCTCTTCATTATCGCATAAATCTTTCGCCTTTTACTAAAGATTTCCGTGGAGGGGAGCCTTTGCGAGTGTTTTGTATTTTTGGGGGCTCTGCTCACGCCAGAGCTATGCAAGAGAGTTAAAAGCAAAATGAATTTTATCGTGGGTTTCGGGCCGACAGAGTCCAGACTCACCAAAATGTGTCGCCGGTTGGTTCCTGCTTTTGAGCTAGGTGAAGGCAATTGTAGAGGCGACCAGGGATGGTTATAACATTTTTGACATTTCTCTCTGTAACTTGGAGTTCTTTTAAGCTAGTGCATTCAAAATGTGATTAAAACTAGTTACAAGTATCAGCTGTTAAATGAAATAGCTGTTATCTTGGCAGCACAAGCAGAAAAGGCGTGCAAGTGTAGGCTTTCTTAATATACTTGCTGAAATGTGTCGCCGGTAAGACGATGTCCATGCTACAAAGTTCTGACTTTTGAGCTACAGTAGGTTAAGGTAACCGTACTAAAGAGCTCTAGGCAGACTGTCATGCTGAAGGAGCTCTGTCTTGTCGTATGTGGAATTTACACAGACTGTATCTGTCAAATCATGTCTTGGAAAAAGCACGCCAATGTGTAGCGTAAGGTTTCTGTAGTGTAGTAGTTATCACGTTTGCTTTACACGCAAAAGGTCCCCAGTTCGAAACTGGGCATAAACAAGTGCAGGCTTGCTTTATATACTTGCTGAATTGTGTCTCCGGTAAGAGGATGTCCATGCTTGTGAGCTAGGTAAAGGCAATCGTAGGGGAGACCAGGGATGGTTGAAACATTTTTGACATTTCTGTCTATAACTTGGAGTTCTTTTAAGCTAGGGCATTCAAAATGTTACTACAACTGTCAGCTATTATAAGTGGCAGCTATTAAATGACATAGTTGTTATCTTTGCTGCACAAACTTAATATACTTGCTGAAATGTGTCTCCGGTAAGGGATGTCCACCACTCTACAAAGTTCCTGCTTTTGAGCTAGGGGAAGGCAATCGTAGGGGACACCAGGGATGGTTGTAACATTTTTGACATTTCTGTCTGTAACTTTAACAGCTGTTAAATGAAATAGCTGTTATCTTGGCAGCACAAGCAGAAAATGTGTGCAAGTGTAGGCTTTCTTAATATACTTGTTGAAATGTGTCTCCAGTAAGAGGATGTCCAAGCTACAAAGTTCCTGCTTTTGAGCTAGGTGAAGGCAATTGTAGGGGAGACCAGGGATGGTTGTAACATTTTTGACATTGCTGTTTGTAACTTGGAGTTGTTTTAAGCTAGGGCCTTCAAAATGTGGTTAAAACTATTTGCAAGTGTCAGCTGTTAAATGACATAGTTGTTAACTTTGCTGCACAAACAGAAAAGGTGTGGTTTAGTTTCAAACATGAGGAGTGAAGTGTTACAATTCACCCAGTAATCCGAGTTAGTTGTAACGTGAAAGGTCCTCAGTTCGAAACTGGGCGGAAACAAGTGCAGGCTTACTGAATATACTTGCTGAAATGTGCCGTTGTACATATTCGCAGTCTTTGCCAGAGTGAACGTGTTTTGCCAGATTGTTTTTAATGGAGAGCTTGGTTGGTCAGGTCAATAAAAAAAGTTCCTGTGTTCTTTTCAGAGGCGGGTCCGAACAAAGAAAAGAGTTCCTCTGCTGACAGCACAAGACCAACTTTCCACTACCTGCGTTGGTGGTATAGTGGTGAGCATAGCTGCCTTCCAAGCAGTTGACCTGGGTTCGATTCCCAGCCAACGCATCGCTTTTGTCTCAAGCTGACCTTAAAAAAAGGTGTCCGTGATTCCTGGGGACCTCCACCTGAAAATTGTGGCTGAAGTAACAGCTGTTGTGGTCATCAAGCAGCATCAAAGGAAGAATTCTCCCCGTCGGGGAATCGAACCCCGGTCTTCCGCGTGACAGGCGGAGATACTGTCCACTATACTAACGAGGAGCTGCGAAAAAGAGGCTGTCGCACACGTTCAGAGCAACTGCAGCTGGCTGCAAACAGTCTTTCCGTTTCCGAGAATGGCCACATGCGTTGTTTCGGGTCATCGCTTAACAGAAGCCAGTGAAGATGACAGAGTCCAGACTCAACCCAATGCGCCGCCGAATGCTTCCTACTACCTGCATTGGTGGTATAGTGGTAAGCATAGCTGCCTTCCAAGCAGTTTTGGGTCATCGCTTAACAGAAACCAGTGAAGGGCAGGCAACAAATTGGAAGTTGTGGTTGATTCATTCAAAGACCAGTGCAATATTAGCATGCACCACGTGGAAGCGCATCTGGTTGTTGTGCGTATTCACAGCCTTTGCCAGAGTGAAAGAGTTTTGAACCAATTGCTTCTCAGACTGATTCGCCGTTTCAAGATGCTGGTGACGCCTGCTGCTCAAAACGGTGCAAATACAACGAAATCCCAGCCAAAATATGCATACAAACACCTTTTGCAAACCAAATGCAAATGTTTTTTTATTGGAAGTGTCATCTGTCAAATGCACTTGTCAAATCATCTAATAATATTAAATAGGAAGTGTCTGATTAAAATGTGTTATTAAATAGTAGAGCTGCATGATGACCAGCAAGTGAGCAGCTGATGAAAAGCATGCTGGCAGGAGTTTGCATCCTAGAATACCCACGGGCGAGCAGAGCGGTAGAGTAGAGGGAGCAAGCAGGCCCAAGGAGGAGGAGATACAGCTCGAGTTTCTCTTCATTATCGCATAAATCTTTCGCCTTTTACTAAAGATTTCCGTGGAGGGGAGCCTTTGCGAGTGTTTTGTATTTTTGGGGGCTCTGCTCACGCCAGAGCTATGCAAGAGAGTTAAAAGCAAAATGAATTTTATCGTGGGTTTCGGGCCGACAGAGTCCAGACTCACCAAAATGTGTCGCCGGTTGGTTCCTGCTTTTGAGCTAGGTGAAGGCAATTGTAGAGGCGACCAGGGATGGTTATAACATTTTTGACATTTCTCTCTGTAACTTGGAGTTCTTTTAAGCTAGTGCATTCAAAATGTGATTAAAACTAGTTACAAGTATCAGCTGTTAAATGAAATAGCTGTTATCTTGGCAGCACAAGCAGAAAAGGCGTGCAAGTGTAGGCTTTCTTAATATACTTGCTGAAATGTGTCGCCGGTAAGACGATGTCCATGCTACAAAGTTCTGACTTTTGAGCTACAGTAGGTTAAGGTAACCGTACTAAAGAGCTCTAGGCAGACTGTCATGCCGAAGGAGCTCTGTCTTGTCGTATGTGGAATTTACACAGACTGTATCTGTCAAATCATGTCTTGGAAAAAGCACGCCAATGTGTAGCGTAAGGTTTCTGTAGTGTAGTAGTTATCACGTTTGCTTTACACGCAAAAGGTCCCCAGTTCGAAACTGGGCAGAAACAAGTGCAGGCTTGCTTTATATACTTGCTGAATTGTGTCTCCGGTAAGAGGATGTCCATGCTTGTGAGCTAGGTAAAGGCAATCGTAGGGGAGACCAGGGATGGTTGAAACATTTTTGACATTTCTGTCTATAACTTGGAGTTCTTTTAAGCTAGGGCATTCAAAATGTTACTACAACTGTCAGCTATTATAAGTGGCAGCTATTAAATGACATAGTTGTTATCTTTGCTGCACAAACTTAATATACTTGCTGAAATGTGTCTCCGGTAAGGGATGTCCACCACTCTACAAAGTTCCTGCTTTTGAGCTAGGGGAAGGCAATCGTAGGGGACACCAGGGATGGTTGTAACATTTTTGACATTTCTGTCTGTAACTTTAACAGCTGTTAAATGAAATAGCTGTTATCTTGGCAGCACAAGCAGAAAATGTGTGCAAGTGTAGGCTTTCTTAATATACTTGTTGAAATGTGTCTCCAGTAAGAGGATGTCCAAGCTACAAAGTTCCTGCTTTTGAGCTAGGTGAAGGCAATTGTAGGGGAGACCAGGGATGGTTGTAACATTTTTGACATTGCTGTTTGTAACTTGGAGTTGTTTTAAGCTAGGGCCTTCAAAATGTGGTTAAAACTATTTGCAAGTGTCAGCTGTTAAATGACATAGTTGTTAACTTTGCTGCACAAACAGAAAAGGTGTGGTTTAGTTTCAAACATGAGGAGTGAAGTGTTACAATTCACCCAGTAATCCGAGTTAGTTGTAACGTGAAAGGTCCTCAGTTCGAAACTGGGCGGAAACAAGTGCAGGCTTACTGAATATACTTGCTGAAATGTGCCGTTGTACATATTCGCAGTCTTTGCCAGAGTGAACGTGTTTTGCCAGATTGTTTTTAATGGAGAGCTTGGTTGGTCAGGTCAATAAAAAAAGTTCCTGTGTTCTTTTCAGAGGCGGGTCCGAACAAAGAACAGAGTTCCTCTGCTGACAGCACAAGACCAACTTTCCACTACCTGCGTTGGTGGTATAGTGGTGAGCATAGCTGCCTTCCAAGCAGTTGACCTGGGTTCGATTCCCAGCCAACGCATCGCTTTTGTCTCAAGCTGACCTTAAAAAAAGGTGTCCGTGATTCCTGGGGACCTCCACCTGAAAATTGTGGCTGAAGTAACAGCTGTTGTGGTCATCAAGCAGCATCAAAGGAAGAATTCTCCCCGTCGGGGAATCGAACCCCGGTCTTCCGCGTGACAGGCGGAGATACTGTCCACTATACTAACGAGGAGCTGCGAAAAAGAGGCTGTCGCACACGTTCAGAGCAACTGCAGCTGGCTGCAAACAGTCTTTCCGTTTCCGAGAATGGCCACATGCGTTGTTTCGGGTCATCGCTTAACAGAAGCCAGTGAAGATGACAGAGTCCAGACTCAACCCAATGCGCCGCCGAATGCTTCCTACTACCTGCATTGGTGGTATAGTGGTAAGCATAGCTGCCTTCCAAGCAGTTTTGGGTCATCGCTTAACAGAAACCAGTGAAGGGCAGGCAACAAATTGGAAGTTGTGGTTGATTCATTCAAAGACCAGTGCAATATTAGCATGCACCACGTGGAAGCGCATCTGGTTGTTGTGCGTATTCACAGCCTTTGCCAGAGTGAAAGAGTTTTGAACCAATTGCTTCTCAGACTGATTCGCCGTTTCAAGATGCTGGTGACGCCTGCTGCTCAAAACGGTGCAAATACAACGAAATCCCAGCCAAAATATGCATACAAACACCTTTTGCAAACCAAATGCAAATGTTTTTTTATTGGAAGTGTCATCTGTCAAATGCACTTGTCAAATCATCTAATAATATTAAATAGGAAGTGTCTGATTAAAATGTGTTATTAAATAGTAGAGCTGCATGATGACCAGCAAGTGAGCAGCTGATGAAAAGCATGCTGGCAGGAGTTTGCATCCTAGAATACCCACGGGCGAGCAGAGCGGTAGAGTAGAGGGAGCAAGCAGGCCCAAGGAGGAGGAGATACAGCTCGAGTTTCTCTTCATTATCGCATAAATCTTTCGCCTTTTACTAAAGATTTCCGTGGAGGGGACCCTTTGCGAGTGTTTTGTATTTTTGGGGGCTCTGCTCACGCCAGAGCTATGCAAGAGAGTTAAAAGCAAAATTAATTTTATCGTGGGTTTCGGGCCGACAGAGTCCAGACTCACCAAAATGTGTCGCCGGTTGGTTCCTGCTTTTGAGCTAGGTGAAGGCAATTGTAGAGGCGACCAGGGATGGTTATAACATTTTTGACATTTCTCTCTGTAACTTGGAGTTCTTTTAAGCTAGTGCATTCAAAATGTGATTAAAACTAGTTACAAGTATCAGCTGTTAAATGAAATAGCTGTTATCTTGGCAGCACAAGCAGAAAAGGCGTGCAAGTGTAGGCTTTCTTAATATACTTGCTGAAATGTGTCGCCGGTAAGACGATGTCCATGCTACAAAGTTCTGACTTTTGAGCTACAGTAGGTTAAGGTAACCGTACTAAAGAGCTCTAGGCAGACTGTCATGCCGAAGGAGCTCTGTCTTGTCGTATGTGGAATTTACACAGACTGTATCTGTCAAATCATGTCTTGGAAAAAGCACGCCAATGTGTAGCGTAAGGTTTCTGTAGTGTAGTAGTTATCACGTTTGCTTTACACGCAAAAGGTCCCCAGTTCGAAACTGGGCAGAAACAAGTGCAGGCTTGCTTTATATACTTGCTGAATTGTGTCTCCGGTAAGAGGATGTCCATGCTTGTGAGCTAGGTAAAGGCAATCGTAGGGGAGACCAGGGATGGTTGAAACATTTTTGACATTTCTGTCTATAACTTGGAGTTCTTTTAAGCTAGGGCATTCAAAATGTTACTACAACTGTCAGCTATTATAAGTGGCAGCTATTAAATGACATAGTTGTTATCTTTGCTGCACAAACTTAATATACTTGCTGAAATGTGTCTCCGGTAAGGGATGTCCACCACTCTACAAAGTTCCTGCTTTTGAGCTAGGGGAAGGCAATCGTAGGGGACACCAGGGATGGTTGTAACATTTTTGACATTTCTGTCTGTAACTTTAACAGCTGTTAAATGAAATAGCTGTTATCTTGGCAGCACAAGCAGAAAATGTGTGCAAGTGTAGGCTTTCTTAATATACTTGTTGAAATGTGTCTCCAGTAAGAGGATGTCCAAGCTACAAAGTTCCTGCTTTTGAGCTAGGTGAAGGCAATTGTAGGGGAGACCAGGGATGGTTGTAACATTTTTGACATTGCTGTTTGTAACTTGGAGTTGTTTTAAGCTAGGGCCTTCAAAATGTGGTTAAAACTATTTGCAAGTGTCAGCTGTTAAATGACATAGTTGTTAACTTTGCTGCACAAACAGAAAAGGTGTGGTTTAGTTTCAAACATGAGGAGTGAAGTGTTACAATTCACCCAGTAATCCGAGTTAGTTGTAACGTGAAAGGTCCTCAGTTCGAAACTGGGCGGAAACAAGTGCAGGCTTACTGAATATACTTGCTGAAATGTGCCGTTGTACATATTCGCAGTCTTTGCCAGAGTGAACGTGTTTTGCCAGATTGTTTTTAATGGAGAGCTTGGTTGGTCAGGTCAATAAAAAAAGTTCCTGTGTTCTTTTCAGAGGCGGGTCCGAACAAAGAAAAGAGTTCCTCTGCTGACAGCACAAGACCAACTTTCCACTACCTGCGTTGGTGGTATAGTGGTGAGCATAGCTGCCTTCCAAGCAGTTGACCTGGGTTCGATTCCCAGCCAACGCATCGCTTTTGTCTCAAGCTGACCTTAAAAAAAGGTGTCCGTGATTCCTGGGGACCTCCACCTGAAAATTGTGGCTGAAGTAACAGCTGTTGTGGTCATCAAGCAGCATCAAAGGAAGAATTCTCCCCGTCGAGGAATCGAACCCCGGTCTTCCGCGTGACAGGCGGAGATACTGTCCACTATACTAACGAGGAGCTGCGAAAAAGAGGCTGTCGCACACGTTCAGAGCAACTGCAGCTGGCTGCAAACAGTCTTTCCGTTTCCGAGAATGGCCACATGCGTTGTTTCGGGTCATCGCTTAACAGAAGCCAGTGAAGATGACAGAGTCCAGACTCAACCCAATGCGCCGCCGAATGCTTCCTACTACCTGCATTGGTGGTATAGTGGTAAGCATAGCTGCCTTCCAAGCAGTTTTGGGTCATCGCTTAACAGAAACCAGTGAAGGGCAGGCAACAAATTGGAAGTTGTGGTTGATTCATTCAAAGACCAGTGCAATATTAGCATGCACCACGTGGAAGCGCATCTGGTTGTTGTGCGTATTCACAGCCTTTGCCAGAGTGAAAGAGTTTTGAACCAATTGCTTCTCAGACTGATTCGCCGTTTCAAGATGCTGGTGACGCCTGCTGCTCAAAACGGTGCAAATACAACGAAATCCCAGCCAAAATATGCATACAAACACCTTTTGCAAACCAAATGCAAATGTTTTTTTATTGGAAGTGTCATCTGTCAAATGCACTTGTCAAATCATCTAATAATATTAAATAGGAAGTGTCTGATTAAAATGTGTTATTAAATAGTAGAGCTGCATGATGACCAGCAAGTGAGCAGCTGATGAAAAGCATGCTGGCAGGAGTTTGCATCCTAGAATACCCACGGGCGAGCAGAGCGGTAGAGTAGAGGGAGCAAGCAGGCCCAAGGAGGAGGAGATACAGCTCGAGTTTCTCTTCATTATCGCATAAATCTTTCGCCTTTTACTAAAGATTTCCGTGGAGGGGAGCCTTTGCGAGTGTTTTGTATTTTTGGGGGCTCTGCTCACGCCAGAGCTATGCAAGAGAGTTAAAAGCAAAATGAATTTTATCGTGGGTTTCGGGCCGACAGAGTCCAGACTCACCAAAATGTGTCGCCGGTTGGTTCCTGCTTTTGAGCTAGGTGAAGGCAATTGTAGAGGCGACCAGGGATGGTTATAACATTTTTGACATTTCTCTCTGTAACTTGGAGTTCTTTTAAGCTAGTGCATTCAAAATGTGATTAAAACTAGTTACAAGTATCAGCTGTTAAATGAAATAGCTGTTATCTTGGCAGCACAAGCAGAAAAGGCGTGCAAGTGTAGGCTTTCTTAATATACTTGCTGAAATGTGTCGCCGGTAAGACGATGTCCATGCTACAAAGTTCTGACTTTTGAGCTACAGTAGGTTAAGGTAACCGTACTAAAGAGCTCTAGGCAGACTGTCATGCCGAAGGAGCTCTGTCTTGTCGTATGTGGAATTTACACAGACTGTATCTGTCAAATCATGTCTTGGAAAAAGCACGCCAATGTGTAGCGTATGGTTTCTGTAGTGTAGTAGTTATCACGTTTGCTTTACACGCAAAAGGTCCCCAGTTCGAAACTGGCCAGAAACAAGTGCAGGCTTGCTTTATATACTTGCTGAATTGTGTCTCCGGTAAGAGGATGTCCATGCTTGTGAGCTAGGTAAAGGCAATTGTAGGGGAGACCAGGGATGGTTGAAACATTTTTGACATTTCTGTCTATAACTTGGAGTTCTTTTAAGCTAGGGCATTCAAAATGTTACTACAACTGTCAGCTATTATAAGTGGCAGCTATTAAATGACATAGTTGTTATCTTTGCTGCACAAACTTAATATACTTGCTGAAATGTGTCTCCGGTAAGGGATGTCCACCACTCTACAAAGTTCCTGCTTTTGAGCTAGGGGAAGGCAATCGTAGGGGACACCAGGGATGGTTGTAACATTTTTGACATTTCTGTCTGTAACTTTAACAGCTGTTAAATGAAATAGCTGTTATCTTGGCAGCACAAGCAGAAAATGTGTGCAAGTGTAGGCTTTCTTAATATACTTGTTGAAATGTGTCTCCAGTAAGAGGATGTCCAAGCTACAAAGTTCCTGCTTTTGAGCTAGGTGAAGGCAATTGTAGGGGAGACCAGGGATGGTTGTAACATTTTTGACATTGCTGTTTGTAACTTGGAGTTGTTTTAAGCTAGGGCCTTCAAAATGTGGTTAAAACTATTTGCAAGTGTCAGCTGTTAAATGACATAGTTGTTAACTTTGCTGCACAAACAGAAAAGGTGTGGTTTAGTTTCAAACATGAGGAGTGAACTGTTACAATTCACCCAGTAATCCGAGTTAGTTGTAACGTGAAAGGTCCCCAGTTCGAAACTGGGCGGAAACAAGTGCAGGCTTACTGAATATACTTGCTGAAATGTGCCGTTGTACATATTCGCAGTCTTTGCCAGAGTGAACGTGTTTTGCCAGATTGTTTTTAATGGAGAGCTTGGTTGGTCAGGTCAATAAAAAAAGTTCCTGTGTTCTTTTCAGAGGCGGGTCCGAACAAAGAACAGAGTTCCTCTGCTGACAGCACAAGACCAACTTTCCACTACCTGCGTTGGTGGTATAGTGGTGAGCATAGCTGCCTTCCAAGCAGTTGACCTGGGTTCGATTCCCAGCCAACGCATCGCTTTTGTCTCAAGCTGACCTTAAAAAAAGGTGTCTGTGATTCCTGGGGACCTCCACCTGAAAATTGTGGCTGAAGTAACAGCTGTTGTGGTCATCAAGCAGCATCAAAGGAAGAATTCTCCCCGTCGGGGAATCGAACCCCGGTCTTCCGCGTGACAGGCGGAGATACTGTCCACTATACTAACGAGGAGCTGCGAAAAAGAGGCTGTCGCACACGTTCAGAGCAACTGCAGCTGGCTGCAAACAGTCTTTCCGTTTCCGAGAATGGCCACATGCGTTGTTTCGGGTCATCGCTTAACAGAAGCCAGTGAAGATGACAGAGTCCAGACTCAACCCAATGCGCCGCCGAATGCTTCCTACTACCTGCATTGGTGGTATAGTGGTAAGCATAGCTGCCTTCCAAGCAGTTTTGGGTCATCGCTTAACAGAAACCAGTGAAGGGCGGGCAACAAATTGGAAGTTGTGGTTGATTCATTCAAAGACCAGTGCAATATTAGCATGCACCACGTGGAAGCGCATCTGGTTGTTGTGCGTATTCACAGCCTTTGCCAGAGTGAAAGAGTTTTGAACCAATTGCTTCTCAGACTGATTCGCCGTTTCAAGATGCTGGTGACGCCTGCTGCTCAAAACGGTGCAAATACAACGAAATCCCAGCCAAAATATGCATACAAACACCTTTTGCAAACCAAATGCAAATGTTTTTTTATTGGAAGTGTCATCTGTCAAATGCACTTGTCAAATCATCTAATAATATTAAATAGGAAGTGTCTGATTAAAATGTGTTATTAAATAGTAGAGCTGCATGATGACCAGCAAGTGAGCAGCTGATGAAAAGCATGCTGGCAGGAGTTTGCATCCTAGAATACCCACGGGCGAGCAGAGCGGTAGAGTAGAGGGAGCAAGCAGGCCCAAGGAGGAGGAGATACAGCTCGAGTTTCTCTTCATTATCGCATAAATCTTTCGCCTTTTACTAAAGATTTCCGTGGAGGGGAGCCTTTGCGAGTGTTTTGTATTTTTGGGGGCTCTGCTCACGCCAGAGCTATGCAAGAGAGTTAAAAGCAAAATTAATTTTATCGTGGGTTTCGGGCCGACAGAGTCCAGACTCACCAAAATGTGTCGCCGGTTGGTTCCTGCTTTTGAGCTAGGTGAAGGCAATTGTAGAGGCGACCAGGGATGGTTATAACATTTTTGACATTTCTCTCTGTAACTTGGAGTTCTTTTAAGCTAGTGCATTCAAAATGTGATTAAAACTAGTTACAAGTATCAGCTGTTAAATGAAATAGCTGTTATCTTGGCAGCACAAGCAGAAAAGGCGTGCAAGTGTAGGCTTTCTTAATATACTTGCTGAAATGTGTCGCCGGTAAGACGATGTCCATGCTACAAAGTTCTGACTTTTGAGCTACAGTAGGTTAAGGTAACCGTACTAAAGAGCTCTAGGCAGACTGTCATGCCGAAGGAGCTCTGTCTTGTCGTATGTGGAATTTACACAGACTGTATCTGTCAAATCATGTCTTGGAAAAAGCACGCCAATGTGTAGCGTAAGGTTTCTGTAGTGTAGTAGTTATCACGTTTGCTTTACATGCAAAAGGTCCCCAGTTCGAAACTGGGCAGAAACAAGTGCAGGCTTGCTTTATATACTTGCTGCATTGTGTCTCCGGTAAGAGGATGTCCATGCTTGTGAGCTAGGTAAAGGCAATTGTAGGGGAGACCAGGGATGGTTGAAACATTTTTGACATTTCTGTCTATAACTTGGAGTTCTTTTAAGCTAGGGCATTCAAAATGTTACTACAACTGTCAGCTATTATAAGTGGCAGCTATTAAATGACATAGTTGTTATCTTTGCTGCACAAACTTAATATACTTGCTGAAATGTGTCTCCGGTAAGGGATGTCCACCACTCTACAAAGTTCCTGCTTTTGAGCTAGGGGAAGGCAATCGTAGGGGACACCAGGGATGGTTGTAACATTTTTGACATTTCTGTCTGTAACTTTAACAGCTGTTAAATGAAATAGCTGTTATCTTGGCAGCACAAGCAGAAAATGTGTGCAAGTGTAGGCTTTCTTAATATACTTGTTGAAATGTGTCTCCAGTAAGAGGATGTCCAAGCTACAAAGTTCCTGCTTTTGAGCTAGGTGAAGGCAATTGTAGGGGAGACCAGGGATGGTTGTAACATTTTTGACATTGCTGTTTGTAACTTGGAGTTGTTTTAAGCTAGGGCCTTCAAAATGTGGTTAAAACTATTTGCAAGTGTCAGCTGTTAAATGACATAGTTGTTAACTTTGCTGCACAAACAGAAAAGGTGTGGTTTAGTTTCAAACATGAGGAGTGAAGTGTTACAATTCACCCAGTAATCCGAGTTAGTTGTAACGTGAAAGGTCCCCAGTTCGAAACTGGGCGGAAACAAGTGCAGGCTTACTGAATATACTTGCTGAAATGTGCCGTTGTACATATTCGCAGTCTTTGCCAGAGTGAACGTGTTTTGCCAGATTGTTTTTAATGGAGAGCTTGGTTGGTCAGGTCAATAAAAAAAGTTCCTGTGTTCTTTTCAGAGGCGGGTCCGAACAAAGAACAGAGTTCCTCTGCTGACAGCACAAGACCAACTTTCCACTACCTGCGTTGGTGGTATAGTGGTGAGCATAGCTGCCTTCCAAGCAGTTGACCTGGGTTCGATTCCCAGCCAACGCATCGCTTTTGTCTCAAGCTGACCTTAAAAAAAGGTGTCTGTGATTCCTGGGGACCTCCACCTGAAAATTGTGGCTGAAGTAACAGCTGTTGTGGTCATCAAGCAGCATCAAAGGAAGAATTCTCCCCGTCGGGGAATCGAACCCCGGTCTTCCGCGTGACAGGCGGAGATACTGTCCACTATACTAACGAGGAGCTGCGAAAAAGAGGCTGTCGCACACGTTCAGAGCAACTGCAGCTGGCTGCAAACAGTCTTTCCGTTTCCGAGAATGGCCACATGCGTTGTTTCGGGTCATCGCTTAACAGAAGCCAGTGAAGATGACAGAGTCCAGACTCAACCCAATGCGCCGCCGAATGCTTCCTACTACCTGCATTGGTGGTATAGTGGTAAGCATAGCTGCCTTCCAAGCAGTTTTGGGTCATCGCTTAACAGAAACCAGTGAAGGGCGGGCAACAAATTGGAAGTTGTGGTTGATTCATTCAAAGACCAGTGCAATATTAGCATGCACCACGTGGAAGCGCATCTGGTTGTTGTGCGTATTCACAGCCTTTGCCAGAGTGAAAGAGTTTTGAACCAATTGCTTCTCAGACTGATTCGCCGTTTCAAGATGCTGGTGACGCCTGCTGCTCAAAACGGTGCAAATACAACGAAATCCCAGCCAAAATATGCATACAAACACCTTTTGCAAACCAAATGCAAATGTTTTTTTATTGGAAGTGTCATCTGTCAAATGCACTTGTCAAATCATCTAATAATATTAAATAGGAAGTGTCTGATTAAAATGTGTTATTAAATAGTAGAGCTGCATGATGACCAGCAAGTGAGCAGCTGATGAAAAGCATGCTGGCAGGAGTTTGCATCCTAGAATACCCACGGGCGAGCAGAGCGGTAGAGTAGAGGGAGCAAGCAGGCCCAAGGAGGAGGAGATACAGCTCGAGTTTCTCTTCATTATCGCATAAATCTTTCGCCTTTTACTAAAGATTTCCGTGGAGGGGACCCTTTGCGAGTGTTTTGTATTTTTGGGGGCTCTGCTCACGCCAGAGCTATGCAAGAGAGTTAAAAGCAAAATTAATTTTATCGTGGGTTTCGGGCCGACAGAGTCCAGACTCACCAAAATGTGTCGCCGGTTGGTTCCTGCTTTTGAGCTAGGTGAAGGCAATTGTAGAGGCGACCAGGGATGGTTATAACATTTTTGACATTTCTCTCTGTAACTTGGAGTTCTTTTAAGCTAGTGCATTCAAAATGTGATTAAAACTAGTTACAAGTATCAGCTGTTAAATGAAATAGCTGTTATCTTGGCAGCACAAGCAGAAAAGGCGTGCAAGTGTAGGCTTTCTTAATATACTTGCTGAAATGTGTCGCCGGTAAGACGATGTCCATGCTACAAAGTTCTGACTTTTGAGCTACAGTAGGTTAAGGTAACCGTACTAAAGAGCTCTAGGCAGACTGTCATGCCGAAGGAGCTCTGTCTTGTCGTATGTGGAATTTACACAGACTGTATCTGTCAAATCATGTCTTGGAAAAAGCACGCCAATGTGTAGCGTAAGGTTTCTGTAGTGTAGTAGTTATCACGTTTGCTTTACATGCAAAAGGTCCCCAGTTCGAAACTGGGCAGAAACAAGTGCAGGCTTGCTTTATATACTTGCTGCATTGTGTCTCCGGTAAGAGGATGTCCATGCTTGTGAGCTAGGTAAAGGCAATTGTAGGGGAGACCAGGGATGGTTGAAACATTTTTGACATTTCTGTCTATAACTTGGAGTTCTTTTAAGCTAGGGCATTCAAAATGTTACTACAACTGTCAGCTATTATAAGTGGCAGCTATTAAATGACATAGTTGTTATCTTTGCTGCACAAACTTAATATACTTGCTGAAATGTGTCTCCGGTAAGGGATGTCCACCACTCTACAAAGTTCCTGCTTTTGAGCTAGGGGAAGGCAATCGTAGGGGACACCAGGGATGGTTGTAACATTTTTGACATTTCTGTCTGTAACTTTAACAGCTGTTAAATGAAATAGCTGTTATCTTGGCAGCACAAGCAGAAAATGTGTGCAAGTGTAGGCTTTCTTAATATACTTGTTGAAATGTGTCTCCAGTAAGAGGATGTCCAAGCTACAAAGTTCCTGCTTTTGAGCTAGGTGAAGGCAATTGTAGGGGAGACCAGGGATGGTTGTAACATTTTTGACATTGCTGTTTGTAACTTGGAGTTGTTTTAAGCTAGGGCCTTCAAAATGTGGTTAAAACTATTTGCAAGTGTCAGCTGTTAAATGACATAGTTGTTAACTTTGCTGCACAAACAGAAAAGGTGTGGTTTAGTTTCAAACATGAGGAGTGAACTGTTACAATTCACCCAGTAATCCGAGTTAGTTGTAACGTGAAAGGTCCCCAGTTCGAAACTGGGCGGAAACAAGTGCAGGCTTACTGAATATACTTGCTGAAATGTGCCGTTGTACATATTCGCAGTCTTTGCCAGATTGTTTTTAATGGAGAGCTTGGTTGGTCAGGTCAATAAAAAAAGTTCCTGTGTTCTTTTCAGAGGCGGGTCCGAACAAAGAACAGAGTTCCTCTGCTGACAGCACAAGACCAACTTTCCACTACCTGCGTTGGTGGTATAGTGGTGAGCATAGCTGCCTTCCAAGCAGTTGACCTGGGTTCGATTCCCAGCCAACGCATCGCTTTTGTCTCAAGCTGACCTTAAAAAAAGGTGTCCGTGATTCCTGGGGACCTCCACCTGAAAATTGTGGCTGAAGTAACAGCTGTTGTGGTCATCAAGCAGCATCAAAGGAAGAATTCTCCCCGTCGGGGAATCGAACCCCGGTCTTCCGCGTGACAGGCGGAGATACTGTCCACTATACTAACGAGGAGCTGCGAAAAAGAGGCTGTCGCACACGTTCAGAGCAACTGCAGCTGGCTGCAAACAGTCTTTCCGTTTCCGAGAATGGCCACATGCGTTGTTTCGGGTCATCGCTTAACAGAAGCCAGTGAAGATGACAGAGTCCAGACTCAACCCAATGCGCCGCCGAATGCTTCCTACTACCTGCATTGGTGGTATAGTGGTAAGCATAGCTGCCTTCCAAGCAGTTTTGGGTCATCGCTTAACAGAAACCAGTGAAGGGCAGGCAACAAATTGGAAGTTGTGGTTGATTCATTCAAAGACCAGTGCAATATTAGCATGCACCACGTGGAAGCGCATCTGGTTGTTGTGCGTATTCACAGCCTTTGCCAGAGTGAAAGAGTTTTGAACCAATTGCTTCTCAGACTGATTCGCCGTTTCAAGATGCTGGTGACGCCTGCTGCTCAAAACGGTGCAAATACAACGAAATCCCAGCCAAAATATGCATACAAACACCTTTTGCAAACCAAATGCAAATGTTTTTTTATTGGAAGTGTCATCTGTCAAATGCACTTGTCAAATCATCTAATAATATTAAATAGGAAGTGTCTGATTAAAATGTGTTATTAAATAGTAGAGCTGCATGATGACCAGCAAGTGAGCAGCTGATGAAAAGCATGCTGGCAGGAGTTTGCATCCTAGAATACCCACGGGCGAGCAGAGCGGTAGAGTAGAGGGAGCAAGCAGGCCCAAGGAGGAGGAGATACAGCTCGAGTTTCTCTTCATTATCGCATAAATCTTTCGCCTTTTACTAAAGATTTCCGTGGAGGGGACCCTTTGCGAGTGTTTTGTATTTTTGGGGGCTCTGCTCACGCCAGAGCTATGCAAGAGAGTTAAAAGCAAAATTAATTTTATCGTGGGTTTCGGGCCGACAGAGTCCAGACTCACCAAAATGTGTCGCCGGTTGGTTCCTGCTTTTGAGCTAGGTGAAGGCAATTGTAGAGGCGACCAGGGATGGTTATAACATTTTTGACATTTCTCTCTGTAACTTGGAGTTCTTTTAAGCTAGTGCATTCAAAATGTGATTAAAACTAGTTACAAGTATCAGCTGTTAAATGAAATAGCTGTTATCTTGGCAGCACAAGCAGAAAAGGCGTGCAAGTGTAGGCTTTCTTAATATACTTGCTGAAATGTGTCGCCGGTAAGACGATGTCCATGCTACAAAGTTCTGACTTTTGAGCTACAGTAGGTTAAGGTAACCGTACTAAAGAGCTCTAGGCAGACTGTCATGCCGAAGGAGCTCTGTCTTGTCGTATGTGGAATTTACACAGACTGTATCTGTCAAATCATGTCTTGGAAAAAGCACGCCAATGTGTAGCGTAAGGTTTCTGTAGTGTAGTAGTTATCACGTTTGCTTTACATGCAAAAGGTCCCCAGTTCGAAACTGGGCAGAAACAAGTGCAGGCTTGCTTTATATACTTGCTGCATTGTGTCTCCGGTAAGAGGATGTCCATGCTTGTGAGCTAGGTAAAGGCAATTGTAGGGGAGACCAGGGATGGTTGAAACATTTTTGACATTTCTGTCTATAACTTGGAGTTCTTTTAAGCTAGGGCATTCAAAATGTTACTACAACTGTCAGCTATTATAAGTGGCAGCTATTAAATGACATAGTTGTTATCTTTGCTGCACAAACTTAATATACTTGCTGAAATGTGTCTCCGGTAAGGGATGTCCACCACTCTACAAAGTTCCTGCTTTTGAGCTAGGGGAAGGCAATCGTAGGGGACACCAGGGATGGTTGTAACATTTTTGACATTTCTGTCTGTAACTTTAACAGCTGTTAAATGAAATAGCTGTTATCTTGGCAGCACAAGCAGAAAATGTGTGCAAGTGTAGGCTTTCTTAATATACTTGTTGAAATGTGTCTCCAGTAAGAGGATGTCCAAGCTACAAAGTTCCTGCTTTTGAGCTAGGTGAAGGCAATTGTAGGGGAGACCAGGGATGGTTGTAACATTTTTGACATTGCTGTTTGTAACTTGGAGTTGTTTTAAGCTAGGGCCTTCAAAATGTGGTTAAAACTATTTGCAAGTGTCAGCTGTTAAATGACATAGTTGTTAACTTTGCTGCACAAACAGAAAAGGTGTGGTTTAGTTTCAAACATGAGGAGTGAAGTGTTACAATTCACCCAGTAATCCGAGTTAGTTGTAACGTGAAAGGTCCCCAGTTCGAAACTGGGCGGAAACAAGTGCAGGCTTACTGAATATACTTGCTGAAATGTGCCGTTGTACATATTCGCAGTCTTTGCCAGAGTGAACGTGTTTTGCCAGATTGTTTTTAATGGAGAGCTTGGTTGGTCAGGTCAATAAAAAAAGTTCCTGTGTTCTTTTCAGAGGCGGGTCCGAACAAAGAACAGAGTTCCTCTGCTGACAGCACAAGACCAACTTTCCACTACCTGCGTTGGTGGTATAGTGGTGAGCATAGCTGCCTTCCAAGCAGTTGACCTGGGTTCGATTCCCAGCCAACGCATCGCTTTTGTCTCAAGCTGACCTTAAAAAAAGGTGTCCGTGATTCCTGGGGACCTCCACCTGAAAATTGTGGCTGAAGTAACAGCTGTTGTGGTCATCAAGCAGCATCAAAGGAAGAATTCTCCCCGTCGGGGAATCGAACCCCGGTCTTCCGCGTGACAGGCGGAGATACTGTCCACTATACTAACGAGGAGCTGCGAAAAAGAGGCTGTCGCACACGTTCAGAGCAACTGCAGCTGGCTGCAAACAGTCTTTCCGTTTCCGAGAATGGCCACATGCGTTGTTTCGGGTCATCGCTTAACAGAAGCCAGTGAAGATGACAGAGTCCAGACTCAACCCAATGCGCCGCCGAATGCTTCCTACTACCTGCATTGGTGGTATAGTGGTAAGCATAGCTGCCTTCCAAGCAGTTTTGGGTCATCGCTTAACAGAAACCAGTGAAGGGCAGGCAACAAATTGGAAGTTGTGGTTGATTCATTCAAAGACCAGTGCAATATTAGCATGCACCACGTGGAAGCGCATCTGGTTGTTGTGCGTATTCACAGCCTTTGCCAGAGTGAAAGAGTTTTGAACCAATTGCTTCTCAGACTGATTCGCCGTTTCAAGATGCTGGTGACGCCTGCTGCTCAAAACGGTGCAAATACAACGAAATCCCAGCCAAAATATGCATACAAACACCTTTTGCAAACCAAATGCAAATGTTTTTTTATTGGAAGTGTCATCTGTCAAATGCACTTGTCAAATCATCTAATAATATTAAATAGGAAGTGTCTGATTAAAATGTGTTATTAAATAGTAGAGCTGCATGATGACCAGCAAGTGAGCAGCTGATGAAAAGCATGCTGGCAGGAGTTTGCATCCTAGAATACCCACGGGCGAGCAGAGCGGTAGAGTAGAGGGAGCAAGCAGGCCCAAGGAGGAGGAGATACAGCTCGAGTTTCTCTTCATTATCGCATAAATCTTTCGCCTTTTACTAAAGATTTCCGTGGAGGGGAGCCTTTGCGAGTGTTTTGTATTTTTGGGGGCTCTGCTCACGCCAGAGCTATGCAAGAGAGTTAAAAGCAAAATGAATTTTATCGTGGGTTTCGGCCGACAGAGTCCAGACTCACCAAAATGTGTCGCCGGTTGGTTCCTGCTTTTGAGCTAGGTGAAGGCAATTGTACAGGCGACCAGGGATGGTTATAACATTTTTGACATTTCTCTCTGTAACTTGGAGTTCTTTTAAGCTAGTGCATTCAAAATGTGATTAAAACTAGTTACAAGTATCAGCTGTTAAATGAAATAGCTGTTATCTTGGCAGCACAAGCAGAAAAGGCGTGCAAGTGTAGGCTTTCTTAATATACTTGCTGAAATGTGTCGCCGGTAAGACGATGTCCATGCTACAAAGTTCTGACTTTTGAGCTACAGTAGGTTAAGGTAACCGTACTAAAGAGCTCTAGGCAGACTGTCATGCCGAAGGAGCTCTGTCTTGTCGTATGTGGAATTTACACAGACTGTATCTGTCAAATCATGTCTTGGAAAAAGCACGCCAATGTGTAGCGTAAGGTTTCTGTAGTGTAGTAGTTATCACGTTTGCTTTACACGCAAAAGGTCCCCAGTTCGAAACTGGGCAGAAACAAGTGCAGGCTTGCTTTATATACTTGCTGAATTGTGTCTCCGGTAAGAGGATGTCCATGCTTGTGAGCTAGGTAAAGGCAATCGTAGGGGAGACCAGGGATGGTTGAAACATTTTTGACATTTCTGTCTATAACTTGGAGTTCTTTTAAGCTAGGGCATTCAAAATGTTACTACAACTGTCAGCTATTATAAGTGGCAGCTATTAAATGACATAGTTGTTATCTTTGCTGCACAAACTTAATATACTTGCTGAAATGTGTCTCCGGTAAGGGATGTCCACCACTCTACAAAGTTCCTGCTTTTGAGCTAGGGGAAGGCAATCGTAGGGGACACCAGGGATGGTTGTAACATTTTTGACATTTCTGTCTGTAACTTTAACAGCTGTTAAATGAAATAGCTGTTATCTTGGCAGCACAAGCAGAAAATGTGTGCAAGTGTAGGCTTTCTTAATATACTTGTTGAAATGTGTCTCCAGTAAGAGGATGTCCAAGCTACAAAGTTCCTGCTTTTGAGCTAGGTGAAGGCAATTGTAGGGGAGACCAGGGATGGTTGTAACATTTTTGACATTGCTGTTTGTAACTTGGAGTTGTTTTAAGCTAGGGCCTTCAAAATGTGGTTAAAACTATTTGCAAGTGTCAGCTGTTAAATGACATAGTTGTTAACTTTGCTGCACAAACAGAAAAGGTGTGGTTTAGTTTCAAACATGAGGAGTGAACTGTTACAATTCACCCAGTAATCCGAGTTAGTTGTAACGTGAAAGGTCCCCAGTTCGAAACTGGGCGGAAACAAGTGCAGGCTTACTGAATATACTTGCTGAAATGTGCCGTTGTACATATTCGCAGTCTTTGCCAGAGTGAACGTGTTTTGCCAGATTGTTTTTAATGGAGAGCTTGGTTGGTCAGGTCAATAAAAAAAGTTCCTGTGTTCTTTTCAGAGGCGGGTCCGAACAAAGAACAGAGTTCCTCTGCTGACAGCACAAGACCAACTTTCCACTACCTGCGTTGGTGGTATAGTGGTGAGCATAGCTGCCTTCCAAGCAGTTGACCTGGGTTCGATTCCCAGCCAACGCATCGCTTTTGTCTCAAGCTGACCTTAAAAAAAGGTGTCCGTGATTCCTGGGGACCTCCACCTGAAAATTGTGGCTGAAGTAACAGCTGTTGTGGTCATCAAGCAGCATCAAAGGAAGAATTCTCCCCGTCGGGGAATCGAACCCCGGTCTTCCGCGTGACAGGCGGAGATACTGTCCACTATACTAACGAGGAGCTGCGAAAAAGAGGCTGTCGCACACGTTCAGAGCAACTGCAGCTGGCTGCAAACAGTCTTTCCGTTTCCGAGAATGGCCACATGCGTTGTTTCGGGTCATCGCTTAACAGAAGCCAGTGAAGATGACAGAGTCCAGACTCAACCCAATGCGCCGCCGAATGCTTCCTACTACCTGCATTGGTGGTATAGTGGTAAGCATAGCTGCCTTCCAAGCAGTTTTGGGTCATCGCTTAACAGAAACCAGTGAAGGGCAGGCAACAAATTGGAAGTTGTGGTTGATTCATTCAAAGACCAGTGCAATATTAGCATGCACCACGTGGAAGCGCATCTGGTTGTTGTGCGTATTCACAGCCTTTGCCAGAGTGAAAGAGTTTTGAACCAATTGCTTCTCAGACTGATTCGCCGTTTCAAGATGCTGGTGACGCCTGCTGCTCAAAACGGTGCAAATACAACGAAATCCCAGCCAAAATATGCATACAAACACCTTTTGCAAACCAAATGCAAATGTTTTTATATTGGAAGTGTCATCTGTCAAATGCACTTGTCAAATCATCTAATAATATTAAATAGGAAGTGTCTGATTAAAATGTGTTATTAAATAGTAGAGCTGCATGATGACCAGCAAGTGAGCAGCTGATGAAAAGCATGCTGGCAGGAGTTTGCATCTTAGAATACCCACGGGCGAGCAGAGCGGTAGAGTAGAGGGAGCAAGCAGGCCCAAGGAGGAGGAGATACAGCTCGAGTTTCTCTTCATTATCGCATAAATCTTTCGCCTTTTACTAAAGATTTCCGTGGAGGGGACCCTTTGCGAGTGTTTTGTATTTTTGGGGGCTCTGCTCACGCCAGAGCTATGCAAGAGAGTTAAAAGCAAAATGAATTTTATCGTGGGTTTCGGGCCGACAGAGTCCAGACTCACCAAAATGTGTCGCCGGTTGGTTCCTGCTTTTGAGCTAGGTGAAGGCAATTGTAGAGGCGACCAGGGATGGTTATAACATTTTTGACATTTCTCTCTGTAACTTGGAGTTCTTTTAAGCTAGTGCATTCAAAATGTGATTAAAACTAGTTACAAGTATCAGCTGTTAAATGAAATAGCTGTTATCTTGGCAGCACAAGCAGAAAAGGCGTGCAAGTGTAGGCTTTCTTAATATACTTGCTGAAATGTGTCGCCGGTAAGACGATGTCCATGCTACAAAGTTCTGACTTTTGAGCTACAGTAGGTTAAGGTAACCGTACTAAAGAGCTCTAGGCAGACTGTCATGCCGAAGGAGCTCTGTCTTGTCGTATGTGGAATTTACACAGACTGTATCTGTCAAATCATGTCTTGGAAAAAGCACGCCAATGTGTAGCGTAAGGTTTCTGTAGTGTAGTAGTTATCACGTTTGCTTTACACGCAAAAGGTCCCCAGTTCGAAACTGGGCAGAAACAAGTGCAGGCTTGCTTTATATACTTGCTGCATTGTGTCTCCGGTAAGAGGATGTCCATGCTTGTGAGCTAGGTAAAGGCAATTGTAGGGGAGACCAGGGATGGTTGAAACATTTTTGACATTTCTGTCTATAACTTGGAGTTCTTTTAAGCTAGGGCATTCAAAATGTTACTACAACTGTCAGCTATTATAAGTGGCAGCTATTAAATGACATAGTTGTTATCTTTGCTGCACAAACTTAATATACTTGCTGAAATGTGTCTCCGGTAAGGGATGTCCACCACTCTACAAAGTTCCTGCTTTTGAGCTAGGGGAAGGCAATCGTAGGGGACACCAGGGATGGTTGTAACATTTTTGACATTTCTGTCTGTAACTTTAACAGCTGTTAAATGAAATAGCTGTTATCTTGGCAGCACAAGCAGAAAATGTGTGCAAGTGTAGGCTTTCTTAATATACTTGTTGAAATGTGTCTCCAGTAAGAGGATGTCCAAGCTACAAAGTTCCTGCTTTTGAGCTAGGTGAAGGCAATTGTAGGGGAGACCAGGGATGGTTGTAACATTTTTGACATTGCTGTTTGTAACTTGGAGTTGTTTTAAGCTAGGGCCTTCAAAATGTGGTTAAAACTATTTGCAAGTGTCAGCTGTTAAATGACATAGTTGTTAACTTTGCTGCACAAACAGAAAAGGTGTGGTTTAGTTTCAAACATGAGGAGTGAACTGTTACAATTCACCCAGTAATCCGAGTTAGTTGTAACGTGAAAGGTCCCCAGTTCGAAACTGGGCGGAAACAAGTGCAGGCTTACTGAATATACTTGCTGAAATGTGCCGTTGTACATATTCGCAGATTGTTTTTAATGGAGAGCTTGGTTGGTCAGGTCAATAAAAAAAGTTCCTGTGTTCTTTTCAGAGGCGGGTCCGAACAAAGAACAGAGTTCCTCTGCTGACAGCACAAGACCAACTTTCCACTACCTGCGTTGGTGGTATAGTGGTGAGCATAGCTGCCTTCCAAGCAGTTGACCTGGGTTTGATTCCCAGCCAACGCATCGCTTTTGTCTCAAGCTGACCTTAAAAAAAGGTCTCCGTGATTCCTGGGGACCTCCATCTGAAAATTGTGGCTGAAGTAACAGCTGTTGTGGTCATCAAGCAGCATCAAAGGAAGAATTCTCCCCGTCGGGGAATCGAACCCCGGTCTTCCACGTGACAGGCGGAGATACTGTCCACTATACTAACGAGGAGCTGCGAAAAAGAGGCTGTCGCACACGTTCAGAGCAACTGCAGCTGGCTGCAAACAGTCAACAGTCTGCGTTGTTTCGGGTCATCGCTTAACAGAAGCCAGTGAAGATGACAGAGTCCAGACTCAACCCAATGCGCCGCCGAATGCTTCCTACTACCTGCATTGGTGGTATAGTGGTAAGCATAGCTGCCTTCCAAGCAGTTTTGGGTCAACGCTTAACAGAAACCAGTGAAGGGCAGGCAACAAATTACATTTACATTTACATTTAGTCATTTAGCAGACGCTTTTATCCAAAGCGACTTACAAGTGAGGAAAACAAACAAGCGATTCTTCATGAATTTGTAAATAACACAGGAAGTGCTCACAATACAAGTTTCATACATTGCTCAGTACCATAAGCTAGAGTAGGAAGGGAAAAAGGGGGAAGGATAGGGTTTTTTTTTATTTTTTTATTTTTTTTATTTTTTTTTTTTTATGGGGGGATTAAGTGTTCACGGAAGAGGTGAGTTTTCAGCTGTCTCTTGAATATTGCCAGGGAATCTGCGTTCCTGATGAAAGTAGGGAGATCATTCCACCAGCAGGGAGCAGTGAAGGAGAATGTTCTGGAGAGTGATTTTGTGCCTCTCTGTGATGGTACCACAAGTCTTCGTTCCTTTAGCGATCGCAGGCTTCTGGTGGGGACGTAGCGTTGTAGCAGTGTGTGGAGGTAGGAAGGTGCAGAGCCTGTGGTGGATCTGTAAGCAAGCATCAGTGCCTTGAACTTGATGCGAGCAGCAAGGGGTAGCCAGTGCAAAGAGATGAAGAGGGGCGTGACGTGGGCTCTCTTAGGCTCGTTGCAGACAAGACGTGCAGCAGCATTCTGGATCATTTGAAGAGGTTTGATTGCACTTGACGGCAGACCAGCCAGAAGAGCATTGTAGTAATCAAGCCTTGAAATGACCAGGGCCTGGACAAGCAGTTGTGTTGCGTGCTCAGTCAGGAAGGGACGGATTTTCCTGATGTTGCAAAGTGCAAATCTGCACGACCGCGCCGTCTTTGAGATGTGGTCACTGAAGGTCAGTTGGTCATCGAAGATAACTCCAAGATTTCTGGCCGACTTTGATGGGGTAATGGTGGTTGTACCAAGCTGTATGTTGATGTCATGTTGAAGAGTAGGAGTGGCAGGGAAGACTAAAAGCTCAGTCTTTGCCAGGTTGAGCTGCAGGTGGTGTTCTTCCATCCACGTCGAGATGTCCGCCAGACAGCTTGAGATTCGTGCAGCTACTGTGGAATCATCTGGTTGGAAGGACAGGTAGAGTTGTGTGTCATCAGCATAGCAGTGGTAGGAGAAACCATGTGCCTGTATGATGGGACCCAGTGATGTAGTATAAATGGAGAATAGGAGGGGACCAAGAACTGAACCCTGAGGAACCCCAGTGATCAGTTCATGAGGTTTGGATACCTCCCCTCTGCAGGCAACTCTGAAAGACCTACCTGTGAGATAGGACTCAAACCACTGAAGCGCAGTACCTGAGATGCCCAGTGACGAGAGGGTGGACAGAAGAATTTGATGGTTTACGGTGTCGAAGGCAGCAGATAGATCCAGTAGGATGAGAACAGATGATTTGGAGCCAGCCTTAGCAATCTGCAGGGATTCCGTGACAGACAGTAGCGCAGTCTCTGTTGAATGGCCGCTCTTGAAACCAGATTGGTTGACGTCCAGATGGTCGTTCTGTGTGAGGAAGGATGACACCTGGTTGAATACAACTCGTTCAAGTGTTTTTGATATGAATGGTAGGAGAGAGACAGGTCTGTAGTTGTCCACGAGTGATGTGTCCATCGTGGGTTTTTTAAGCAGTGGGGTTACTCGAGCCTGCTTGAATGTGGTAGGGAAAGTGCCTGTGTGGAGAGACGAGTTAATGATGTGTGTAAGTGCTGGTAATAGAGTGGGAGAGATGGCTTGTAGAAGGTGTGAGGGGATGGGGTCTAGAGGGCAGGTGGTGGGATGAGTGGAGAGGAGAAGTTTTGATACTTCTGCCTCCGTGAGAGGGGAAAAGGAAGGGAAAAGATTAGTGGATGAGGAGGGGCTGAGTTCCTGTGTGGGTGGTGTAGAGAACTGGCTGCTGATGGAAGATGTCTTGTCGGTGAAGAACTTGGCAAATCGATCAGCAGTTAAAGATGTGGTGGGAGGTGGTGGAGGGGGACAGAGGAGTGTGTTGAATGTCTTGAAGAGTGAGCGTGGGTTTGTAGCGCCGTTGATTTTGTTGTGGAAGTATGAGGACTTAGCTGCAAGGACTCCATCAGAAAAGGATGATAGCAGATCTTGGTACGAACCTAGGTCAGATGGGTCTTGTGATTTGCGCCATTTCCTTTCTGCTGCCCTGAGTTTGGTCCGGTCTTCACGAAGCGCATCGGATATCCAGGGGTTGGAAGGAGTTGCTTGCGATGGTCTGGATGACAGAGGACAGATACTGTCTAGGGAGGAAGATAAAGTGGAGCATAATGTGTGTGTTGCAGTATTTACATCCAAAGATGAGAATTGTGTGTGGGAGGGAAGGGAGGATGACACAACAGAAGAGAGATGGGAAGGGGAAAGAGAGCGCAGGTTTCTTCTGAAGGAAACATGTGAAGTGGTTGGTGGTGCACAAATAAGTTGCAGATTGAAAGTGATAAAGAAATGGTCAGAGACGTGCAGAGGTGTTACCACAATGTTGTCAGTGATACAGTTACGTGTGTAGATCAGGTCCAATTGGTTGCCAGATTTGTGGGTGCTTGTGGTGATGAGTCGGTTGAAATCAAATGAGGCTAGGAGAGAGAGGAAATCAGAAGCATACGGTTTATCGAGGTGAATGTTGAAATCGCCCAGTAGTACAAGTGGACTACCATCGTCTGGGAATGAGGACAGCAGCATGTCCAATTCCTCAACAAAGGTACCCAATTGACCTGGGGGGCGATAGATGAGTACAAGATGAATTTTGACAGGGTATGTAATTGTAATGGCATGAGATTCAAACGGACAGTTGTTGTATAGAGCAGGGTGAGTTAAGTATTTCCAATTGTTAGAAATGAGGAAACCTGTGCCCCCTCCTCTTCCTGACTGACGAGGGGTATGAGTAAAAGTGAAGTTGTTAGAAAGAGCAGCGGGGGTTGAGGAGTCCTCTGGACGAATCCATGTCTCAGTCAAGCCTAAGATATTGAGAGAAGAGTTAGTGGCAAAGGCTGGAATGAAGTCAGCTTTGTTAACAGCTGACTGACAATTCCATAGGCCTACTGAAACAGATAGAGGTTGGTTAGAAGAGGAGTAAATAGGACGCAGGTTGGTAGTGTTGCGTTGCCTTCTGCGGGTGATAGTGGAGCGTATGCGAGTGACAACAGGAATATATTGAAAGCACATGTTGAGTATGGGAGCAAAAGAGGGGGGGGGGGTACTTAGGTGTCGTGTCGGTGTCCTTGCTCGGTGGAGTCGCGCAGGTAGAGTCGCAGGTCTTTACCCGAGTCGGTCTTCACACGAGGAGGCTGAACGCTTCCGCTGACGCTTCCGCGACAGCGCGTACACAGCGCTCTTGCCGTCTTCAGTGATCTCACGCTTGTCCTGCTTGTTCCTAACTAATCCCAGTTTATATATGCTACAGTCGCTGAGCCCACCCTAACAATTAGCTCAGCAAAAGAGTTTCGCCGTGAATGGGCCAAATCGAAACTACTGCAGGAAGCGCACGTACAGCACTTAAGTTCACAGCCCAGCAATACCAAAACTAACAACCGCTACAGTTCTACTAAATGGCAGCGAATACAAATACAAACAGATACAAATCAAAGCGCAAACATACAACTAAGCAAAGAATCGAACGAATCCTTCCTAGCAGCAAATAATAACTTCGCAATAGAGCAGAAACGGGTATTAAGTAAACACTCACGCGCTCTTGCCGTCTTCAGTGATCTCACGCTTGTCCATTGGAAGTTGTGGTTGATTCATTCAAAGACCAGTGCAATATTAGCATGCACCACGTGGAAGCGCATCTGGTTGTTGTGCGTATTCACAGCCTTTGCCAGAGTGAAAGAGTTTTGAACCAATTGCTTCTCAGACTGATTCGCCGTTTCAAGATGCTGGTGACGCCTGCTGCTCAAAACGGTGCAAATACAACGAAATCCCAGCCAAAATATGCATACAAACACCTTTTGCAAACCAAATGCAAATGTTTTTTTATTGGAAGTGTCATCTGTCAAATGCACTTGTCAAATCATCTAATAATATTAAATAGGAAGTGTCTGATTAAAATGTGTTATTAAATAGTAGAGCTGCATGATGACCAGCAAGTGAGCAGCTGATGAAAAGCATGCTGGCAGGAGTTTGCATCTTAGAATACCCACGGGCGAGCAGAGCGGTAGAGTAGAGGGAGCAAGCAGGCCCAAGGAGGAGGAGATACAGCTCGAGTTTCTCTTCATTATCGCATAAATCTTTCGCCTTTTACTAAAGATTTCCGTGGAGGGGACCCTTTGCGAGTGTTTTGTATTTTTGGGGGCTCTGCTCACGCCAGAGCTATGCAAGAGAGTTAAAAGCAAAATGAATTTTATCGTGGGTTTCGGGCCGACAGAGTCCAGACTCACCAAAATGTGTCGCCGGTTGGTTCCTGCTTTTGAGCTAGGTGAAGGCAATTGTAGAGGCGACCAGGGATGGTTATAACATTTTTGACATTTCTCTCTGTAACTTGGAGTTCTTTTAAGCTAGTGCATTCAAAATGTGATTAAAACTAGTTACAAGTATCAGCTGTTAAATGAAATAGCTGTTATCTTGGCAGCACAAGCAGAAAAGGCGTGCAAGTGTAGGCTTTCTTAATATACTTGCTGAAATGTGTCGCCGGTAAGACGATGTCCATGCTACAAAGTTCTGACTTTTGAGCTACAGTAGGTTAAGGTAACCGTACTAAAGAGCTCTAGGCAGACTGTCATGCCGAAGGAGCTCTGTCTTGTCGTATGTGGAATTTACACAGACTGTATCTGTCAAATCATGTCTTGGAAAAAGCACGCCAATGTGTAGCGTAAGGTTTCTGTAGTGTAGTAGTTATCACGTTTGCTTTACACGCAAAAGGTCCCCAGTTCGAAACTGGGCAGAAACAAGTGCAGGCTTGCTTTATATACTTGCTGCATTGTGTCTCCGGTAAGAGGATGTCCATGCTTGTGAGCTAGGTAAAGGCAATTGTAGGGGAGACCAGGGATGGTTGAAACATTTTTGACATTTCTGTCTATAACTTGGAGTTCTTTTAAGCTAGGGCATTCAAAATGTTACTACAACTGTCAGCTATTATAAGTGGCAGCTATTAAATGACATAGTTGTTATCTTTGCTGCACAAACTTAATATACTTGCTGAAATGTGTCTCCGGTAAGGGATGTCCACCACTCTACAAAGTTCCTGCTTTTGAGCTAGGGGAAGGCAATCGTAGGGGACACCAGGGATGGTTGTAACATTTTTGACATTTCTGTCTGTAACTTTAACAGCTGTTAAATGAAATAGCTGTTATCTTGGCAGCACAAGCAGAAAATGTGTGCAAGTGTAGGCTTTCTTAATATACTTGTTGAAATGTGTCTCCAGTAAGAGGATGTCCAAGCTACAAAGTTCCTGCTTTTGAGCTAGGTGAAGGCAATTGTAGGGGAGACCAGGGATGGTTGTAACATTTTTGACATTGCTGTTTGTAACTTGGAGTTGTTTTAAGCTAGGGCCTTCAAAATGTGGTTAAAACTATTTGCAAGTGTCAGCTGTTAAATGACATAGTTGTTAACTTTGCTGCACAAACAGAAAAGGTGTGGTTTAGTTTCAAACATGAGGAGTGAACTGTTACAATTCACCCAGTAATCCGAGTTAGTTGTAACGTGAAAGGTCCCCAGTTCGAAACTGGGCGGAAACAAGTGCAGGCTTACTGAATATACTTGCTGAAATGTGCCGTTGTACATATTCGCAGATTGTTTTTAATGGAGAGCTTGGTTGGTCAGGTCAATAAAAAAAGTTCCTGTGTTCTTTTCAGAGGCGGGTCCGAACAAAGAACAGAGTTCCTCTGCTGACAGCACAAGACCAACTTTCCACTACCTGCGTTGGTGGTATAGTGGTGAGCATAGCTGCCTTCCAAGCAGTTGACCTGGGTTTGATTCCCAGCCAACGCATCGCTTTTGTCTCAAGCTGACCTTAAAAAAAGGTCTCCGTGATTCCTGGGGACCTCCATCTGAAAATTGTGGCTGAAGTAACAGCTGTTGTGGTCATCAAGCAGCATCAAAGGAAGAATTCTCCCCGTCGGGGAATCGAACCCCGGTCTTCCACGTGACAGGCGGAGATACTGTCCACTATACTAACGAGGAGCTGCGAAAAAGAGGCTGTCGCACACGTTCAGAGCAACTGCAGCTGGCTGCAAACAGTCAACAGTCTGCGTTGTTTCGGGTCATCGCTTAACAGAAGCCAGTGAAGATGACAGAGTCCAGACTCAACCCAATGCGCCGCCGAATGCTTCCTACTACCTGCATTGGTGGTATAGTGGTAAGCATAGCTGCCTTCCAAGCAGTTTTGGGTCAACGCTTAACAGAAACCAGTGAAGGGCAGGCAACAAATTACATTTACATTTACATTTAGTCATTTAGCAGACGCTTTTATCCAAAGCGACTTACAAGTGAGGAAAACAAACAAGCGATTCTTCATGAATTTGTAAATAACACAGGAAGTGCTCACAATACAAGTTTCATACATTGCTCAGTACCATAAGCTAGAGTAGGAAGGGAAAAAGGGGGAAGGATAGGGTTTTTTTTTATTTTTTTATTTTTTTTATTTTTTTTTTTTTATGGGGGGATTAAGTGTTCACGGAAGAGGTGAGTTTTCAGCTGTCTCTTGAATATTGCCAGGGAATCTGCGTTCCTGATGAAAGTAGGGAGATCATTCCACCAGCAGGGAGCAGTGAAGGAGAATGTTCTGGAGAGTGATTTTGTGCCTCTCTGTGATGGTACCACAAGTCTTCGTTCCTTTAGCGATCGCAGGCTTCTGGTGGGGACGTAGCGTTGTAGCAGTGTGTGGAGGTAGGAAGGTGCAGAGCCTGTGGTGGATCTGTAAGCAAGCATCAGTGCCTTGAACTTGATGCGAGCAGCAAGGGGTAGCCAGTGCAAAGAGATGAAGAGGGGCGTGACGTGGGCTCTCTTAGGCTCGTTGCAGACAAGACGTGCAGCAGCATTCTGGATCATTTGAAGAGGTTTGATTGCACTTGACGGCAGACCAGCCAGAAGAGCATTGTAGTAATCAAGCCTTGAAATGACCAGGGCCTGGACAAGCAGTTGTGTTGCGTGCTCAGTCAGGAAGGGACGGATTTTCCTGATGTTGCAAAGTGCAAATCTGCACGACCGCGCCGTCTTTGAGATGTGGTCACTGAAGGTCAGTTGGTCATCGAAGATAACTCCAAGATTTCTGGCCGACTTTGATGGGGTAATGGTGGTTGTACCAAGCTGTATGTTGATGTCATGTTGAAGAGTAGGAGTGGCAGGGAAGACTAAAAGCTCAGTCTTTGCCAGGTTGAGCTGCAGGTGGTGTTCTTCCATCCACGTCGAGATGTCCGCCAGACAGCTTGAGATTCGTGCAGCTACTGTGGAATCATCTGGTTGGAAGGACAGGTAGAGTTGTGTGTCATCAGCATAGCAGTGGTAGGAGAAACCATGTGCCTGTATGATGGGACCCAGTGATGTAGTATAAATGGAGAATAGGAGGGGACCAAGAACTGAACCCTGAGGAACCCCAGTGATCAGTTCATGAGGTTTGGATACCTCCCCTCTGCAGGCAACTCTGAAAGACCTACCTGTGAGATAGGACTCAAACCACTGAAGCGCAGTACCTGAGATGCCCAGGGACGAGAGGGTGGACAGAAGAATTTGATGGTTTACGGTGTCGAAGGCAGCAGATAGATCCAGTAGGATGAGAACAGATGATTTGGAGCCAGCCTTAGCAATCTGCAGGGATTCCGTGACAGACAGTAGCGCAGTCTCTGTTGAATG
Organism: Zacco platypus; assembly: GCA_038088235.1. Lineage (NCBI taxonomy): Eukaryota > Metazoa > Chordata > Actinopteri > Cypriniformes > Xenocyprididae > Zacco > Zacco platypus. The sequence continues at coordinate 20,186,899 of CM076066.1, read as the reverse complement.
GCCGCTCTTGAAACCAGATTGGTTGACGTCCAGATGGTCGTTCTGTGTGAGGAAGGATGACACCTGGTTGAATACAACTCGTTCAAGTGTTTTTGATATGAATGGTAGGAGAGAGACAGGTCTGTAGTTGTCCACGAGTGATGTGTCCATCGTGGGTTTTTTAAGCAGTGGGGTTACTCGAGCCTGCTTGAATGTGGTAGGGAAAGTGCCTGTGTGGAGAGACGAGTTAATGATGTGTGTAAGTGCTGGTAATAGAGTGGGAGAGATGGCTTGTAGAAGGTGTGAGGGGATGGGGTCTAGAGGGCAGGTGGTGGGATGAGTGGAGAGGAGAAGTTTTGATACTTCTGCCTCCGTGAGAGGGGAAAAGGAAGGGAAAAGATTAGTGGATGAGGAGGGGCTGAGTTCCTGTGTGGGTGGTGTAGAGAACTGGCTGCTGATGGAAGATGTCTTGTCGGTGAAGAACTTGGCAAATCGATCAGCAGTTAAAGATGTGGTGGGAGGTGGTGGAGGGGGACAGAGGAGTGTGTTGAATGTCTTGAAGAGTGAGCGTGGGTTTGTAGCGCCGTTGATTTTGTTGTGGAAGTATGAGGACTTAGCTGCAAGGACTCCATCAGAAAAGGATGATAGCAGATCTTGGTACGAACCTAGGTCAGATGGGTCTTGTGATTTGCGCCATTTCCTTTCTGCTGCCCTGAGTTTGGTCCGGTCTTCACGAAGCGCATCGGATATCCAGGGGTTGGAAGGAGTTGCTTGCGATGGTCTGGATGACAGAGGACAGATACTGTCTAGGGAGGAAGATAAAGTGGAGCATAATGTGTGTGTTGCAGTATTTACATCCAAAGATGAGAATTGTGTGTGGGAGGGAAGGGAGGATGACACAACAGAAGAGAGATGGGAAGGGGAAAGAGAGCGCAGGTTTCTTCTGAAGGAAACATGTGAAGTGGTTGGTGGTGCACAAATAAGTTGCAGATTGAAAGTGATAAAGAAATGGTCAGAGACGTGCAGAGGTGTTACCACAATGTTGTCAGTGATACAGTTACGTGTGTAGATCAGGTCCAATTGGTTGCCAGATTTGTGGGTGCTTGTGGTGATGAGTCGGTTGAAATCAAATGAGGCTAGGAGAGAGAGGAAATCAGAAGCATACGGTTTATCGAGGTGAATGTTGAAATCGCCCAGTAGTACAAGTGGACTACCATCGTCTGGGAATGAGGACAGCAGCATGTCCAATTCCTCAACAAAGGTACCCAATTGACCTGGGGGGCGATAGATGAGTACAAGATGAATTTTGACAGGGTATGTAATTGTAATGGCATGAGATTCAAACGGACAGTTGTTGTATAGAGCAGGGTGAGTTAAGTATTTCCAATTGTTAGAAATGAGGAAACCTGTGCCCCCTCCTCTTCCTGACTGACGAGGGGTATGAGTAAAAGTGAAGTTGTTAGAAAGAGCAGCGGGGGTTGAGGAGTCCTCTGGACGAATCCATGTCTCAGTCAAGCCTAAGATATTGAGAGAAGAGTTAGTGGCAAAGGCTGGAATGAAGTCAGCTTTGTTAACAGCTGACTGACAATTCCATAGGCCTACTGAAACAGATAGAGGTTGGTTAGAAGAGGAGTAAATAGGACGCAGGTTGGTAGTGTTGCGTTGCCTTCTGCGGGTGATAGTGGAGCGTATGCGAGTGACAACAGGAATATATTGAAAGCACATGTTGAGTATGGGAGCAAAAGAGGGGGGGGGGGTACTTAGGTGTCGTGTCGGTGTCCTTGCTCGGTGGAGTCGCGCAGGTAGAGTCGCAGGTCTTTACCCGAGTCGGTCTTCACACGAGGAGGCTGAACGCTTCCGCTGACGCTTCCGCGACAGCGCGTACACAGCGCTCTTGCCGTCTTCAGTGATCTCACGCTTGTCCTGCTTGTTCCTAACTAATCCCAGTTTATATATGCTACAGTCGCTGAGCCCACCCTAACAATTAGCTCAGCAAAAGAGTTTCGCCGTGAATGGGCCAAATCGAAACTACTGCAGGAAGCGCACGTACAGCACTTAAGTTCACAGCCCAGCAATACCAAAACTAACAACCGCTACAGTTCTACTAAATGGCAGCGAATACAAATACAAACAGATACAAATCAAAGCGCAAACATACAACTAAGCAAAGAATCGAACGAATCCTTCCTAGCAGCAAATAATAACTTCGCAATAGAGCAGAAACGGGTATTAAGTAAACACTCACGCGCTCTTGCCGTCTTCAGTGATCTCACGCTTGTCCATTGGAAGTTGTGGTTGATTCATTCAAAGACCAGTGCAATATTAGCATGCACCACGTGGAAGCGCATCTGGTTGTTGTGCGTATTCACAGCCTTTGCCAGAGTGAAAGAGTTTTGAACCAATTGCTTCTCAGACTGATTCGCCGTTTCAAGATGCTGGTGACGCCTGCTGCTCAAAACGGTGCAAATACAACGAAATCCCAGCCAAAATATGCATACAAACACCTTTTGCAAACCAAATGCAAATGTTTTTTTATTGGAAGTGTCATCTGTCAAATGCACTTGTCAAATCATCTAATAATATTAAATAGGAAGTGTCTGATTAAAATGTGTTATTAAATAGTAGAGCTGCATGATGACCAGCAAGTGAGCAGCTGATGAAAAGCATGCTGGCAGGAGTTTGCATCCTAGAATACCCACGGGCGAGCAGAGCGGTAGAGTAGAGGGAGCAAGCAGGCCCAAGGAGGAGGAGATACAGCTCGAGTTTCTCTTCATTATCGCATAAATCTTTCGCCTTTTACTAAAGATTTCCGTGGAGGGGAGCCTTTGCGAGTGTTTTGTATTTTTGGGGGCTCTGCTCACGCCAGAGCTATGCAAGAGAGTTAAAAGCAAAATGAATTTTATCGTGGGTTTCGGCCGACAGAGTCCAGACTCACCAAAATGTGTCGCCGGTTGGTTCCTGCTTTTGAGCTAGGTGAAGGCAATTGTAGAGGCGACCAGGGATGGTTATAACATTTTTGACATTTCTCTCTGTAACTTGGAGTTCTTTTAAGCTAGTGCATTCAAAATGTGATTAAAACTAGTTACAAGTATCAGCTGTTAAATGAAATAGCTGTTATCTTGGCAGCACAAGCAGAAAAGGCGTGCAAGTGTAGGCTTTCTTAATATACTTGCTGAAATGTGTCGCCGGTAAGACGATGTCCATGCTACAAAGTTCTGACTTTTGAGCTACAGTAGGTTAAGGTAACCGTACTAAAGAGCTCTAGGCAGACTGTCATGCCGAAGGAGCTCTGTCTTGTCGTATGTGGAATTTACACAGACTGTATCTGTCAAATCATGTCTTGGAAAAAGCACGCCAATGTGTAGCGTAAGGTTTCTGTAGTGTAGTAGTTATCACGTTTGCTTTACACGCAAAAGGTCCCCAGTTCGAAACTGGGCAGAAACAAGTGCAGGCTTGCTTTATATGCTTGCTGAATTGTGTCTCCGGTAAGAGGATGTCCATGCTTGTGAGCTAGGTAAAGGCAATCGTAGGGGAGACCAGGGATGGTTGAAACATTTTTGACATTTCTGTCTATAACTTGGGAGTTCTTTTAAGCTAGGGCATTCAAGGTTACATCTCTTAACATCAGTACTTTTCCACACACGGTAAAAAGAAAAGACACTGTACCATGACAAAAGGCCTATACCTAAGACAAGATGACCTTTTAGGCCTCAGGTCATAAATCTATGATTAAGCTTATAGATGAACCCCTAATACTAAAATTTCTACTACAACAGTAAGGCCTGTTTTCCTGAAGAGACGCTCCAGACATCTAACGGTAGCCTTAAGGATGCATGGCTCAAGAGTGTACCAAAGGGAAGTGTGGGTGAGTGAAACAGATCTGACCTTAACAGGAGCATGCTCGTGCAAGACATCAGATGGAGTGGTATTTAGAGAGTATCAGAGTGGGAGAAGAGATAAAGATTTCAGAGATATTAGAGGAAACAATGGGGGCAGAAAATGATGCAATATCAACAGATTTAAGGTTCCGATATGATAAAACGGTTTTCTGAGATTTCTTATGCACAGGCAGACTTGGTTTGAAATCGATAAGTTGATGATCAGAGATACCAGTGTTAAGTGGCAAGATAGAAGAGATTTCAACCCCTGATGTACACATTAGATCAAGAATTTGACCCATGAGTATGAGTAGGAAAATGAACATGCAGAGTCAAATTAAAACAATCAAAAACTGACAGTAGTTGAGTTGTGTTAGAACAGATAGTATCAACATGAATATTAAAGTCACCAAGTAGGAGAACAGGAGATGTCAAGGAACAGGCGAGGGTCAATAGTTCACTAAGATCGAGAAGTTAGACAGAGTTTTAGGAGGGCGGCACAGCAAAAAAATTATGAGAGAGCCATGAGAGTCAGCCTTTAAAGCCATGAATTCAAATGTGGTGGTATCATGAAAATCAAGTTGTGAGAGTCGGAAGTTGTCTCAAATGACTGCAAGACCACCACCTTTACCGTGAAGTCGTGGTCTAGACATGTACTTATATCCATCCGGTTTAAGTAGATTTAACTGCAGAAAATTGTCAGGAACTTGCCATATTTCAGTGAGAAAAACAATGTCAAGGTTGTTATCATTGATAAATTCATTGAGATAGGAGGCTTTATCAGAGATGAAGCGACAGTTCAGAAGAGCAAAAGTGACAATGTGTAGTAATCAAATCAGATGATGAAGTTCAACATTGCTGATCATTGCCAGTGAGAAGTCAGTGACCTGAATGATATCCTATAGTTAGACCAGATGCATGGAAGAGCATCGGGCTTGGAACAATGGATACTCATGGGGACTTGTGAGCATTGTATATATCGTGGACGACGGAGAATTCCTAGACTCTGGCAGTATTCATCGTCAGATAGTCGAGACGCGGGCGGCAGTTCAAGGCCCTGAGTTGAGCCAGAGAATATCAAAGTTCCATAACAGATGATAGACAAAAAAATGAGGCAATGATGAGAGCAAAATGAGAGCTGAAAAACTGTTGGCATGTTTTATTGTCAGAACAATGTCAATCGTAAGCGAAGACCACGTTAGCCGAACCCCGTGCGTCACGTCACCAAAAACAACAGGCTATGAGGGAGACAACATACCCAGATAGCAAGCAGTTAACAAACCACGCAACTGACAGAGAGAGCGGTAACTCACCCATCTGAAGAGCCGAAAGTGGCGGAAGACGCAACGGGGTAGAAAGCTTGCAGCAGCCCGATGACAAAAATTGCTGTCAACAATCAAGTCCAATTTACCAACGGTAAGGTTTGGAGTAAACCGAAAGCACAGTAATCCAAGTGTAGTGATAGCTGATATAGAAATCTAGTTTCAACAGTAATCCAGTCAATGCAGGAAATAAATTAACAAACAAACAGACGATCCAGGTACGAAGCAGCAACCAGTCGCACACAGCATTCTCGACCCGGAAACGAATGATATTTGTCCCGAAGGCAGCTCTTCGCTCCTGGTAAGTAAGCACCATCTTACATACGTTTGTCTCCGTGTATTGTTCACAGTAAGTGTTAACATTTTGTGCTCCAGGCACTTCCGTTCCCACTGCTGAAGATGATGACGACGAGCTGGTATTTGCTGCATCACAATGTGAAGCACAGCTAAATACAGGTGTGGCATATGACACAAATGCAATAAGAATGTTTTGTGAAAACACACTGAGAAGCATTGTTTTTGAAAAAAAATCTACATTTTTAAATATTTTGTTTACAATACAGAATTGTCACATGATGCCTTGAGTGGGATGCATTCTTTGAGTGCACTTCTTCAAAACCTTAAGGATGTCCAAAGGTGTCAGTGTATTTATTTGCGTTTCCAAACTTATCCGTTGTTAATCAATCACCGAATAACTTTTTCACACCGCTTGCTCTTCTCACTCATGCTTTACCTCCCCCTGAGCCAGGATGGTGGAGATTCGTTGTTCTAATGATTAGAAGAACAGTTTTTCCTTACTATATTTGTGTGCATGCTTCATGCCTGTGGGTATCATTACTTTATACTGAATTCATCACGCCTCATTTTCCTTACTCAACTCCATCTGATCCTCATTCTCATAGAGCTATATTGATTCCGTATTCCGTACATCCATAAAGTGTACACAGTGTTCTTTACTTCTTAACACTAGCACCATTTTCTTCACTATTATTCCGAATTATGATCATAATTATTAGCACTTATCCAAAATTACTGCTTCGCAGGCTATTTGTGGGCTGCATTTATGACATTACTATCAAATGCAACAGTCATCCTTAGGCCTCTGAGTGAACAGTAACAAAAACAACATGTGCCGGTCCATCTCCATCAGCGGAAACGGCAAAAACACCAGATCTTCCTCATCATCAGCCACCAGCTGAGCTTCCAGGTCACTGGAAAGATCATCTTCCACCTGTCCAGCATGAGTGGATCCGGAACACACTATTTAAGGCCAATCAGTGAACCGGCAAGGCAGAACTAGTGTCCCAGCTGAAGCTTTGGTGTTATCCTCCTCAGCCCCCTTTACAGTTTTTCTCGATTGCTAAGACACATTTCTTGAAAGCTGCTCTCCTTTTCTCTAAACTGTGAACACAAAACCCAATTTTCAAGCTACATTCACAAAACCTCAGACTCTTCTTGCAAAACCAAACTTTCACCTCAATCTGTGCTCAAAACTGAACTATGTTGTCAAATCGTGCCCGAGTCAATCAAAATTAAAAACACTACTGAACAGTCACTAAACACTACGTAGAAAAATAGAAAACACAATGCTCAGGACATGAAGCTGGAGAAATAAATGTTTATTGTTCACTGTAGGCTAAATGCATGTTACGAAACAAAAAAAAACCTGTGCATTTAGCACTTGTACTAAAAGACAAAACAGAAATCTTAAGCGTTTGCCACTTGTGTACAGTAAGCCCATGTAAAAATAAAGTACAAAAATATACAAGTAAGTGCATTACTCAGCCACAACGTCATGTCTCCGTACTGGGTCAGGCCACAGGACTTAATCCACATCACAGGCCACATTTAGTCTGGCCAGGCAACGGGGGAAAAGACCCCTGGCATGCCGTATCCAGGCTCGGCATGCCTCTACACCTATGTCACCACTGGCAAGTCCCATGGCTTGCAGGAGATTTACCCTGGTGTAAGGTTGGCGTTCATATACCTTCCACCGCCATGAGGAGAAGAATTCCTCAATGGGGTTTAGGAAAGGGGAGTAGGTGGAAGGCAAAGATTGATAAAACCTTGGTTCATATTGAACCACTCTCTAACCTGGAGGGCTCTGTGAAAACTCACATTGTCAAACAACAACATAGATGAGATGCTCATCCTGCTGCCCTAACAGAGCATCTCGCAGTAGCTGGTGAGTGTTGTAGGGCCCCAGGTTGGCATGATGATGGACAACCCCATGATTGCTGATGGCAGCACATAATGTGACATTGCCACCACGCTGCCCAGGAACACCAACAATGGCCCGATGGCCAATCACATTACGGCCTATCCTTCTCCTTTTGGTGAGATTAAACCCAGCTTCATCCATGTAGATGTATTCATGGGGTCTTTCCATTGCATCCAGCTGAAAAACCCTCTGTAGAAATAAATATAGTTTTGTAAGTGATACGGAAAAAGTGATTTAGGCCACTACAGTAAATCACTACTTAGCTTAGAGTAATCAACATTGAATGTGTCTGGATATATGCCAACCTGTAAATACTGGAATCTTTGCTCTTTGACTCTGTCTGAGTTGCGATCAAAGGGCACTCTGTATAGCGGTTTCATGCGCAGTCTGTTGCGCTTGAGGACACGATCAACAGTAGAAAGGCTGACACTGTTGATACCCTCAAAATTTACATGGTCCTCAATGATCTTCTGCTGAATTTCATTCAGTTTAATGGCATTGTTCTCACAGACCATATCAACAATTAGGGTCTCTTGGTGTGGGGAGACATACCTGTCCTCCCACCCCCATGTGGCAGTCTTTCAATTCTACAAAAAACATGGAGTTACAAAAAATATACATGGAATACTAGGCCTACAAACAGTTAGACCAACCCTCCATTACAATACTACAGTATATTGGTACAGTGATGTACTGAAACATATATTTACTTAAAGTATACTGTGGTACAGTATATAGTATGTCATACAGTAATTGCTGTCAACATTTACATACTGTACTATAATGTCAAAAAAGGTAATTACCTGTTCTCTTCTCTAAATCTTCGGATTATGGTGGACACAGTGAATCTACTGATGTTTGGTTGTACCCTTTGTCCAGCCTCCCTCCCTCATGCTCATACCATGGACAAGAACATGGTCAATCACAGTAGCTCTGATTTCAATCAGATATTACTGTTCTTGGTCTTCGCTGACCACCTTGACCTCCTCTCACATGAACTCTTCCTCTCAGATTTCTATCCATTGTAGGGCCTCACAAACCAGTGCTCCCTGAACTGGCTTACTTTCTATGTTCACTCACATCATTAGCCACAAGTGTGATCAATTTTGAGTTGTTCTGTTCAAGTGGTGACATCTGTGCTTTAATTGTGTTTGACTTTTGTCACCTGTGCTCACCATTATGCAGCACGGGTGCATCACAATGAAAATGTGTTGGCAAGTTGTGTCTAAACAGGTGAAAAGTGCTTATGTTTTGCCAAAAGAGTGATTGATTCAATCAGTGGGTTCAGGCAACTGAGTATTTGGTTCAGACAATAGGGTTTAGTGTTTTAGCAATTGAGAAAAACTGTAATTCACACTCAGCCGCCCACCTCACCTGACCTCTTCTGTCGGCCCCTTTTATTATGGATGCCGCTGAAGATGTGGTTATTTCCTCTTGTCTGTGTTCGCCCAGACTGTGGTAAGCATAGACTAACAGCGGCAGGACTTTACCGTACTGTGCGCAAGGTTAGCTGTGTACGCCAGGGATGTTCTGAGGCGACTGCACGAGGTCAAGGCCAAAGTTACGTCTGTCTTTGGCTGTGATCTTAAGATGGACTCCACAAAAAAGGCCTGCCTATATCCAGAAAATTTGCAAGATATGGATATGTGTGCATGCATAGTGAACCCTTTTTTGACCCTTTCATTTTTCCCAATAGGTCACAAAGAAACTTGTCGGTGCTGCTTCAGGAACAGCTGCCTGGTGCACAAATGTGGGAAATGAACACGGCTAAGTCCTTGTCTCTGTGCTGACAGACACACGAACGTGGACTGGACCCCATGGCAGCTGGCCTGATGAAACGTTACCAGGAGGCGGGTGAAGAGCATGTTTTTGGAGTGGGATAAGCTTGAAGTGCGCCTCGACATCTGGCATTTCATGCGACGATTTTCTGCAGGTGTCACAACAGAGGGTCATCCGCTCTACGGGATCTTCATGGCACGTCTCTCCGTGTGCATCTTTCAGTGGGATCCAGAGGATGTGGCTGCTCTTCGCCGTGCAAAGGAGGGTGCGCTGGCGGCAAAAAGACTGGCCACATCTCAGAAAAGGTGGTCAGTGCTCGCATTACCCGGACAGAGTTGATACTGTACTGCCAGAGGAGGACCAGGGGCGTGGAGGAGACCACCAGATTGATTGGATCACTGGTCTGTTTGACAGTGTGGACGGGAAGGCCACTCTGGGATTTCCCCTGCTGGACCATGAACGGATCCAGCAGATATGGAAAGAACAGCGGAAGCACGTCCAGTGTATCCAAGACCCAGAGAACTTTCCGCTCTATTTTAAGACAGGGACACTGAAGAAAGGCGGTGTGGAGCTCTGCAGCTACAAGTGTGCCCATGGCTCTACCTCCCTGGAGTCATTCCACATCCACTTGAACTGTTTTATTCCAGGTATTGCATACATATTGATTACTAATTTTTCTGAGAAAAATAAGCACTGTAACTGCTTCCACTACTTTAAAGTAATGTCATATTAATAAATGTCACACTCTACAGTAATATTATAGTTCTTTTCTGATGTCATAAGCATTAACAAAGCTGTCTTGCCTTTCAAGTCACTTGTAACTCTGGTTATAATGACAATTTTTACTGCCATTACATAACTATTACATGTAACCAGTTTACTTAACACCTCATGTGTAGTACATATGTTGTACGCATGCGACATAAAACCCTTTTACATTTAACTTTTAGGAACCAGCCAGTGATGCGCATTTTCAGGCACATCTCCTTGAGGGCTTGATGCGTTGGAATGATGACCGAGTGGAAGATGCCATAAAAGGAGCGTCCATCCAGTTATATGGCAGTGCAGTGAAAGAGGCTGTGAACCAGCTTAGCCAAACAGTCTTTGGGAAGCCCTGAGATGAGCATTATTGCCCTCCTGAAGCATATACAGGCAACAAATCCATTAATTTGTTCTTTTGTAATATTCTAAGTTATCCATTTAGCCTTTAATGTACTAGAATAAATATTAAGAACTCTTTCTTATTTCCATTTTACTCTTGTAGGTGAAGCGCTGGGAATGGTGTACCTTTACAGTGCTCCAGAACCCAGAGGAGGAAGACAGGCAGGTGGAGGAAGTTGATGACCAGGACCTGCAAGATGAGGGTTTTGTGGATGAGAACATCACAGTTCCAGTGCTGTATGAGGATGACCCCTGACATGATCTCAAACAGCCCCTTATCTTTGCCTCTGCCTCAGTCCTGGGGAGCAGTCATTGGGCCCGATGGCGTCGCTGGGTGGGACAAGGACCAGGATCTGGCTGGTTACCTGGTGGGTCTTCATGAGACCCACCTTACCTCACTGACCTGCAGGTGACAGACGCCATCCAGCTGTGGAAAGCTCTCCCTAATATTGATAAACGTCGGGTCAACTATCAGCCTCGACTGACACATGGGCGCTTTAAGGCACCGAAGCAGTCCGGAGTCACACCGGGTGAGGAAAGTGTCTGATTGCACATCCTGGGGGTCCAGCACAGTGGCCAAGTGCCAGCCGCTTGGTTGAGGCCATTTGTATGAAGCTGTGTGCTGTACATAAGTCACCAACCAAGAAGGCTGGAGTTTGCACCCCCAGGTGGTCTAAAATTGTCTCTGATTACCACCATATCCGAGATCTGGTGCTTAACAGTCGCAGGCTGATGGATGAGACAATGATCTAGCTGTTCGAGCTAAACCAGAGGACACTCATTCGATGGTAAGCAAGGCATATTATTTGCGGAATACTTTTAAACATTATATATATATATGTATATATATATATATATATTATTGCAAATAATTTATTTTCAGATTTCAGCGGCGGCAGAAGAATCAAGAAACGAGTGTCCTTTCTCAGGGACTGACTCCACCTGACCCAATTGCTGTGGCTGATAAGCAGCTTCTTCCGCTGAGGGAAAAATTGGATGAAGCGCCATCGACATCAGGCCCGAAACATCAGTTTATCCTTCTGTCAAATCGAGAAAGACAGGCTCCTCTTCTGCAACCAAGTCGACAGCCAGCTGCTGCCACCAGGGAGGGCCCCATCGCACCTGCCCCCAAAGCATCAGGAGTTGTGCAGCCCATTTCAGCACCTGGGTCATTGTTAGGCACACTAGTCCTTAACCCAGACATGACTGTGTCAATGGTGATTCCAACTTCTGGTGCTTCAACATCCAGTGCAGGCCCAACTCTATCTGTTCCTGCGTCTGCCGCTGCTCCTATGTTCCGTTGTACCCAGAGGAACAGGTGCTGGCGGGCCCTGGAGAAGAAAAGCATTGTCCCTAAGATATAGTAAACTGGTGGGTTTTTGTTAAATGTGAGCCAAAATCAGAGTTTAACTACTGAAATGAACTTCAACACAACATTCTAAATTGAGATGCACCTGTACATATTTTCATAGCAATGTATATTAAATGTAAACTTACATTATCAAGAACGCACACACATCAAAACAAACTATAAACAGTCTTTGACATCACATGTAGGCAGAGTCAGGGACATGGACGAACAAGTTTTGGTTCAAACTACTTCAAAATAAGAGTTCAACAGGAATTTTCATACAGCCGCCCCCTAATTTGTACAGCAAATTAGAAATCAAAAAGATCCCCGCTGTCTGAAATTAGATACCATTGGTTTCAGTGGGCATCTCTGGTAGCATAATTTGTTTAGAAACTGGGTGACAGTAGACACAGTTTCCAAGTTACATCTGCTATTCTAATTGTTCCGTCGCTGACACTTCTATACACTGACAAGAATGCTGGCCAATCAAAAGTTGCACAACTAAAAGATCAGTATAGGAAAATATACTTCATGTGGCTGATTATATTAGGCAAATTGTCACCTTGGAATTATAAGGTCACCTTTATTTATATGGCGCTTTTTACAATTCAAATTGTGGCAAAGCAGCTTTACATTAATAACTGCCAAATAATTTTGGCTACAAAGAAAATGGTGTCATTGTCCAGCTTATTCTATATATTATTGATTCATTCCGTTGCGAATATCAATAGTTATTAGTCTAGTTAATTTAGGTATAGCAGCACTGCAGAAAACAGTGACGTAATCGTAATCGCTCAGCTCCGTTCACATACAACGGCGCCAAATGCAGGCATATCAAAAACACTGCTGAATTTCAAGCAAGTGTCCCCAACTGAAGCAAGCCAATAAGGTTATATCTGCATTCTGAGCAGATAGAGTTTCAAAGTTTTTTCAGTTAATGGACAAAACATTTGTTTTCAAAAAAGTCCTAAAATGCACGACTTTTTTAAAAAAACATGCAAAATAACAAAATGCAAATAATTTGCTACATTTATATACTGCTGTAGGCTCTCAGTGCGCTTTACTTTTGAAAGGGGGAATGTCACTGAGATGCAGCATCCACCTGGATGATGCGACGACAGTCATATTGCGCCGGAACGGCCCACCACTCACCAGCTAATTGGTGGAGAGGAGATGGAGTGATGAAGCCAATTTGTATTTGGAGAGGTTCAGGAGGCCATGATGAACAAGGAGCCATAGGGCAGATTTGGCCAGGATGCCGGGGTATTTTGGGGATTTTTAATGACCACAGAGAGTCAGGACCTCGGTTAAACACCTTATCCGAAGGATGGTGCTTCTTGACAGTTTAGTGTCCCCATCACTATACTGGGGCGTTAGGACCCACACAGACCACTTACAGGTCTCACTTCACACCACTTCTATAACTAAATTAACTCAATAACTCAAAAGAACTAAATTGACAAATCTCAGAACCTTATAATTCAAAGGTGATGAAATAATGCAATGACTGGAACAAAAAGGACTATCGCAGACATTGATTTTTTTTTCACTATGTCTATGTCATCAACTTCTCCAATTCAAATTAAGCAATATCACAAGAAAGAGGACTGTTTTCACAAATATGAGCATAAATCTATATCACGTCTGCAATTATTTTTTTTAAATAAATGTTCAATTCTTAAGTTTAGGACTGTAGTTGAGAATTCTTTCTAAGGCTGCCCCTTAACAGTTGACTAAAATACTAATAACATTTCAGTTGACTAAGCATCATCTTTAACGTTTAGGTCACTGAAAAAAAACATCCTCCACAATATGGGGTCACAGTATGACAGATCACAAGCAAGGGTCGAAATTGTGACCATTTTGGTCGCATATGCTCCCTAAATTTAATGCGTGCGACCTAAAAATATATTTGGAAGCATTTGTGCGAGTGCAAATAATCATTGAGGTCAGACCAGTTTTCATTTCTCTACAAAACATTAATTACAATGTGCCTGCTGTATAAAGCATAAAATATTAAGCAACTTTAGGCTGGTTAATCTAGCGGTCAATCTCCCTTTCACTGCTATTGTCAAGAGCTGAAGAGAGAAGATGAAAAGAACAGTTACAGCAGGCCTTAACATTAACACTTGAACACTTAAAAGAAAAAAAAAACTAGGGAGTCACTAAAACGTGAGAATGATTTGATCATTTAGTATAAGTGGCGATCGAGAGAGATATATAATGTATAATGTACAGACGGTAACAAGGTAGCGTAGCTTCGAGGAGAAATTGAAACAAATTAGTGTAGCACAGACAACTCCATTTAAAATTGACATGAGTATGTTAACTGAGTTTATTTAAAACATATGATTATACGGTGGCCGAGAGAGCTCAAAGCGCTGCAAATAAGAAAACACATGCAAATAAAAAAAAAACGTGATCATCAGTTTGACAACACATGTGCTGCAAATCCTCACAACACATGCAAACACAAAAACGCGCTGCATATACAAAAACGCGCAACATTTACAAAAAGCGCTGCAAATAGCACAAACCACAACAGAAATGTTCCAAGGCGGACCCCAAAAAGTGACGGACCCTACTAGGACGTGCATCCAAAACCAGTTCAACTCACCCCTCACTTATTCACTAATCCCTATATAGTGTACGGCATTTGAGTGCACAATGTGTTCACAATCATTAAATTAGGGCTGAAACGATTCCTCGAGTAACTCGAGTAACTCGATTAGAAAAAATGATCGAGGCAAATTCATCTGCCTCGAAGCCTCTTAATTCATTTTAAAGCTCACGTCACGTTCTTTCGCAGTAATATTTTTTTAGTGATAGCGCGCTTACGTCACCCACAAAGCGGAAGGAGACGCGTGGAGATAGCGTTGTTTTGATTTGAGGGCGCGGGCTTGTGCGGGGTGCAAAATGGAAGGGAAGAATCCAAGAAGGAGAATCCACTGTCATGGTGGAAAATGAATGCAGCGCGCTATCCAACACTGGCAAAGCTGGCAAAGACCTTGCTGTGTAAACAGGTGTTACACCAGATTCTGTGACCATCGTATTCTGTGACCGCAGAGGGCGTGGTTATCATTATGCTACGTGATATACGCAAATCGCGTAAAAATTCTGACAATAAGCCAAAGAAGATGAAATCTGTTCAAAACTTGTTTATAAATGCAGGTTATTCACATCATAAATGCTCATTTGCTTGTCCAGATTAAACGCAATGTGGTTGTTTGCAGAGTAGTAGTAGTTGCAGAGAAATGTGTTTCCATCATGTTCATTAAACATGCGCACAAACACCTCTGAACCGGTGGCGCGTTCACATTATCCAGAGCGCACCAGGAGGAACGTTTTTTCTGTTTGTTTCAGAATAATATTTATCGAATAATATATTGTGTATATACTGTATATATTATTATATAATTATATATATATTATATATATATACGCGCCAGCGCCGTATGTCAGCGCGCGAATGTCTTTTATCGTCAGAATTTACGCGATTTGCATATATCACGCAGCACAATGATAACCACGCCCTCTACGGTCACAGAATACGATGGTCACATAATCTGGCAATAGGGTCTAACACCTGCCACATCCACGCCATCAGAGCGTCTGTTTTCAGCAGCGGGAAACATTGCTTCAAAGCGCAGGGCAGGCCTCAGTTCTGAGCATGTTGACATGCTTACCTTTCTTCATTGCAATCACATGCTCCTTTAAAGACTTGCGCACACACGCGTCAAAAGAGACAAATATTCTCTTGGATATATTGGCTTAAAGCACTCAGTGTGAAACCATGAATGGACTCTTGTTCCAAGTTCCTGTCCACGAGTTATTGCCTCCAAAATGCCACAATGCATTCCAAGGTTTATGTTATGCCTGAGCTGTAGATTTTGAAACGTTTATTTCTGAAAGTGCACGACTTAAAAGGCAGTGTTTTTGTATTGTTAGTATTATTTATTTTAATGTATATTTTAGTTTTGATACTTTAAAAAAAGTCATTTGAAAGTCATATTTTATTTGTTTTTGCATCTCAGAAAATGCTTTATTTAAAACCCAGAATGTGTGGCACTTAATAATAACCAAATGTTTATTTTTGATAGAAAATATTGTATGCATGTATGCAATATACTATGCACTTAAAAAAATAAAATTTTTGATTTTTTTAAAAAAAGGAAACCAAGTAGTTCATTTTAAGAGATCCACCTTATTTTCTCTTGTATATTTAATATTGCTCTTTAATTAAGCAAAAATTCATTTTATCCGATTACTCGATTAATCGATTAAATTTTCGGTAGAATACTCGATTACTAAAATATTCGATAGCTACAGCCCTACATTAAATACTATAAAAACTGCAAACAAAAATAAACAACTGTACATTATTTCATGTATTTATTATTTTTAATAAAGTGTTTTTCAGTTTGCTAGAAACTCACGCTCACAGATGACGTGGTCGTCGAGCGCTCTCAGGCGGCCGTTATGATGACGTCACATTAGTACGCTACAGATGATAAACGAATATTTTTAAATCATCCACTAAATTATCATCTCTTAAAGTTTAATGAGTTAACAACAATGCCACATATTAAAACACTTTTCTGTTAGTGAAACACATTACATGGAGTTAATGCCTACATAATATATTTTAATATTTTTAGTTTGTGCTGTTGTCAAGTAGGGTCCGCCACTTTTTGGGGTCCCCCTTGAAACATTTCCGTTGTGGTTTGTGCTATTTGCAGCGCTTTTTGTAAATGCAGCGCGTTTTTGTAAATGCAGCGCGTTTTTGTAAATGCAGCGCGTTTTTGTTTATGCAGCGCGTTTTTGTGTTTGCATGTGTTGTGAAGATTTGCAGCACATGTTGTCAAACTGATGATCACTTTTTATATTTGCTTGTGTTTTTTTTATTTACATGAGCTTTTTTTTTATTTGCATGTTTTCTTATTTGCAGCGCTTTGAGCTCTCTCGGCCACCGTATGATACAGTTAAGCAACATCACACGTCCAAGCATGCTACCTTCTACCGTCATGATAAAAATGTGGCACTGATTTCATTTAACCGTTGAATAAACTAGTTAAAATTAAATCACTCACATTTTAGATACAATATTGACTTTTCTGTTCCGTTTCAGCAGGGAAAATAGTTCCAAAGATCAGAGCAGAACCATTACGCATCTCATAGCAACACTGAGCCGTGCTTTAATTACAGAATGATTTAGCGTTTTGATTGAATCGGTTGAGTCAAAGATTCAATGCCCCTTTTTTAAAGAACTGCCTCTTTCTTGAAAGAATCGTTTGAATGAATGACTCAATGACCCACTCATTAGAGGGTCACCTGCCGCCACCTACTGGAGGTTTCATGTTTAAAAGTATCATTCTTTCCAACATTTTTTATTTGTACATTAATTTTTTAAACGATCTCATGACATTATTTAATACAGCTGTGCATCATGCTTGAAGAACATTTTGGTCTCCGTTTGCACTTCGTGCTTATATTGATACTATAACCTACTGTGATTATGGTTGCACTTATTGTTTGCAATGAAGTCTAAGAAAGAACAACGGTGTTATTTAGTCATTTATACGGTTTTTGTTTCTATATTTCTGTATTTATTTCTGTGATCAATTTGTGGAAAAGAGGAGGTCAAAAGTTTTAGAAGCTCATATCCTAATGCATGTACAGTTGTCTTTTATTGCATATGATAATTCAAACTTAGAAAGTTGGGACAAATTTACATAATCAGTTCTTAAAATGGAATTACTGTATAATACAGAATGTCAGAAATTTGACAAAGGTTAGATCAAGAAAACAGAATTTAAATTAAATAAAATGGCATTTAGGAAACAAAAGAGATTTTACAGGGCCCTAGAAGTGACATTAAAACATTTTAAAATGCACCTGCAGAATATTTTTCCAGTCATGCATTTGGTTATTGAGGGTTTTTAAAAAAAAAAAAAAATATTGTGTAAAAATTTCATCTTGTCTCGTCACATCCCTACCTATCCACTGATGTTAGATAAAATAAGATAAGATAAGATAAGATAAAAGATGTTAGATATGTCTGCTATTGTTAGGAGCATATTCAAGTTGCTGGCACTGACTGAATGACATGATTATCTCAAAACAGGTTACAGCAGCATAACTGATCAAATTTTATTTATTTATTTTTTTTTTTAAGAAACTTGCCCTTGATTGCCAGTGTGACGGTCTTGCCTGGGCGGTGTTCTTATTGCACTGTACACTGCACAATGGAGATATATATGTGTGAAATAAGGTTACTGCTGCACGAAGAATACACCAGTTCCACAGCACGTCTCGTTAACTCTGCTGTTTATTCAAAACAATATTATTCTCTTTTAAATTCTTGTTTGAATATTCAATTCAAAGCCTTGTGATCATATAGTGGATAAGTTTCTGAATTTAACAGTCAAAATAAACATTTCCATTGAATTACAAAGAACAGTTCAATGCAATTCTGATCTGAAGAATATGCCACCTTGTGGCGAACACACTCACAACTCCATTTACAAGTGAACAATTAATCAATTAAGCACATTAGCACTTTTTCCGTAACATACCTGCACAATGGAGATATATATATGTGTGGAATAAGGTTACTGCTGCACGAAGAATAAACCAGTTCTACATAGAACACAAAATAACACACGATTACGATTACGACATGGTCAAAATAACTCGACATAAAATGACACATTCGACGGCAAATGCACATCAGCAGTTTCCCAACAAGTTTACACAGAGGTAAATTCACAATAAAATAGTTATTTGTGTGTTTCGATCACTTTTTAACTGATATTTCTTCCACAGCTTTACAAGTGCGACTCACCCACAGCATCTCGTTAACTCTGCTGTGGGCGGCTCTCATTCCACATCTCAATTGCCATGAGCACCCTACAGATGGCGCTGTCTCCATTTATGCATTAATTTAACCCATTTATACTCCGTTACACCAGCAACAGCAGCTGCTTCACATTCATTCACCTCACCATCAGAGAGGTCACCTGCAATAATAATCATTCAACATGGTACTTTTGAGCTGTGATGGTGTCCATAAATGTATTAAAACAATAACAATACTACCAACAGATAGTGTTGTCATCGTAATCCCGGAATCTAGAGCGAACGAGCAAGAGCGCGCGTGCGTGCGAGACAGAGACTGTGTTTCAAACAGTCTAGCGCGCGCACTGCAGAGAGGGAGAGGGAGAGGGAGCGAGAGACCTTGCGTGTGTGTGCTAGAGTGCTAGTGTGCGAAGCGCATGTAAGACAGAGAGCATCCTGATTGGCCTGTTTCTGCAAATCAACCAATCAATTGTCAATGTGGGCGGGCTTTTATCTCTTCTCCCGAACCAAATTAATCAGTTATGTCTATCTAGAAGCAGGAGCACCATGGCAGAGAAAAAAAAAGTATAAGCCAAGACACATTTTACGGCAGACTACAGGAAAGTGTACCCCTGTCTTATAAGTGTCAAACAATGAGTCTTGCTCGCTGCATTTGTAACAGCGACTTCAGCATTGCCCATGGCGGGTTAAATGATTGCAAAAGGCATGTTGAGGTGAGTTGACAAGTTTCATTTCATGTGCAAATTATTATTCAGGCTAGTTGCCAAGGCTACATGAAAACAACAAACTCCTTAGACCTGTTTAAAGTTGCAATGATAAATAAATAAAATCAGTTTACATAAATAGTTGCAGCTTATATAACTAGTAAAGGGGTACCTCCCTGAAATGACTTTTTGCAGGTTGGGATGTCTGAATTCTAGATTTTATTATGAAGAAATTTACCAGACTAAAGTTTCAAATTTTCAGTGTCTAGCATTTGTAATTTTGTTTCCAAATACTGTAAATGCTGTTAACTGACTTAAAAGCAAGTGCAGAAAGGTACTATATTATCTTTCTGACTTCCGGGGCGCGGCTCAGCTGCAGACCCAGTGCTTGTCGTTTATCTATCGTTTTTGTCTTGTTTGCAGTTGTCTTAAGTCTTTATATATTTATTTTTATTTATTTATTTAAACTTTATTGCCTTTTAAACATGAAAACTCGCTGATTTCTGGTTTGGTTGGCGGTCTGTCTGGCCATGTTTGTGATTGCGGCCAGTACGCGAGCGAGTGTGGCTACTGGCGTCCTCATCTACACGCGAGAGGAGCTTTTATTACTCTTATCCGCTCTCGCTTCTGCAATTCACAAATGGATTTACCAGAAGACTGCTATGAACTGGTGAGAAATCTACGGTGGCCCAGTAGTGCACAACACAACGAAATTTAAAAAGCAAACATAAGCATAACATACGCTACCACGGCTCATGATAAAGGGAACGTCTGCCAATTCCACCAAGTGTTTAAAACGAATAATTTGTATTCATTAAAATTACTTTTAACATTTAAAATCAGACATGTTCAAATTCCAAAGCTTGTACTAGGTTTCTACTGGTAAGACTGACTTACTATTTTGACAATACATACAGGGAGGTATTATTTCACCTCCAGTAAGTCAGTCGTACTAATAGGAAACTACTACAAGCATTGGAACATGAAAAAAAAACCTTTAAGTGAATTACAGTAAATAATAATAATAATAAATAGGCCTATATTATATTACCAAACTATATCAAACCTACATTCCCTGAGGAATAAAATGGATGAATTGGTAGCTAAAATCAACAATGACAGAGACTTTAGGCATCTGTTGTGTTTTACAGAGACTTATAGTTAAGAGAAGACAGATTGACATTCTTTTGCAAAGATTAATCAATTTAGGAGGGAATTGCGATCTTATTTGGTGGATCGAAGACTTTTTTAACTCATACTCAAAGAGTAGTGGTTATGGTGTCACAGACAATTATTGTAAATACAGGAGTTCCACAAGGAACCATTTTATCACTTTACTTTTTTCACTGTATACAAATGAATTTAAGATCCAGGATTCATATTTTAACTTATTTATTTAAATACGCGGGCGATATGGCACTTGTTGGCCGGCTCAGTAAAGTTGAATTAGAAGGAGATACGCTGTGCTATAGTCACAAATTTGCTTCAAAATTGGTGTAAACAGAGTTCATTGTAGATAAATAAGAATACAACCAAGAGTTGTTCATTAGTAGGAATAAATTAGGTTGTATTGAAGGGTTAGAACCTTTGATACTTGATGGATATCAAATAGAGACTGTTGGAAGTTTTAAATATTTAGGAACATTGATTGATAGTAGATTGATATTTGCTGGAAATGTTGAGCATGTTTTTAAAAAAAGCAACACAGAGGTTACAACATTTTGGTGTGAGTCAACATATTCTACAGATGGTTTATAAGAATCTTGTTGAGAGTGTCATATGTTTTAATATGACTATGTGGTATGGACTATTGCCAGTTCAAGAAAAACAAAAACTGTGTAGTTAAAATTGCTATTGCAATTATAGGACGACCACAATTGAAGACAACTGAAGGAAATCTGAATGACAACTGAATGAAATCTATCAAGCAAGAGTCAAACAGAAAGCACAGGTTATTATTGAAGATTGTTCTCATCCTTTAAATAGTAAATTCCAGCTTTTACCATCAAAAAGACGTTTTAGGCAACCTTGGGTAAAGAAAAAAATGTGCATCAAATGTCATTTGTGCCAACTGCCGTTAGAATTTTAAATACTGGGATCGGAGTGTGAGAGGTGACTGTCATTTGAGGTTTTTTGTATGTGTTTTGTGTGACGATGTACTTCTGTGGTGAAGCCAAAGACAAATTTCCACTATTTGTGGACAAAGTGACAATTAAACATTCTGTGTTTTCATTGTTATATGGTATGGTTCCAGCTTTTAACAAAAACATTTTCTCAGCTGGGGGCCATTTAAGCACAATAAGAATGTTAATAGTACTATTATAATAGTAATAATACTACCTACCCATTTCGTAGTCTGCTTTTTTGTCTAACTCTTCTCATAAATCTTCTCTTCCTCTGGGCAACTCAATTTAGCAGTTGTTGTAAAATCATAGTTGTCACAATCCTTTCTGTTATCTGAAAGCCATTATTATGCACAGGTATTAAGAAAATGTAAAAAAAAAAAAAAAACCCAACTACAAATAGGCAGATGCATTGGTGCACACAGGTGTGCAATTTGCAGAATGTACAATTATATTAGTAATTACAATTATGACAATTATATATTAGGGCTATACATTGGGGATAACGACAATTATATATTGGGGCTATACATTGGGGATAACGACAATTATATATTGGGGCTATACTTTGGGGATAACGACAATTATATATTGGGGCTATACATTGGGGATAACGACAATTATATATTGGGGCTATACATTGGGGATAACGACAATTATATATTGGGGCTATACATTGGGGATAACGACAATTATATATTAGGGCTATACATTGGGGATAACGACAATTGTATATTAGGGCTATACATTGGGGATAACAACAATTATATATTAGGGCGGCTATACACTGGGATAACGATTCGGTGCATAGCACTGTATTAGGGTCACAGTTTCGGTGCAGTTGGCTCTAATAATTGCTGTTTGCAGATATTTTTTTGATTCCAGCTGTATACATAGGCTACACTTTCATCAAAATTGCACATTCACCAGGCATTGACACACAAGATTACATACCTGATTGAAATTTTACTTTTAAAAGAGGAAGTGGCATCCATCCATCTTCAGGTTGTTTGAAGGATTTGATGGCTTTTGTTGCTCCTTGATCAGGCCATAACAAAACCATTCTTCACATAACAGGATGGTATAATGTCCTCCATTTCAGCATTACCTTCCTTTCAAACAGCTCTGGCCCACATTGTTCTAGTCTTTCACTGTACAAGATACAAACAAAAACAATCTGTATGTTTTAGGTGATCCAATAACAAGCTGTCAACCAAAACTCATCGATTCCAACAAATGAAGGACTTCAGATGCAAAACTCTCTAAAATCCATATGAAATCCATATGACAGACTATGGGGACAACCAAGTGCAACATCTCTTCAGGCCAACGGGGGAGTGGGAACAAATCACACTCTGGCTTGGTTCAGCTGTACTTAGGGAGTCCACCTTTACTTTCTACAGACCACTTGTTCCTCCCCTCTTATTTTGTAAAAGCTTACATTTATTTTTCAAGAGCACCATGTAGACCTGTACTACCACAGTTGACCAATGAATTGACACTTAAGATCTGATCTTAAGTGATAAATATATAAAAATTACTAAACAACAGGTATAAACAGGGTCACATTTTTTTAAAGTACCAACACCTTAAATGTCTCCATACATAAAATTATATTCTTTGTTATATTACTACAGGGGTCTCCAACCTTTTTTTTTTTTTTTTAAATAATTTTTATAATAGCACAGACCAGTTTGCGTTTAAAAAAAAAAAGTCATGGACTGGTGGGACAAGGGGGCAGGTGATTGCGATTAAAACCATTAATTTATATAAATTACGTAATTGTCAAATTACATCTCTATTGTATATGTAGAGATTAAGCATGCAAGTTTGTTTCACATGTTATTACTACATGAACCTGAAAGTGCAAAATTGATGCGAACCAATGTAAAAACCAATGTTTTCTGAAATCGTGTCTATGTAAATTTGGACAGTGGGTCTTAAAGGGGAACCACACAAATAATGCAGTGGTTGCAGTGGTTAATGCAGGTTGCAGCCTGGTATTGGGTCATGACCCGGTGGTTGTGGACCCCTGCATTAAACACCAATGTAGCTGCAACCCTTGAAGCAGAACATTTTGTGAAAAAAAAATTACCATGTCTTTAACCCAGATTGGAAAATCCTCAGTCAGCTCTTAGTGTCTTTCACTGCCATGAAGCATCATTATAAGAACAAATCCATTCCCATAGGGAAGACAGACCTCTCTCTTCCTCAGTTCCTTCTGCTCAATGAGCTTTCTTTTTCCTGGTCTTCTTTCATCCCTTAGAAGGGCTATGTTTAGAAGCTTGGAATCGCATGGACTGTGAAAGAAACCGTCACACACACACACACACACACACACATTTTATCAGTTCTTTTTTCCTTGACAAAGGCAAAGCCATCTCCAACCATAAAACAGGAGTCCTTTTTGGTTGACACAGATGCCCGGTGGGGTGCTGGTATAGTGTGAACTTTGGCATCATCCATCTCAGCGATTCTCTTGGAGAGCTGTGAAATAGGATTGGTGGCATTTCTGACTATCTTCTTCAATTTGTGCAGATGGTTCTCAGATGGAAAAGCACAGATCTCATTCAAAGATGTTCCAAAATTTCTAACGTCTTCTGCTATGTGAATAAGAGAATGGACATTGTACGAAGGAAAGACAGGGCTGTAAAGCTTAGTAGATGTTTTATAAAAGTTCATCAGTAGCTCTTCGGCATAGGGTGTATATGCCTTAGTTTCATCATCAGCGTCCAACAATATGGGCATGGCAACGGTCAGTGATAGGAAGTGGCGGTAGAAGCTGTCAGGCAACAAAGCACGAAGAACAGGTCCAGTGTAGAGTAAGAACTGCCGGAATTCAGTTGCTTTTCATGAAATTTCACTAATTTGCCTCTGCAAAATTTTACACTCTCTGGGACCCCGTTTCAAGAAGACGAGTGAGCGTCTAACCACCCCTAGACAGACTAGATGCATGTAGTCCAAGACAAATGATTGTATGCATGACAAGCCTGCATCTACTAGGGGTGAGAGTCCATGTTGGTGGAAAGCGTAGGACAAATTACTGAATTCCTCTTCTGTTCTTGGCAAAATGTTTTATTGTGGTCGGTAGTTAAACGTAACCCTGTGGTTCACATATTGTCCTTCAATACTGCAGCACTCGTAACTATTGTACGCATTGTGCCCCTTTATGCACTTTAAAAAAAAAAAAACTCTCGCTAGAGCATCACAGATGAAAGCATTGACCTTAACATTTAAAGTTTCACCTTGGAATGAAATTCCATCATGCTGAAGCCTAGTGAGCTCTTCAAGAAATTCCGACATGAAGTCACTCACAGAATTAGGCTTTCGTTACCACAAATACTGCTTCAACAAATGGTTGAAACCTCTTCACACTACACAAAATTGGCCAAATCTGGACACTTGATTTGAACAATGGCAAACAGTCAATGTTAAAATTGAGAAGGACATGATTTTCTCTGGGTACTGTGAACATAATTTCAGAAGCCCAGACCGAAATATAAATATTCACCGCCACACACATCCTGTGCATCTATCCTTCTCGCATCCTTAGGCACCCGATGTCCGTGTTTCCTTAACACAGAAAGAAGCTCATCTACAGATGTCCGTGTTTTGTTCCGAACCGCCCACTGTGCCAAATCACTCCTTAAATCATCTGAGGAGGAGCCCGTTTCAGTGTCATCACTTTCACTGTAACTGTTATACTGCTGGTGATCCAGATTAAGATTACGGTCCACAGTTCTTCCTGCACAATCTTCTCTCAGAATTGATGGTAGCACAAACACCAGCCTTGGGAGCAACAGAAGAATGATCTTCCGAGTCACTGCTAGACAATGCCATTGCTAGAATTTGAGCATTTTGCCTCCATTTTTTTATGATAAGTCGCCTATAAAAAAAAGGGAATGAATTTCAACTGTCATAATTAGTTTATGGACTTAGTTTAGGATTAATCCCTATGGGTGAGATAATCAGCAACGTTATAGTGGGAATGGGATGGCAAAAACCATTCAATTTAAATTACTTCTAGTTTTGTTAAATGAGTTTAAATGTAGGCATGTATAGTAGTCTACATAAACATGCCATGCAAAATATTTCAAAACATGTAAGGATTAATTCATCTTTTAAGTAAAAAAAAAAGAAGCTATGTAATAATATAATGTATTTTCTCAATTTCATTACGTGCGAAGCGCGCTCAACATGTGTGATTGTGTGTTTTTTAAATGAATGCAGCGCACTAACATAGCACGGTGATCATACTGACTGGATCTATCTGGGCATCATCATCATCATTATTATTATCATTATCATTATTAGACACACTTTCCAAACAATCACAATAGAAAAGAGAATTTTTTTTTTTGCTGATGCGAAAAATGATCCTTTCCGTGACTCAAAAACTGCTGTTTGATCTAAACCGTGAGTTGTGTGATCCTTTCAACCACAAAGCCACTTCTTTTAGTCAACTATTAGGATGCAGTCTTTTGTTTGGAAATATTTTTGGTGCAATGTGATATTCAATTAATTCAAAGTGTGACTTTTTTTCCAGTTCAGATTAGTTCATAAAAACAAAAAAACTAATACAAATACAATTTTTTAAAAAAAAGAAAAGAAAGAAAAGTAGGAAGTTTTGGTTCCAGTTTTTCATTTTTCTGAATTAAGAGCAACCTAAATTTTCTGAAACTGGCTCATGGGTTAGATCCCTCTCTGGACTCGGGACGAGAAAGGGAGTCGGATTCATAAGTGTGGTGCCGGCCGTCTTGGCTGAGGGCTCAGATTCGGTGGTGGCGGCCGTCTTCACCGAGGGCTCAGGCAGGGTGGCAGTCATAGTCTGGATGAGAATTAAGAATTGTGACAAGGCACTGGAATGGCGGCCATCTTGGAACGAGGAATGGCAGTGGCCGTGATGGGAAGAGATTATGGAAGGGCAGCCATATTAGGACAGGACCTCTGGCTGGTGGCCATCTTGGGACAAGACTCTGGGGCTGGCTGTAATGCATATGGAGGAACGAAGCTCTTCAGACATTGGTAAATGGCCTCCTAGTCCAATCCAGTGAGATTGGGGCGGTCTCTGGGATCAACAAAGGTCACCCCGGTCCAGTACAGAACTTTAATGATCTCAAAGAAGCGGTCTTGGATTAAACAACAGAATTTATCAGTGAGAGTAAACAGATCAAGGCAGCGGCTCAATCCGATAAATTTCTAGCTCATCCTTTTCTTTTTGAGGTTGTCTTCTGTCATGCACTGAAGAAAACAGACAAGGTAGGTACAAAATAACAGTCTTTATTATAGAGATCAGGACAACAGAGTGGGATTGCAACACCGGTAATCTGGATGGCTGATGAAATTTATACTGAAGACTTAACTGGCAGTGATGCGGTTTTCTTTGTGCAGGTGGTGAAGGTGACAAGCAAACTGAAGATCCAGGCAATCTAATTGCATATTTGAATATGTTGTGTTGTGTTTTTTTAAGAAATCATTTTATTTTTTGTCCAAAACGGTTTAACATAAGGCCAAAAAAAAAAAATGTCTGGCAAAAAATCCCATAAAGCCATGTCGGACGCTGAATGGATTTCATGTCTAAAAAAGTTTGCCAGCACAGGAGTTTGGCCATCAAATGAAGGTAACAGATCTGCTCCTCGACAGAAAAAGTGGCACGACATGTATCAAAGGGTGAGTGTGTGCTTTTGTTATTTCTGCATGACAGACACGACTTTAGTGTTCTCTTCACATTATGCACACCAGCTGTTTCACATTACTGTCACACCCTAGTCTCATCGGTTCACTATAAAAGCTCCACTCACCCACATCCACTTTGCGAAGTATTGTCTTTCCTGGTATAGCAATTCTGAGCGTCTGTTCCTGGTTTTGTCTACCCTTCGCCTCATCCTGTCTGTTCCTGGTTTTCTGATGTTTTCTGCCTGCCTTTGACCTCCTGCCTGGATACTACTACGAGCCTGTCTGTTCCCCGTGGTTATTGTTTGCCGTTGTGTTTACCTTTGCCTGTCTGACCACGTTTTCAAATAAAGCTGCACTTGGATTTTACTCGCTGACTCCTCATCATTACAGTTTCGCCCTATTTTAGTTTACCAAGCCAAGATTTGGTGGTTCCCACATTACTGCAGCAAAGCCAAATCTAAGTGTGGCTAGTTGACCATCTCAGGTTGATGACCAACCCAGCGCAGCAGTGTCCAGTGCCCCAATACCAAGCACCACTGTCTCTGTAAGTGTACTGGCATAATCCAAATTGCATTCTATGAAGACACATTCCACTCCTGTGCAGTTTTTAGACACATTTTGTATTCCAGGAAGTCTTGCCATAATGAAGTAAGAGCACTTACTATATAGTAATATATAATGTATGAATTAAACAGATTTTACATACATTACTGTTCAAAAGTTGGTGGGGTCAGTATTTTTTTTTAAAGAAATTGACACTTTTATTCAGCAATGATGCATTAAATACATTTGAAAACAGATTAAAATAAGCAGTGATTTTAATATTTGCAATATTATTTCCCAGTATTACTGCTTTTGACAGTATTTTAATCTTCTTTCAAAAACATAAAAAGTCTTACTGACCCCAGACTTTTGAACATTATTGTATAATTTAATCTAGGATGAGTTAAAATTATTGGACAGTTATGTTCAACTCTTTCTCTTGTTATATATATATATATATATATATATATACAACATCTATTATATTTCACTGCATGATCGTACAGACACAAGACCCTGGAGTTCCAGCCTCTGTCCCCAGAACCACTGCAGATGTGACCAGTCCTGCAGAGTCTTGCAGTATTGTCTCGGTATGTCATTTCAAATTCTGTTTGTTTAAAAAGGTCATTAAATTTGCATATTAATTGCCACAACTCACTATTCATGCAAAATAGCGCTAGCAGCTGACACAATTCTGAAATTTTTTGGAACAAATATATCAATTTTATTCTATTTCCCTGACATTTTGAATGTGATAACCAGTAGCTTCCTAAAACACTTTGAAGCTGAAAAACAACAATAAAGTAAAGTCATAACATTAGTGCTTGGCTCAGGATCAACTTGATATTCAATTTAAAGAACATGATCCCTTTATATGATGAAATTTATTTAAGATTAAGTTGTGTTATTTTATAATTTTATTATATACTTTTATATATGGATTACAATTAATGTGACATACTACATAATTATAGTCTTATTAGGATGAAATTTCATATTTATGTAACTTCTTAACACGATTATAAGGCCGTACAAATTTGTGCGTATGCATGCTTGGTGAATGAGACCTATTGTTTGTAAAACGAGAGAAGAGAAGCTTTCCTGCTGTTGATGTTTTATATATATATTATACTGGCTTTAAGTCATTACATTCCTTTTTGGATGACAGTAGTGGCTAATTCAAAGTTAAGTTTTATTGTAGCAATACTCACTGTTATACCAACAGTATTTAAGTGAAAACCATAGTTACCTGTAATACGCTTCAATGAGAACGGAATAAGGAGGCGGGAACTGGCGAACGTTCAACATACTTTAATAATAAAATAAACAAACAATAAAACGAAAGTAAAAGGGCCCACACAAACAAAATAAAACACAACATAAAGTCCAGGCCTGGTCCTCTCTCGTCCTTCACTGTTGTCGCTCCTCTTTTATGCTTCCAGAGCTCCTCCGTGAGAGATACGAGACCGATACACCACGCAGCTGGTGCTCAAAACCTCTCGCGTCACCGGCCTCGCACCGTTCCATCACGGCTCTCGCCCGCCCTGCTCGTCACATTACCGTTATAGTTTTATGTGAGGATAGTCTCGGATAAATAAAATGCTAATTAAACAAATGAGCTTGCTAGACTAATTGTTTTGTCTTTTTCCTAAATAGACTGCTCCTTCGGGGGCATTATTGCAAGCTTCATCTGCAGTTCGGCTTCATCGTTTGTGGTCAAAGACCTTGCCACCAGAGGATCACAGATGGATTTCCAACCGGCTTTTTAAAATGGGGCCCAAGGGAAAACCAGAGCTTCGTGACAACCTACAGCTCTGGTATTACCCATCACAGCCAGCACTTACTTACAATCAGGCTCCAGCTCCAGACAGATTTTTTTGTCATGCCATACAAGCTGTGGAGGGTCAAGGTTCTCTGTCTCAATCCCGCCTGCGGACAGCATCAGCTGACAGGAGGACTGCACAAAAGGGCACAGCAGGTTCTGAACATCGATAGGATGTACAACATGGTCACAGAATCCCTCATCTGTACCAAGTGTAAAGCTTCGCATCAGACAGACTGTCCTGCAACAGCTGGATCTAGGCCATTGCTTTGAGTTTCGGGTCATCCTAACGCGGAAGTAAGAACACTTTCATTCCGCATCCAGTTGATAGCCCATCATCACCTATTTTTGCATATACTTTACAAATCAAATATGTAAAATATATGAATGTGTGGATTTTGCTTTTCCTAAGGTATGCCTGTGATATGCGGGTCATTCGGCTCCTGCGTGAGCGTGGACTAGGCAACAGTCCAACGCGGGTCATCAAACAACTGCGTGAGAACCACAGCGAGGAGTGGCTGCAGCGTCTGGCCCAGTACACCACCCAGTGTGTGGACTTTCTCAACCGACCCGGGGTGTTGCCAATAAAATTCCAGGAACCCCCAGAACCTACAGTGGTGCCAAGCTGCAAGTGGCTGCTGACAGTGTACAGCCAAGACATCCTGACAAGGCTGGATGAAATCCATGCAAGGATAACATCCACGTATGGTACAGTCTTAAAGATGGATTCCACTAAAAAGGTTAGCAGTGGATTTTTGTTAATTTATTCTGTTTGCTATTATATTATTATCAGAGCAAGAGTGTCATACTCTACATGGTGTGGTGTTTCATTACACTGCATGCTTCCTGTCATCTACTGCAGATCACTAAGAAACTGGCTGGAACGGCGAGGAGAACAGGACTCTGGCTTACCTCTGTTGGCAACGAGTTTGGTCAGGTGCTCATAAGTGTGCTGACAGCCCAGGAAGGAGCAGGACTGGACAATATGATTGATGGTCTGGTGAAAAGGTACCAGCAGGCTAGTGTGGATCTACCTGCTGTTTTGTACGTGGACTGTGGCTGCTGCACTGAGGTGGGTGAGACCAAGCTGAAAACCAGGTTCAGAGGTTGGCCAGATCTAATGATACGCTTGGACATCTGGCATTTTATGCGCAGGATTGCCTTGGGGTGTACAACTGACGCCCATCAGCTGTATCCTATCTTCATGTCACGGATGTCAGCGTGTATTTTTGAGTAGGATGCGGCTGATGTTTCTATGCTTCGCAAAGCAAAGAGAGAGCTGCTGATACCCCAGTGTTGGCCTGCGCTGACAGATCAAGATGTCAACAAGCATCTTACCAGGGAGCTGGCTCTCGATTGCCGGAGGAGGACCCATGGAGAGGAGACTACCATCCTTCTCTTTGAGCGGCTGCTTACAGAGCTCCTGAGCAGCAAGGGAAATGACTCCCTGGGTGTTCCTCTTCTGGACCGAGAAAGGATGGAGCACATCTGGAGTGTCCAGAAGAAGCATGTCAAATGCATAAGACCCCCCTGGTGTTGTGCTCTATACAGAGCAGAGACGCAGAGCTTAACCAAGGGAGGTGTGCTTCTGAGGACGTACAGATGTGCCAGAGGCTCCACTTCTCTCGAGTCCTTTCATTTACACATGAACCGTTTCATCCCAGGTATGTCTTGGTCACACACACTGTGCGTGTGCATGTGTAAAGAGAGAGCATTAGATGTCTTTGTGTGTTTCTTTAACTCTCCCTAAACACTGTATATTTACAGGGACCAGTGCCAACAGTCTGAACTTTCAGATTTATCTGCTGGAGGGTCTACACAGGTGGAACCAGGACCGGGAGGCTGCTTTCCCTGTCATTGGAGCCATCAGCTTTGCGCAGCTACACAGGAGAACTTGTTCACTGTGTGAACAGAAATTATGAAAAGCTGTTTGGCAGGAAAGTGGTCCCCACGTTTTGTCCCCCTGCATGTTACACCAGTTATTGTTAATGAACTTGCCTCTAAAGGCCTCTAAATTATCAACATGATCAAAACTTCTGGAAACGTGCCCTATGTCTTCTGATTTGATAGTCCATATTTTTTAGCAAGTAAAAGGGCTTTTATTATAATTATGCAAATGTCCACGTTCAGCTCATGCTTCACGTGTCTTTTTACTGTGAAATCTACTTTGATTCTTAGAGAGTAATTGTTATAATAACTTTCATATTGTTAGTAAGATTTGATGAACTGGACTGAAGCAACTTAGGTTTACTTAATTAGAAAAGTCATGTTACATGTATATATCAAATATGATCATCAGGCTTTTAAGGAACATTTATTTGTACATCTCTCAATCATCATTGTATTTAATTGTGTTTGTTGTTTTTATTTTAGGTGAGCTCATTGGAGTGCAGTATCTATTCCAGCAGACTGGTCAGGCACTGCAGGACATGAATCCAGACTCTGAGCAGACTGCAGAGCTCATTGATGACCTCAGTGTGGAGGAGCGAGATGAAGATGAGCGCTTCTGTGACATCAGTGAGGATCACACTATTACAGATCCGGAGACTGTTCTGTCACCACCCTCCTCCACCCTGACACTGGGTTCTTCCACCATGGTCACCAGCAGTGCCACCTCTATCCTGGGCTCCTCATCCCCTTCACTGATCCCTGAACATCCACCAAAAGGCTTGTGGTAAGCAGCTAGGGCCGCCACATAGACCTTCAATGTGGACGGGGATAACCCTGCAGTGAACCGATTCTGCAGGAACTCCAGTACTGAACCAACCGGGCAGTTAACTGGGTCAAGTTGCCTTTTCTGGGAGGCCCGAAGCATACGAACAGCTGTTCGGTCTTGCACCACAGGACAGCTCTGTGGACATACACATCTAACGCCCGCACTGGGCAGAGCTGATTATTAAGTTCCTGGTCTGGGCCCCCGAAGGGAGGGGGACAGAAAGCCTGTAGTACGATGGAACTAAGCACCACTGTGGGAACTTTAGGGATGTACCCAGGTCTGGGGTGTAGAAAAGCCTTCACCATCCCGGGTGCAAATTCCAGACACGACGAGGCAACCGACAGTGCCTGTAAGTCTCCTACCCTCTTCAGAGACATAATAGCCAGGAGGAATACAGTCTTCAGGGTTAAAAAATTAACCGGCACCTCCTCAAGCAGCTTAGAGGGCACTAGGACCAAGGACAAGTCACATGCGGGAACCCGTGTGCACACTGCAGGCCTCAGCCTCAGAGTGCCACGGAGGAAACATGTAACTAGAGGGTGTCTCCCCAAAGAACATCCACCAAAAGGCTTGTGGTAAGCAGCTAGGGCCGCCACATAGACCTTCAATGTGGACGGGGATAACCCTGCAGTGAACCGATTCTGCAGGAACTCCAGTACTGTACCAACCGGGCAGTTAACTGGGTCAAGTTGGCAATCACTGCACCAAGAAGTGAACAGTCTGCACTTCAGGGTGTACAGTTTCCTCGTGGAGGGAGCTCTGGAGTGGAGGATGGTACTCACGACCTCAGTCGAGAGACCAACACCTATGAGCTGGGACCCCTCAGAGGCCAAGCCCACAGATTCCACATTTCTGGGCGGGGATGGCCTATTAGCCTTCATCTTCTTCGCCGGTCCTATACGGATATTTGGATGCTATGGTCGCATCCGGAGATCTTCTGCCTGTATGCCTGCCTGACTTCCTGTTCCCGTCTCCAGGTCGGCCTCCGGCGGTCGACGCCACAGATCTCCTGGGTTTCAGCCACGCCTGCACCCTGCACCCCATTGGGCTACTCCCTTCCTACGACCTCCCCGTCATCCTCGTTCACTCCAGTGTTGCCCCGGTCATCCGAGTCATGCCTCGGTCCCAAAAGCCAGCAGTTCACCGGGCTCCTCCCTCCCTACGACCTCTCTGCGATGCCGCCCAGGTCCGTCAACCGCGATTCCTTACATTTATAAAGCGCTTTTCTGGGTACTCACAGCGCTTCACATAGCTATGTCTGTATGGTTTTTAACTATAGATTTTGCTGACATACAAGCTTTGAATTGAGGATTATCAGCTGTATCAAGAAGCCCATGTTGGGCCTGATGCGTCTCACCGTTATGACACGACCAATAGCATCCTCTAGCATTATGTCATGGTCGATCATCAGATATGCCAGGAAAAGTGTGGGAAAGCATCTGACACCATCTATGCAGTGCACCAACACCTTATCTAAGGAAACAAAAATAGAAAAACATTCAAACAAACTCATTCAAGACAGTTTGTCACTGTAGGATAAATGATAGATGATAAATCGTGCGTGAGTGTGTGTCAGCTCTTACTCTCTGGGTTCCTGAGGGCCTTGTGGATAAATTTTGCAGCTTTGAAGAAGTACTTGCTGATGTCAAACAAGTGGTCATCCATTACAGGCACACCGTAGTAAGTAATGTTCATGCCTTTGTAATATTTCGCCCCTGTATTGATCTTTACTAGAAGGTCTTTCTTTCTTGGCATTCCTAACAAGACCCTCAGGTTCTTCCTCACTGCTGCAGCATTCAGGATGTGTGTAATACCCATCTCTTTTCAGTTTTGCCCGGTCCATTGCTGTCTCTCTGCATAAGAATACAACAGCCTAGATTAATCTTTCATTAAAGGAGATTTGTATTGTAGAATTATATAACTGCATTGTTTGATACCTGTTCATACTACTGTAATACATTATTACTTCATCATGTCATTTACGCGATAATCTAAGTGTTGTAGACTTACTCATTTCCTATGTAGACATTGGGCCAGACCTCAGTGACAGGTGTCGAGTCCAGTGTACATTTCTCAAGGCATTGCTTCAGGTTGATCATGTTTTGATGGATATGCTTTTTTAACATGAAAAACTCTGTTGTCACTTGAGGTTCTGGTTCTGGAACAGTCTTCATTCTGTTTTTTCTTTCATACAGCTCTAACTGCTTTGCAAGCTGTAGTATTCGCTGCTGTACGAGGTGTGAATTGAGGATTGTCAGCTGCGTCAAAAAACCATTGTTGGGCCTGATCCATCTCAAACCTATCACATGGCTGATGGCATCCTCCACCATCATGTCATGGTAGGTCATCAAATATGCCAGAAAAAGTGTGACGGAGCGGCTGATACCAGCAAAGCAGTGTACTAACACAACATCTGAGGGAATAAAAACAGAAAGACACTCATTACACGAAAGTTTATCACTTTAACATTTTGATAGTAATAGATGATAAATGTAGGTATTCCCTACATCGTATGGACCAAATGTCTACATTTTTTTTTTAATGTAAAATTGCAGAATTTGGGTTTTAGGTTAGGGTTTAGGTGAAAGATTATAAAGTTTGTGGAGTATAAAAATCATTATGTCTATGGAAAGTCCTCATAATACACAGAAACTCAATGTGTGTGTGTGTGTGTGTGAGCACTTACTTTCCGGGTTACTCAGGGCCATGTGGATGAATTTTGCAGCTTTACTGAAGTGGGAGCTGATGTCAAACGAGTGGTCATCCATTGTAGACACACCGTAGTAAGTGATATTCATGCCTTCGTAATATTTCTCCCCTGTTTCAACCTCACTTTCTGCAGCATTTAGGATGTGTGTAATACCCATCTTCTTCAGTTGGGCTCGGTCCATTGCTGTCTCTCTGTATAAGAACACAACAGCATAGGTAAGGGTGCAAGTCAATCAGCTCTCTAGCTTGTGAATTAGTATATCATGTACATGAATTCTAGCACCAGTAAAGGATCCTGGCTCACTACACATTGAGACACTGAATCTACTCACAATGAATTTATCAACATGTGGACTGATTTTAAAGCCCATTTGTTAAGTCTCAAGTCACCATTTCTGGGTTAAAATGCTTTATCTATCAGATGCCAAAAGCAAACAATAAACGGAGCTAATGTACATGGTGAGCTGTAAAAAAAACAAAAAAAACAAACACGATCCCAACCTTTACCTCCAAACCGAAATCTCAGATGGCCGGACAGTTATTCATCTTTTTTGAATCATTAAAATATTGGTATCTGGGACGCCATGTCCACTGTGAGATTTTTAAATGTGTGATATAATAGTGTAGATGTAGAATTATAAAACCCCTCTGACAGTGACAGAATTATAACTCAATGGTTTGATTCCTGTTCATACTGCTGTATTACATTTATCACAAGGTTTGGCATGTCATATATGTGGTAGTCTGTGTTGTAGACTTACTCATCTCCTATGAAGACATAGTGCCAGACCGCAGTGACTGGTTCCCAGATCAATGTCGAATCCAACAGGCATTTCTCCAGTTGGGACACGCTTTGAGGGATATATGTTTGTAACACTGAAAGCTCTATTTTCATTTGACTTTCTGTTTTAAGACCACTTGGATCTGGGACACACAATTGTTCTTCATCAACCAGATCCACTTCAGGTTCTGGTTTAGAACCACTTGGACCTGGGACACACAATTGCTCTTCATCAACCAGATCCACTTCAGGTTCTGGTTTAGAACCACTTGGACCTGGGACGCAAAATTGTTCTCGATCAGGCTGCGCTGGGACCACAAGAGGCTCCACTCTGTTCTTTTGGAAGGATTTTTTCACTGCTTTCCATTTTCTTCGGAAGAATGCAAAGATTTTGTTGCTCTTCATCACTTTGGTATTTTCTGATAAAAGAATTAAAAAGAAGTAATAAGCTATTAAAAACATATCTAATCACTGATTAAACATGAATAATTGGGTGATTCTCACAAAATCTTAATGTCAAAAGATTTCAAACCTGAAAATATTTAAAATGATTGCATCAACTAGCTAATTTCCTTTTTAGACTTTAAGAGCAATGTCTGAAGTGTTTGTGAGCATTAATTTTAAAAGCTTTCTGACAATTTAACACCTTTCTGAACATATTTTCCAAAACAAGTCCTTAAAAATCTCATTACCGCACCAGTCTGAAAATGCCAATACCATTAGGAAAGCTAATACAATTTCTCATTTTTAAGGATTATTAACAATTATGCATTAACTTGAAACTCTGAAATAGTATATATTTTTAAATTAACATTTTTATTTTATTTTGGTTGATTTTTCTCATTACCGCAACTTCTGCTGCCATTTACAACCATTTTTTTTATTGAAAGCTTACATATTTTCAAAATTATGTGGCAAACCTTAAAGAACACACTGTTTATATTCAGCCCATGTATTAATATAATATATATATATATATATATATAATATAAATAACCCTAACCATCCTACAATTATTAGTTTTTCTAATTAGAATTTTACATTTCTGTATTCATTAATTTAATGTTACACATTATTCTATTAGACTGAATGGTCTCTCACTATCTCTATCTCTCTCCCTCTGTGTGTGTAACTGAATGGCTTACAGTGTACTGGATTTACTATATTTGTTAATGGCCATTCATACCAAAAGTGATAACAACAACTACAAAGATAAAGTTTAAAAAAATACTCTAAATTTAAAAAGAATAGCAGAGCCCATTAACATTAATAACATTTCCCACATTTGTATTCACATCTCACTAACTCATTTCAAGTGCTCTGTTGACATTCACCTGTTGGGCTGATCTTCTCAGTGGTTACAGGAGAAGCATTCATGCCACTCTGATCGTTCCTACTGCTGCCCCCTGCTGGATCAATCAGATCTTCAGACACCACGTCTCTCTTTTCTTTGGACATCATCTTATGAATATACCGTATCTGTCAGAAACAGTAGTCAAACTGTACCTGATTCACACAGTGTGTAACTGTACAGATGGCGCACTATAAGCTGTATGTGTCTACACGCTTAATATAGACTGATCTATATGCGCTGACACAGTGTTTCTACTATTTGTATTGGTAAACAACGCAAACTCTCTTCGCCTCGGCTCGGATTATCACAGAACTCTGGAGAGTTTAGGAATGCGCGTCTCGTTATATACAGTCTGTTCGATGACGTAGCCAAGTGACGCTTCTTGTTGTAATTCCATAGTTGCCATAGAAACGGAATGTCTACAAAAAGCAAACCCAACCATGCAGGTATGTGCAGTATTTACATGTATTTCAAATACGTATTTAAAATATAAAATAGGATTTTGTAATTTGTATTTGATAGATACAAGAAAGGAGACCAGAAGCTGTTTTTTTGTAATGGATGTCAATGGAGAAGAAGCTTCACAACACTGAATAAAGCACTTTTGTGAGGAACAGCTTATCATTTAATGAATCGACTGCCTGTCTGCTAATTTTCAACATGTTTTACAGTGTTACAGACATAATCAATGCTATATACTATAGTTTTAATTTGAAATATGTTTTCACATATATGGGCGGTATTTTTGTCCGTTTCAAATTTGTTTTTTGTTTTCTTTTAAACATCCTAATTTTGGAGGCTGGCTGATCACCAATCAATTAAGAAATTATATATATATATATATATATATATATATATATACAGATATTTACAGATAGATACTCCAAAACATACAATAACAAAGATAACTGATGGATCCTTTATGGTATGATATGATATGGTACAACTACAGTTGAATGCAAATAGTAAATAAAAAATAAAGTTAGAAGTAATAGTAAATAGTTTGTTGTATATAATATATATAGGAAATAGTATATAATATTATTATTATTATAGTATAATATTATTATAGAATAATACTGTCAATAAACAGTATACAGCAAATAAAATAGTAATGAATAGTATAAATATATAATAGTACAATAATATAATATCACAATAATGTATTGTTAATAGCATATACTATACATATAACAATAATACTGATGGTTTAGCTCCATCCCTAATCCTGACAGTCCTGTCGTAGTCTTCCGGCTTGAAGTGCTCACTGCATAGCACAGAGAACTCGCTTGCGGAATAATCTTCCCTTCTTATAGCTACTTCCCACCGTCTCCTCAACTTACTAACGTTACAGTAATTCACAAAATGTCAGTCACCTAACCGAAACGAGTGCTTGTCTTAAAAGTCGGTTTTAAGAAAATAAAGATTTTATATTTAAATTTCAGGAAATTTAGTTTATAAAATAAGATAATATACGCTAAACTGTAATATAAATCATGTAAACTCAACTTACATTAGCGACATCGCTAGCTATTTTCTGACAGACTCCGATGGCCAACTACTATTAATATAATTATATAATGACCAAATACAACCAGAAACATTCAACCTTACCTGTGAAAGGTTATTCCCCGAGACCTGTATTCAATTGAGTGGTGATTTGTACAGGAAAGAGGCATTTTTCTCAATTCCAGTTATAGCAACGTTGCTCTGCACAATATAGCGGTGCTGTTGACTTATGATCCAGAGGCCAATGGGGCGTCTATGTATTTTATTATGTCTATGTTTCACACCCATCTCCCCCTCCTGGTTTGCTTTTACGTTACTACGCACATTCATGCTGCCTTCACGTGCTATCAGAAATTGATTTGATAATTCCCAATTCTGAAGTCGTGATTGCAAACTCTTCGCATTCAAGAGAACGACCCTGTGCAGTATTTACCAGCGAAAGTTGCATTCACAATAATTCCGAGAGCACGTGAAGGCAGCATAAATCACAATGGCAATCGCGGAGCGGAGGCCTCTCGGATTTTGGTACCCAAATGTTGACAGGTATGGTAACAGGGTTGACAGGACAGTCATTCTTCAGCATACACTCTACATATGTTTACTTAATACTGTAAAGTTTCTAACTTTTTAATTTACATTATATTGTTTTTCATCACTTTGCAAAGCTTTATAAGTGAAACCTTCTATTTCTAAGAGATCTAATGTTTTAAGGGTACTGTATTTAGACCCATGAGTGACGAGTCCATCTGTTTTGTCTGTGTCAGTGTGTCCCTCACAGAACTTAAAATATATGTGATCTCGTTCAATTATTAGGCAAGGAAGACGATCAGATCTTGGTCTTCCTATGTTCATCTTGAAACTTCTTTGTCTTTTAACTGTTGGCATCCTGGTTGAGAGATGATTTAACTTCATGGAAGTGATGTCACTAGAATGTACCATTATTTTTTGGTGAGGGTAACAGGGCTGACATGAAATAGTCCTGTTGAAAAAGAAGAATCATAGCAAGAGACAGACCAAAAACCTTACCCTTATCGGAATAAAAGCAATTTTATTCATTTAAAATAATATTTAATTGACTTTACTATGGTGTAATATTGATAAAACAATACACAGTACTTATGTTTTTAAATCACAAATTTAATTGTTGTTGTAGTACTTCTATGTCTGATTATTTCTTAGGGACACAAAAGGCACTGATTTCCTGGAATGACTCCTCCAGAAAGTAGAAAATACTGATGTTTTCTTTCCTTGTTTTCCCAGTTATGTACAAGACTGGTAATGACTATTATCACTGCATGCATATGACATTAATATTGTGAATTTTAATGAATAAAGAGAAAATTAACAATTTAATTATTTTGTTATATTATTATTATTTTGTTGTTAATGACAACAATTTGCCCGTGTTTTTTAAGCAACATAAAAATTTTAATCGGGATCTTAATCGTGCTCCTCTATTATAACAGTCAAGTTTTAATATTCATTCCAATTCTATGAAAATAGGGAAGTCCACACTACAACTATAGCCAGGGTCTCTTCAATTTCTTGAATTTGAATTGTTCCTGTTTGTGATGCTATTTATGGTTTTAACAAAAAAAAAAGATTTGTGATCATGAATAATGTAAACAACTAATTGTATGAATGGAGTGTTTGAAAGACTAGGCATCAGGATTAATACACGCACGAGGTGAAGCAATCTATGAAGTGTGCCGGGCTTTTTTTGCAACGTGTTGTGTTTTTCTTCTGTGTTTTTTTTTTGTTTGTGTTTTTTGGTTATCAAATGTTCTATGCGCAACCGACTCCAACCGAACGTCCAACGTGAAATCCCTTATTACGAAGTTTTATGATAAGCAGAGCTTTACAGTGTAACTAACAATCATTCTCTTCTAGAGTCTGTGAAGTCCACAAAGTCTGTTACGGAGAAAAGACTTCATCTTGAAATCAGCAGCAAAAAAGAGCTGATCCATTCTGAAAGCGTCCAGCAAATCCTTTGGTCTTCCACAAAGCAACAGCTTGCTGACTGTCTGACTAAGAAGGGAGCTTCTACTTTGCTGCTTCTTAAAACCCTTAGTGAGGGTGTAAGGGAACATAAGTAAAATAACAAAGAAAAAAAAACTAATGATCTCTTCTAAGAGGTGTTACTGTTAATTAGTTTGTTTCTGTGAAATATATATATATATATATATATATATATATATATATATATTAGTATATGTCCTCTTTAGGAGAGCTTTGTCTTCCTCCCTCATAAATGCATTTGTTTTATTTATTTATTTATTTATTTTTAAAAGGGGAGATTGTTAAGTTGAGTTTTTGTCCTGTGCCCTCATGGGGGCGCTGTAGTTGGGAGGAAGGAAAATAGTTGTAATTCTTTCTATGTTTTTCTTGGCCACTTGGTTGTAAGCAGTGTGTTAACTCTGTGTGACAATAAAGTTGCAAGAAAAATGAGAATCTTGTTATCATTCGAGTTTAACAAGTGCTTCATGACGCAAAAACGTTCCCACAGCGTCAATTCTCAACGCAGCGTGAGTTCCCTTGAAAGGGAAATAACAATTTTATAAATATTTATAGTCAATTGTAATCTACAATAATTTACGATAAATTATTATATTATTGTTTATAATAATTGTGTTAACATATACATTTTGATTTATGAAGATTGCAAGGCCATTGAATATCAAACCAACATAATAATAAATGATAATACAATTAAAAGGTAGAAGTCTGAAAGTTGTTGAAGTGATGATTCAACATTCAGATCTAAAATTTCAAGTGTATTAGCTTTAAACATTGTTTAAATGTTATTTCAACACAAACAATAACTGACCTTCAGTCAGCCTTGAAGTGTGTAGGTTGGACGGTTCATAAGCCATGTGTTTACATGAGAACTAAATGACAATGCACTAAATCTGTCTTGCTGTTATTTTTATTATGGGAGAGATAACTAATAAATCATTCTCATGAGTCGATTCTTTCAATGAACCATGTTTAAATTCCCAAATTCCCAATTTCCTATTAGAATTAGCTTGAGAGTCTTTAAAACTATCCTGTATATTAAAACACTAGAAGTCTATGAAATGTCTTCATATACAGTCAAACCAAAAATTATTCAGGCATTATTTATATTTTTGATATACTTTTACTAGTGGGTGCAGGACACTATAGTTAATTTATGTTAGTGAGAATAGCAAAATAAAGTAAACTGTGACATATATTATGCCCAAAAATTCTTCATACAGTGGACTACCAGAAAAATTGATATCACTTAAGCAAAACTTTGCTCAGGTTATAGTGTCTGAATAATTTTTGATTCCAAATTTTTATCAAACATAATTTTTTTCTGACACAGTTTAACTAAAGTGAATAAACTGTATTAATGAATGAAATGAATAAAACCAATATTTTGGTTTGATTGTTGATAGATAATCAAAGCTGTGTGTGTTCATACACATTTAACCTTTTTTTGGGC
Source organism: Zacco platypus (assembly GCA_038088235.1). NCBI lineage: Eukaryota > Metazoa > Chordata > Actinopteri > Cypriniformes > Xenocyprididae > Zacco > Zacco platypus. Next base: position 20,144,944 of record CM076066.1, on the reverse strand, counting down.
ACAAATTTGTACTCATAAGTGAGCTATATCTGGCAAAACCTCATTTTGGGGACCTCATCATTTTTTGAAAAATGGTGGGAAAATAAAGGGTTTTTTAAGTTGTACAAAAACGATATGAAATGCCCCTTTTAGAAAGCAAAGTAAATGTGCTTGTGTCTGTGTCAATCAAAACAAAAGTTACTCATAATAAAAAAAAAAATATGTATTGAAGTAATTTACCCTCCACCCACCCATTAATTTGAATATATATAAATATAAGTGTAATGAATCCGCTCTGCCTGTCTTTCACTTGCCACCAGATGTCGCCCTCTCACTCTATGGACCCTGTCACACGGACTACATTTCCCATAAGCCCCTCACCCAGTCACTAATCAAACATTTGTTTTGTCGGGGTTTAAATGAAGCATTGAAGACCTGCCTCCCCGATGCAGAATTTAATTGTAGTCTTAAGGACTTTATGGACTATGCGCTGCTTTTGTCTGGGTCACCGTTCACGGTGCGAGAAGCTGAGCCTGAACGGGCACAGCCACCATTTCAGTCAGCCTCGAGTTCGCCTAATTCAGTGTTAAATTAACAATTCTGCCCTGCGATTCCCCCACCTGAGTTCAGTCACAACATGGCGGTCACCACCATGCCTGCGCACAAAATGGCCGCCGATCCAGAGTCACAGCATGCCGCAGCTGTTCGTCGCAGGTCATCCTAGTTAATTGTGAATCAAGTCAAGTCATTCCAGATCGACGTGAATCAAGTCAAGTCATTCTAGTTCATTGTGAACCAAGTCAGGTCGTCCTAGACCAATGTGAGTCAAGTCAAGTCATCCTAGATCATCACGAGTCAAGTCAAGTCACCCTAGTTCAGCGTGAGTCAAGTCAAATCATCGCAGAATCAAGCCAGGTCATCGCTGTTCACTGTGAATCAAGCCAAGTCATTGCAAAGGACTGTGAATCAAGCCAAGTCATCGCAGATCATCGTGAACCAAGTCGAGTCACCATCAAACATCTCCAACCCCGACGTAAGCGCAAGCCGCGCTGTAAAAAGGCTGCTTCAGCGCTCTACGAACCTGCTCCAGTGCACATCAGTCCAGCAATCCACAGTTCAAACCATGCCTGTCAAACAGCCAACGGTTCAAGCCATGCCAGCTCACCAATCCACAGTTCAAGCCACACCTGCCCAGCAGCCCACGGCTCAAACCACGCCAATCCGGCAGCCAACAGTTCAAGCCACGCCTGTCCAGCCTCAGTCGGCTCACGTCATGCCTGAATTATAAACATACAGTAGTGGCCAAAAGTGATGTTGTGCTTGAAGAGTGTAAAACATTTGTATGTGTTCTGCATTTGAATTATTTGATTTTTAATAACACAAGGAAACATGATTATTGAGAATTATTAATAACTTTATACAGTAGTCTTATGAAAAAATACTACAGTAATTTAAAGTAAATACTATATTATATTATAGTTCAAAAGCACTTGAATTAATTTGTTGTGGTAATATAACAACGATAGTAATATAAACAAAGTAGGCCTACTTTACCTAAAAATGTACATTTATAGGGTACAATTGTAATCTATATATACAATACACTACAGTTTACTGTAGTAAAAACTTAAGTATACTGCAGTATTTATTACAGTTTATTACTTACTTATTCACTATAGTTAATAATACTATATACTATAGCATTCATTAACAAAGTGATGTAAATACTATAATATATACAGTATACAGTTATTTAAGTGGTTTTTTTTAAATATTCAATATTTTAAGTATTTAATATTTCAATATTATTAAGTATTGTTAAAAACACTATATAGTATTTACCTACACTCCGTGCTAAGTTGTAGTTTGCCTCTTTTGCCAAATAAAACTGTCAATGAAATACCTTAACTAAGTTTATTTAGTGTTTTTCTCTTCCCAATGTAACATGTTCCTCATGGTTTTATTAAGGTTGTAGGATCATTAAACGCATATATTGTGAAAATTATGTATGGAAAATTAAAACATTTCACAGTATTAAATTTGTTACGTTTTAAATATTCACCTGTTGAGCTGTTCTCCATCGCTGCAACAGTCGCTAGTTTTCGCCATGAAGCTCAGTAACATCTCACAATCGATTTCCAGTGTTTGATCACGGTAAAATCTTTGCATCTGATCGGATTCGTACGGTGGCCGAGAGAGCTCAACGCACTGCGAATAAGAAAACACATGCAAATAAAAAAAAAACGTGATCATCAGTTTGACAACACATGTGCTGCAAATCTTCACAACACATGCAAACTCAAAAACGCGCTGCATATTCAAAAACGCGCTGCATATGCAAAAACGCGCTACATTTACAAAAAGCGCTGCAAAGAGCACAAACCACAACAGAAATGTTTCAAGGGGGAACCCAAAAAGTGGCGGACCCTACTTGACAACAGCACAGACTAAAAAATATTAAAATATATTATGTAGGCATTAATTCAATGTAATGTGTTTCACTAACAGAAAAGTGTTTTAATATGTGGCATTGTTGTTAACTCATTAAACTTTAAGAGATGATAATTTAGTGAATGATTTAAAAATATTCGTTAATCATCTGTAGCATACTAATGTGACGTCATCATAACGGCCGTCTGAGAGCGCTCGACGACCACGTCATCTGTGAGCGTGAGTTTCTAACTGAAAAACACTTAAAAATTTTAAAAATATTAAAAATAATAAATACATGAAATAATGTACAGTTGTTTATTTTTGTTTGCAGTTTTTATTGTATTTCATGATTGTGAACACATTGTGCACTCAAATGCCATACACTATATAGGGATTAGTGAATAAGTGAAGGGTGAGTTGAACTGGTTTTGGACGCACGTCCTAGTAGGGTCCGTCACTTTTTGGGGTCCGCCTTGAAACATTTCCGTTGTGGTTTGTGCTCTTTGCAGCGCTTTTTGTAAATGTAGTGCGTTTTTGCATATACAGCGCGTTTTTGAGTTTGCATGTGTTGTGAGGATTTGCAGTGCGTTGAGCTCTCTCGGCCACCGTAGATTCGCACTGAACTGAAGACGATAATTACACGAGCTTGAATGACAGAACCGCGGCCACGGACTCGGAGCTCGGAATATTTTTTCCTGTGAAGTCACAGAGGCAGTGAAGTTCGCGAGGCTTATGCTAAGCTTCACACGCGCTAATTGACCGTGCGCAAAGACCCGCCCCCTTTAGTTACGGTTGCCATACGCTCTCACGGCACACATCATGTTCTCACGCGGTGAAAAATACATCGCTGAGCAAAGAGGACACTGACAACATATGAAACAGTTCCTTATTTAAAATATTATAATTTTTTTTTTAAAGAAGTTTAAACAATAAATAGCGCCTAGTGTCTCTTTAATGTGTCGTGACAGATCGCTGTAGCTCCTGTGAACCGATCATCTCTTCATACTAGTTCATTTAGAGCATCAAATTAACATGAATGAACATCAGAAGGAATGTTGTTTCAAGCCGAAAGATGTGAGTACAATCTAAACCCGAATTTTGTGTTAATGATAATAAACTTTTAAAAACTGTTGTCATAACTAAATCAAATTAGTTGTTTGCACTAATCAGATGAAGTATTGACTGCAATGATCAGTCAGATCAAGCTGTGATAACTGAATGTTAGGCTTGGGGCCCACTGAAACAGAGCGGCTGTTTGAAGAGTTGCTGGTCATGGCCGACACTACACACTAAACATGGATTTTTGAAAGAAACCGTGAGTATATAAATCTTATCTTACTGACTATAGTGATTACCCTAAAACCGATCCGATGTTAATTGAGCGCTAAAAATGTGACTTAGTGTTAATGTGCCGCTCGACGTTAGTTTTTTAGTTTTTAGTTTTTAGTTTTTAGTTAGTTTTTTTTTTTTTCTTCGTCTTTCGGTTCACAGATTAGCTAACGTTAACATTTAAATTTGCTGTTTCTATTAGGTCACAGTCTATAACAGTAGCCAGTGTGTTCACTGTGTAAGTAACTATGCATTTCATTGTTTTTTTATGTCTGTTCATATCAGCATAACATTTTGACGAGGGCATTGCTGTTTGTTAAAGGAAATTCCAGGGTATTAAGACTTGTATGGCTAAATATAAAGTAAATGAGATCTCTTATCGAAATATGTAGTAGAAAACCCATGAAAGATTTAAGTTATTTAAAAAGTCCACATTTTTGTACATATCTTAGACAACAGGGGGCACCTGTAATGAAGAGTCAGCGGGTAGAGATCCAAATGCAGTTTATTAAAAGACGTAGTCAAACAGGCAATGGTCACAGATCAGCAAACAGGATTATAGGAGACAAAACAGGATAGTGGTCAGAGGTACAGGCAGTAGTCAAGGCAGGCAGCAAGAATCAAACACAGGGTAAAACAGACAGGAACAAGAACAAGAACAAGAACAAGAACAAGAACAAGAACAAGAACAAGAACAAGAACAAGAACAAGAACACGGGGAATAATGCTCGGAATAGTCTGTGGTTAACAAAACAATACTTCACAAAGGCTGGATGTGTGAGTGGTGTTTTTATAGTGGAGTGATGTGAATCAGGTGTGATAGCAATCAGTCCTCAGGTAATGTGCTACAGCTGGCGGAGGGATCAGTGACTGGATGAGGGGATTCTGGGAAATGTAGTCCGTGTGACTGAATGTGAGTGCGAGTGAGTGAGTGTCCATTGTGAAGTGCCCTCTAGTGATTGACTCAGGTATTTTACATTTACATTTACATTTAGTCATTTAGCAGATGCTTTTATCCAAAGTGACTTACAAGTGAGGAATACAAACAAGCGATTCTTCATGAATTGGCAAATAGACACAGGAAGTGCTCACAATACAAGTTTCATACATTGCTCAGTACCATAAGCTAGAGTAGGAAGGGAAAAGGGAAGGATAGGGTTTTTTTGGGGGGTTTTTTATGAAGGGATTAAGTGTTCACGGAAGAGATGAGTTTTCAGCTGTCTCTTGAATATTGCCAGGGATTCTGCGTTCCTGATGAAAGTAGGGAGATCATTCCACCAGCGGGGAGCAGTGAACGAGAATGTTTTGACTGATAATCGTGACAGCACCCTTATTTTAGGTGCGCAGTGCATTCTGCGTCGATGACGTCAAATGGTTGCACGCTAGATGTTGCAATTTTTACTGCAACACAAGTCGGACTGAGGCAAACACAGAATGTTGGGTCTGGGTCTTCTACAGACATCATAAAATGTTGTGGACAAATACATGTGCACGAAATAACAAAATACAGACTATTAGGTGACATTTCATTCGTTGTCGGTTAGAAAAATAGAAATGACAACTTGTAATGTAACCACTTAATCCATGCCACTTTTTATAGTCAAGTCAAGTCATCTTTATTTATATAGCGCTTTTTTACAATGCAAATTGTGGCAAAGCAGCTTTACATTAATAATTGGCAAATCATTTTGACTGCACAACAGCTCCCAAAGAAAATGGTGTCATTGTCCAGCTTATTCTATATATTATTGATTCATTCCATTGCAAATATCAATAGTTATTAGTCTAGTTAATTTATGTATATCAGCACTGGAGAAAACAGTGACGTAATCGTCCGGCTCAGCTCAGTTCACATACAACGGCGCCAAATGCAGGCATATCAAAAACACTGCTGAATTTCAAGCAAGTGTCCCCAACTTAAGCAAGCCAAAGGCAACAGCGGCAAGGAACTAAAACTCCAACAAATGGAGAAAAAAACCTTAGTCGGGGGGCCAGTTCTCCTCTGGCCAACAGTGAACACTTGTCCGATACTCAGGCAGAGTTACAGGTCATTAAACCGATCTGGAATCGCAACAGTCAATATATATTTATATTTTATCCAGTTCCATCTAGTTTAAGATCTTTTTGATCATGCCGGTATGGGACGGTTTGTTGGGAAATGTGCCACTGGCTGATGAGTCCGTAAGGTCTTCACAAAGGATGAGCTAGTTCACACAGTCTCCGCCGACACCACAGGGCCACACTGCTGCCGCACACAGGCACAGGTTCGGACACGGCCCGGATCCAGCCAATCACGTTAATTGGTAAACCTCGGGATAAGCAGAGAGACAAAAATTAGCGTAGACGCCATTCTTCTTCAGATGTAACAAGTACATCTGGTGTTATAGGAAGTGTTCCCGGTTCCGGCTGACCTGATCTATGCAGTCTAACAATCCTTTAACGGATATGAAGACAAAAATTGATAGTGCGTCATGTGTATGCCAGGTTAAATAGATGCGTTTTTAGTCTAGATTTAAACTGACAGAGTGTGTCTGCTTCCCGAACAATGCTAGGAAGATTGTTCCAGAGTTTAGGTGCCAAATAGGAAAAGGATCTACCGCCTGCGGTTGATTTTGATATTCTAGGTATTAACAACTGGCCAGAATTCTGAGATCGTAATAGACGCGAAGGACTATAATGCATTAAGAGCTCACTCAGATACTGGGGAGCTAAGCCATTTAGTGCTTTGTAAGTAATTAGCAAGATTTTAAAATCTATTTGATGTTTAATAGGGAGCCAGTGCAGTTTTGACAGAACCGGGCTAATATGTTCATACTTCCTGGTTCTAGTAAGGACTCTAGCAGCTGCGTTTTTGACCAGCTGTAAATTGTTTATCATGCGAGCAGGGCAACCACCCAGTAGAGCATTACAGTAATCTAGTCTCGAGGTAATAAATGCATGAACTAGCTGTTCCGCATTTGTCATTGAGAGCATATGTCGCAATTTAGATATATTTTTAAGATGGAAGAATGCGGTTTTACATATGCTAGAAATGTGGCATTCAAATGGAAGATTTATGCAAGTGCCCTTAGCTGTTATGAAATAGCCGTTTCATGGAAAATAACAACGGTTTAAAATTTTAAATTTAGTTAGGCCTAAATTATACTTGAGGGTTGACAGTCCAGTTCTCTCCCCATGGTGGAGATGGCAGCCCATAACACATCTCGATTGAACAGCTACAGCGAGAAATTGCAGCTCCTTATGGCAAACGCTCTCCCTCTCGGTTAGCATCGGCAAGAAATAGTCACAGAGACACCATCCATTTTGCCCCACTCTCGCCTCCTCAACCCTACGATCATCTTCATTTTGATTATATTCATGTTGAATGTCTTCGATGTTTTCATCCTCTCTAATTTTGTGCTCTGGCTCAATATGAAAGGCTGAACAAATCTCATTTTTGCAACACAGCAGGATTAAGATCACAGAGCTGAGATCGGTGTAACCATTTGACTACACTGCGCAGAATGCATTGCGATGTCAACAACAATGGCGGCTTACTATCACCAATCTTTTTGTAAATTTTACAGGGGGTTTACAATCATATATTGATTGCATGAATGGAACTTTCAAGGTTAATTGGCTTAAAAGCTTTCTAATAAATAACAATAGTTTCTGGTTCTGCACTCCTAAGAATATCTTTAAAGGTGTTGGTGGTATAGAATTTTTATTATGTTGTGATTTCTCAATACAGAAACTCTCTCTAAACTGTCAGAATTTCATAAGCAGGTTCTCTTTTTTCCACAATTTGGAATAATAGGTACATTTTATTTAGGAATAAGTCATTTTTTTGAGAGAATGGTGGCAGAGAGGTGTTTGTTAGATAAGGTTGTTTTATGAACCACAAAACTTTTTGTGAAAAATATAACCTTTACTATGATCTACAAGCAATTTAATATGGTGTTGAACTGCATTCCAAAGGCCTTTGTACAAATGGTTGTTTATAAAGTGCCCAATGTAACTGCAGCTCTGCATTTACCATCTTTAAAAATAAATGGGCAAGATTTTAATACAAGTAGCATGCCAAATAAATTAATCAGAACTTTATTAACCCAAGAAAAATTCCCAAATCAAACCAGACGAAATAACGTGAATCAAATTTTTCCCAAGCGCTCCATTCATAAATTAAGAACTTTGTATCTCTCCTTTACCTCCCAAAGCCAAGGAAGTACACTTTAAAAATTTGAATGATATCCACCCATCTTCAGAATTCCTTCAGCATAGATTTAATATTGACCACAATAATTGTGCTTTCTGTGATTGTGACACTGAAACAACTGTTTCAGTTCAGTTCAAGTTTCTATTAATGTGATTTCTCAATTTTCTAAAAATGATCCATTTTTTTGGTATACTAATGGAAGATAAATATTCAATTTTTGCTAAATAATGTTTTAATTTTGGAAAAATTTTTCATTCACAAATGTAAGTGCCTTAAAGCAAAACCATTGATTTTTGTTTTTCAAAAAGAATTTTGGTTGTACCTACTGTAAAACTGTAAGGATGTTAAAAAATGCATACAGGTTTACAGGTTTTCCACTTCACTGAGGAAATTTAAATTAGAAGACCCTACTGTGTACTTGTTTTTTTCTTGTTTTACTCTTATTTTACTTTTGTTGTTGTGCTCCGTGCTATTGGATTCTCTTACATTTCAGTAGGCTACTGCCTTATTGTACTTGTTTCCTTTTGTAATTAAAAAAAAAATCCAGGGAGCGCTGGTCTGTTTATATAAACTTCCCTGGTCTACTTCACAAAGTGGAACACACTTTAAAATGGCAAGGGGAAGTGCTCCGGAAAGTTTGCGAGTGCATGTCTAAAACTGGAGTGGAACGCAGCCAGCATGCAGATACGCATCAGAATTCTGCCGCAAATGGGTCTCTATGAGAGAGAGCGCTGCAGTTCCATTTTTGACCACAGATTTACATCGGAAATTTGTGGGGCGCTGTAGAGCTAGCGCGAGCTCCGAGATGGGCGAGACGAGCTGCCTCCCTTAGTGACTCATGAATACATGCCTGCGCTACATTTTAATATATCCTGCTCTCTTTACAACGTATAATAGCCTAGGAGCATCCTGTTGCAGAATGCAGAACACAATTTTAATTCATTATTCATTTAGTATACAGAAAGGCGGGGCTCTGCCGCACCTGTTCATATAGACGAGCTATATATATCCCATAATTCATTGCGCGTCGGTGACGACAGGATTTTTATTCAAAGAAAATGGCGGGTGAGAGTTCCGTGGCGGCCGAAGAATTCACAAATAAATGTAAGTATGGGTTTAATTTACTCATAGCTAGAGAAACAAATGATACAAGTCAAGGGTTTTTATTACTTAACTTGAACTTTACTCCTTCGTTGACACTACGCGGCTTCATTTGTTAAGTGGTCTGAGGCTAAACGTGTGCTAATATTTCGTTTTGTTTTAGGGGACGCGGAGCAGACAGCTCAATTTATTCAAATGAGTGCGGAAAATGATCATTTATTTACCGGGGCGAAATACTGGAGGTAAGACAACGACCTATTTTCCACCAGTCTCACTTGTTTATCCGAGCACAAAGCCCACAACAATAAAACCGCTGTCCTGTGAGGGAAAAAAACATCAGTAGCTTATTTCACAGTTGTACGTGAATACTTAACGAATGTACCAACTTAAAGTCCACCGTTGGTTGTTTGAAAATGACGCTAATATATTTTACTGTCACAATATTACGGAATTGTTGCCAACTACCTTGTTTCCGCCACTAAATTAAATAAACAAAAAAGGTAACGTTAATTGCGACTTTTTAATCTCAAAATTATGACTTATTTTACTCGCAATTGCGAGTTTGCATCTCACAATTCTGACTTTATTTCTCGGAATTCTGCTTTTAAAAACTCCCGTTTTATCACCCAATTCTGACTGTCTATTTTCCCCCTCAGAATCGCGAGGTTTTGAAGTCAGATTCGCGTGATACATACTCGCCATTGCGTCTTAAGTCAGAATTTATCAGATTGTCTCATAGCTTATGGAGACGTGAATGAATGATCCCATATTTGGATTTAACATTTTATGGCTTGGACGCACAAGCACTAAGAAAAAGGGGTGAACTTATAACCCACCTTTGAAAATGTTAAAGTTTCAGAGGTGTAAAATAATAATGATGCCATGCATAAAATATTTTATGGGGGAACCATTATAACGTTTTGCTTTATGTACCATAATGCCACAAAAATATAGGCTATATTATTTGGGTCAGTTTTACTGCATAAACGTGGCTTCTGTCATTGATTTGTAGTTTTGTGTGTTTATTATGTTTAATGTAGTAGACTATTATCAATGTTATGTGGTTTGCACATAAGTCTGAAGTCTGATTTTTAACAAAGTCTGAAACTATATTTGCTATATTGAGGAACTAATCATTTCATTTGTCTTATTTCTCGTCACGATATACAATCTTGGATTCAGTTTGGTGTATTGAAAAAGACTTGGATTGAACCACAGATTTCTCATTGTGATTCCTATTATTCGTTCAAAGTCGTCTGCTACCCTCCACTAGATGGCAACACGAATGGCCCGATCTGATAGCAGCCAAAGTCAGAGTGCATGTTAATAGCTGGGTTTCAGTCACGTGATTATGATGACGCGCGAAGACGGGGCGATTTCAGATGGAGGGCAGGAAGTAAAAATGGCGAATGCGTCTATGGAGAAAACCGTTGCGGAGAGTTCGTATTGTACGAATTTAGAACCAGTTTCAAGAAATAGATACAAAGAATTAGTGAACAGATATGTTGGACGTGACCCGTGTTCCCACTGATCCCCTCTGATTGTGGGTTGTTGTCAGCTGGAGATTTTGGCTGTCTGCGTCAGATCTGGGCTCTCATCTGTCTGTTGGAGATCCAACATAGCCTCTGCACATTCCAACCGTCTTTGTTGGTCTTCCTTGAGCTTCATTCTCTGCTCTTGTTTAAGAGACGCCTCTGATTTGGGCTTAGTTTTTTAACCTAGGTTGACCGTCGGAGCACAATCTACCGACTCAACGTCACCCAAAGCGCTAGGGCAGCCTAAAAATCCCCAATGAAGTCCACATTAGACTACCGCTAACTTAATAATCATTACGAAGTAAATGAGCATTTAACGACAACCTAATGCTATACAAACACAGACACAATAAAAAACAACAAAACTCCAGTTATAATTTTGCACATTCTTGTGATTCTTTAAAGCACATGTGATTCATACAAGAGCGGATTGGTTTGCTTGAAGGCTTGAAAATGTTTATTGGAGAATATTTTAAAGTGTCTTAGGAGAAAATGAACGTGAAAGAGGTCAGTCACTCTTGTGTGCTTTTTATTACAGAATAACTGAATCTTGGGGAGTCAAACACGCCTGTGAATGGAACATTTCTGCAACTCGTGATGTGATGCTTCATCCACAAACATCACAAAAACACATAAGTTTGTTTGTTCGTGTCTTTAAAAAACTGTTTGTTTGTATTAATAGTCCATCTAATCTAAAATGACAGTGAATGAATTAAAGTGCTTAAAGGTTTTTTTAAAAAAACACGTTGGCTAGCAACGTTAACATTCCTCCGACGAAGTGGTCGCTGCAGTCATGGGCATTAACAGACTCTGCTCCCCCCGACCGCAGACGTACGTTGGAAATCCACTTTTTACGGCTTGTCTCGTGAGCTTTTGACATTTCTCACCTTTATGAGTGACAATCTTTGGTACTCTATAAAAACCCTTTCTTTTTTCACAATTTCAACGATTGGAGCAGCCGTAAACTACACAAAACATTGGCATTTTTTCAGATGACAGATCCTCAGCTACTCACTTCCTGCCCTCCATCTGAATTTCGCGCTCTCGTGATATAGCAGCGTGACGTCACGTGAAACCAAGCTATTCATGTAACCAGCAGCATTGAGGTATTTTTTTATATATCATTATGTCTCTTCTAGTATGGATGACCTTTGCGAATTTTTGAAGTCAAGAAACGTCACTGATGACATCATACAGCAAATGCAACAGGATAAGGTAATCCTGAAACTGATAAATATAAATCGCATGTGCAGAAATTGTCATTGAGAGACTTGGAACAATATATTCCCTTAATTTCTCCAGTAGAAGTGCTTAAACTGCTCTGTCTGGTTTCTTTCTAGATATACTAAGTACTGAATCCCTTATATGTTTCTGGGTCAAAAAAACAAACAATCCGCCTCTATGGTTACTATAAGTCACTACACTCTATAAACCACTGGATTTATAACAATGAGTTAACTTTATATTATTCCTTGCATTATAATCAAGTCACCTTTATTTTTATAGTGCTTAACACAATACATATTGGCCTGGTTTCACAGACAGGGTTTAGATTAAGCCAAGATTAGTTCTTAGTTCAATCAGGATGTTTATGTATCTTTTTATATATACGTGCCTTAAAAACATTACTGGTGCATATTTTAAGATATGTCAGTGCAAGTTGCTTTCAGTTAAAACACTCATATATGCATTTTAGTCTTGAACTAAAGTCTGAAGCTGAAGTCAGTTCATTTCTGTTCAATAACTCTGCAAGATCAACAATGAAATTAATTTAATTCAGTTATAAAGCAGCTCTGCAGAAAACAGCGATGTGATAGTCCAGCTCAGTTCAGATTCAAATAATGTCAGTACAGTCAAATCAAAAATATTTCTCAATTTTACCTAACAGGGTCACTGGCATCAGAGAATGATTTAAAGGCCCAGTTTCACAGACAGGGCTTAGATTAAGCCAGGATTAGGCCTTAGCTCAATTATGGCATTTAAGTAGCTTTTATAAATGTGCCCTAGAAAACGTCATCTTGCGACAGAACTGTGGCTCTGACATATTGTCAGTGCAAGTTGCTTTCAGTTAAAACCGGTGCATTTTAGTCTAGGACTAGCTTAAGCCTTGCCTGTGAAACCAGGGGTATGTGTTTTAAAAAATATATTCTCTTTGCAGATTGATTGCAGTGTCATACTGCTTATGACCGATGACCAGCTGAAGGAATATTTGCCTTCCTATGGTGACCGACTGGCTGTTCGTGGATACTGCAGGCGAAAAGAAGATCCCAGTGGCCGAAAGTCTAAACCTTTTGATCGGCTGAGCACCAGGCTAGCGAGCAGCATAGGTTACACTAACAATGCATGTGAAAAAACAATGTCAAAAAATAGTCAAAAGAGTACGCGAAAAATTGAGATGGGATGGATGCATTTTCGAGAAGGGAAGTTTACTCAGGTCCGAGCAAAAAAAGGTGGGGGTACACGGAGAATTAGCGTATCAAAGAACTGGAGAAAAAAGGACCTACTTGAAAAGGCTACCGAGTTGTTTTTTCCTGATGTGAAATATTTCGTGGGAAGCTTCACAGACTTTGAGGTCGATGTAACAGACTTTCAAGGGCAAACAATTGATGACCAGATTACAGTTGGAGAACTTTATGAGCTGACCAAAGCGCCAATCTTACGTTTTTACTTGACAACCAAGAAGAAAGTCATCGATAGTGACACACAGTCAGACATACAGTTCAACTTCAAGATCGAAACGGTTGAGCAGGGAGTGGAAAACACGCAAGATTCCCCTCTGTTGACCGAGAATGAAGAGCCATACCCAAATTATGTAAGGAGTAGCGCTTTATTTGCTACAGGCAGTGCTGTTTTATTGTCAGACTCCATAACTAGCATGACTGACGCATCAAGTGTGACTGAGGTGGATGCAGCCAGGCAGCCAGAGGTGGACAATTTGGAGGATAGTGGCACTGTAACAATCTCCACAGGACTCATCTCTGGGCTTGAAAACAACTTACCTCTTGCAGGGGAACCGTATTCTGTACCTTCTCCAATTGATAACTCACTGGAGCCCTTTATTCAGACTGAAAGGGGGAAGAAAACTCTTGTTCTTCATCGCGGTCAGGCCCTTGGACAGCTTATTGCACATTTTTGTGATGAAAGTATCTTGGTGGATGGCATATCTATTAAAGTCATTCTTCCCAATGGACGACTGGAAAATGCTGTTGATGAAGGGGGGGTTTTGAGGGATGTGCTTTCAGAGTTTTGGCATGATTTTTTTGAGCAGTGCACTTTGGGAAATGGCTTTAAGGTCCCTTACCTAAGACATGACTTTGGTCAACAACAGTGGCAAAGCGTTGGCCGAATCATTGCGTTTGGTTGGCAAAAAGAGAAGTACCTGCCTGTAAAATTAGCACCTGTAATGCTGGAACAGGCAGTCCATGGATGTGTCACAACAAGTCTTGTGGACTGCTTTCTCGGATACGTTACAGAATCCGACAGAATGATCCTAGAATCATGCCGTTACGATTTTAAAGATGTGGACAAAGAAGAGCTGTTCGAGGTCCTGGATCATCATAACTGTCGAAGAGTCCCAACAGCAGAGAATATCGAGCAGCTCTTGGAGGAGATGGCACATCAGAAGCTGATTCAAGAACCTGCATTTGTGATCGAGCAGTGGCGTTATGTGCTTGCACCTATGAGAATTGAGCTCCAGGACATCGCAGCTGCCTATGATGAACTACAACCGACATCAAGAAAGGTCAGGAAATCAATCGCCTACCCTGTGACGATGAACGTACAACAAAAACTCACTGGCAAATATCTAAATACATTTCTTTGAGAAGCAGATGAGCCTGACACCTGTCCCTCTTCCTTCGGTTTTGCACCGGGTCAGATTTGTTCCTCAGAAAGAACATCACCGTTAGCTTCACGCAGTTGGAAGGCTTTCAGAGACGACCCATTGCACACACATGTGGCTATATTCTGGTGTTGCCTGTGAATTATGATAACTACCCAGAGTTTCGCCATGAAATGAACAAAGTGTTGGAGAGCAACATGTGGGTCATGGATATAATCTAGTTCACTTATGGCTCGTTTTCACTGAGCAGTACAATTCAGTGCAGTACAGTATGTTATGATTTGGGACGGTAAAATGTGATCTGGCTTGCTTTTCCAATGCCAACAGTACCCTTACATGATAGACGTGAATGCCAGAAAGTAGCGATCGACATCATTCTGGCGTAAAGACCGCGACAGTAAACTACAATGTAGACATACAGCAGCTTTAAGTGAACAAAAAACGCATTCTACGGTGAGTGTAGCTCCACCCTTTTGGTACCGGTACTATTGTGCTCGATCCCCAATGGAAGGGTCTCAAAAATGTGGTATGGTTCAGAATTAGGGTACAACTTGTGTCACTGGTCAGAAGGAAAAGCCGCTCAGTGGAAACAAGTCATTAGAACAGACTTATTATTAAGAAAGTTAAGCTTCAACATAATTGAGGTCACAGCAGGCTTTTTATTATTATGTCTTTTAAAATGTTTTACATTGTTCACATTTCCAAAGTTCCTGTTAATAGGCACAAGGTGTCAAAGGGCCAGTTACAACTTTAAAACAAGTTTCTACAATAATTTGTCATGTATTTTAATGAAAAAGATCAGTTTTAATGTAGTTTATTTCATTTTCCTTTTGTTTTTCTACTATTCTTATCATTACTCTTCTGTAATTCAAGTATGCTACAGTTTTTTGTTTTTTTTTCTGCAATTTTGGAATGTTATTTTGGGATAATTAAAACATTCCCGGTGTGAAACAACCTGTTTGTCTTCACTAAATGCTGTGACACACGATCAACACATACGTTAAAAATGTCTTCATAGCATGGGAAGTACTTGAACTCAGATTAGGGGCCATTTACACAACACTTTTTCAGCTAAAAATGGAAAACTTCAAAACTGGCCATTCATTTAAGTTTTTGAAAACTGTTGTCATCATGGCATGCAAAATACAGCGTTTTTAGTCGTTTGCGTAGATCCATGTGAACGGGGATAGTTTTGATTCATGTTGTCATCTGTACAAAGAAAAAAACTTTACCGTTTTTAGAACTTGTCATGTGAACGTACTCTTGATCCTTCTCCAGACTGAATGCAGGTGGTCTGTGGCTCCATATAGACGAGACACTGAATACATGATGGATGGTCGTCCACATGGTGACCGTTTGGAACGACCGCAGTGAATGCAGCCAGTGAACAACTCATCAAGCTCTTCCTGTAAGGAAACATGTTGTAAAACCGAGTTAGATGATTTGAAAGCTGTGTGTGTAGCAGGAGAATCACAGAACATGAAGCATGTACCAGGTAATCAAATCACAGAAACTGCAATGAATTTATGACATAAATAATAACAAGATATTTTACACTTTTGGTATGCATAAGATTTATGACGTTAAAAATACACTAAATGAGTGACGACGTAATCCAGATAACGTGACATTGATACAATGAGTTTTGATCCAAACCATCATTTGGTTGAGATTGACATTTCAATGTTTAATGTATGTTGGGCCAGCATTGAAATGTGTCAATTTTTGGGTGTTTCTCAATCAGTGGGGCGTTTCAGTTCATGATGGGCATTTTAAATTGCTTTACCTGATTTGCTCTAAACCACTGTTGGCTAGGTTTAGCGGCGGGCCTTCGAGATTTTAACAAGTCCATTGAGAAATGGTTGAAAAACACCAATTGTAGTTTGAAAACTGATTAGTAAACACTCATTTTAGTTCAGCATGTGCACTGCTCAGTCGTCCAATCAATTCATTCGAGAAAACGGGTGAATCCCAAACAGCCACCTGACTTCTCTGGGTTTCAAACAAGGTGCATCTTTCTTATTATTTCTCTAAATTTCTTAATATCACTGTAGTAATGTACGTAATTGGCTGGTATTATGGTGGCAAAAAAAGTAATTTTATTGGCTTGTTTTATCAGGTGTAAGCCCTCTGGAGCCTGAAGAACTGAGCCAAGTCACAATGTAACATAAAAACATTCTCCAACAAGGTGATATTTACTAATCTGTTAATGAAGCCATGTAATTTAGTATTTAATGTAATTTAGTTTTCTATGTAGCCAATAGGAAGAAGGCTGAGGCCCTAAAACAGGTGGGAGTCCAAAAATTTGAGAACATCACATAAGCTGACTTCATAAATTGACATTGATTTTCCTAAAATGTTTTATTTTGGCCTCAGCATTACGGTGGATGGTGTTTCCTTTGCTTGGGCACTTCATTTATATTATTGTGATTCTGATTTGATGCAACAAGAAATCACAATTCATATGTGACTGAATTTCACAATTCATAAATAATGTATACGTATAACATGACCATTTTAAGTGGGTTGATCCAATTCTTCTAAATTTGTGACAATATTTTGTAATTGACTATATTTGAGTCACACAGACTTCAATATTCAGCATGCTAAACACAACAGTGGTAACAAATAAATTTTATTTTAAGTAAATTATCAAGTACACTCTTTTTTAGTCACCTGTGTCTACTGTTGTTTTGCCCACAGCATACTGCCCAGAGGAAGATGGTTTAATGGAAAGAGATGTTCAAACTTCGTGTGCCCGCTTGCAGAATTATGCTGTATTGGCTAACTTGGAGACCTGTCTTTCTCATCTGTCTGCAAGTGAGTTTGAAGCCATCAGTATCCCAGGCCTAATGCTGATGTGCCATCTCAAACCACTATTATGTCACGATATTTATGTCAACCAATTAAGCAACATCCTTACAGAGTAAACCCAAGGAAAGGTTCAATATCTACTTGATGACGGTCTGGCTGTGCCTAGCCAAAGCCCATGGAGTTTCCCATGTATACTGGTTCCTAAATCTGACTCCACCTTTAGATTTTGTACTGACTATCATAAACTCAATGCGGTGACCAACCCAGATTCCTTCCCACTTCCAAGAATGGAAGATTGTGTAGACCGAGTTGGTAGTGCACGCTATGTCACAAAATTAGACTTGCTAAAAGGGTACTGGCAAGTTCCCCTAACACCTTGTGCTTCAGAGGTATCAGCATTTGTAACACCTGATAACTTCCTGCAATACTCTGTCATGGCCTTTGGCATGCGAAATGCACCTTCCACCTTTCAAAGGTTGTACTTTGTGCCTTCTACAAGGAATTTCTTTTTTGTAAGTTATCTTATTTGTTTATATTTCTGTTCTTGTCTTTTTGCTTATGTTTATGTTGATTGATTCTTTGGGTAGGAATTAGTAGAGAGGTGGGTGCCATTTTTCTTTATATTTGGTTTCTCTTGGTTAAGCTAGTTAGGGAATTAGTGTACTATTGTATTTTTCTTATTTTTTTTCTTTTATAGCTTAGTTAGTTTTTCCCCGATAGTTAGAGGTTTTATGTTTGTTACTTTGGCCTTGCCCCCTCTTGAAGTCTTAATCCTCCCTTATTTTGTTTAATAAAATAATTTGTTCTGACATTGAGTTGTTTCTGGTCTTTGTGAAAGTCCCAGGATTGGGAGATCAATCTTGCTGCCTCCACACATCACACCATTTTATTCTGTTACGTGTTCCTCTAACCCTAGACTAAAAGAGGGCCATTACAAGAACTCATGTGTAAGTCAACTATACTTACTAAGCTTTTGTCAGTACAACATACTATTCCTATTTCACTTGACTTAGTTTTTTTAAGGCAATCGGTTTGCATTCTTTTTTTGAAGCAAGTTTAACTAATTAGATTTGACAGTGTAGTGGCGATTTAATTGTTTAAACACCTAAAGATTTAGCGCCCAAAAATATATTATTACCTGCACATGGATTGACTTCCTATTAACATAATATCCTTCATTGACTGAAGGAGCTTTAATAGGAATGTGAGTTCCATCAATGCACATCTGGGAAACCTGAAATTGAAAGTTATATAAGAAACATTTTAAAATGACTGTGGCTGTATACAGTATTGATATATGGATAGATTAAGTAGTGCTATGTAACTAAAATGGTCTCATAGAATATCATAGAAAGGACAAACCCGCCACTCTGTGGAATTCCTCTTTAATGACTCTCATGGTTTATGGCCAGGGAACTGCACAAAAGTGTTTAGAAACTGTTTGAATTCAAGGCATACTGTCCGAACAGCCCTACACACAGTTGCCTTTCCCACATGCTCTGCATCGCCAACGTTATACAAAACGTCACAAAAAACGAAGTTCAATGCACAAAATGTGTTCTGTGTCAAGTGCTGATCCGCGATGTCACGTTTGATATGTGAGGTTTCAAAAGATTGGTTAGATAAATTAACAAGTCTTTTGAAAAATGGTAATGCTCCCGCAAACATCCATTTGTATACAAAAACGGATCACTCTCTCACGGCGGAAAAGATTCCGTATAATCTGTGCTTCCACATCCACTGGATCGTCTTCAAAAGGGCATGCCATACTCCGTCACCTCTCTGAAACAAACTAACCCTGAAACAACCTGCCCCGGAGCAGGTTATGTTCAGAGTTTCAGTTGCTATGGCTACTTACATACCCTGAAACTTACCTCCGTTTTTGGAACCGAAAGCTGAGGTTATCCGCCAACTTACCCTTAAACTTACCCAGGTATGTCACATAACCTGCTTTTTGGAATACCCCCTGGTCTTTTGTTTTTGTGCTTTTTTTGCATTTGATTTATTGTTACTGAATCTAATAAGATAGATTTATTTAAAACAGTTATTAAAGTGTTTGAATAAACAATTTTTCTATATTAGGTTTCATTCTTCTGTTGAACACAAAGAAAGATATTTAAAAAACAAAAACGTTGGTAACTAGATAGTTGACCATTGCCATTGACTTCCATAATCAACTGTTTGATTACCAACATTCTTTAAATATCTTTTATGTTCAACCGAAGAAAGAAACTCATACTGTTTTAGATCAACATGAGGGTGAATGTGTGACAGAATTTTCATTTTTGGGTGAACTATCCCTTTATCTGAAAGGATGGAATAGACTAAATATAATATAACTAGTTTGTTTTGACTTTAAAGGGTTAGTTTACCCAAAAATTACATTTCTGTCATTAATTACTCATGTTGTTTCACATTCAAAGAAATGATATTGTTGAATAAATCGCTATTTCTGATTTGTTTTTGCACATAAAGTTTTCTCGACACTTCATAACATTAAGGTTTAATCACTGCAGTCACGTTGACACTTTTAACAATGTTTCTAATACTTTTCTGGACCTTGAATATGGTAATTACTGTCACGGTGTGGTTGCAGGAAGGGAGCGCAGAAGACTGAATTAACAAAGTATTTTAATATATATCAAACACGGTACAGACAGCTTTAACCACACTTAGAAACGTTAATGACTAACAATGACTGGACTGACACAGGGAATATATACTCCAGAGAACAAGAGGATAACGAGTAGGACACAGATGACATGCAAACAAGACACAGCTGAAGACAATGGACTAATAATGAGACGACAAACTGAAACTCAAAACAAAGACCATGTGACTAAAGACAGGACTGGGGAGCAGAAACACAGATAGAGATCCTGACAATTACGGTGCATTCTATGGGGAATAAAAAATAACTTGGATTTCATCAAAAAAATGGTAATTTGTGTTCTGAAGATGAACAAAGGTGTTACAGGTGTAGAAAGACATGAGCGTGAGGAATAAATGACAGAATTTTCATTTTTGGGTGAACGAACCCTTTTAAACACCAGTACTGTGCCGAAGTTAAATATATCTAATAAAATGTATTTAAAATCATTAGGGTTTTTTTTTTTTTGTGAATCCCTGTGTGGACAAAAATTCCAGAGCCTTACTTCATTCAGGTGAAATTAAATAATGCTTTTAGATACTCTTTTGGTGCCAGCTTTTCTCATGTTAACCATCTATTGTATTTTTATTTTTCATAATTCATGGCACAGAATTTAAATTATTGTTGGTTTAAACCACAATATTCAAAGTATGTCCTTTTCGGTTAACATATTAAGTAACGTTTAATACCAAATAATTTTGAATACAGTCTCTCAAGATAAATTTAGGCATTATTAAGCTTACAGAACTCCACAGAAAGTTAGTGACTATAATCTCCTCTACATGAATTAAAAGATGTTAATGTATAGGCAATCAAAGGCAATTGAGATGAACTCATCTGAATTTTGTTAAGGAAACAGAACTGGACCAAGGATTTCCAAAAAAGTGTCTGCAAAGTGCCCATCCGAAGCTTGTTCTTGCACAAAATCCTCTCGAGCGCATTTGCTCAGAGCTATTCAGTGCCGTTCCTCTAAAAGGGCAAGAATTTCGTCATTAATAAAACCTCAATCAAAATACTCTTTGCTGGAAGTTTGATTGACAGGCGATCTGACCAATCATAACCCAATCCGCCATTTTGTCTGACAAACAGTCAGGGGAGTTAATAGATTAACTTTGGCGAATCCTGATGTTCATTCATGTTTATTTGATGCTATAAATGAACTAGTATGAAGAGATGATCGGTTCACAGGAGCTACAGTGATCTGTCACGACATATTAAAGAGACACTATACGCTATTTATTGTTTAAACTTCTTTAAAAATTACAATATTTGAAATTAAAAACTTTGTTTCGTATCAAAAGTAACCTGCTCTGTTTTGTCTGTCGACGTGTTGTCAGTGTCCTCTTTGCTCCGCAATATATTTTTCACTTTTTTACGTGAGAACATGATGTGTGGCGTGAGAGCACATGACTTGTCGCACATAGCAACAGTAACTAAAGGGGGCGGGTCTCACCACTCAGCAGTGAAACATTGAACCAATGTTTATGGTTTTTACCTCAGTTTTATGAATTTGTAGACATTTGTATAAATAAATAGTAGTTAAATCTCTGATAGGCCTGTTTAGACAAACTCTCCACAAGTCAAACAAAACCTTGCAAATTATCCCTGCAAATTGAGACACAAAGACACAGACACTTCATATTGTTATTCAATGATTTGTTAATGGCATTTAATATATTGTACTTTCAATAAATCATTTGCAATAGGTTTGTAAAAGCGGTTTTTATGTATGTTTTGGGTGGGTTTTTTCTTGCTTTTACATGTTTTGACCAGCAGGCGTCGCCAGAGTGAGGTAATTCAAGCGCTTCGAAACAGTGAATCATTTTGCGAAGCAATTGGTTCAAAGCTTCGAAAAGGTTTGTTTCTCGCATCACTATTATAGATAGCTTCGTACCAGTTATCCATCCCTTCTTCGTAGCAGGAGAAAACCAAATGCAGCGTGTGGCTCCTCCTCGTCACGTTGCCGATCAACGTGACTGGAGTTCCTGGCCGCGAGCCATAGCTGAACGTGATACGAGCAAAACAGTGAATGTGTGTCAAGCGCGCGGGGGCTGTGTGGGGGATTTGACCTACTTTCAGCATAAACGTCACACGTTAAGACTTGGAAAATGTACGTTAATTTTACACGTACTTATTTGACTATTTTTGTGTTGTTTGCCACGCATTAAATAGATAACTTCATGTTATTGGCAGGTGTCGTGATAATGTAAATATGTATATTAATGTATATTGAATAAAGTAGAGCTGCGCGGGTCACGTGACTGTGGGCAGTCCTGCCATCATAAACAAGTTACTGCAGATGAGTTTGAGAGCTTCGCTTCTCCTGTCGTGTTTGTAGTTCAGGTCGCTAGTTTCTGTCTTTTACCAGAAAGTGCTTTAGTAACGGGAACTGTGGATTTAATCTCCCTCATCCAGAGCTCTGCTTTTACTCGAATGGTGAGTTAATATTTAATTTTTGCGGTTATTGACATTCACACATGTCTACATAGAGGGGGATTTGAAATGCATGTCTTCTGTTTTACTGGTAAGGATTTTAAAGGTAGTTGGCAATGAGTGACAGAACAGGAGGTGTCATTCGTTCTCGTGCGCGCGTGTACTCGTGAAGTTAGTGTGTAGTACAGTATAGCGTGCGGTAGAGTAGTGTACTAGTAATTTGATAGGAGTGCCGCGCCTACTTTTTCGATGTAAACAAGTCTCACTCGCACATTTCTCTCTTCAGTGGCTTACGATGATGCTATCTACAGAATATTTACAGAATAGATGTAATTAAAATGACTCATTTTATCCAAGTACGCCTTTTTGAAGTACACTGTAAAAATGGAGCGTCAGAAACAACTGAACACACCAGACTCAGTGCGTCATTCGTGTATTATGATTATAATGAGATATTCGAGACATATATAGCGCTTTTTTTTGTTTTAAAAACCTTTAAAAACACATTAAATGTGTAATTTATACATATAGCTTTAAATTCAGTTTTTGAACTGATATTTTTGGGGGTATACCATCCTGAGGAAATATTGATAATGAACGGGGAAAGCCTAAATAAAATTCCTTTAGTAATTTGGCTTTATAATAGTTATTATAAAAATATAAAATTAAAATACCAAATCAAAGTCATTCAAAAAAGTCAGGTGGTGCAACTTTTGTCTTAAAATAAATTGGTAACACTTTACAATATTAGTTAACATTAGTCAACTATATTAGTTAACATAAACTAATAATGAATTGCACTTATTAATATTTGTTCATGTTAACTTCAACAATTACTAATACATTATTAAACTCTTGTTAACATTGGTTAATGTACTGTGTACTAACATGAACAAACAATTAACAACTAACTAACGTTAACAAAGTAACAAATGGTTATTTCATGTTAGTTTCGTGTAAAATTGTGATACAAACAAGAGTTGTTTATTGGTAACCCTTTAAAATGTTACCAATAAATAATTATTGTTTGTATCACAATTTTAAAAATGATTGAATCAAGGTATTTGTTGCCATAAAAGTTCATAAAAAGTTTATATTCATGTTGGTTTTTAAAAAACTAAAGAGAAAACATTTCTAAGAACTTCATGTTGGACGATTTTACATATACACAGTGAACTCAAAAAGTAACTGAACACTTAAATCAGACTTAAAAATGTCTTTGCATTACACACACAACTGTGTGAACTTGAGGAAAACTGACTTCATACATTTATTAAATATTACCAAAATGCCAAAGAAAAGCACTGAGCAGGTAACGCTTGACAAATGTACTCAATGCCAATCTCTCCCACGTTTGACAGGAACATGACCGTGACACCAGCTGCATGTGATTTTGGGCTGCTGGGAGGGCAGGAGGAGGACATCAAACCTCAGGTGGCGGTGATTCGGCGGAACCTCTTTGGCCCGGTGGACCACCAGCAGTTGCAGCAGGACTTCCAGAGGCTGTTCTGCATGAGCGTGGAGAACGCCAAACAGCGCTGGAGCTTTGACTTTCAGAGGGACCAGCCTGTGCCCGGCTGCGTTGAGTGGGAAGAGCTGCGGTGCCAGGACGTGCCAGCATTCTACCATAGCTGTGTGGTCAGGCCCGGTATGACGAAGAAAATGGTGGACGCAGCTGTTGGAGGAGGATCCTTCACTCGTTCCTCTCCAGCTTTGGCCACAGAGAAATATCTGGAGCTTCGGACCAGAGGAGCTTTGAGGGGAACCAAGCCAGAGAAGAGAATCAAACGCAGACAAGCAAACATCACAGGTATACAGTCGCCACTTTTTGAAACAAATCACTTTATTGTTAGCTACATGGACACTGATAGCTAATATATATATATAATACTAAAATGCTTTTCTCTCTTACAGACTTTTTCAGAGTGACAAAAAGAAGATTTCTTCATCACAAAGCTTCACCAGGACAGTAAACGTTAATTGGACTTTTTTGTATAAATGTACATACAATATCTGCACATGTAGCTCTTCTAACTGACCAGCAAATAAGGCTAATAATAGGATATATATATATCCTATCAGACTAAATGCAGTACCTATTAAAAATCTTAACCTCTTGTACTTATTCAGATTTTATTGTTACAACATGGAATTATGACAATTTTAGTTGAGAACCAAATTCAGATCTTATAGTACATTTTAATCATTTGAAACAATTGAATTCCAGTAATTGACCCTTCGCAAAGACCCGCCCACTTTAGTTACTGTTGCTATGTCGCACTCACGACACACATCATGTTCTCACGCTGTGAAAAATACATCGCGGAGCAAAGAGGACACAGACTCGTCAACAGACATATGAAACGGTTTCATATTTAAAATATTGTAATTTTTTAAATGAGTTTAAACAATAAATAGCGTCTAGCTCCTTCGAGCGGCTCGTGAACCGATCATCTCTTCATACTAGTTCATTTATAGCATCAAATAAACATGAATGAACATCAGAAGGAATGTTGTTTCAAGCGTGGAAAGACGTGAGTACACACAATTTTTCAAGTTCACCAACGTTAATCTACTAACTCCCCTGACTGCTTTGACAGACAAAATGGCGGATTCAGGATTATGATTGGTCAGATCGCCTGTCAATCAAACTATTTGCGAAGGGTCAATTGAATAAGAATTCACTGTCTTGCAAAATCCATCAAATACATTTTGAATTCATTACTGAGCTAAAAACTAAAGGACTTTTTATATTTTATTCCATGTTGTTCCACAGTAAATTGTGAAAAGGTTAGGAATGAACTGTATAAATAGTGCATTCTTATTTTTTTTGTTGTTGTGCACTGAATATACAGATACATATATATACAAACAAATACTGTGAACGTTTACAAAAGCGCACTATAAAAGGACTCTTTGGTAACATCATAAACTTTTGCATTTCTCAGATTGAAAATGCATTGATCCTTTGAAGTGGCATCGGTGCCGGCTAACAATGTCCTACCATCATTCTGTCCCAATTTTGTTATTTATATATTTGATATATTACAAAAAAAAGGTATGTTTAACCTGAGCCATTCATGTTTTTCATGAAATTTGGGTGTAAAAGTGACAAGTGTCAAAAAGTCATTACAGAGTTGCTTGCAAACACACAAGGTATGCTTCGATATCCTTGAAGTTATGTAAAAAAAAGATTTTGTAAATGTTTTTTAAATGGATATTTCCCTTGAAATATGTTTGAGGAGTGTGGAAAAGCCTTAAGTTTGAATCTTACCTGTAGTATTAGGTCGCTTTCCATCAATCATTTGTACCATATTTTTTTTTAATACTGTATTTTTGCCTTGCGCATGTGTGATATAACTAAAAAAAATGCGTGTTTATGTGTTGAATTAGCTTTTCGTTTGACATTATTTGGTATTAAAGAGGCAGCTGATGCAGTTTACCAAAGTATCTCCTGTATAATGAATAGAAACTCTTTCAACAGCTGTCAGGAAGATCAAATTAAGCCGCTAAACCAAACCAGAATTTGTTTTGCAGAATTCCAGTTTCAGCCTTTTTAAGACAGATTTGTCAACTAGTCGTTCAGGCAATTCTTCTTCTTCTTTTTCTTTTTTTTGAATATGCTAAATATGCTAAACATTTCTGATATATTCAGTGACGTCCTTTTAAAGCAATACATTTGAATGTTTTTAAAATGCAGTAATAGAAAATAGCACTCTACCTCATGAAACGACAATGACTTTCATTTTATATACACTCACTGACACGCATGTATGAGAAAACAAATATGAAAATGTAGCATTTCTTTTTTTTCCGTCAGAAGTATAGTGGCGATGAAGTATCTTGTACGTCACTTCAGGTTTACAGGACGTTTGTGTTCTTTTATTGTAATTTTTTAAAAACTCACGTTCATTTTACTCTGTGTCATTCTGTTTTTTCAAGTGCCTCTTGATATCATCAATTAACTGTATTTTGCACTATATGTGGTCATAATTGATGTAATTTTTTTTGCTTTTACCCCGCAACTTTTGTCACAGATCTGTCAACAGTATTGTGTTCAGTGCATGGCATCTCTTGTCTCATTAGTAGTCATGTATACTCCTATATGATTGAATGTTACTTATGTTAAAACATGTTAATACTAGCTGATTTTATACGACTGATTTGCATAGTATGCAAAAATTCACAAATAAAATGTATGTACAAAGCCATTTGGGAAGTATGTCTTTATTTGATTGTAATACACCACATATATCAGAATACAAAAGAACACAATGCAGTTTTAAAAACACTTTAATACTGTTTTGAAAAGTGGTATATTTTCACAACTCCAAATTAATTACATGTAGCTAGTTGTTCATTCAAAAACTACTATGCGCCTTCATTAAGATGTTTTGTGTTGTTGGTTATGTTTTGATAATGACATAATCATCATATTTATGTCTGATGGTTTTCAACCCGCGGCCCGTCACGAATGCAAATGCGGGCCAAGATATGCCGACCACATTTTAAAAATAACTTCCAGTTTTACAATTTATTTTTTGTCAAAATAGATTAAATGAATACAAGTTTGAAATCATAAAATCATATATTATTTTCAGTCTTGCGCAGACCTACTATATACTGAATAGGCTACTCCGTTAACGAACACAAGCGTGCGCTTTCGCAGAATTCTATTATTTTTGTAAATTTAGGGATCAAAATGGACAAATTTGTTATTAGAGGATAAAACGAAACGAGGAACATACCAATGAAGGAACACATTGCAAACAAGAAGAGTCGTAGCATCAGCAACGAAGGTAAAAGAATGGAAGAATCAGTTTGCTGTCAATGAGCGAGATGGGAAGCCTTTGTTTACTCTGTAGTGAAGTACTTGGCATATGCAAAACCTAGAATGTCAAAAGATATGTGAATTTGATGTGTTTGTTCGATGAACTTGTAAATTGATAAAAATAACCGTATCGGATGCTATGCGAGGGATTGCGTCGTGACAGAAAGCTTGATATCGTCAGATTGTAAAAATGTGCTCAATGTTGTGTAACGTGAGTTTATTGAACAGGAGAGTTTCACTTGATATGAAGAAGACACACTGCCAGCCATTTCAACACACTGTAAAACAAAAAGGAATTTCTTATAGTATTTGCTGATTTTGGTGTGTGACAGAAATAAAATACACTGATCTAATCCCTTACCAAAAGTGTTAAAGTTTTTCACAATTGCTAAGACACATTTCTTGAAACCGTCACCCATTTTCTTACATTAAACACAAAACCTAATCTGCAAACTATATTCACAAAATCCCTGACTCTTCTGGCAAAATCGCAAACAGTTTGATTGACAGGCGATCTAACCAATCATAACCCCGAATTCCGCCGTTTTATTTATATACTCACGTCTTTCCGTGGTTGAAACAACATTCCTTCTGATGTTCATTCATGTTTATTTGATGCTATAAATGAACAAGTATGAAGAGATGATCGGTTCACGAGGAGCTACAGCGATCTGTCACGACACATTAAAGAGACACTATACGCTATTTATTGATTAAACTTATTTTAAAAAACTACTATATTTTAAATATGAAACTGTTTCATACGTTGTTGTCAGGGTCCTCTTTGCTCCAGCATGTATTTTTCACTACGTGAGAACATGATGTATGACGTGAGAGCGCATGGTTTGTCGGACATAGCAACAGTAACTAAAGGGGGCGGGTCTTTGTGAAGGGTATTATCCTGTATCACCTGTACTCAAAATCAAACTACGCTTTCAGCTCATACACACTTCATTCAATATATAAACACTACAGATCATTCCTTAGACACTACATCAAAAAATGGAGAACAGATTCTAGAGTATGTAGTTAAAAAAATGTATATTGTACACAGTAAACAGCAAAATACAATAAAATAGCGTAATAATCACAATATACATACTATATATACACGATATGTATACTGTATGTACTGCAAGTGTAGGATTGTATTAAATATTGTATACTATTGACTGTCTATTACTGTATATTCAGCACTTACTATAAAAATGCAGTAGTGTCACCCGCTCAGATTCATAAAGTGCTTATGTTCTGTTTTCCTCTTTGAAGATCCAAAGATAAAATTCAGATTCTTGAGGTCTTGTTGTCTCTTATTGTTTCTGCATTTGGGTTCAACCTCCTCCAGTGGTGGAGTGGTCAGCATTAAAGACACACACACACCAAAGACCTGATGTTGATCCCGAGTTGGAAC
Source organism: Zacco platypus (assembly GCA_038088235.1). Lineage (NCBI taxonomy): Eukaryota > Metazoa > Chordata > Actinopteri > Cypriniformes > Xenocyprididae > Zacco > Zacco platypus. The sequence continues at coordinate 20,116,392 of CM076066.1, read as the reverse complement.
ATAACATTTGAATTATTGTGTTGTGGACAACGCCAGCTCCTCACATGATCAGTTTTGGCCAATACTGAGCCGGCATCCGGGAAGCGCTGGACACCACTGCCGACGAGAGCATCAAAATGAATGCGTGGACCAAGGTGTCTGACATTGTTTGCATGCTATGTTTGAAATGGCATAGCTGTATCGCTATATATTTCGACCTTAATGACATTTATCATTTTCTCCAGCTAAGCAATTTTTTCTCTGTGTTCTCTTGACTCCTCTCACGGGAATAACTTCTACCTTCCGATTGGTTGCCGGTTACTTTGACGCTCTCGCCGGTGGCGGTCTGAACGCACAGTAAGAGAATGACACAGAAGAGAAGATATTGTTGAATGAAGTCATTATTTTACTTTTGCTTCTGCGCACAAAAAAGTCGCTTCATGAAATGAAGGTTGAGTACCTTTCTTTAGCACGATGTCTTTAGTACCTTTCTGGACCTTGGATGTGTTGATCATATTGCGACCTGTGGTTGAGTCATTAACCTCGACGAAGGTCTTACAGGTGTGGAATGACATGGGGGTGACTAATTGACAGATTTTTACTTTTTGCGAAAACGAACCCTTTAAAATTTTAGCCATTTACTTGCCTTGTAGTCTTTCGCTGCTAAAATGAACGTCATGTTGGAATTCAAACTCGTCTTCTGTGAACAGTAAGCTCCGCCTTCTTTGATTTGATTGGCCAGATCACTCATTCTGACAGGGGGTGGGGGGTGGACTTGTCACCCTCAATGTCTATGGTGGTTACCTTGCCTCAAAGCACAAAATGTGTTTTAGTGAGGGAGAATGTTGAGTTTTGCAAAAAGTGTGCTTGAGATTTGCAAATGGTGTCTGTGTGAACTTGTTTAAGGTTTTTGAAGAAAGAGGGATTTGTTCAACAAATAGAGCAATTGAAAATTTGGTCCAGAGATTGGGGTTTAGTGTCTTAGCAATTAAAACAAACAAACAAAACAATGCTAGGCAAGGAGGAAAGTTTGAGTGGACAAAGACTCTTTAAGGATCACAGCTGGAGAATTGCAGAAAATAGTTCAGTTTTGAGTCTCAGAAAGCCTCAAAAAAACACAACAACAACTCAAACAGCACCTACATCCCCACAATTTGTTTGAGATGGCTTCAATCTGCTATTAATCCAAAAACAAACTCCAGCATATTCAGTCTTCAGACACTAGTGGAATTTCAAATGGGACCGGCTACTACGGTCAGATGAAACTGAAGAGATTTTTTGGCAGCAAACTCACGAGATGGGTTCGGTGCACACAGTTAAAAAAGTATCCCATGCCAATGGTTAAATACTGCTGGATCTTTCATGTTCTACTGGAGGTCCTGGACATCTTCTTCAGATCCATGGCATCAAATACCAACAAATAAATCAAAACTGAATGACTGCTAGAAATCTCATTAGAATGGGCTGTGGTTGGATCTGGTTAGGACAATAATTAAAAACAAAATGAATCCCAAAATGGGCCACTGAACACAAAATGAAGCTTCTGAAATGGCCGTCCCAATCCTCTGACCTGAACCCAGCAGAAAACTGAAGAGGAGTGTGTATCAACATGGGTTCTGGAGAGATACTGTATGGAGGAATGGCCTCAGATTTTCTCCAAACTCATCAGGTGAAGACTCAGAGCTGCTATCTTGGCAAAAGGAGGTTGCAAAAAATATTGAATAAAAGGGGAGTCATAAAATGTGTATTAAAGCAATTTTTTATTGTGTATTAAAGAGATTTTACCCCCACTTTAAAAAATTTTACTTCAATGAAAGGTTATTTATTGTGATTCTTTTTTAATAATAAGGTCAAAAGGATTAACAAAGCAGATTTATTTTCACAGGCTTCTTTTTTCATATTTACCAGTTTGACCCTTCGCAGGCAGTTTGACTGACAGGCGATCTAACCAATCATAATCCTGAATCCACCATTTTGTCTGTCAAAGCAGTCAGGGGAGTTAGTAGATTAACGTTGGTGAACTTGGCCTTGAAAAATTGTATGTACTCGCGTCTTTCCACACTTGAAACAACATTCCTTCTGATATTCATTCATGTTTAATTGATGTGTGAGAACATGATGTGTGGCGTGAGAGCAGAATGGCTTATTGGGCATAGCAACAGTAACTAAAGGAGGCGGGTCTGTGCGAAGGGTCAATTCTGACCAGGACTGTATCAACATTTAACCATACATGGAATCCACAACTCCATGCATGTTTTGCAGTATATAAGCACTAGTTTGCCATATGTATCATGTAATATATCACATTTTCCCAGTATATTCCCATATATTTTTGCTTCTGGATGAAATCTGAATTGTTTTGTTGTCACTTGATTGAAAAAAAAAAAGCAGTGAATTATGGCATCTCTTGTCTCTAATTATAAACTAATTTAGGATAAGAAGAAAAAGGATGCATGAGGAGTCTGGAGCACACTTTACTGACTTCTCAACATTGACATTTCTCGATAAAAAGATTGAATCAATGAATGACTCGAATTTGTTAAATCAATAAAGAATTTATTATTACTTATGTACAGGTATATATGCAGGAAAAATAAACCACAGAATTTAAACATTCAAGCAATACCTGTACAGGTTCCAATAGCTGAAACAAAAAACATCCATTTGTGGAGTTGTAGTGTTACGTTTACATCCCATAATACACTTAACACCTGTGATACTAAAGTGCAACTGAGTGATTAATTAGTGCGAATTTAAAAATTGGAGCACATCTAACAACCAAATGACACCCTCAAAACCTACATGATGATGCTACGAATGTACATCTTCAGTTCAAGCAATCATTCAATACAATAATTTAATCAGGCTATAATCACCATGAATGAAACTCCAGAGGGTCCTGCCCTCGAACAATTATAAAATTTTAATTAAAAAAAAAAAAATTAGCAATACACAGAAATAAAACAAACATATTCTTCATAAATGAAATTATTTGAGGGAGAGAATTAAAAAAAGACCTGCTTCGAATCTAAGGCTTTGTTCATACTGCACACAAATTTGATTTGGATTTTGATTTGGATCTGACTTTTGGAGAGACACTTGTTACTAGACTAAGAGTCATCACACTGCCAAGAAACTTCCAAAAAATAAGATCATTTGTGGAAACATTTTTTTGCTTGTTCGCAAATCAGACTAGAATACAGGAAAAATAAACACAGAATATTTGCTGCCGGTGTGAACAACGCCTTGATGTACAGTAGCTGTTTTCGAGAACAGAACATTCTCAAATAGGAGGTGCTACATAAGCAAGTCTGTATTTTTAAAAATGTCCGATTTTCAGGCAAAAGCAGTGACCACACAGATGACCATCTCAGAGCTGATGTGTACGAGCCTGACTGTCTCGGCACAAGGAGCGGATTTCACGGAAGAGGAGTGGAATGATGAAGAGCACACTGCACCCTGTCTGTGGATGAAAGAAAGACTGACTTCAGAGTAGATGGCACATTTAAACGTCATTTACTCTGTTCAAATCGTATGCCAGCTTAACCCTTTTTTGTATTGATGTATTTCCTATTGAAACAGGAAGTTTGAATTGGACACAGTAAAGTGATTGTGCCCTTCATTTAGTTTTTTGAATAGTCCATAAGTTTTAGTTATATTACTATTATGAAATATGATTTGCTGCTTGGTAGTCAGTGGTAAATGGTATTAAACAGATTTTTATTCTAGAGAGTATGTGATTGGACAAAAATCTGTGTGGTACAGGATGAGTCATCAGTATTTTGGGTACATTTGGCTGAATGTGTGAATTCGTGCTGTTGGATTACAATTACAATTACTTACCATGATTATGAAGAAATAGAAGACGCACATCCATCCAAGTTTGCTCTCAATTAGCGACACCAGGTACTACAAGACAGAGAACACTTAAAATTAGCACTTGTACAAGAAATATTAGCAGCTCTGAAACAACAATAAATGGACCCTTTTCATGGACTCTGATGACATTTCCAGTTATCAAATCTAGTAAAGTTTAAAGTTCATATTTGAAAGGGGACCTAAAATGCCCCTTTTCACAAGATGTAATATAAGTCTCTGGTGTCCCCAGAATGTGTCTGAAATTTCAGCTCAACATACACAACAGATTGTCAAATTTGTCCCTATTTGGGTGTGAGCAAAAACATGCAGTTTTTGTGTGTGACCCTTTAAATGCAAATGAGCTGCTGCTTTTTTTTTTTGCTGATTTAACAGCTCATGTTTCAGTAGCTCAACAACAAAGCTGGAGAAGAGCAAAAACGATTGTCAGTAATGGTGTTCCGCTTTACATTGTTCAAACTGGAGTCGGACACTGATGGAGAAACTCAGGAAGAAGTTACAACTTCTACAACTAGCATGTGCCGTCATGTTAATCTTTTGTATAAATCCAGCGTTGAATTGATCCTCGTTTGTGAAAAGGGCCGGCGTAAAATGACGGCATCAACTCTACAACAACTCTTCCTCTTCTCTAAAGCAGCCCAACATGCCCCCCCCCCTCTTTGTTGCGTATTCTCGGGGGCCAGCCTTTTGTTGCAGTCCATAAAAAGCAATTTCTGTGAAAGAAAATATCTCCCTTTGCATTGAACTTTTCGCGTTGTACCTTTGCAGATGTTGTTTATGCTCAAACAGCAACACTACACACTAACTAAAGTAAAAAAAAAAAAAGTGAAATAAAACAAATGAACACCGCTGCGAGGGTGTTTCTATACAACGTCTCTTTTTTTTTACATTTATATATATATTTATTTATTTTTATTTTTATTCTCTTTTCGAAAGTTGTGGAAACAGATGTTTTCTTTTGCTATTGGGAATAAAAAAATTATATTTGCTGCTGTCTTCCGTTCAGCGCTATAGAAGTTTACCCAACTATGACAACTTTCGCTTCTGAGAACCATGGAAATATTGAAATACAAAATAAAAATCATACTTCGAACATGAATATAACTGCGGCAGAGTGAAAAAGAAAACAGTAGAACAGGAACTTTATTCCTTCTTCGTTTGATTGGATTATGAGAAAAGGGCTATAATATTGTTCTGTACAATTTATTAAAGCAGCATAAAGATTATTTTTACTTCATTAACCACATGAAGGTTTAACAAATTAAAAAAACAAAAAAAAAAACAACAACTTACATCATAATCTGAGGATTGACACCTCCAAGTTAAATGAGAACAATTCAAGGCATGTTTTTAGATGATGCATTACCTGTCCACCCGCAGCGCCAATGCTGCCTGTGCCGTCCACGATTCCTGTGACAGTGGCCAGAGCCTCCTGACTGTTCTGCAGCGCATCCTGGCGGCCCAAATCTGCAGAGATCGCTGAACTGATCATGTTTGATGGGCCTCCGATAAAGAAACCTGAAACAAAATACAGAAATTCAAAAATGATAATAGTCTCTTAGGAATACCTATTGACTGAGCTCATAGTTATAAATTGTTTCATTATATTATAATGTGTCACCTGTTGTTGCTAGAAGAGCTCCATTCACTATCTGGTTATTTGGAGAGTCTGAGCAAGCATTGAAACAAATGAAATACAAGAAATATATTATTCAGCTGTAATTTCTTAAATTAAGGTATATATATATTTTTTTAAAAAGTGTCAGAAAAGGTACTCAGATTTTCAAGACAATATGATTTCGTCTCGTCTAAACTTACGGCTGTATCCCACTAATGCTCCCATGGCCAGCAGCAAACTGACTACTAACACAGGAGCTCGCTTTCCCAAAAGATCTGAGATCAAGCCTTGTACTGTTCCTCCTGGAAGAGGAACACATGAGCAAATCCTTCAACTATTTGAACAGATATTTACCACCACATGCAAAAACATTGTACCATTTTGGACAAAATGTAAATGTAAAATGTAAAAATTCTAGAGACATAACTGCTTCTTTATCTAGATGTTTTAACAGCAGGCATGTCTAGTTAAGGAACTATTATTCATATCGTCGCTGTCAGGTGGAAAGCTTGTACGTCAAAAAAGTCAAGTCAAGTCATCTTTATTTATATAGCGCTTTTTACAATGCAAATTGTGGCAAAGCAGCTTTACATTAATAAGAAAATGGTGTCATTGTCCAGCTTATTCTATATATTATTGATTCATTCCGTTGCAAATATCAATAGTTATTAGTCTAGTTAATTTAGGTATAGCAGCACTGCAGAAAACAGTGACGTATTCGTACGGCTCAGCTCAGTTCACATACAACGGCACCAATACAGGAAAAAAACACTACTTTAAAAAAAAAAAAGAAATTTAATAATTAAACAGTGTTTTAGTGCTGCACGGTTTATCACGATTAAATCGCACGCGATTTGGCAAAGGTTGTGATTATTTAAAGCACAGCTTGTCAGAGCTGTACGGCTCTGTGATCAGTAGTAAATGCTTCTCCATCTGAAAGCCAGAGGGCGCTCTTGCGCAGGAACTCAAAATATGCCCAGCAGCAGAAGAAGATAACTTCATATCGGTGTAGCTGAATAAACATAAGATTGAAACGCTTTGACTGATTAAACATGACTAATAAACACACGATTGCGTTATTCAGTGTAAGAAGCCACATCATCTCACAGACGGACGCTCAACTGTCGTTATGAAGTGAGTTTGGAGTAAAAACGTTATTAAACGCTGTCTTTTGTTGGACAAGATGTTAATAAATGCTTCTCATGTCTGGAAAGTTTGACGTGCGCTGCTTTTTCAAACTTTCAGATGGATTAGCATTTGGAGCCGTAATTCATTGAGAAGCTGCGCATAAAAAAAATAAAAATAAAAATAAATAAATCGCACTAAGAATCGCGTTTAAGCAATAATCGCGGTCAAGTTCAATGTTATTTTTCGTATCGTGTAACAAATCGTGCAGCTCTACAGTGTAGTCATAGTTGATATTGTGGCTTTATTATTAACAGTGACTATGACTCGACGACAAAAGTTAGACAAAGTGAAAGTGACACGAATCCACAACCTTTGGATTACCAGTCTGACTCTCTAACCATTAGGCCATGACTGCCCTAAGACACTCTTCTCTGCTCCTCATATACATAAAAGATTATAGAGTTTTTCTTGAGTAAACACTGTATTTATTCAAAAGGACAGTTATTTATTTACTCTTGCATTGCAAACAAGCAGAGATGGTCCAAACTGTGTGTGGCACGTCATTTAAGACTGAGGTGGGGTGAAGTGATGGAGGTTTTAACGACAGTTTGAGGATCCAACGGAGTTACAAGGTTTAGTCACAAGGTCCTTTTAATACTTTTCATTGCTTAAATATTTACAAAACCCACAGATTACTTTTACAATCCGTGAAAAAATAAAGAATAATAACAGAAATAAGAGGCAAGGCTTCCACCCAACAGCAACGACATGTTTCCTAACACATGTATCTGCTTCCATATTTCATTTTAACTGCATTTTTACAGAAAGAGCCATTCACAACAAGACACACACATTCTGACTAGCATGTAATTTAGTTCTGGATGCTATTTACATAACTTTGGATGTAAAGACCAATTCATACAAGCACGTTGATGGGTTTTGTCGGATCAGTGTGTTACTATTATCCTCATGATGCGCATTGTTCATTTCGTGTTTACCATCACTGACATAAATCAAAAAACCTAATGACCAGTTTTGTCAGTAATTCCACTGATGAGATAAACACTGGTAACAGCAACATCTTTTGATTAGATGAGATGTTTTTTCTTTCAAGCCCAGGACACACCAAGCTACGTCAAAGAACTAGCGGAACTCACAAGAACTATCTGCGGAACAAAAGTTGGCGTTTCTGAATTTGTGGGTGTTTTCAAACTGGTGGGTGTTTATAAATCATGCAATGAAAATGATCCCATTCACTCGACCCCACCCCTAAACCCTACCCACACTCTGACATCAGGGAATGTTCTCAAAAACGCCCCTCTGTTTATGGCCTCGCCCACTGATCTGGTAACTCCTATTACTGTCCGGCAGAGACCTGTACTTGGCAAAGAAAGTTGTCAAAAACACACTAAAGGCGACTGTCAACTAGGACATGCGATCTGAGCCTGCGTGTACAGAAATATCTGTCCATTTCAGTAGGTATCAATAGTCTATTTTCATCATTCAAAAAGGAAAATCACTCTGATCACTTTATTTATTCCACTCCGCTCATGTTATTATGAAAATATTTGTGCATTGGAATGCTCAGGTAAGATGAGATAAAATTATTACAGCCTTCTGTCTGTACCATCTTGACTTCGTTGCTCGCTTTCATTTTTATGCACTGACTCACTCAATATGCTGAACAGCTAGTTCTCTCTCTCACCGATGGCCCGATGCTGATTCAACATGATGAATCGGTCCGAAAAAACCCAGGCGGCGTCTGAATAGAGTCAACGGTGTAGAACACACAGAAAAAACTAAGCCGGCCGATGCTCAAAAACGGCCTGACTTTGACGGCTGACCGTCGGCTTGGTGTGTCCCAGCCTTCAGAGTGAACATAGAAAAAAAAACGCTTAAACTTGATTGGTATCGTCTGGTTAGGACCAAACACTCACCAACAATTCCTCCCACATCATACCACACAGATAGCCGGTCGGCCTGAACTTCCTTCCAGCCGAAGTTGTTGCTGAGATAAAATGGCAGCCAGAAGAAGAACGAGTAATTGACCAGCTTCAGGCATGCGTAAGCCAGAGAATACTGCAGAAGACAGACAATAAATAAACATCAAATCTAGTCAACAATAATGAGGCTAAGTAAGGAAGTGTTTAAATGGGCACAGACAGGAAGGACTCCAGGCAGGCAGAAGGCCTGAAGGAAGCCAATGGCTTTGGGCTGTGGTTCAGGCTCCTCATCCTGCTGCTGTATGGAGGAGTTTTCTTCACATAACTCATCTTCATCATCACTTATCAGAGGACGCTGGCTGTCTGAGTCTCTCATCACTGATGTCAGAACTGTCTCAGAGGGGTCACTTAGTCCTTAAAAAGAGACCAACAGATGAGCCAACAGATGACCAACACTCTTTTACATCAAGTGCAATATTATAGGGTCCATTTGTGGGATCAACGCAAAGAATTGTTTTTGCTGGCCCCGTCACAAAAAAAAAGAAAATTGTTTTTGACCAATGTAACCTTTGAATAAATAAGGTTGTTACGACACCAAAATATTATACCAGTGAAATTTCTAGGGCTGCCCCACTAGAGTCGACGAGAAGAGGGTTAGTCAAACAAAATTTTATTAGTTGCAGAAAAAAACAAAACACAGGAAGTGGTCATTCATGGTGATTATAGCCACACAAAGTCACGCTGACTGTGACGGACAGATCGGTCTATGTGGTAATTACAGTACATCGGGCAGGACATCCAAACGCTTGCCTCTCATTCGTCGACCTCAAATATGGCTTATCATCTGAAACTTTACATGGCCGCTCGCTTTAACATTAACCTAGAAAAATGTGGGCTATTCAAGTGTTTTTGTGGAGTGTGAAAGCTGAATAATTGCGTGTTTATTGTATAATAGCTAACATGGAGGCGCTGTGCGATCACTTGCATTTAAAATAAGTCATTTATGTTCATACAGATAAGAGTAATACATCTTTTGAATCTGTGAAGTTTACTTTTATTTGTGTGGACTCACAATAACATCAAAACGTCTCTCTATGTGAGCGTTCTGCTAATGCGCTGTAGAAAGCTTTATGTGTGCGCTTGAACACGGATTAGCATATGTAGGCATTAAAGGCTCTTTTTTTATGATTTATATGGTTTATTAATTAATGTGCGATTAGTCGACTAATCGCTTAAAATGAACGACTACTAAACGACCAGAAAAATCTTTAGTCGAGGGCAGCCCTAGAAATTTCACAATTCTCGATATCAATTTCAATACAATAGCAAAAACTATTAGCTTAACTAATAAAGTTCAAATATTAAAGAAAAACAAGCAGTTATAAAGTAAGAACAAATAAACTAATAATTACAAGTCAGTAGCACAAATAAATCCAACAGAACAAAGATACAAATGAAATAAACAGTGCTTTTTCAGCTAGGTATTATTCAGTTAAGAAATACTACAGCAATTGACTGTTCGCAAAGACCCGCCCCCTTTAGTTACTGTTGCTATGTCCAACAAGTCATGCGCTCTCAACCCACACATCATGTTCTCACACAGTGAAAAATACATCCTGGAGCAAAGAGGACACTGACAACTCCCCTGACTGCTTTGTCAGACAAAATGGCGGATTCGGGGTTATGATTGGTCAGATCGCCTGTCAATCAAAATGTTTGCGAAGGGTCAATTGAAAAAGTTAATGAATAAACAATCTGACTTCACAGACATTTACATGCTGTTAATGTGACAGATTTATAGTTCTAATCTCTATTCCTTCGCATTGCAAAAACACCAATAAGATCTGTACTTTTGGTCACATGCCCAGAGCTGCTGCTGTTACAATTACACGTCTCATTCAGCTCCCAAGATCGTGACTCACTATGTGTCATGTTCACGAATTCGTGCACTGGTAAGGACAGTAAAGGGCGCTGGCCCTTTACACATTGAGACTCTGATGACTATCTCCAGGAACATGACAACAGCACAACTGATATCTTTCGGACATTATTTTTTTGTAAATTTAAGCGTGAGAGCACATGGCCTATTGGACATAGCAACAGTAGCTAAGGGGGCGGGTCTTGGATTGCTTATGCTGAAATATAATTAAATAACATCTGTCACGAGCCACCTCAATAAACATAATGTGTACAAACAATTGATGTCACGCTTCAGAATTTCCATTTTCCGTTTGAATTCGCATTTTCATTCAGCCTGTCTGCCATTTTTTACGCATGCACAAATCAGAACGAATGTCCGTGCCGAACATTTTTGTTTGTGTGAAATGGCCTTAACTGAAGAAATAAGAGGCATCGATAAACTGAAACCAAGAAGCAGAGAATCAGCAGCGTCCATTATGAGCTTACCAATTTCTTTTGGAGAAGTGAGCAGGCCAAAAAACACCACCACACCACCCGCAAACTGAACCACTGATGTCACGAGGAAGGCATACTGAAACACACATATACACATACAAACACACACTTATCAAGTATGACCCTCACACAAACATTTATGAATATTATATAATATAAAATAAAGTGCTCTTACCTCATAGCCGTACTTCAGGACACTGGAGGCAAGAAACGCACCCAGAATATTCCCCACGGACGCACACGCACTCCACAGTCCAAACACAAAGCCTCGGCTAGCAGACAGAAGATATGTGTGTGAATCAGTAACTTTACACTAATGCATAAGCACAATTACTGCCATAAGGAAACAGACTGTTCCCTTTCTGTGAATTCCCTGAAATCAAAACATACAGTTAGGCATGTTGTTTAAAATTAATTTTTGATCATGTGTCCCACCACGTGTGCAAGAATGCCATGTCATGTGACGACTAAATCGTGGTGTAATTACAGGTGCACATGCACAATGTGTGATCTTTTTTTGATAAAAAGTATGTGGCTAAAAAAGTCAAATATTTGGTAAGCAACAGTGTGCCAATTTTGTTGTGATATTGGGTGTAAATAGCACCTGTATCAACTGTTTATATGTAATGCATACAAATACTCATGACTATATTCATAATTTCACAGATAACTGACTTTTGCAACTACAACAGGGCTCCAAGTTGGCATGTGCCATCTACGTTGTTTTAGCACCCAATTTACTACTTTGTAAACACAGCACAGTGTCATTTCATCACGTTTGGCACCTAAATAAACTAGACCAAGGATAATTAGTGGAAAAACGCAGATATTTTGGCATAATTATTCATCAAATAATCACAAATATCTGGCTTCATGTTTGTGTATTACAGGATGGGGTGAAATACTGACACCTACCCCGATTTCCCAAACCAGTTGCCCATGACGGCCACCACGCAGGGCCAAACTGTAGATTGCAGCAGTCCATTTATCACCCACAAAACGCAATAAAAGTACACGTTATAAAAGTGAAGCCATTCTGTCAAAGTGCCAAAAATAAATTCCTAAAGAGAAGAGAGGGCGAATGTAATTAAATAAAGACATGAATTTTTGTTCCCTTTCATAGGTTCCATTGGCAGGTTCCATCCAGGTGTGACGATTGTCCCATTGGCAAATGGTGCTACACTACACAGATTGTTCTTCTTCTTCTTCAAGAAGGTTTATCTGCCCAGGCTTCATGACAGCTTTTGGATTTTTATTTGGATAACAAGCCCTTGCTTGTCCTCACGATCAGTCGCTAATTGGCTGTGTACGATTAGTTTTGTTTTGGACAACAACAGTTCAACTGTGCTTTTGAGATCAACAATTTGATCAAACCCTAAGGAGTTCTTCTGCCGCAACTTACTGTTTTGATTCTCTGATCTCACAATACTTTGGAGAATTATGGGTAATGTAGTTTTGTTACCAGGAATTTCATCGTTAAACACATCGTTTATTATAAAAAAAGACAGCAATTACCACTGATTAACAACCTCATATCTCACAGCAGGTCTATCTTTAAAGATTTATAAGTTGTTTTAACAAAAAAATTCCCCATGGGGAAAATTAATGGAAATTTTACCTCCGGAATGCTTCAATTGGCATTGATTCTATACGGGCTGCGTCTCACCTGGAGGGTGTTTCCATAGCACCAGCGACTATTCAGGGAACGAGGGTTACAAACGTAACCAAGAGATATTCTTTACTTTATACTTTTATTCAGCTTAACTAAATTAAAATAATAGAGTAATAACAATTAAATATTTGAATTGATTCACAGCCCTAATTACAGAATACCTACCGTGACTGCTGATCCACATAAACCGAAGGACAGAACATAGCGGAGGTTGAACCGATCACCAATCACCCCGCTGATATACAAACCCTGAAAGAAAACCAAACAAATCACTGTCACATAGGCAAGAACATCTAAGACATGCGTCTTCAACCGGGGGTCTGGAGCAGTATTGCAGGAGATCCGTCAATTAATGTTTTATTACAAATAATTAAAAAAAATAAAATAAAACATGGGTTAAAAAGATCACAAAGTCCAATTTAAATGAAATATATTTGATTTTACAAATAGCATTACAGTAACAGCTTTAATAAAACCCTTCCATCCACGTGCAGTCACGTGATCTCGTGATACAGTCAACACAGAATATGAGCGCTATAATTTGAAAACACTACTGGCTAATAATTTATATGCAATTTAGCTCGTCAGAATGGATCGCTTTGTAATATCTACAGCTTAAAGTTCAGGTAAATGTATAATCGTCGTCCACCTGACAGTGAAATTAAAATGTGAAGTTTTATTTAAACTTAAAGGCCGGGACACACCAACCCGACGTCAAAGAACTAGCGGCAATGAAAGCCGACGGTGAATAAAACGTGCTTGAACACACAGAAAGAACTTCAGCCAACAAGCACGCGCGTTCTACGCCTGCGTATAAAGGAGATGACTGTCTATTTAAGCACATATATTTGTAATTCAAAATGGGAAGGCGAAACTAAGACTGCAAGTATACAAACCATAAACAAAGCAGCGCTTGCTTACAGTTTTGAATATCAATCATGCTGATCACGTTCTTTATTCCTCTCCGCTCATGTTTTTAAGAACATATTCGTGTATTCGAGTGCTCGGGTAAGATGACGAAAAGTTAGAACAAGCTTCTGTCAGTGCCGTCATGACTTATTTGCTTGATTTCATAACTTTTCCTTATACAACTATTAACACTTTCAGATGCCCAGAAAGACACTAAAACATATTTAAAACAGTTCATGTGAGTACAGCGGTTCAACCTTAATATTATAATGTGACGAGAATAATTTTTGTGCGCCAAAAAAACAAAATAACGACTTTAATCAACAATATCTAGTGATGGTCGATTTCAAAACACTGCTTCATGAAGCTTTACGAATCTTTTGTTTCGAATCAGTGGTTCGGTTGGCGTATCAAACTGCCAAAGTCACATCAACCATTGAAATTTCGAACCACTTCTGACATAACGAAGCCTCGTTTACTGAAATCACGTGACTTTGGCAGTTTGTTACATAGACTTAATAAAATACATAGACTCCCCATTGGCCTCTGGATCATACGTCAACGGCTCCGCCATATTGTGCAGGTCAACGTTCCCATAACTCTCATAACTGGAATTGAGAAAAATGCCTGTTTCGTTTGCTGCTTGGGGCTGTACAAATCACCGCACAATTGAATACAGGTCTCGGGAAATAACCTTTCACAGGTAAGGTTGAATGTTTCTGGTTGTATTTGGTCATTATATAATTATATTAATAGTAGTTGGCCACTGCAGTCAGTCAGAAAATGGCTAGCGATGTCGCTAATTAGCTGTGAAAGTTGAGTTTACATGATTTACATTATAGTTTTAGTGTATATTATCTTATTTTATAAACTAATTTTCCTGAAATTTATATATACATCTTTATTTTCTTAAAACCGACTTTTAAGACAAGCACTCGTTTCGGTTTGGTGACTCGGTTGGCTAGCTTACTTTTCTCACACATTGAAGGTTTCCCAGAGACAAAGAGTTGAGGAGACAGTGGGAAGTAGCTATAAGAAAGGAATATGTTTTTCCAGCATGTTTGCTTCAATTTGCTTCATTTTCATGATGGTGGAAAAGCTAAAATGGGTTAAAAGATAGAAAATGCCTTTCCCACAATAAGAAAATTTTTTTCATTTCATGTGAAAATTTAAATTATCTCATTATAGGCGTCTACACAATTCTTATCCAAGAATAAAGCAGCCAAATACAGGACAAGTCTGAGCTTTGACTATTAAAATATATATTTTTTCAAATCTGCTATCGAGGTTTTAAGTAACCAGAGATGGAAAGTTTTGCACACCACTTACATCTTAAACCAACGAAATCGGTTGACAAATGTAAACGTTATTTTCGTTTTTATCCAGAAAAAACCACAGCTCGCCAGTTTATTTGTATTTGTTTACAGTGCAGTCTTGCCCTCAGCGATATGGCGGACGTGTTGACGTATCGCAGCAACGTTCCAATGCGGCCAATGGGGCGTCTGTGTATTTTATCATGTCTGTGGTTTGTTACATGCTCTGAACCACTGATTCGAAACAAAAGATTCATAAAGCTTTGAAGCCCCATGAAGCAGTGTTTTGAAATCGCCCATCACTAGATATTGTTGAATAAAGTCGTTATTTTGGGGTTTTTTGGCGCACAGAAAGTATTCTCATCACTTTATAATATTAAGGTTGAACCACTGTACTCACATGAACTGTTTTAAATATGTCTTTAGTAGCTTACTAGGCTTTAAAATCGTAAATTTACTTGCTAGCAATAGAGACTCGCTGAGCCATGGGATTTCATCTTAATTTGTGTTCAGAAGATGAACGAAGATCTTACGGGTGTAGAACGACATGTGGGTGAGGAATTAATGACAGAATTTTCATTTTTGGGTGAACTAACCGTTTAACCATCACTCACTTTTTTGAAAAATCAAACAAAAACACTGCTTGATGTAGCCTAGCAGGATATACTATTGCATGACTGATAAGGATTTTTTGATGGCCAATGCCAATATAAAGCCGATATAGATGATGTCACACAGTTTAATTTAAAGATACTATTAAAAATAAAAATTGATGTTGGTTAAGGTTGATGAAAACTTGTAAAATAAAGATGTTTATAAATGAATTACACTAGGACAGGTGACTGTGCATTTAAAGTGTGTGCTTTCACTCTATTAGAATGCATTAAGAACACACAGAGCGGTGTTTCCTCACTGAATTAATCTGAACAAATCATTTGAGCGAATGATTCAGTGACTCTCATAAAGTCACTTGCTTTTGAAAGATTGACTAACTCATTAAGACACACACAGCAAATATTGTAAAGAGTTCAAATATCATTTTGTCAATATAACACACCCTACTGTCACAGTAGTGTTTAATAGTTCAATATGGTGCACCGGCAGCATTATTCGTTCATGAGAGACAATCACGGTCCAACTCCAACCTGCAAAAACTGCCTGCTACAGCTATTCCTGTTTTAAACTTACCATAGCATAAGAGAAGAGAAAGATTGAGTCCAGAGCACCCAAAAACAAAGTGGCCTCCCCCGCATCAGCAAACAGTTTGTTATCCTCCCATGTCTGCATATGTGAAAATAAAAATCAAGTTTGTAGCAAAATTATTGTAAATGGATATTAAAAACTGAAAAGTCTGCATTGGACTTCGGTAGCTATATTGCAAGTTGTGAGAATGTTTGTATTTTTGCCAAACAGAAAGAATCAAGTGGCCTTTCACAGACTTAATGATTAATCGCCTTTTTCACAAAATTATTCATGTGAAATATAATATATTGGTACAGTATTGAGAGGTATTCAAACATATCAATACAGTGTTGTGAGGAAAAATTCTGTTTTTCTCTAGCCCCTACCTGCCAGAGCACATTTTCTCCACCGCACACAGTAAACAAGTCAGACATGGACTACTTGGTTTTGAATAAGACTATGTTAAACCATAAAAATGTGAAAGCCTTTAAACACTTTATGGCTGAAAGCCTTTAAACACTTTATGGCTGCAATGTTTGTTTTAAAATTCGTATTTTTAATTTAATTAAGATGTAAATTTGAGTAATCGGATGCTGTAAATGTTATTCTAGATGGACAGAAATCATTTGAAAAACAAAAGGGGGAAATAAACATAAATGAGAGATTGGGAAGTATGTATTATATCCGTACCTCTCCAGGAGACAAAGTTGAAGCGCTGCCATTCTGCTGAAACACTGATGGTGTCCACTGCGCTGAGATGCTCACTTTTACGTTGCTAAAAGTCTTACGTGACGAGTGAAGCAGGACATAGCTGGATAAAGAGTGGAGAGAATAGACAGTGTGTATGGAGATGAGCACATGTATTATACATGCTCATTACCACGATGTCCTTCATGTATATGGGTCAACACATACAATTACTATAACTCCTCCGTTATAAGCATGACTTTTAATCATGTCTGCATGACTTTTCAAACCAACATGAACACAAAGCATGCATTTCTAAGAACTTGCCAGATATTTAGAATTTTCTTCTTTTTAAGGGTTAGTACTCCCAAAAATGAAAATTCTGTCATTTATTTCTCTCCCTCATGTCATTCTACACCCGTAAGACCTTCGTTCATCTTCAGAACACAGATGAAGATATTTTTGATGAAATCCGATAGTTCAGTGAGTCTCTATTGACAGCAAGATAATGAACACTTTCAGATGAACAGAAAGACACTAAAACATATTTAAATCAGTTCATGTGAGTACAGTGGATCAACCGTAATATTACAAAGTGACGAGAATACTTTTTGTGCGCCAAAAAAACTAAATAACGACTTTTCAACAATATCTAGTGATGGCCGATTTCAAAACACAGCTTCGAAGCTTTACGAATCTTTTGTTTCGAATCAGTGGTTCAGAGCATGAAAGTCACGTGATTTCAGTACGTCATAAGTGATTCGACATTTCAATAGTTCACGTGATTTTGGCAGATTGATACGCGATCCAAACCACTGATTCGAAACAAAAGATTCGTAAAGCTTCAAAGCAATGTTTTTAAATCGGCCATCACTAGATATTGTTGAATAAAGTCGTTATTTTGTTTTTCTCGTCACTTTATAATATTAAGGTTGATCCACTGTACTCACATGAACAGTTTTAAATATGTTTTAGTATCTTTCTGTTCATCTGAAAGTGTTCATTATCTTGCTGTCAATAGAGACTCACTGAGCCATCGGATTTCATCAAAAATATCTTCATTTGTGTTCTGAAGATGAACAAAGGTCTTACGGGTGTAGAACGACATGAGGGTGAGAAATAAATGACAGAATTTTCATTTTTGGGTGAACTATCCCTTTAGAAACATTTTTCCATTTCTTTATCGTGAATACTCTTATAGTGCCTTGCAAAAGTATTCATAACCCTTCATTCTTTTCACATGTTGTCATGTTGCTGAAATGCTTTAACTTTTTATTTTCTCACATCAATCTCCACATCCCATAATGACAAGGCAAAAACCACATTGAATTGCCTACGTATTCAAACCCTTCCTTGTGACACTTCAAATTTTGTTCCGGAGCATTTCCTCTCTCCCTCGTTCTTTATGATGTTTCTAGTTAACCGGTGACATTCTCAATTACATGGACATGATTTGGAAAGACACCTGTCTATACAAGTCTAACAGCTGAGAATGCATTACACACAAAAACCATGAGGTCAAAGGAACTGCCTGCACAGTTCAGAAACTGATCTGGGAAAGACTACAAAAAAAAAGTACTTAAGTTAAAAGGTTCACATGAGCACAGTGACCTCAATAATTCTTAAATGGAATAGGTTTGAAACAACCATTGCTGCATTTCCCAAAAGCATTGTAAGCTAAGGTGATTGTAGAGATTATTGGTGACAATGGTGCAATGATCAAATTGGGTTTACGGTGCTTTGGGAAACATAGCCCTGGACTCTTCCGAGTGCTGGCCTTCCAGCCAAACTGAGCAACCAGAGGAGAAGGGCCTTAGAAAGAGGGGTGACCAACAATAAAATGGTCCTCTGGTTGAACTCCAAAGCTTATATGTGGAGATGGGAGAAACTTACAAAAATGACAATCATCATTGCAATACTCCATTGATCTGGGACGGCCTCTCATCAGTGTATAACGCATTAAAGCCTTGGAATTTGTAAAAAAGCACATAAAAGTCTCTCAGACAAGATTCTTTGGTGTTATGAATCTCAATTCCAAACATCATGTCTGGAGGAAACCAGGCATTGCTCATCATCTGCACAATACCATCCCAGTGGTGAAGCACTGTGGCGGCACTATCATGCTTTGAGGGTGTTTTCCAGCTCCAGGTGCCGGGGGACTGATCAGAGTGGAAAGAAAGCTGAACACAGCTGTGGTGTGAAACAGAGGGTGAGGCCAAGAGCCATGGGAGTGGAGGGAGGCAGAGGGGAGAATGTTAATGAGCAACACACTGGTCTTGAGTCCCACGGAGGAGCTCCGGAAAGATAAAGGAAGGAGTGATGACAGCATAAGACGAGAGAGGACCTGGGGACATTTTAAGTTGTTTTTTTGTTTTCAGTTGAGGCAGTCATTAGTAAGGGCTACTTTGTTGTTTATTTTGTGATTAAAGTTTACATTGAACATTTGCCTACCACCTTCTTCCTGTAACTACGAACCTTGCTACAACAGCAAAATACAGAGATCATCTTTCATTAAAAACCTGGTTCAAAAAGCGCACAGGACTACAGACTTGACCGAAGGCTGATCTTCCATCAGAACAACGATCCTAAGCCGCCAAGACAATGGGGACAACTGAATGTGAATATCCTTAAGTGGCCATCCCAACCAACCAAATCAAAAATCTCTGGACAAACCTTGAAAATAGTCATCCACCAAAAGTCCTCATGATCAAACCAGGCAGAGATTGAGAAAATCTGTAGATAAACCCCAAATCCAGATGTTCAAACTAAGCTTGTCACATCATACCTGAAAAAACTCAAAAAGCAGTGATTATAGCCTTAACTACGTACTGAGTTAAGGCTCTGAACACTTTAGGCTAAGTTGTGTGAAGTGATTTAGAACAAAATCAGGCCAAATCAAGGATCATTTGGAGATTGTTTCACGAGTCCAAAACAGCTTGGCAAAGCGAACTTTACAGAATAGTCCTCTCATGCTGGTAAAACCTTTGAACTACCATTGGTCCGTGGCGATTACATAATAGAGCTGCGCTGGGGTTATGAAGGGTTATGAACACTCTGGCACTGTACATCATTCACCCATCCACTCTTCTGAGTGTGGAAAAGATGTTGCTAAATTATAGCCAATCACTGCTTGGTTTCTGCATAACAGTTAGATTAATCAAATAAGGGTCAGAAGTCTGTGTCAACTCAACCAGAGGTCCCTGGCTAAAAATGTTGATTTTGAATTTTTTTTGTTTGTGAAGAAATACATAAAGAAAGTCCATGGTTAAAAAAAATCCATGGATGATTTTGAAAATGGCGTTTTTAAAATGAAAACTATCTTCGTCTGCACTGGCGTTTCAGAAACGACCTCCGTCTACACTACACGAGCGAAAACGCATGTCACGTGACCGTTCTTGCACACTGGGCACGCGCGTACAAGTGTAAACAGCCTCTTGCACATGTAGGTAGTGGCAGTACTAAAAACATTTAGAGTTTAACTGCACAATGGCGGCTAAAAATGTCAGCAAAGCCAGCAAAGATTGCAGTTCAGTCTCTATGTTATTTGTTTACATGGTTATCAAGGATACACAGAGGCGAACGTGGACAGCCATCGTTTTCAAAAGTCTCCGTTTTGGTCCGTTTACATTGAAACACAACCCGCCGTTTTCAAACTAAAACGGGGTATGCAGCCTT
Organism: Zacco platypus; assembly: GCA_038088235.1. Taxonomy (NCBI): domain Eukaryota; kingdom Metazoa; phylum Chordata; class Actinopteri; order Cypriniformes; family Xenocyprididae; genus Zacco; species Zacco platypus. The sequence goes on along the minus strand of CM076066.1, from coordinate 20,095,995 downwards.
TTCGAAAGTCTCCGTTTTCGAGGTTCGAAAATGGCTGCGTAGTTTAAACAACAGGTGTAACCGAAGCAAAACTTATGTATTTTAAAACGAAAAATGTGGCCTCGGTGTGGCTCCATGAGTAAATTGTACACATTCTCAGAGGTCAAAAACATACGTGGGTCAATTTGCATAAAAGCTAATGCTTTTTTCCTTTTAAAGAGAAATGTCTGAAGAACAAAATCATGTTGTAACTACAATTGTATATCGTTTCCCTTTATTAATCCAATAACATAGAACGTAACTGTCTAAACGCTTAGAAAAATCTTTCCCAAAGTTCCCTGTAACTCAAGAAGTAATATCTCAATATCAATATAGATTGAGGTTCCTATACTTTTCTTTTCATATCTTCATTTTTCCAGCCTAAAATGGTTTAAGTCCCATATGGAGTCAAGATAGGGCCATATATATCTGCAAAATAAAACAATGTTTCGCAAAAAAAAAAAAATAATTGCAAAAAAAATTATATGTTTTGCAAATAAAAATAGAGTATTGAGAAAAAAAATGCTTTTTTGCAAGTAAAAAAAAATAATTGCAAAAGAAAAGTTAACCACTGAGAGAAAAAATAAAGTTTAGCAAAGTAAAACTTCAGCAGCATTGACTTTGCAACATATATTTCCCTTTGCGCCGCTCCTTTAAATCCGCGTTTCAGTCATCCGTGCCTCTGCGGTGCAGGCTTTCCTTTGCGTTTCCTTTTTTTTTGCGCCTCGCTTTGTGGCCCTGATTTGACGTGGGGGGTGTGGTCAAGAGGTTGGGGTGTGTACAAGGGACGAAGGCGCGTCCCTCTCGCTTACGTCATCAGCGCGAGCCCCAGACCGAGTGGATCGATCATAGGGGATCGATCGAAATGGCGGAGCAGAGACATGCGGGTGATGGATCACAGGTATGTATTATTGATAGCTTTCTTCAAGTTCGCTAGATAGACCGATAACTATATGTAACTATGTGTATCAAGGCTTTTGCTTATGATCGATCCACTCGGTCTGGGGCTCGCGCTGATGACGTAAGCGAGAGGGACGCGCCTTCGTCCCTTGTACACACCCCAACCTCTTGACCACACCCCCCACGTCAAATCAGGGCCACAAAGCGAGGCGCAAAAAAAAAGGAAACGCAAAGGAAAGCCTGCACCGCAGAGGCACGGATGACTGAAACGCGGATTTAAAGGAGCGGCGCAAAGGGAAATATATGTTGCAAAGTCAATGCTGCTGAAGTTTTACTTTGCTAAACTTTATTTTTTCTCTCAGTGGTTAACTTTTCTTTTGCAATTATTTTTTTTTACTTGCAAAAAAGCATTTTTTTTCTCAATACTCTATTTTTATTTGCAAAACATATAATTTTTTTTGCAATTATTTTTTTTTTTTTTGCGAAACATTGTTTTATTTTGCAGATATATATGGCCCTATCTTGACTCCATAGTCCCAGAGATTTGGCATACTCAATGCGGCTAAAATTCCAATGTGGTAAATTATTTGCATGCAGCTAATACTTTTTGACTATCTGATGAAACTACAAATGCACCTATATTTGTTCAATTATAAACAATAATGTCAGTATCTTGATTTCTGAATCTATATATTGTATTAATAATAAGGAAAAATCATCCATTTACTGTAGCTGCTGCAATACTTTTATTTCATATTTGGATTTCAGGTACATCTAACAAGCTCTCGAAGGTATAAATTATCCTTTGAATGCCTTTTTGTTTGAGGTGATATCAGTGATTCTGTTAAATATCCCGCTTAGCAGTGGATACTACTAATCCACACATTTTATAACAAGATGAAACTGTAATATTTTAAAAACCCAGGTGAGGTAAATCTTGGTTCATTGAATACACAAGTGTGGGGAGAGCTCTTTCTAAAGTCATTTTCACCCTCCATGAAGAACCTTTATCCAGAGCATTTAATATTTTGGCTTTCATCACTTTTTTTTGTCTTTCTTCACAAAAAAAATATTAACAAAATCAACAAATTCTGAAATTTGGTTGATTTAACATGGAACAACCCATAACATTTTAAGTTAATGGCATACAGCACCAGAGTTGGGGAGTAACGAAATACAAGTAACTTAGTTACGCATTTAAAATATAAAATTTGAGTAACTGTATTTCATTAGTTACATTTTAAATGGGTGGTAATCAGATTACAGTTACATCTGAAAAGTATTTTAGATTACCAAAGTGATTACTTTGAATTTTAATGTCATTTATACAGCAATGTAAACATTACTGGAAGATCCACGACTGTTTCCATGTTTTGCAACAGTTGTTTGACTCCCTTGTAATTGTAAAAAAGGTAATTGCAACTTTTTATCTCACAATTTGACTTTTTTCCTGGCAATTGCGAGTTTGCATCTCACAATTCTGAATTTTTTTTTTCAAAAATCCAAGATTTAAACTCACAACTGCGTTTTATGAAATCAGAATTGAGAGTTATCTCCTATTATGATATCTCATAATTCTGCCTTTTCTCATTATTGTGAGTTTATATCTCATAATTCTGCCTTTTCTCATTATTGCGAGTTTCTATCTCACAAGTCTGATTTTTGTCAATATTGCGAGTTTATATCTCATAATTCTGCCTTTTCTCATTAATGCGAGTTTCTATCTCATAATTCTGATTTTTGTCAATATTGCGAGTTTATATCTCATAATTCTGCCTTTTCTCATTATTGCGAGTTTCTATCTCATAAGTCTGATTTTTGTCAATATTGTGAGTTTATATCTCATAATTCTGCCTTTTCTCATTATTGTGAGTTTATATCTCATAATTCTGCCTTTTCTCATTATTGTGAGTTTATATCTCATAATTCTGCCTTTTCTCATTATTGCGAGTTTCTATCTCATAAGTCTGATTTTTGTCAATATTGCGAGTTTATATCTCATAATTCTGCCTTTTCTCATTATTGTGAGTTTCTATCTCATAAGTCTGATTTTTGTCAATATTGTGAGTTTATATCTCATAATTCTGACTTTTCTCATTATTGCGAGTTTCTATCTCATAAGTCTGATTTTTGTCAATATTGTGAGTTTATATCTCATAATTCTGCCTTTTCTCATTATTGCGAGTTTCTATCTCATAAGTCTGATTTTTGTCAATATTGCGAGTTTATATCTCATAATTCTGACTTTTCTCATTATTGCGAGTTGATGTCATAATTTTGACTTTATAACAATTCCAACTTTATATCATGCAAATCTGAGAAAAAAGTCAGAATTGTGAGATAAAAACTCACAATTACCTTTATTTTGTGTGCTACATGATTATTAGTATTCCACAGTATTTAGATTAAGTTACTAAACTTGAGTAATGTAACGAAATACGTTACTAATTACTTTTTAAAGCATGTATTTTGCAATCTGTAGTGAAATACATTTTAAAGTAACCTACCCAGCCCTGTACAGCACAGAGCTTTACATGTCATCTAAAATGACAGACAAGACAAAGTTCGATATACTTATTATGCACAATAAAAAAGAGCCTGACGCATGTCATGTACAGCAGGTCTAATCCTCCTTTACAGATCCAGGGACCTCCACACAGACTGTCGGCCAACCCAGGGACCGCAATATTAAAGAAAAGCTATATATTTCTCAATAACGCAGGCAGAAACTGATCCCCATAGTAAGAACAGAAAGTGGTAGGAACAGGACAGCATACCTGAGGAAGGTGAGGAGGAAGGCTAGCAGTTGATGGTAGGTGTAGCGGGACCACATTATAAGGGTCTGGATCAAAAGGGGGAGGAAGAGAAGGGGCTGGAGTCTTCAGGACACTCTACTGCACCATCTACAAACACTACACACCACATCACTGTAAAATCTATCCATCGACAGATTGATAGATCAATCGGCGCTCTTATGTTACACGTTGATGCCCGTCTGTAGCTTATTAAGTTCAATATTTACAGCTTTCCACAGATACACTGAGAGGAAGCATCGATACTCACCGGTTTAAATCATTTGCTGTAAATAAATCTCTGGCTGGAGGATACCGTCATTGTTTTAATATGCAATGTAAACGCGTTGAATCGTAAACACAAACGTCATCCGGATGTAGCACTTTTCAAAATAAAAGTCACCATAGTAGGGGACCAAATACAGTTATTTTTTCTGTCAAAAAAGCAGATATGTTCTTATTATTATTGGGAGATACCAACATCCACGGCTTTACCATTGGAAAAAACACAGCGGATTTTTTTATTATTATATATTATTGCTCTCTTGCAATATCAAACTCCATAACTCACAAAAAGTAAATAATTAAAAATGAAATAAGAAAAAAATGAAGGATTTACAGATTTTTTTTATGAAGTGAAAAGTTTGCAATATTCAATTTAATATGCGAAATGTAAATGTATCTGTATTTAAATTTATATTTTCCCTACCATATTCTCAACGTTGGGAGCAAAATCATAATTCAAATTCAATAATATAATTTACATTTGAAAGAGTTAATTTGCAAAACCCCATAAACGCCACTTAAAAAAACTGCTGTGCGTTATTCTCCACATGTAGCACGTTCTGAACCCTAAATCCGTTTTGTCGGAAAAACCGGTTTTGTCCACTGTCAAGGCAACGAGAGTTTACGTTTTACAGCAGAAACCGATAAGGGCCATTGTTATTTATGCACGTACAGAAACCGATATAAAGTCAGTTTTAGCGAATCAGCGCGCAGTATTCAGGTCAGGTGACAAGGCTGCTAGGCACTTCAAAAAGACGCGCTAGCTGAGGGGAGTTTCGTCAAATCCTTGTACACCTTACACGTCTCACACGCTGAAATCTTGTTTTGAGTGTGTTTTAAAACGAATTACAAAGCAATTACTTGGTTTTGTTTAAACCTGAAACATGAAATGTGGAGTATTTGCTTTTGCTAAAAAACAAACTTGTATTAATATTAATAAAAAACATACTTTCAATGAACTTTAATTTTGTAAGTTACCTGTATTTTTGTAGAGTTATTATTACTTAATCAAAACAACCCAACTGCAGTTTGATATTACTTGGAATGCACAATAAAAAACCGTGTGAGAATGAATAAAAACTGAGTTATCTGTTTTTGCTAATGAACTCTTCATTTGCTATTTCCTACACTATTTTTAACATATAATTTAAACACATATTTTAATGTTTTATGAGTTGCAAAATTAAGATGAAAATGTATTACAGAAATCATTAGTTATAACATGTTCCAGCAAAATTTTTAGCAAAATGATCTTTTAAATATTATTTTTATTAATTATTTTACACTCACAAAGTTAAGACACTTGTAATTGCATTTTCAGTCAGTCAAGCAAGAACAGAGAAATGTCAATGTTCCTCAAGATTATGCACAGAACAGAACATTGTTAAAACATTTTCAAATCCTACCCGTCAGATAAGAGGAAAACCGGTCAAAAGGTTCACCAGTAGCAATTCCAATTGCGAAAAGCATGAGAGAAGTATCCAAGCATGAGAGAGAGGTTTGGGATAGGACCATTTCTACTTAGAGATGAAGGATAAAGACCGGGATTTTTGAGAACAGGGGTAACGGCAGCCATTTTAAGCTTCAATGGAACTATTCCAGAAGACATTTACATGTTAAAGAAATGGGTAATGACAGGGTGGTCAAGCAATTTTTCAGTAAAGAGGTGTGTGCCGGACCAATAAAACTAGTTGAGGGATTACACTGCCTGATTATCCCATAATCAAACGACTAAATAAACATTATGTTAGTGAAAAACTGTACATTTCTTGTCTAATACCACCCACAGCTACTTATACCAATGACGGAAATAAGCACAGTTAGAATAGAAAAATATGTGGGAGAGCTTTGCTACTTTGTGACTATATTGTATTGCAATAGGTAGCACTTGATAATTTTTTACTGAATCAAAACAAAGTAGCACATACTTTATAGTTGAAAGGGTTTAATAACAGTATTTGGTTATGGTTACACATGAACTGGTTACAAAATAGATGATAAAACACAGTTAAAGGTACAATATGTAGTTTTTCGTCCACTAGAGGCCACCTATTCAAAACAAAGGCGTAGCTTGATGATGTCAAGTTTGAGCGAGGAATCTTGGGATATGTGGTCTTCACCTCACAGCCGGTGGAAAAGAATCGGGATAGGACTCGGGCTTGAGTGTTGTGGAGCTGAACGAGACACTGGAGCGATTGTTAATGAGAGACAAACACGACACACGTCTTGAGAGCAGCAGGACTTTTATTATGCCACAGTCGCCGGCGCCGCTTCGGCTTTTCCGGTCACGAGTATGAGGAAACACAGCTCTGTTTACCATATTTGAGAGTGTTAAAAATGATGTTATAACTTTACTCTGTGCGTTCACTCGCCGGCTGCTGTGAGACACAATTCTGTATTACTGATAAAATAAATCTGTATCTGCATCATAATGCTATTTTAGCTACTTGACAAAATAGTGTTTTCCTCTGAGTCATGGTAAAGCATGGTGCTCGCAAAAAAACAATAAAATTAGATTTAAACAATAAGACTGAATGTGTTGAGCTATATTACAATAATTAGTTTTCTATCTATAAGGTATCAATACAGATGTTCCCTTGTCTATTAAAATATGTAATATATTAAAGTGTCTTTGGGGTTTCCATGGTTTCTACAAAATGAAAGTGGAAACTGAGGGTAACGCGGATATGACGCCATTGACAGGCGACTCCCTCACACGTCCCGGATCCTTGGTTAAAATTGCAATTTTTTCACGATTTACAAATAGTGGAAAACATTTGGGATATTGTAAGTGCTAAACTGAGCAAAATATAACACTGGACCAGTGGTTTTTGGACATTTACTGCAAAATTTTACATATTGACGCTTTAATTATACCCAGGATGTGTGTAGAATGTTACCTGAGAAAGACAGAGAGAGCCATTGGGGACGTCAGTCTGGCTTATGGATTCAACCCAGTTTTCAAGGAAGGCAGAGCTCAGGAAGAGAGGAAGAGCAGAGGCCCAACAAACAAGCCAGACAAAAGAGAAAAAGCCCAGAGCAACAGATGCGATCTTCTTTTATCCCTTCCTAGAGCATGTGACTAAAACCAAATGTGAGGCATTAAAACTAACCAGTCAATCAGCAGATTAATTTCCCCCACCATTCAATAGGTGTTACAATTTTGGTCTATAGGTCTTGATCACTATCAACACCTCCTCTAGTGTTAAAGAAGACTGTATCCATAGTTTCTATCCTAAAATGAAATCTTCAGAGCTTTTTGGCACACAGGATGACTTATTAATGACGCTATAGTGGTTAAAATAATAGTTCTACCAGTTTGGTAATTTTGCGAAAAGGAGAGTGGCACCTTTCTTCGAGGGATGGAGACGTCTTTCTTTAGCAACAACTTAGATTAGCCATCCAATAACCTACTTTATATCTTTTAGTTTTCTTTATATCATTGATGTGCAGAGAAGGGTCAGAGCAAATAACAGTGTCTGACATTGTTTTTGTGAGTTCACACACATTTTTAAAACAATCTATAGTTGTAGTTTTTGATGAATTTGTTTCCCCAGGACTATTTTTTTTCTCTTATAACCATTACTTGAGTATCAAGGTTGACAAACAGATTCTGCAGAAATTATCCAAATAATATTTCATCTTTGGTATCAATTTTTAATAGAATGTTAGTCTTTCACAATGAGAAAAATCATGGGTTAGGTGCGAAATTACAGTTCGTTCATTAATTCATTTGAACTAACAATGAATGTTAATTCAACAGATGCACAACAAAAACAAAAAATGCCATTGTTTTAATTTTTATTAAGGGCTTTTTTTTTTTATTCAATTGTAATAAAGGGCTTTGGATCCAGATGTCTGTCTGCTTCAGCCTCTTCGTCAATCATTGCTTTCTGATTTTTCTGCATTGTAAAACATATTTAAAGTGCCAAACCTTTTTTTATCAATTGTACATCACTGCCACCTTGAATTACTTTTTATGTATCCAAATACATAAATTAAAAAAGACATTTAAAAATGACACGGCAACATTAACAACATGAGATTTTTAATTCCCACTTTAATTCGTCAACAGATATATTTAGTTTAGTATGAGGCTATAACAATCAGCACATTTTGTTAATAATTGCATACTCAGCATGATGCTAGCTTAAAATAAACTTAGAAAAACCTAAATCTAAAAGAAAAACTCTTAACAGTGGGCTCCAAACCTAGATTTCTACAGAAAATATTCATGGCACGAAACTACGTTACACATTAGAAATGCAAGAAGCTGTTCTTCAAATGACTTTGTTGTAGAGAAACTGCAGTTCAACGGCGTCAGATTGGCAGGAAACAGTTGAAACGTTTTAATTAAAGGGAAATTTCACCCCAACTTATTTACTCACCCTTTCATCTGCAAGTCTTGGTTTTGTGAGGGAAACAAGCTGGAACTGACGTTGTTATTCAGTGGTAGTTCTCACCTTCAGTAAGCTGTTAATGTTGGTTTCTTCTGATACAATTATTGTTAACAAATCAGACTGATCTAGTTCTCAACTCAATGCCTCGATGATCCGGCCGCAGTTAACAGCTCAGAAGAATTATCATTGAATAGAATTTCAATTCATTACTCACAGAAAGGAATAATAGGGCTTAAGACTTGGAACATAATTCATAAGCTGTACGGACTATAATTATATTCTCCTGACATGTTTGTCATTTTGAGCTTGAAAGATGTGGTCAAGATGTGTCAAATGGAAAAGAGCTGTGGAAATATTCTTTTTGTGTTCCACAGAAAAACCACAACAGTAAACGAGTTTGGACATGGACATTAATAATGAGGGTGAGTAAATAATGACAGGATTTAAAGGGTTAGTTCACCCAAAAATTAAAATTCTGTCATTTATTTCTCACCTTCATGTCGTTCTACACCCGTAAGACCTTCGTTCATCTTCAGAACACAAATTAAGATATTTTTGATGAAATCTGATGGTTTAGTGAGGACAGTTAACACTTTCAGATGCTCAGAAAGATACTAAAACATATTTCAAACTGTTCATGTGAGTACAGTGGTTCAACCTTAATATCATAAAGCGACGAGAATACTTTTTGCGTGCCAAAATAACGACTTTATTCAACAATATTTAGTGATGGCCTTTACGAATCTTTTGTTTCATATCAGTGGTTCGGATCGTGTATCAAACTGCCAAAGTCACTTGAACTACTGAAATTGTGAAACACTAATGAAGCCTCGTTTACTGAAATCACATGACTTTCACGCTCCGAACCGCTGACTCGAAACAAAAGATTTTATGAAGCAGTGTTTTTAAATCAGCCATCACTAGATATTGCTGAATAAAGTCGTTATTTTGTTGTTTTTTTTGGCGCACAAAATATTCTCATCGCTTTATAATATTAAGGTTGAACCACTGTACTCACATGAACTGTTTTAGTGTCTTTCTGTTCATCTGAAAGTGTGTAAGAGACTCACTGAACCATCAGATTTTATCAAAAATATCTTAATTTGTGTTCTGAAGATGAACAAAGATCTTACGGGTGTAGAACGACATGAGGGTGAGGAATTAATGACAGAATTTTCATTTTTAGGTGAACTAACCCTTTAAATTTTTTGACCGAACTATGTTTTCACTCCACACAAGGCACTCAGGATGACAAGATGATTTAAGTCAAACACTGTGGCTCTTCATGTGCCGGTTCAAGTGTGTGCGACACGTGTAAGCCTTCGGGCACAGAGGACATGGGAACGGCCTCTTCCCAATATGAGTGTACATATGCTTGCTCAAGTCATAGCGCCGGATGAATCGTTTCCCACACTGTAAGCAGCAGTGAGGACGCTCTCCGGTGTGAAAGCACATGTGCGCCGTCAGGTGACTCGAAACCACAAATTTCTTGCCGCAGATTTTACACTGATACGGCTTCTCCCCCGTGTGAGAACGCAGATGCACCTGAAGGCATCCGGCGGAGACAAAACCCTTTCCGCACTGATGGCAAACGTACGGCTTCTCCCCGGTGTGAATTCTGATGTGGATTTTCAAATTCCCAGACAGGGAAAACTGCTTCTCGCAGTACGGACAGACATGCGGCCGCTCGCCAGAATGACATCTCATGTGGGATTTTAACTGGATTTTGCTGTAAAACCTCTTTCCGCATTGCGAACAAAGGAGAGGTTTCTCGCCCGTGTGGTTTGAGAGGTGGGCGAGCAGGCTGCTGTTTGCCGAAAAACACTTCCCGCACTGGTCGCATATATACGGCCTGAACTCTGCGTGCGTCTTCAGATGGCTTCTTAATTCGCTGTCGACGCTGAACGTCAAATCACAAAAACGACACTTTCCTGGCTGCCGTTCCGGTTTAGATTGGGGGGCGTCTTTAACTTTATGAGTCTTCTGGTGGATTAAACTGGCTCGGTACGAGCCAAAAGTCTCGTTGCATTGTTTACAGGTGTAGTTCCTTTTAACAGCAGGAGATCGGTGCGCTCGCCGGTGACCAACTAATCGGGACAGACTTGTGAACATCCGTCCACATTCAGGGCATTTGTGTGTGGTTTTCTCTTTGTGCACTCGGTTGTGTCTGTATAGGGTCCTGAGGGATCTAAAGTGGGCTGTGCATTTGATGCACTTAAAAATCCTGGTATTGCAGCTGGTGATCCTGTGCGACGTCAGCTGCGTCAAATCGTCGAAAACTTGCCCACACTGAAGACACTCGTGTGTCCCCGCCTGGGTGTGAATTTCCTGGTGCTTGACAAGATCAGAGCGATAGATGAAGTATTTCGTGCACTGCTGACATTTGTGTACGGTCCTGCCTGCGTAGTGGAAGCCTTTAGAAGGCGAGTTTGGGAAGGTGTCAAGAGCGGGCCGCTGGAGAGGCACAGCGGTCTGAAAAATCAAATCACCTGAAAAGAGAACATGGGACAAACAGATGGTTCAGTCTAAATATGATAAAAAGGTATAATGAGAATCTTGACAGATATTCAGAAGGGCTGTACCTCTGTGAGCATCATTGGTGGACGACGGCACGCTTGGCTCTTCTGAGTTACTCCTACAAAAATAATAAACAGGATATTTTACAATCAAACATTTTATATCTTAAAGGGTTAGTTCACCCCTAAATTCTGTCTTTAATAACTCACCCTCATGTTGTTCCACACTTGTAAGACTTTTGTTCATCTTCTGAACAGAAATCTTTCTGATGACAGCATTCTATCATTTAAAATATCTTAATTTGTGTTCTGAAGATGAACAAAGTACTTATGGGTTTGAAACAACATGAGGGTGAGTTATTAAAGACAGAATTTTCATTTAGGGGTGAACTAACCCTTTAAAGTACAAATTAAGATTTTTTTTTTTTAGGTAAACCAAGTTTTTTTTTTATCCCCCACAGAAAGCAATGAATTCACTGTCACTCAAGGTCTAGAAAAGTAGTAAAGGCATCGCTAAAATGGTCAACGTGAGTACAGTGAGTTAAACTTAATGTTATGAAGCGAGGAGAATACTGTTTGTGAGCAAAAACAAAACAAAAATAACGACTTTATTCAGCAAATTCTTCTCTACCCTGTCAGTCTCGTACTCAGTTGACACAGATCAGGGCTTCTGTGTTTAAGTCTGAACATTTTGTTTTGTGTTCTGAAGATGAACAAAGGGTTTGGAACGACATGAGGGTTAGGAATTAATGACAGTAATTTAATTTTTGGGTGAACTAACCCTTTAATTGACCCTTCGCCAAGAGTTTGATTGACAGGCAATCTAACCAATCATAGATAAACGTTGTTGTTGAACTTGAATACGATTATCGCTTAAACGCGATTTTTAGTGCAATTATGAAATCACAAAGGCTGATTATTTTTTTATGCGCAGCTTGTCAATGAAGTACGGCTCCAAATGCTAATACATCCGAAAGAACTGCGAGTTTGAGTCGCTTATAATGTACATTTGAAAAAGCAACGCACGTCAAACATCTTTCCAGACGTAAGAAGCATTTATTAAAATCTTGTCCAACATTTAATAACATGTTTTTACTCCAAACTCACTTCATAACGACAGTTGAGCTTCTGTGAGATGATGTGGCTTCTTACACAGAATAAAGCAGTCGTGTGTTTATTAGTCATGTTTAATCAGTCAAAGCGTTTCAATCTTCTGTTTATTCAGCTACACTGATATGACACAAGTTATCTTATTCTGCTGCAAGGCATATTTTGAGTTCCTGCGCAAGAGCGCCTTCTGGCTTTCAGATGGAGAAGCATTTACTAGAGCTGTACAGATTTGACAAGCTGCGCATTATATAATCGCAGCCTTTGCCAAATCACGTGCGATTTAATCACGATAAATCATGTAGCCCTTGTGGGAGGAGATGATCGGGTCACGAGCCGCTTGAACTGAATCACTACAACGATCTGTCACGACTCACGACACATTAAAAGATCCATAAAATGGTAATCGTTTAAATTTTTGCTGTATTTTGTCTATATTGCCTCCACACTGTGCATGTAGTACATATATTTTAATTTAATATTATATTATTTTAATTGTATTGTTTTGTAATATACTAGTGTTTTGGATATAAATTATTAAAATTATACAGATTAAGATTAAAATTATACAAATCTGAAGACATGAGAGTGATAGAAATGATTTTTGCACTATTCCTTCAAGCTAAATTAAAAAAAGAAATTAATAAACTATTTAGCTTCATTAATTGACCCTTCGCAAACAGTTTGATTGACAGGCGATCTGACAAATCATAAGCCCGAATCCGCCATTTTATCCAAAAAAGCAGTCAGGGGAGTTAGTAGATTAACGTTGGTGAATTTGAACTTGAAAAATTTTATGTATTCACGTCTTTCCGTGCTTGAAACAACATTCCTTCTGATGTTCATTCATGTTTATTTGATGCTATAAATGAACTAGTATGAAGAGATGATCAGTTCACGAGGAGCTACAGTGATCTGTCACGACACATTAAAGAGACACTAGACGTTATTTATTGTTTAAACTTTTTTTAAAAATTACAATATTTTAAATATGAAACTGTTTCATACATTGTCAATGTTCTTTTTGCTCCGCAATGTATTTTTCACTGCGTCAGAACATGATGTGTGGCATGAGAGCGCATGTCTTGTCGGGCATAGCAACAGAGGGCGGGTTTTGCGAAGGGTCAATTGATTAGTTGGTTGTTATATAGCTAGCTGACCATCCTGCAAACACCTAGTAATATGTTAACATACCGTTGCAATTCACCAACATTTGAGTTTGTTTCCTTTTCTCCATCACTATCTCTGGAGGACTCTGATGATGCACAGCTGGAGCTGGATCCCACATCCTGGACATTTGGCTCACCTGTCCCAGTTTCCTTGTTCATAGCATGTTGTTGGTTTGGCAGGTTTTTAGAATCAAGAGGTAGTAACTTGCCATCATCATTACGCTGGTTTATAATGACTGAGTCACCAACAGGTGGGAGTGACAATGACGAAACTATTCGATCCTCAACTATTGTTGGAAGAGCTACAAAATAAAAGTATGAAAACAAAATTAGCCACTGACCAATTGTGCTTAATAACTGTATTTTTTAGTAATAGAAATGAGTCTTAATCTTCATTTGGTGCTTACTAAGTTAGCCGGATAAGTTTTGGTGTATCTCAACATAAATTTGTGATTTTCCATTTTTATCAAGAAAGCTTATTCGGCTTTGTTGAAACAGCAGACAATCAGAATTCTCTAACATATCCGATTGACCAAGTTTAACCTAAAGCAAATGGAATAACACTCATATTCAAGCACTAAATTTTTACCATTTTTTTCCAAAGTACCACAAACATCTGTTTGGAGCAAGGATAGCAAATTGTGTGATTTACAAACAGAGTCCACACATGCATCTAGCTCTCCAGGGTGACAGCTGAGCAACAATGAAAGCTGAAATGAAAGTAAATGAAGATTAAAAATACATTACAAAGACACAAAAAATAAGTAGCTGACCTGAATCATTCAGATATGATAATCTTGTATCATCAGACCTGTTTGAAGTTTGGTACAGGCAGAAGTTGCTCCAATCTGGAGAGGAAAAAGCCAACAAGGACTTGCAGTGCTTTATCAAAGTCAGGACCGTACTCGACTGGAAATACTTCCTGAAATACAAAAACTATTTCATTTGAAGTCTTCATGCAAACCTATCTGAAAAACAGCCATACATTTTTTCAACTTCCACTGCATTTCATAGCACCTATGGTGTAGGCTGGACGTCAAGAACATTAAATGTCTTTAGCACGTGTTCACAAGACTCTGAAATGATAGATGTAAGAGAACTCTTAAAAGAAACCTATGGAGCCATTCATAATGGGAATGAACATTCACTCACAGACAAACAAAATTACTCACTATACACTAGCAATGCCAAGATCATGGGTTTGACTCCCAATTTATCCTTACATTAAAACTAATAAATTTGATGTAATGCAGTCACACATATTGACGAATAATTTGTCAATTTTCGTCGACAACATTTTTTCCCCTGACGAAAAAGACGGTAACTGAATAAAAGTTTTGAATGACAAAATCTATGACAAATCTACTGAAATTTGTCAATCGCATTATTGGTGCACACGTAAACGTTTTCAATGACGAAGACAGCAGCAGGAATATTAGGCTGCTGTCACTTTAAGACCTAATGCATGGATCCAATATACTGTTATGTATGCGTTTTCTTTCTCAACTGTTTACGTACACCGTTTACGTAGACAAAACTGACTGTTGACAACAATATTTGTACAACTTTGTGTGAATTTGTCAGTTCAAGAGCAAGACAACGCAAAAGAAAACTGAAAACTGTATGTGCGTGCAGCATAGAAAACGGTTCACGAGTACCGAATTTAGTGCACACGCATTTTAATGCGATTATAAGTATTTGATTCCTGACTTTAAGTATCTGATTTCAGAATTGGAATTGATTTTCGATTCCCAACCCTAGACAACATACATAAACATATAGTTCCTCGAAAAAATAAAATTAAGTTTTCATACATATTTTCATGCTGAAAAAGTGCATTTACATCGTTCCAGTTTTGTTTAGCCTTACAGATATTCGTTTTGCTCCGGGTGTGAATTAACTATTAGTTTGAGATTCAGTATGCATTTCTGCATAAAGTTTGGTGAGCCATTAAGCTGGGTCACTGGGTCCTTTACCTCTAAATATTGCATTTAAATTTTACATTTATTCATTTGGCAGACGCTTTTATCCATTACATCATCCCTGGAAAATTTCTACTCTGACAGCAAACATACATCACATAGACGTCTATACATGTTTGTTTTTTCATCTGGAACATTCCTTACTCAAGAGTGTTTGTTCATCTTGAACTTTTTTTAATGGATCTTGAAGGCACTGACCTGAAAGAAGTATTCTCTTTTCATGGAATCCTCTAGCAAGCTCAGAACAAGTTGAAGTACGCTGTCTTGTAAGCTCTCCATATCTGTGTCATTCACCTGTGGACAAGTAATGATATCAAACGGGATGTACACCAACTTGTGTAAAACAAGGATTTAATGCATATACTCAAAATTAATTAAAAACATTACAGCTGTACATATACACAGTGAGCAAACCTCTGCAGCATCACCCACAAGAGCTTTTTCCATTAGGGCAGCATTGTTCTTAAAGTTACAAGTTTCAAGTGTCAGTAGAGTTGACCTGCTCTACCGGCGCACTAGGGATGTCCCCTAACAGTAGAGCCCTAATAGTAAAGGATGACTCCCAAAAAAATGATCAACAAACGTCAACCTCAAACATGACTTTTGAAACACGTAAGTAGTTGCCTAACATTAGCCTCTTTACATGGCCACTCATTTTAACATTAACCTAGATAAATGTGCGCTATTATTCAGTGCATATAGGGAGTGTGAACTCTAAATTAGGTGTAATGCGTGACGTTTAACTTGCATCTCTCAATAGATGCATCCACTATACCGTGGAGAATACAAGTCAGCATTGTCATCTTCCATCTTTGCAGCCGACGCACACTCAGAAATCACTAGTTTATTAATAAATTAAAATGTTCAGACACTCCTTGCTGATTTTTTCTAATAATCATAATCATTTAATTTATATTTTAAAGGCTTATTATTATGGTTTAGCATTTCTCTGTAATGTAGAACTATGTTATATCCTCACCTCACGCAGTAAAGCAGTACTTAAAGGGTTAATTCATCCAAAAATTAATTTGAAAAATTAACCCAAATATCTTAATTTGTGTTCTGAAGATGAACGAAGGTCTTACAGGTGTAGAACGACATGAGGGTGAGGAATTAATGACAGAAACTTGAACTAACCCTTTAAAATGTATTTGATGCATCATTGAATCATTCATTCAACAGATTCGTTCAAAAAATCTGGATGAAACAGGTTCATTCATTAATTTCAAACAACTTTACATAATGAATTCATTTAAATAAATAATTTTTAACATTAAATAGAACATTTTGTCAGAACCTCAAATAAATTACATGTCATTTTATTTAGTTGTCCAATGTTTTAAGATTTGTGTGAGTAGCACGGTTTCTAATATTAAAATATAGAGACTCAGATGTAAACAAAGATCTGGGACAATTAAAATACATCACAATGCAGGATTGTACAATTATTTTAAAGACGTAGCACTAATTATACAGTGGGTGAAGTTCTGCAAACCACTAGATGTACAAACCGTAAAGCAGCACTTGCTTACTACTATGAATATCAATCATGTTGATGACTTTCTTCATTCCAGTCGGTTCATGTTCTTATGAAAATATTTGCGTATTGAAATGCACAGGTCAGATGGCGTAAAATTAGAACGGACTTCTGTTTGTGCCGTCTTGACTTCATCACTTTTTTTCTCGTGCACTGATTAATTTGCTAAACTGAGCCAATTAAAGCAATCTCTCTCACAGACAGCACAACGATGATTCAACATGCTGAATCAGGCGAACTCCTGCTGACACGAACCCAACTAGAGCCAACGTGAGGAACACAACACAAAAACTAGCAGACCGTCGGCTTGGTGTCACGGTCCATAGGAACCAACATCCAAAAGTGTTTGTCTATCGTAAGTAATAAAACAAACAACAACAGTACGAAAAACAAGAGAATTTGAGACAAAACTACGCCATGTTGTGTTGATGCTTGCAACATGGTTGTCATCTGTTTTAGTGCCATCTGGGAAGGCGTTTGAAACCGTTCACAGTGACAAAAGCTCACACAGCGAGTAGATTAACAATTCTGTTAATCTCAAATCGAGCTAAAATCATCTGATTAATCAGAGATATGCAACACTGATTTGAAATCTTCATGGTATAGACTAGAGCGGTGCGATTCTGGATAAACTGAGAAACATTTTTTTGTTTCTAGAGATCATAAATCTCTGATTCTGAATAGACAACTAATGTAATAGACAAAAATATGTAATATAACAAGAGTAATATATTTATGTTTTAATTCACTTTTATGCTTTAGACATTTTCCGATTACTGCCGTGTCGGTTCAGTTGCATTTTTAACACCATGGAAAAGTGCATTAAAGACATTTTAATGCCAATTAAGGCCTTTTTTAGATTAAGGGTGCGTTCACACTTGTAGTTCGGTTGGTTTGGTCCGGACCAAAAACAAAAAAAATATATATAGTCCTGGTCCGCTTAGCGTTCACACTGGCATTTTTAACAGCAAACCTAAAGTTACCGAACCAAAGGCATAGGGATATGGTCACAACCTGTTTGGTCGGCTTATGTATATTTCGCGACGGAGCTTGATTCCCGAACATTCAAAACAATTCTGTGCACTGGATTAAACGCCATCATTTTATGCGTGTACATATGCTTTATTTTTACCAGCTGAGAACTCACGAAGAGCTCATAAAATGTTCAAAACATTCAAAACAGCAGGAGGATTTCCTCCGTTGTATGCAGAAACAAATATCGATGAGGCACTTCACCTCCTCATTGCTCCACGTTTGCCCTCTACTCATTTTGGATACACACCGATCTTTCCACGTCGTCAAATCAGCTGACTTGTAGCGTCGCATCTTGTGACATCACGTCCTGTTTTGGTTCGTTTACATGTCTTTGGTCCGTGTTGCGTTCATATATCAATCGAACCACACCAGAGTTCGTTTGGAAGCGTTCACATGTTCAAACGAACCGCACTAACTGAGCAATCGAACCAAACATGACAAGTGTGAATGCACCCTAAGACTTATTTTTCTATTTTAAGACTATCCATGGACACCCATCTTTTTAGCGTCTCGGTCCGCTTGTTTGGTGCACACCAGGGTTCGGATGGCAGCGTTCACATGTTCAAACGAACCGCACTAACTGAGCAATCGAACCAAACATGACAAGTGTGAATGCACCCTAAGACTTATTTTTCTATTTTAAGACTATCCATGGACACCATGAGGTTATTTACTGTTATGTTCTACAGGGGAATCGGTTTACTGCATACAATCAAAAAATGACTATTTAATCATAACACACTTAGATAATCAGAGTATTTTGAGATTAATCAGAATCATATTGTAAATGTAAACACAGTTGTATAGAGAAGATACACATCTGCATTTCGAGTGCTTCTGTTAGATCAGTACTGGCCATTCTAAACATGTATAATGCATTGTCCTCAAATGCCAGCTCTTGTTAATTAAAACTTGGATTTAAATGTTTAGGAAAATAAAAAAAGTGTAATAGAAAAGAAAATACATTGAGGCTCCACATACCTTTAATAAATCTGTAGTCTGAATTTGGTGAATGTGTGATTTGACAGTGTGAATGTCCGCGGGGAGCTCGCCTCGACACATCTCAAGAATCATCTAAAAGATTATTCACAGCAAACAAAACACACAATCATACAACAATTAGTTCACAATGGACAGCATCTAATAGGTTTTAAAGTTAACTATATCTCCAACAGTTGTTTAGGCCCGTTTGCAAAATATGACCTCTGACCTCATTTATATCCGACAATAAAAAAAGGTCATTTGTAAAAGAATTTTTAAGTAAGGCCCCGATTACATGGAATCAGGTCTGAAAACGCCAGGCGCACCACACTATCCTTTTTTGGGCTCCATCTTTGCAGTGTCCAAAGAACTTTAAACATTCGTCAGCGCGACGGAAAGCCGTCTCTCCATTCATTCGATTGAACAATGAGAAAAAACACGAATGACGTCGGGCGCTTTTCTGCTCAGAGTTGCTTTTTTTTTTTTTCAACTTCAGGCGCTCAGAGCGCTCCTGCAAAAATGCGAGGCGCCCGGGGCACATAAACAGCGCGCAGAACACTCACTACCATAGAAAACAATTCAAACAAGGGGACTCTCACTGCAAAAACACGTTCTGTCTGATCAGGCCTAACAAACTAGACTGCAAATCTTTTTGATTTTAAATTCAGTTTCACTTAAAGGGTTAGTTCAGCCAAAAATGAAAATTCTGTCATTAATTCCTCACCTTCATGTCGTTCTTCACCGTAAGACCTTCGTTCATCTTCAGAACACAGATGAAGATATTTTTGATTGGCTCAGTGAGTCTCTATTGAGAGCAAGATAATGAACACTTTCAGATGCCCAGAAAGATACTAAAACATATTTAAAAGAGTTCATGTGAGTACAGTGGATCAACCTTAATATTATAAAGTGACGAGAATACGCACAAAAAGTAATGACTTTTCAACAATATCTAACGATGGGCGATTTCAAAACACTGCTTCATGAAGCTTTACAGTTTTACGAATCTTTTGTTTCAAATCTGTGGTTCAGATCGCGTATCAAACTGCCAGAGTCACGTGAACTATTGAAGTTTCAAAACACTTATGAGCCTCGTTTACTGAAATCACGTGATTTTGGAGCTTATTCGAAAACAAAATATTGATAAAGCTTCATGAAGCAGTGTTTTGAAATCGCCCATCACTAGATATTGTTGAATAAAGTCGTTATTTTGTTTTTCTCGTCACTTTATAATATTAAGGTTGAACCACTGTACTCACATGAACTGTTTTAAATATGTTTTAGTATATTTCTGGGCATCTGAAAGTGTTCATTATCTTGCTGTCAATAGAGACTCACTGAACCATCAGATTTCATCAAAAATATCTTCATTTGTGTTCTGAAGATGAACGAAGGTCTTACGGGTGTAGAACGACATGAGGGAGAGGAATTAAATGACAGAATTTTCATTTTTGGCTGAACTAACCCTTTAAATTGACAAATACACTTTACTCTTTGGCTTTTATTAACGATAAAACACTAAGCTAAACCAAATGCTCATTAACAAAATAAAAGAGCATGCAGCTCCTTAAGGACTGAACGTGAAAGATTATTACTTGTTCTGAAACTAAGTAGGGTCTCGTTTCAAAGGCTGTGGAGGTCACGTTTGTGTTGCAATTATAAAATTGACAGTTAGCTCTTATGAGCCGTGAGTATTGTGATGGTTGCTCTCCTGAAATGACACAGGTAGTTGTCTTCTTCACACACATTGTATCTATCTATGAAGTCTGGGTGTCAGGAAATGTGTTGCATGTGCCACTCTCAGGTCACCAAACAGTGGACTGACACATTTCAACACTGAAACTGCGTCAGGAGAGCAGACCTCAATGAAAACACTAATAAACACAAACACATCTGACCTTAGCTCGCAGCCCTACTATCAAAGTGGCTCTCTGCCTCCTGCTTAAGAGTTCTGGCACGAGGTTTGTCATCACAGAAACAAACTCTTCCAGTTTCCCGAATTGCTCCACATTCTGATCCTGGACAACTTGCCACATGAAGGCAGATGTAAGACGAAGGGGAGAGACGAGCAGGCGAAGTGAGGAGAGAGGAGGGACAGACTCTACAGAGAGACAAGATATATACAAACATTTAATGTTTAACAGTGTTTTGTATGTACACATACATGTGTATTAATTTATACGTAAAAGTATTTGAACAAAAACACAACTAATAATGTTACATGGCAGAAAATGATCTATCAGTCTCATCCAACATGATGTAGTAGCTGTGAACTTCAACGCGATGATACTCTACATCAACAGCCCAGCCATGAGAAACACTGTAGCTCTGGGCATTACAGATTTAACAACAAATAATATAAATGACTACAAGGTAGATAATTATACACACCCATTGCTTCTTTTTTGGAAAATATTTGGACTGGCAAACTTCGTCCGTTGACTCGTTCCGCTGCGCATGCGTATGAAATAGACTGCGCGTTAGAAGCAAGAACGGCAAATAGCAAAAAAAAAGTGTTATTTTAATGGGGCGGGGCTGGCTTTGTTTCTAATTGGTCAGGTACCATGGTTATAAATAATAATTATCCAATTTTTAAAAATATATGTTTTAAAGATCATCAACGACATTAGTCTGGTAAAATATATTGTTCAAACCACTTGCTGAAGCAGGCGAGTAAACGTCTGTCACGTGATATATGTAACTTTTCTCAGCGGAGTTAAAGAAGGACCAATCACAGTCACTTGTGATTAATAGATTCGGATCTTTTTAAAAATCATTTTATTAAGATTAATGGGACCAGATTATCAGGTCACGATCTGTGCATCAATTTGATTTAAAAGATTATTCGTTTCAGTGTATAAATATCTCTAGTGAGACGAAAAACCACTGGAGATTTGAATGAGTTGCTATTGAGACTCCGTCTTCGTGGGCCATCAGGCACCCCCTGGAGGAAAAAGACTTCATGTTCTTTGTTTTAGGCTAGTGTCATTAGCCACCCAAACAAGACGCTTGTGTCTTTAACCCTTCCTCGCTTCTTCTTTCTTTCAGTTGTGCACTGCACACAACAAGAGTGTACTGCCATCTACAGTTCAATTCAAGTGTATAGTTACTGTAAGCGTCAAATAATAGATTTACAAGACATAATGTAATAGATATATTAGAAATATACAAAAAAATAGAAAACAACAGACAGAAACAATAATACATCGTTTGACGGAGATCCTAAAAAAATTGCTAAACAATGGCACATATGACAACATGACGAATGTATGTCCAAATTACATTCATACTATATAGACAATACTTTTTTAACAGCTGTGAAGTATGTAATTATTTAAAGAAATACGTACTCAGAGGGTATGTGATTCAGACACAGTCCTAAAGCCCTGAAATGAATTAGCATTTTTGCTCTTATCCTGAGGTCAATGAATTTTTTCAAATGGCCATTTGGCTAAATGCCTATTATAAGGTCTGCAATTAACACAAGCTCAAGATATTTTCACATGTTATGTTATGACATAACACCAGCAATACCCCACTCATTATTTTTTTAAGCTATGTGTCTTGAAAAAGGTGGTTGCTAATGCTAACACATGGCTAAATGTTTTGTTATTAACAGGTCAGGGTATACACTAGTAATGTTAAACAAAGTTTAATGAAGCACTGAGGCTTTTCTCTCAACTGTATCATGAAAAAGGGTTTATTTTACTTTATTTTTACATAAAGAAAGTTGGTGTACATATATCACAACATTGAAGATATTTACATTCATATAAAGTGATCGTGTCTCCAGAAAATTTGAACAAAACTGCTCGATTCATATGGATTAGTACGATCTCTTTATGAACATTTTGAAGCGTCAAAGTTGCATAGCTGTCAATGGAGGGACCAAAATCTCTTCATTTGTGTTCCAAAAATGAACGAAAGTCTTACGGATTTGGAACAACATGAATAAATGATGACAGAATTAAAATTTTTTGGGTGAACGGTCCCTTTAAATCTACTAAGCTTGCAGTAAGGACTGTGTAGAGATGGACCAACAAAGCAGTTAAGCAACTATCAGTCTGTTTTGACTGCTCTGATTAGTGTGTATGTAAGCTGCAGCCACTGATCTGGATGAACACACTGATATCTTGATCATCCAGACGTTCAGACTGACGACAGAAGGTCTGGACTCCATAGCAGCTTTCACAGCCCAGAAGTCATCTGACTGACACGTAAAGCAACCAATTACAGTTCGCTTTGTTCCGCGTCATATTTAGGGGTGTGAAAATGTAACGTCGATGTCCCTACAAAAACTGACAGGTGTGTAAAGCTCTTGGACATATTTTCGAGTCTATGTCATGAACTTTACATACTTCCAGTATTTAGTTGATAGCTGATTGTCACAGTTGTACACATGACGGCTTTCTTCTTCTATGAGAGATTTGGCGTCACAACGGCTTTGCTTACAGGTGGACCGCTAAAGAATACGACACACGGGTCTCCTGGAAATCCTGTAGAATTCAGCCAATCAGATGACACCTTCAAAACTCTTAAAGTGTTTCCAATTTTGTGTGCCATTTGCACCAGACGTTCAGCCAACGGTCAGTGGGCGTGATGTCTGAGGCCGAGACTAACTGACATCCTACATCACTTTCTGTGAGGAAATGTGTGTTTGCACCAGGACTTATTTAACTAACAACAACAACAAACCTTAGCACACAGTAACATTTAGTCAGGCCAAAAGAATATGCCTACAGAAGTGGGGACAAACCCTTTCTATAATCAGGCCAAAAAAATACTGACAAAGGAGTTTTCAGCCAACGATCCGGAATCAGTGTGGAAAGGCCTGAAGACATCTGCAACTAAGACACCATTTTCGAACTCTGTTGGTAAAAAACAAGTGGCCGATGACCTGAATAAGTTGCAGTTACTGCAGATTTGAAAAACCCAGTCTCACACCTCACGCCCACACCATCCTTCTCTCTGCACAACTATCTTCAGCAACCTCCCTCTCATGCACTTACAATCTGTGAAGAGTATGTATGTCGAGGTCTTCAGGAAAACAGAAGGCAAGAAAAGAACCACACCCATACCAGCCTGTCTAAAAATCTTCTGTGACCAGCAGGCTCCCATTTCCAGACAGATCTTTAACAGATCACTGGAGCTGTGTGAAGTTCCCTCCAGCTTCGAAGATGATGACAAGTCTGCATACAGAAGGGAGGTTGAGCCACTGGCGGTCTGGTGCAGTCATATACCCGGAGCTAAACATGCTCAGTCATGCTTACCAAAGAGAAGTAAAAAAGAAACTTTATTACTTTTTTATTAAAATTTGTGCATAAGATAAAAGGTATGTGGATTAATGACAAACAATGAAATTTAGATGAAGTGCATGTCATAGGTCAATTTCAAATGAGTACTATTTTGCAGTTTAAGTTATTTACAGCTCACAATATTGTCCTGTAGTATTTTCTTAAGGCCCTTTTTATTTATATTATTTATTTCTATAATATGTGTGGCCTTCTAACCTTTATCACTGTATATTCACTGTATGCGAAGTCTTGGGTTTAATCTCTAATGTGCAACATTTTGTAGAACTGTTAACTATTAATTTAAGTAAACACCTATCATATTATTTAAGTAAACACCTAAACTTATTATCAGAAGTTCTCTCAAATCAAAATTCTGACATTAAGAACTTAGTGAAGGGTTAACTGATCAAAACTGTGAAAGTTTTCACAAATCAGAAAGGTCAAATTAAGTACTCAGTGAAGGGTTAACTGACTAAAGCAACTGTAAAACTTCACAAATCACAATAGAGAAGTTTGACATCCAGGGAATAGTTAACTGGTCAAAACTGAAAGTTTTCACGAATCTGAAGGACTCTGACTGACTGTTAATTATATAATTTAAGAAAACATCAGAAAGTTCTCTGAAATCAAAATTCTGAGGTTAAGAACTAAGGGAAGGGTTAACTGATCAAAACTGAACATTTTCACGAATCAGAAAAGTTAAGTTAAGCACTCACTGAGGGGTTAACTGACTAAAGCTACTGTAAAACTTCACAAATCACAATAGAGAAGTTTGACACTCAGGGAAGGGTTAACTGGTCAAAACTGAACGTTTTCATGAATCAGAAAAGTTAAGTTAAGCACTCACTGAGGGGTTAACTGACTAAAGCTACTGTAAAACTTCACAAATCACAATAGAGAAGTTTGACACTCAGGGAAGGGTTAACTGGTCAAAACTGAACGTTTTCACGAATCAGAAAAGTTAAGTTAAGCACTCACTGAAGGGTTAACTGACTAAAGCTACTGTAAAACTTCACAAATCACAATAGAGAAGTTTGACACTCAGGGAAGGGTTAACTGGTCAAAACTGAACGTTTTCACGAATCAGAAAAGTTAAGTTAAGCACTCACTGAGGGGTTAACTGACTTAAACATCTGTAAAATTGTTCAGAATAGTGAAGAAGTTCAAAACTCAGGGAAGGGTTAACTGATCAAAACTGTACCATGAAAGTTCTCTCAAATCAAAATTCTGAATTTGAGAACTTAGGGAAGGGTTAACTGATCAAAACTGTGAAATGATTCGCAACTCAGAGTAGTTAAGTTATAGACTCAAGGAAAGGTTAACTGACCAAAAATGTATTGTGAAATATTTCACAAATCACAAATAGTCTATTTGAGCCTAATATGAACTGACTAGATGATATTTTTTAAACGTATAAGCTGGTTTATTTAATGACTTGAATCCATTCATTGGCACAGCCTCTTATTACACAATTACACAATAAAAAAGAGAACAGAGCAGTGAAAAATACTGCAACACAATGCAATTATGAAACTCTCAAATCAGGCTCAATCTAAAATAAGTGATTTTGTATTAACACGGTCTGTATGTTTGTTGGAAATAAAGAAAACCTTTTTTTTTTTTTTTTACATTCCTGAGTAGCGGACTTGCAAAGGGGTTTACGTCTAAATCAAGATGGTCAAAAGGACACAAAAGGACACTGGTTTCATTCTTCTAAGTTTTGGAGTACTTATAAAATTAAAAGTCACTTATGAAAAAAACTCCAATCTCGGAAAGGAGGACAGAGTCACCTGAATTTACAAATCATATCTCCTATTGCCTATCATGTGCATGTCTACGATAGCGCTTGGCAGAAATAAATATGCATAACAAACCGCAAACTATCTTTGCTGAAGTCCACGGACTGGCTAAGACAGTATAGGTTATGTCAATGACAAATGCTAGACTAATACACTCTTCTCCACTCCTCAAACACATACATTAACCTTAACCTAGTGTTTCTTGAGTAGAAAGAAAACAATGTACTTATTTAAACTTCAAGATTGAAGAGGGGTGGAGTTTTGAGGTTTTAACAACAGTTTTGAGTAATAAGGTTTAATCATTGGTTAAATAGACGTGATGTGTGACCAATAGTAATGATTTATATAAAAATAAAATAAAAATGGATATATGAGGTTTACACCAAACAGCGACAATAGAATACCTGTCAAACCCGGTATAACTTTCACCTGTAATGCATTTGATTATTTGGTACACTTTACAATAAGGTTCATTAGTTAACTACTTTATTTAACATGAATTAAGAGTGCACAATGATTCTACACCATTCATTAATCTAAATGTTAATTTCAACATTTACTAATACATTATTAAAATCAAAAGTTGTGTTTGTCACATTAGTTCATGCACTGTGAACTAACATGAAGGAACAATGAACAGCCATATTTTTATAACATTAACAAAGATGAATAAATACTGTAAAAAAATTTGACTAATGTTTACTAATGAAAGCTTATTGTAAAGTGTTACCGATTTTTTCTAAAATAAATTTCTGCTTCCACATTTTATTCAGGCCTACTTGCTGAAGCCAATTATCCCCACATTTGTTGCATGGTGAGTGTTAGTAGTGAAACCTATTATCTAAATCTGGGACACAATATAAAGTAAAGACTTAATAAAATATAGAAGATAAATTAATAAAACTTTATTCCACCAAGTACAAATACATTTCAATGGAATACTTAAATGTGCTGATCTCTGACATTCACAGAGCACCAGAACCTACAACTGTACAGTGGACACTAGTGGCATAGACAGACGCAATAGATTTAGTGTAAAAGTACAGAAAAGAATATTCAAAATGTGAGAAACTACAAAGATTGCATAGTGTGCATGTAACAAAGTGATCTGAAATGTAGTGGGCAAGACACTATTCTTGATCTTACAGTATTTTATACTGTTGTAATGCTCAAATGCATTGACGGCTATTTTGATGCCAAACTTTAAGACTGTTTCACTATTTCTCCTCGTATACTAAAGTATTTAAAGGTGAAGAGTGTAATTTTTTGGATGTTAAAGTCAATTCAAAATATCAATATAATTAGTAGAAAGAAAGAAATTGAGCTTGATTAAATCCTTAAAAAGTTAGTGTATAATAATGGTACTGTTTTTTAGCATGCGCACAATAAAATCACATGATTCAGAGCCTAGGCCAGAATATCCAAGCAAACCCAGGCAGGAACAGTGCTATAAGGACGGAAGAGAACAGATTCACTCCATTGTTATCCAGGATGGGTTTCCCACATATTCGTTTAACACTTGGTGACTCGTAACTCACAACTTTCCCGATGGATTCATCGTAACCTTGATGGAGAGGGAAAAATGGTCAAGAATAATTTAAAAGAAATACTGAAAGAAAACTAAGCACAATCACAAATAAGGATATCCAAAATGATATTTGCATTTTAAATATTTTTGTTCATTACAATATGCAAAGCCATATGATTATACAACAACAGGTGGACAGCATTTCTCCAGATTTGGAGTTCAAATCTGAACTTTTTATTATTAAAGTGCCCTTATGATGCCGTTTTGGACATTACCTTTCTTGGTGTGTGTGTAATATAGCTGTTTGTGAATGTAAAAGGTCAGCAAGATTCTTTGAACTGCCTGAAATGAGTCGTCAATAATTCAAGTCTTACTTCCTGCTGAGCCTATGTAGGTTTGTAACAAATTTGCATGTCAGTCTATGGTCTTTATTGGCTGCTTGCAAACAATGTCTACTTTGAGCACTGTAGATGTAGCTGAGGCCTGGAAGAGTTTGCTTTGTGTTGTGGACATGTCAAGAATAAAATGTTTTCTGTGCTGTGAAAGCAAATTCACTCTGCATGCACTTCCAAAAAGATGAGGACTCAAATTGATACAGTAAAACCAACACCATAGTTACTAGTAATGTGGATATGGATATAAAGTGCTGAGGATATGGAAACATTTAATTTCTGATGGGTTTTAAGTGATAGATCAATCACAACAGGCTGGGCCATCCGACCAATCAATGAAGGGCAGGCTCTCGGAACGAAGGGGTTTAGACTTAGAAAGACCGGATCCTTGATTAAACTGTCACAGACAGATGATGTTGCAATGTATATTATGAGAAGATTCATGT
The DNA here is from genome assembly GCA_038088235.1 of Zacco platypus. Taxonomy (NCBI): domain Eukaryota; kingdom Metazoa; phylum Chordata; class Actinopteri; order Cypriniformes; family Xenocyprididae; genus Zacco; species Zacco platypus. The sequence continues at coordinate 20,067,814 of CM076066.1, read as the reverse complement.
ATTATTTGACCTTGAATGCATGTAAACCTATTGTAAGAGACGTCCAAAACAAAAAAGTAACCTTTAGAATAACATAATAGGGGCACTTTAAATAAACAAAGTAGCATTTGTTTACATTTTATTTTGCACTTTTAACATAGCATCTGTCCTTTCCTCTCCGACTTGGCTTCTAGGAGGTGAGGTGGCTTTTTATTATTAATATTTAAGGTAAGACGATTTGAGTGTGCAACGTCGGCAGGATGAGAGGTTTGTTACAAACAATGTGCTACAAACAGCTTTATTACAAATAAAGTGGTAATTTTAGTCAGCCACAGACATAGATTAAAAGATTGATCTTGGGATTTACGAAAATCTTAATTTTTACCCAGTTCATTACAACCTTGAGCCTACTAACACATGATGCCTGTTCAGTGCTCAGTTACTTGGCATGCCCAGTTAGAGTAAGACATTTACATTTATTCATTTGGCAGACGCTTTTATCCAAAGCGACTTACGGGGGAGCAATTAGGTGTTAGATGTCTTGCTCAAAGGCACTTTAGTCATGGTATCGAAGGTGGAGAGAGTGCTGTTCATTCACAATCCCCACCTTCAATTCCTGCCGGTGTGGGAATCGAACCAGCAACCTTCAGGTTACAAGCCCGACTCCCTCACTTAGGCCACGAGGTAAGAGGTGAGGTAAGGTAAGGTAAGAGGAGGGTAGAAATGACCACCGTTAGTATGACTGGTACAGGAAACCTGGAATAATATTATGAGTGGACCCCAGGGGAAAAATATGATACTGTATTTATTCATTAGTTTATTTGATTTTATTTACCGTATAATGTTTGAATAATTTATTTACCTTATTTTGATTTTATAATATTAATCAGCCAGATTACCTGAAAACTGCATGGTTGCACCGAGGACTGAGTCCAGCAGAGATCCAAACAGGCCAGCCGTTGCTGCATATAAGATGATAGGCCACTGAGGAACTGCCAAATGCAAATCTTTCACAGACAGGATCTGCATGAAGAAGTATGCGACACCCACTGTTCCTCCACCCAAAACACTGGCCACCAATCCAACAGGAGTGACTCCGCCATTGGTACCTATAAACCAGTGAAGACAAAGGCATTTTGCTGAAATCAAGAGGTCATAATCAGGGTTTAAAATGAACACCCGCCAAATTTGGGTGAAAATCACCGATGGTGGGTCACGGTATACAAGCCAATTTTGGGGGCTATGGATATGTTCTGTCAATTTGCATGCCATCGCTATCAGAGCCTCCGACATTAGCAAAACACACTAGCAAGCAGACAAGAGACTTCTTTTTCATTTCAACTCATTCTCATTCAATAGTCTTTTGATAAATGCTCCATATCCACTTTTGTGTGTCACTATACAGTCAGCAAAAGTGCCCTCTGGCATCTTATGCATATTATTCAGCTGATGAATTGACAGCCTAATCTTTAACATGTATACCATCAAACATTCATTTTGTAGCTACACTACCGACAAGTTTGGAATAATTATGATTTGTCTTTGAAAGTGTCTTATGCTCACCAATGGCAGTATCGCTCTCGTGATTGATGGATATGTAAGAGTTGATTACATGCAACGCTGACGCATGTTAAAGAGCCTGTCGAGACACTCACGACATCACGGTTCAAATCTGGTCGTTTTAGAAGGTTAGAAAAGAATAATTCAGATTTTAAACTGGGGAGTTAGTTTTGAGTTCGGAAACTTGCAGTATGTATTCATGACCCCTTTAATATGTTTTAATATATAAATCAATACTGTGATGACAAAGCTGAATTTTCAGCAGCCGTTATTCCCGTCTTTAGTCCACATAGTCCTTCCGAAATCATTCTAATGTGCTGATTTGGTCTTTCTTATCAATGCTGAAAGTTTTTTTTTTTTTTTTTTTCTGTGGATTTTTTCTGTGATACTTTACCATTTAATACTTTAGGGTAAATAAAAGATTTGAAAAATACTTTTATTCAGCAAGGTCGAATAAAAAAAAAGTGTAGTAAAGACATTTGCAATGTTATCAAAGAATCCTGAAAAAATGTATCAGTTTACACAAAAATATTAAGCAGCATTTAACATTGATAATAAGAACCATTATTAATAATTGTACACCAATAATAATTGATAACTGAGCACCAAATAAGCTCTGGAGGATCATGTGACACTGAAGACTGGAGTAAAGGCTACTGAAAATTCAGCTTTGCCATCACAGGGATTTAAAAAATAACGATAATATTGCAATACTGTATTTTTAAAATTACATTTATACATTTATACACATTTTATATTTATTATAATTACTATATTACTTTTTTTAACAGTATTTTTCTATTAGACAGCCTTGGTGAGCATAAGCAACTTAAAAAAATCATTAAACTTAATTGTTACAAACTTTTGACAGGTAGAGTGTACAGAAAGTGATGTTCAGAGGGAATAATTGTTTTTCATGACCCTATAAGTTTGATTAAATGATCAAAATATAGAAAAATATTTTATATTTTTTAAATATAAAACGTGTAAAGAAAAAAACAAAGTTATTTACTTGACATGCAATCTACAGCTGAATGTTTTATTTTACTATACAAAAAGAAATCATAGAAAAACAAAAAGCTCACAAGAAAAATCATTATTAGCATTATTAATATTTCTCTTGTTTTTGCATGTCTTTATAATTTCTTTGTGTGACATCCTAACAAAAGTTTGTGTTGTGTCCGCACAATTTGGCATGTTTCATTGAGTTATCAACTGACTCCAAGCACAACTAAGCAAAATACTTACAAAACCTTTAATAATATTTAAAAATGATGTCAATTTTCCTATAAGCCGGACACCACTTTTGGACACCACTTACTGTATATTTGGACATTACAACAAAACATTTTGTTTGTGGCACTACTCTTTTCATTTGAAACAATGATTGGCAGTCATAAAACAAAGCAATTCAATAATTCAGAATCAGATTTTCTAATAAATATATTCAAATCTAAGCTGTCATTGTGATTTATCTTGGATATTTTTGTTTTGGCTAGAAGTAGTTCTGAAAGGCAGGTAGCCAAAATGACTGGTGAATACAAAAAGTTAATTTCAAGCCATAATTATTGTCTGTGGTCATTTACAGCATCTGTAGCATCAGTTTGTGTTGTATTTAAACTCTGTACCTGCTGGGACATCTCTCCAGGAAGTGATGAGCTTGGGCGTGCTCTTACTAAGCACAGGACCCACCTCAGAGGCCCAGGTGTCCCCTGTGCTACAAGCCAGGGCTCCTAATAAGGATAAGCACATCCATGAAGCAGAATATTGCTTCCCAAAATCCACAGGCATTTCTCCAGGACCAGCTTCAATCATATAGAGCAGGGCCAATTCTGTAGGAACTCCACCATTACAGAAAACTTGCAACCAGTTCCTCTGGCCACCTGCAGACATCAGAGAAGTCAACATCTGCCATCATTTCAGAGGTGTTGAAAACCAGTTAGACAGGAATGATGAGTATACACACAAACAAGAACTAAAAATTACAAAAGTTTATAGCCAAACAGAAAGAGACAATAAACCTTGAAAATAAATAAAACGAAACAAGACTGTTCAAACTGTGTGAATAAACGTGTATTTAATGACACTCAATGACATTTTAAAATGTTAAAAAGGTGTAATGTTTATGAATTTGATTATGAAGCGCGCCAGCAATGAGAGCCCGCCCACACGCTCTTCTAATTCCATGTGATTTTTCGATTGCTTCTAGTAGTCGTGTCGCCTCTGGTGCAATTGCTAGGAATCTTATTGCGTTGTGTCTGGTTGGACACAGCTGAAGGGGCTGATTCTGGAATCCACTGCCGCTTCAATAATATATATTCTATATATATATATATTCTGAGTGATTTATCATGAAGTTATTAATCAACGTTTATCTTTCTAAATATGAAATTATTTGAATAATTTCAACCTATGTTAAAGCATTGTTTCATTTTCAAACACTAGAAAATAAGGATGTATATTGTCTGTAGCTCTCACGGAGAGAAATGTACAACTTATCAGTATGTTTTGAGAAAGTTTCATGTTCAGAGCAGAGCTCAGATCAACTTCAGCCTTGAAGAAGCTGTGAATCATGTGTATCTTTGTATGTGCGCTCAGTGTTCTGTACAGGTCCGTTATGGGTACTGGTGGACAACTGGTACTCTGAGACCTGTAGATGCCTTGTCCTGACTTAACAGGACATTCTGTCCCTAAGTTCAGGGTCCGATCGTCAGCATCATGATGGTTTCTAACCATCTAATCTAGTTTTCTTAACCAATCAGAATGTTTTTAAACTTAATAATGACATAGTTAGTGGACTCTGTTAGAGTATAATTGTTGTGGAAATGTGAATGTAGAGAGAGAGAGTGGCCTACGAACTCCTTGTGAGACTTGAAGCTGCTTCTGCTGACGAAACTGCAAACTATTTTTCAGTAAAATTTTCAATTTATTTTTTTAACCTCTGACTCCGGGTCTTCATTTATCACATCTGGTCTTTTGGGTATTTAACTGTAAAAAATTCCCTACACAGTGTGACGCAGTTTCTATTTTACCCTATAAATTACCCATAGTTCAAGTGAGGGTTACCACCTCGTACCAAACATTATTTGTAAGCCAAATAATATTGAATATCAGCAAGATTGCAAGTGTGCTATTGATTTTTATACAACAGTTAAAACAAAAAGTTAATATGGTGAGTTAGATTATAGACAATATTATCAATATTGGCTTTTTTTGCTCTATTTCGCCAACGAAAATACCATTGTCACAGCACTGTAGTGCCTCTCCAAACAACACACAGCTGTGTTGTTACTGAATAAATCTGAGGTTTGAAATGATTCAGGCTTTGCTTCAAAAAACTCTTCATAAAGACAGTCACTTGATTCATACCTGGATGAACCAGCCATTTGAATTAATCTCATGGCATTATTTATAAAGACAATATTCATAGCAATGGAAATTGCAGTGTATATGCATTCAGGCCTATATATATATATAAATAATAATAATAAAAAATGTCTAAACTTTTGTCTGCAGTAAACTCAAAATAAATGTTGAATCAACTAAAATATTTTTTTTCCAAAACTACTTGCAATATCTATTTAATGTTTTTCTCTTCTAACACCAATAATGATTGTTTGGGGAGAGGGGGTCATTTCTCAGCCAAAATTGATGTAATATTAACTCGATTAGCACATTATTTTTAATATCTAATTTCATTATATATTGTATAGAATATTTAATAGTCTCTGTGTTTATGATTTCGATAATGAAATAATATGAAAACAATTACCAGTGTAATATCAAGAAGACAGCAGAATACTTGCACAGTAAAATTCGCACTTACCATTACGTTAATAATAGTGCGAATTGCATGGGAAGTATTTTAACACAACTAACGTCTTTGGGCTTGTAGAATGACTTTTATGCACTTTCAGTGAAAACAAGACAAGCAACACAAATAGAGATTTCTTTGGCTATTAAAATTAAACCGAAAGAGAGAGAAATAATGAGCCAATATCTGAATTATTCAGTAGCCACTTACCTTCTTTATAATCTGAGTCGATTTGTTTTTTGATGTCCCCCTTCCATTTGGTTAGTTTGGAGGATGTGACGAAAAAGGTCAACAAAGCTGCAAAAAAGCTCATGTTGGCCATAGTAAGAGCAAAGCCAACCAGCATTGCTGCAAAGAGGAAAATTTGTTTATTTGCAATTTATTAATCTAGTCACATCATCAACAGTACCATTTGCAGCGACATCAAGACGATCCAACTTATACATCCTATGCAATAGCAAAATATTTCCATCCAAAATTATTACTTTATTTTTTTCAACAGACATACATATTCGTATGGAAGCCCGTTCCCGCCACTGTTGAGAAAAAAAAAATTCCGTAAGTCATAATAGTGAGAAACTTTCTCATAATAATGACTTAGTATCTCATAATAACGACTTAGCATCTCATAATAACGACTTAGTATCTCATAATAATGACTTAGTATCTCATAATAATGAGAAACTTTCTCATAATAATGACTTAGTATCTCATAATAATGACTTAATATCTTTAACTTTATAAAAAAAACTTTTTTATTTTTTATTAAGTTAAAGATGCTAAGTCATTATTATGAGATACTAAGTCATTATTAAGAGATGTTAAGTCATTATTATGAGATACTAAGTCATTATTATGAGATACTAAGTCATTATTATGAGATGTTAAGTCATTATTATGAGATACTAAGTCATTATTATGAGATACTAAGTCATTATTATGAGAAAGTTTCTCATTATTATGAGACACTAAGTCATTATTACGAGATGTTAAGTCATTATTATGAGAAAGTTTCTCATTATTATGAGACACTAAGTCATTTATTATGAGATGTTAAGTCATTATTATGAGAAAGTTTCTCATTATTATGAGACACTAAGTCATTATTACGAGATGTTAAGTCATTATTATGAGAAAGTTTCTCATTATTATGAGACACTAAGTCATTTATTATGAGATGTTAAGTCATTATTATGAGAAAGTTTCTCATTATTATGAGACACTAAGTCATTATTACGAGATGTTAAGTCATTATTATGAGAAAGTTTCTCATTATTATGAGACACTAAGTCATTATTATGAGAGTTTCCAAAAAAAACTGAATTTTTTTGATTAAGTTAAAGATGCCAAGTCATTATTATGAGATACTAAATCATTATTATGAGATACTAAGTCATTATTATGAGAAAGTTTCTCATTATTATGAGATACTAAGTCATTATTATGAGAAAGTTTCTCATTATTATGACTTACGGAATTTTTTTTTTTCTCATCAGTGGCGGGAACGGGCTTCCATATATTCACGATTTGTCATAATGAGAACATTTTCTCAGTATTATTGCCTTTTGATTTTGAACAGGTTTGGGGGTTATGACAATGTTTTCAGCGGTCAAACATATTAGGTTTTTTATATTTTAGAATTTATTCTTACAGTATAATTGTAAGACAATTATAGTAAGTTGTCTTTAAAAGGTTAAAAAGCACTAGAGTTAAAAAGCGATGCCATGTATGGGAAAATCTCAAAAGACATTTGGGAAGAGGAAGTGAAAATAATTCATTTCTAAATATCAGGCAACAACTCAGCTTAAAGTGAAACGTAGGTTATGTTATTTTAAAGCTAACAACTTAATAAAACTTACTCTTCATTGTTCCCTTTAAGTGATCGGTTGTATGAGATGGTTGCTTCCCACAAGCTTGAAAGAATTTGATTTTCCAAGATCAGTGCTTCAAAAATTTTTACAGGTATCCTCATCTGGTACCTTTTGAAGCGCTGGAGGTGGATTGAGCATTTGTCATTTGTCTTAAATTTACCTTCTAGGGTTTAAGTGCCCAAGACGGTTATGTTAAGGGTGTTTAAATCACGTTATGATAGGATAGGTTAGTTTAGATTGTTTTTGTGCTCTTTTTGCATATATGTAAGACTCCCAGCATGTTATAAAAAAAACTTTTAGAAATATTAGGTTTTTTAGTAAGAAAGAGCTGCTTTGGGACATATCCTAATGGACTATCTCTTTACAACCTGTAACGAGTGTTGAAACATTAAAATGTGTCCTTAAAATGAACCCACAAAGCCATTTAAACATTAAAATATATTCCTCACCTGCTATGGCACCACCATGATCAAGACTCCTACGTTTAACGGCTCGAGATGTGATGAAAAGAGGGACCAGCACTGAGAAAAGCCACCGCCATGGTGATACTGGCTGCAGAGTACCTGCAAAACAGCATTTGTATGCATTGAATCTGACTTTAACATTACCTTTCAAATTTTAGCTAGCTATCGCAACATTTTAAGGCCTGGAAATGACACTTTTTAAACTCCCTGATATTTCCAGGAAAGTGGGAACCCTGCTGTTTACTCTGCAGACATTAAAATCCGTTGACAAAAATCATTTATTTGGGTCATTGACGAATAAGGTTTTTACAAGTGTAAAAAAAAGCATAATGGATATATAATTAATTTTGAAGTTTTATTAAATGTTAACAAAGAGATTGTGTGGTTTTTATAACCAATTAACACTACTATCTATCAAGCTAAAGGACATTTTTAAAATATTAATACAATTTCCATTTTTTTTAAAGCGGTTGTAACGAATGACCTGATGTTTGGGGACATGCGTATCAGCAAGTGAAAACATTAATTTTTCAAATAGTTAAGAGAGTTAGTTACTTTGCTTCACGACCATGTGGTCCTTTGCAGGCATCTTAATGATGTCACATCTTGTCACATGATCCAAAATGGTCCCTTTGTATTGGTTACTCCGAATGACGTCAATGAAATTGATTTTTCCGGACATTCTTTCTCATAATAAACCAACAATTTCTACACAGAATTTTAATACCATTTTGCACTATTTTGATGTTATAAAAATATATATATTTATTACATTTTAAGATATTTTAATCACAAATGAACTGGCTGTATTGGCATTTTTACGGTTAAACCAAATGACGTTTTCACACTTCAAAATCTTTAAAATAACTTTATATGTAGCAAAATATAATTAAAACCTTTTGGATTAAATAAAAGAGATCTAGTTGTACTGGCTTACTTACTTAGGATGTCATATCTTTTTTTTTTATTATTATTGAGGCCTTTGGCCAAAGAAATGAACCGGCAGGTCATTGATACGGTGGCCGAGAGAGCTCAACGCGCTGCAAATAAGAAATCACATGCAAATAAAAAAAATAAAAAAAACCACATGCAAAAAAAATCCTGCAAATCCTCACAACACATGCAAACACAGAAACGCGCTGCAAATACAGAAATGTGCGGCAAAGAGCACAAACCACAATGGAAATGTTTCAAGGGGACCCCAAAAAGTGACGTACCCTACTTGACAACAGCACAAGCTAAAATTATTATAAAAATATATTATGTAGGCATTAATGTGTTTCACTAACAGCAAAGTGTTTTAATATGTGGCATTGTTGTTAAGTCATTAAACTTTAAGAGATGATAATTTAGTGGATGATTTAAAAATATTCGTTAATCATCTGTAGCGTACTAATGTGACGTCATCATAACGGCCGCCTGAGGCGCTCGACGACCACGTCATCTGTGAGCGTGAGCTTCTAACTGAAAAACACTTTATTAAAAATAATAAATACATGAAATAATGTACACTTGTTAATGTACGTATATTTTTGTATACTGTTTTGCAGTATTTAATGATTGTGAACACACTGTGCACTCAAATGCCGTACACTATATAGGGATTAGTGAATGAGTGAACGGGTGAGCGGTTTCGGACACAGCAGGTCCTAGTAGGGTTCGTCACTTTTTGGGGTCCCCTTGAAACATTTCCGTTGTGGTTTGTGCTCTTTGCAGTGCGTTTCTGTGTTTGCAGCGCGTTTCTGTGTTTGAATGTGTTGTGAGGATTTGCAGCACATGTGTTCTCAAACTGGTGATCATTTTTTTTATTATTTGCATGTGTTTTCTTATTTGCAGCACGTTGATCTCTCTCGGCCACCGTACATTGACCCATTTGCAAATACATTGTGGACTTTGTAGACATCTTCGCCATACTTTGTTGTCAAATGTCACAATAAACTGTACTCAATATTTTTTTTTACTCCAGTTTTCAAGTTGTTGAAAGTGGACGGTGGAACGAATAATGTGTATTTTTATCAATTTAAGTCACAATTTCTAGTGAAAAATAAGAACCAGTTTCCATAGGAGGCCCCTTCACACACTCACACAGCCCTTATGTATTAAAAAATGAATATTCAAACTCCACAGCACGAGAAGGTGCGCTCTCACCGTAGTAAGTGCTGGCAGTTATAGATAGGACCCAGAACGATAATGAAATCGCCAGTGTGAAACACAACACCACCATATACGCCATCATTCTGATGTAATCTTTGATGAATATGCCATCCTCAAACTGCATGTTCATTGAGGAGCGCAAAGCTGTGGAGAAAATCAAACAGAAGAGTGAGATGTCAACCAAATGTTGCTTATTATTACAAATATCGATTGGTAATCCTAATGCTACCTTCCCTTTACAAAAATATATCATGCCAATTTACTGTACAGCTCTTCTGAGAAAAATAAGCAGTTTCTGTTAAAATATTATAATTCCCACTCATTTTACTCATTTGTAATTAACTCTCACAAAGCAACAAACTGGCAGAGATATTTTATAATATGGGATCTAATTATCATGATATAAGTTTATTGCATTAGAGATACCTGTGGTACAGTGAATTTTTGTAAGGTTGTTTACAAGCTTGCTTTACAAATATTAAACTATAACCAACAACACCTGAAATAATCCTGGCACAAATACTTGTTCCCCACTTGCTCCATGTTTCCTGAAATACAGCCACGTTTGGAAGTTTATAATAGTAGTGAGCAAAAACAGGTCTGTGTTTACTAGTGAACTGATTTCCGGTCCGCGCTCATTAAAAAGCGAAATCTGACATATCGCGATAAATCACGCGCAGATGACGCACTGTGATTGGCGGAGGGGAAAGAAACGCTTTACCTTGATTGGTGGAAATCCGTTGCTTCATGATGGTATCTTCTTCTTCCTTTGCTTTTATGGAGCTTCGCAAACGTCCCTAGTGCCACCTAGTTGCGGCGAGACCAGAGAAAGTACTGCATTTGTGCTTGAAAAGAATTACAGTAGACTTTCACTCTATCTGCGATTTGTCCTAAAACAACATTCAACAGAAAAATGATGTCAAATGTTTTGAAACATTTTCACCATGTTTCGACCTATTGTGTTCAGTAAGGCGTCGAAGAAATTTAATTTTTGGAGATTTTTTCAATAAAATGGCTGACTTCCTTGTCTTGATAAAGCTAATTCCATAGGTAGTGTTTTAATTATCCTAAATACACACAATACTTTTTTAAATGTAATTTTATTTATTTACAAATCATACAAAAATCGTTCATTTAATCTCAACTTGGTAAACAAACACAGTAACATTTGAAAAACCTTGTTACAGTGTTTGTTGTGGCAGAAATGACCACAACTGTGAGACGTCTAATTACGTTAATTAGAAAAGATTTACATTACTTTCAAGTGATAATTTGATCAAAAACTAACAATAAAACAATAATATTTTAAACTTAATAATATAATATTGGGTTTTCCTCATTTAACAGTGAAATTATGTCTAAATATGAAATCTACACATTCGGTGTTATATTACTAACATTTGAAAAGTAATAATAAAGGCATTATAAAATGATGAGACACTCAAAAGCTTATATTAAATCTATAATAACACCAGACATACAGTATATTTAAACATCCCATCATAATGATATAATGATCATGTTTCCCATCTATTTAACTAAGTAATTTAATAATAATAATATTAAAAACTACAGATTAGGGTATTACAGTGAACAAGGACACTTTTTACAAACAGATATTACAGGTAGTAAATATAAAATTATGATAGAAAACAAGAAATCTAATAATCAGCGTATTCACTCACCCAGAAGAAGAAATTCAGGACTTGTGCATCTCAATGTGACTCTCTGCATGAAAAAGCATGATAATGCATGTCAAGACAGCAAGCACATGATATTAAAAGGGTCCTGTGTTCTGCGACACTTCAATTTCCACATGCCAGACATCACCACAGCTCAATATGGTTGCCAAGTGTACTATTAGGCTACTTTGATTTTTTTCCCCCTGAGGTTGAAGGTTTGACGTCATGCATAAATTATATTTCACTTAAAATCATAAAATGATATTTCACGCCACTTAATTTACATTATACCAGTGATGTAACTGTGCTAGTGTGACAGAAATTATTTTATTTATTTATTTATTTTTGTCAGGAAGGGACACTGGAGCCTCTGCTCGTCCTGTAAACTCATTTATGAAAACATACTGTGTTTATGATTGCTCTATATAAGTTGAAAAGCATTAAAATATACATTTGAGGTATGGGAGTGGAAAATTTTGAATTTTGGAATTTGGGTTAGTCGTGATTCGCCTACAGCCAAGTTTTGTTATGCAAATTTGGCAACCCTGCAGCTCAATGATCATATTCATCAGCATGACCCATCAGATCATTTCTGAGAAACGGCAAATTATAGGGTTCATCACAATATGCAATAACATTTCAAGTTGTTCTCTGTCGATGAAAGTATAGAAAATGGTCCTGAATAGCACCAGATTGGGGCTCTTGGCACTTTCGCAACAAAAATACAGGGGAATATACTGGAAAATATAATGCAATATTATATTACGTAATACATTTCCATATGTGGGAAACTACAGTGCTCATATGTATCACACTTTTAGGTGACAGACAAACAGATGAAGAGTCAGACGGATAAAAGTCCAATACGAAGTTGAATCCAAACAGGCAAACATAACATAAATGTGACCAGACAAAGACTAAAAGACCAGCAAGAACTTAAATACACAAAGGTGATGAGCTCAATGACAAACGGCTGCGATGATCGCTAGTGTTCATGGCAACTGATGAGGAGCACAGGAACTGAAGAATTACCATGAACAAAACCTGAACAGAATTGTGACAATATACATGGACCATGTATGGCTATGTATTGATACAAAATATATAGCAATGATGACAAAAAGCTCTACATTTTTACAGAAAATAACTTTATTAAAACACATGTATGGCATTTCTCTTTCAACCCGGCTCCATTCTCCATTCTCTGGTGGATTTCTTCTCCAATGTTCACTAACGTTCGAGATGCAACCGCATTGTTTTTAATCCTAGGGCTATTTAACCTTAAAGAATCACTTTCAAATGAAAATTACCCAAACCTTTACTCACCCTCAAGCCATTCTTCTTTCTGATGAACACAATCGGAGCTTTATCAATAAATATCCGGACTCATCCAAGCTTTATAATCCAGTGAACAGAAGTCATTAGTATGAGCTCGTGACTTCACGTCCATCCATCATAAATGTACTCCACACTGCTCCGTGAGGTTAATACAGGCCTTCTGAAGCGAAAAATGTCCATATTTACAAAGTTATGAAGTAAAATATCTAGCTTACGCCAGACTGTCTTTCCTTATTCAACTTATGAAGAACCCTCACAGTTCAAAATGCTTATGTTATGTCCTACACCTTCCCTATTCAACTTACGGAAAAAGCTTAACTGTCGCAACGCCAGTTTTGTTTTTTTCATAAGCTGAATACGGAAGACGGTCTGGCAGAAGCTAGATATATATTACATAGATATAGTTTTCTCAGGTTTGGCCTATAAAGAAAATGCTGTTTTTTTTTCCCATTTTCTGCTTATGTATTACAGTGTCAATTATGCAGCTATATAATTGCTTGGATGTGGTTTGTGTGTGCACTAAAAAAATGTGTGTGTGTGTGTTGTCTGTGTATGTGCGTTTATTGAGAGAGAGAATTTTTACTGTAACAGCAGCTGCTGTACAGCCAATATTTTTTCCTGTTTTCACTGTAAAGCTGTTTTGACACAATCTACATTGTAATATAAAGGTGACTTGACAAACTTTTCTATGAATGAACATGCATATCCCCAGTATTTGTATGTTGTCTTCTTTGATTGCATCCTTACGCATGCCTTATGATTTAACTATTAGATAACCTTATTATGTAATCTTATTGGTATCATGCCTCTTATCCAAATAATCCTCATTGCACGTTGATGTACTTCTGTTTGAACATTTACCATATAAAGCAGTTCACCAACATAAAATTGGGAAAATGAAGACCCGGAGCCTTTTTTCGGCAATCATTTTTAATCTTTCACCCACAAACACTGTTCCAAAAGTACATTTACGTCTCTCATTACAGCTCTACAAAGCAAGAGGAACAGCCTTAGAGTGTCCGACTCCCATGCCGGAAGACCGGGGTTCGAGTAGAGCCCGGGTAGAGGAGTTACACACAGATAATATATAGATCCGTCAACAAAATCCTATTTCATTAAGTTCATTGCTGTATCTATTTTTCTACACAGAAATATTTAGAAAAAATGTAAATCAGCATCTTTGATATACATTGTTAATATTCTATAATGCAGATATTAGTGTGTGAGCTATTAAAAGAAAAACAGACCAATTTAAAGTGCATGACTTATGCAATATGAATATCACAGAGCCAACAATATTTGCTTAAAGACCCAAATATTTTCTTATAAGACATAAAGGATTTATTTGAATACTATTATACTTTGATATGCAAATTGTACAATAACAAAAATCAAGTCTTTTATAATATCATATGTATATATAATATACCATACACCAAATTTTCAATTAAGGAATCTTCTGATTAAACATTTTTTACATCTAAAATACACTTCACCTCCACTATGTGAAATATGCTAAACATACTGCAGTCAATATTAATAACGTTATGAATGTTTAAAAGAGTTTTCATATCTAACGTTATTTATTGGGTATTGTATGATTTTAGTGTTTTGCACTTAAATTATGATTCATGTTTTTAATCATAAAACAAGCAATTGTGGCTAGTTCATCGAGTTGACAAAAAAATTAATCGTGGAAACAAAAAGACAAATGTTGTATAACTGCTGTTTTTCTGGAGCCCGTGATCACTATATTCTTTTATTGTATTTCTGGAGGAAACAAAATACGTGTTTGATGAAAACGATATGATGGTGAGTAAATGACAGACTTTATGGTCAATTTTAGGGTGAGCTTAGTCTGGGAATTTGCAAAGCTCGTCTTTGCCAATGTTTCCTCCGCTGAGAATGACCACAACATTTTTGTCATCGATATCTGGTATTTTGTCATTTGTGACGGCAGCGAACGCCGCAGTGCCTGAAGGTTCAACGACGAGACCGGCCTTATAAAGCGTGGAAACGGCAGATTTGATCTCCTCGTCGGTCACCAGCACAATGTTTTCCACGTACTTCTGACAAAGCTCATACGGCAAGATACCTGAAGTTGAATCCCAGTTTTGGTTAGCTCAAATCCTGAATCTTAAATAATGTAAAGTTATAATAAAAAAACGCTGCCATAAAGTTACATTTACAGCAGATGTCATACCTGCAAATGGTGGCGCTAGCCCCGAAGCGATACTTTTAGCATCCATACCAACAGGCTTCTGCTCTATGAAGCTCTTGTACATTGTACAAGCTGTTGAAAATTTATATGTGCACATATCAGTAAAACAAAAGTGTAATTTCCAAAAAACAGTGCTTTCCATCACTTAAAAAACCCATATATTTACCCACCCATAGACCCTCCCCTCGAAGAAATCAGGACAAAAATGGTTGAAAGTGGACAAAAGAGGGGATTAAAACACTAGGTGTAAACAGGAATCTGTCTCCCTCGACCAAAACACATCTTAATACCAGGTGTAAACAGGTCTTTAAGTTTAAGTAAATATGGAAGCTTGTTTCCACCTTGAAATAAAAAGTTAATTGTGACTTTTTATATCACAATTCTGACTTTTTTTAATTGCATGATATAAAGTCCCAATTGACCCTTCGCAAACAGTTTGATTGACAGGCGATCTGACCAATCATAACTAGGGTTGGGTATCGTTTGGGTTTTTTTCGATACCGGTGCCAAATCGATACTTTTAAAACGGTACCGGTGCCAAAACGGTGCCTGAACCGATACTTTAAAAAAGCCTCAAAATGATGGTGGATGACTCAGTCAAGAATACCTTTTTACTGGACAAAAAAAGTTCTTTAAATTGAACAAGATTTGAAAATCTAATTTCACTTTTAATTTTTAAATTAAAAGTTTAAAGTATACATGAATATATAAGTAAATACAAAACACAACAACAGTAAAACCTAAGCCAACTAGCTCAACTACAATAATTTAACAGCTTCAAATTTCAGCAATTTTTTTGCAGAAATATGACCATATTTGCCTTCTCTGGCAAAATAGACACCTCTCCTGACTTATTGCATGTCCTGCACAGGAGAAAACTTTCTCAGATGGTGTCGATGAGGCCTTTTTGAAAGTGCAAACAATATGGGAAGACTGTCCCGATTACTGGGGCTGAGGTCATCCACACTGATAGTGTCAGCTGATGTCCGCGAGCTGTCAAACACGGAGCATATTCTATGTGCCCTCAAATGTTTCATTAGGTTTGACGTGTTTCCCCCTTTACACGCAACTGTTGTAAAACATTTGCTGCTCGTCGCGGTGTCGGAATCCTTTCTGGTGAAATATAGCCACACTTTGGAGCGTTTAGTTTTAGGCATTTTAATTTAAGCGCGTTTAATTTAGCTAGCTAAGCTAACGGTAGACCACCTGCTGCTGCACTGCAGTCAGCGCAAGTGTAGTTGCTGCGCTCGGTCTCACTTCCCGACGATTTGGGATTTTTACTTCGAAATGTGAAAACAAAATGGACAGTAACATTACTACAAAGATGTATTGGGTTTGTAGGCTATCATCAAAGCTTTCCAACGTTCACGTGAGTTTTCTCATTCAGGAAATAATTTTTCCGAGCATTCTGACACCCCATGAACGCAGTATTTAAATTTAACTAGCGATCAGGCGTGTTGATGAATCTGATGCTTCTTACGTCCGTGTCATAGCACCAGAGGACAAATATTTCAATCACTTCAGGCATTTAAGTGGCACCGAAATGAGGCACCGACATTCGCATTCTGATTCGATCCGGTACATACCGGTTCTATAGGTACCGGTGCCGTATTGGCACCGGGTTTCGGTACCCAACCCTAATCATAACCCCGAATCCGCCATTTTGTCCATCAAAGCAGTCAGGGGAGTTAGTAGATTAACGTTGGTGAACTTGAACTTGAAAAATTGTGTGTACTCACGTCTTTCTGCGGTTGAAACAACATTCCTTCTGATGTTCATTCATGTTTATTTGATGCTATAAATGAACTAGTATGAAGAGATGATCGGTTCACGAGCCGCTTGAAGGAGCTACAGCGATCTGTCACGACACATTAAAGAGATACTAGACGCTATTTATTGTCTAAATTTTTTTTAAAAATTACAAAATTTCAAATATGAAAATGTTTTATATGTTGTCAGTGTTCTCTTTGCTCCGCAATGTATTTTTTACTATGTGAGAACATGATGTGTGGCGTGACAGTGGCATGTGTTGTCAGGCATAGTAACAGAGAGCGGGTTCTGCAAAGGGTCACTTGCAAGTTATACAATCAGATTTGCGTGATATTATGTCAAAATTGCGAAATATAAAGTCACAATTCCGAGAACTGTTTTTTTCCTCAGAATTGGATTGATATTTCGGAATTCTGACATTATAACTCGCAATTGTGACTTTATATCGCACAATTGTGAGAAAATAAAGTCAATAACAAGATCTAAAATAACTAAAACTAAACAATAAAAGTTCATTAAAATTATATTGACATATGTGAAATAATAAAAATTCCCCAAAACACAATATAAAAATAACAAAAATAATATCAACAAAAAACTATAATATTATCTAAAAGAGTTAGTTCACCCAAAAATTTAATTTCTGTGATTTATTACTCACCCTCATGTTGTCCTAAGCCTGTAAGACCTTTGTTCATCTTCAGAACAGAAATCAAGATATTTTTAATGAAATCCGAGGGTTTCTAAACCACACATAGGCAACAATGTCATTGCACTATTTGAGGTCCAGAATGGTTTTAAAGACATTGTTAAAATAGTCCAAGTGACCACAGTGGTTCAACCTTAATGTTATGAAGCGACGAGAATACTTTTGTGCAAAAACAAAACAAAAATAGTCAAGTCAACTTTATTTAAATAGCGCTTTTTACAATGCAGATTGTGTCAAAGCAGCTTTACAGTGAAAACAGGAAAAAAAATTTGATCCATCTTAAGTTCAGTATTGATTCATTCTGCTGTAAAAATCATTAGTTATTCATTTATTTCATTTATCTATACAGCAGTTCTGGAGAAAACAGGGATGTCATCGTCAGCTGTAGGCAGAGCAAAATCATTGTTGAATATCAAGTGTCCCCGACCAAGCAAGCCAGAGGCGACACTGGCAAGGATCACAAACTCCATCAGGTGACAAAAATGGAGAAAAAAACCAAGCTCAGTCAGGGGGCCGGTTCTCCTCTGGCCAACAACAAACAGTGCTTGATTGTGATTCAGGCAGCGTTATGGGTCACAAGTTAGATTGGGATCGGAGCAGTTAAAATCCAGTTCCATCTGGTTGAAGATCGCATTCATCACACCGGTATGGAAACTGGTCTGTTGAGGATCTGTGCCACTGGCTGTCATGACAGTGAGGTCTTCACAGGGGATAGTTGACACAATCTAGTGGACATTTCAGGGATGTGTTGTTGTATAATGACTTTATTTAACAATTTGAACTGTTGTCATACGCAGTTGATGTAGTGAACGCAGTGCGAGGTTCTGTGTTCTGGACCTCAAAAGGTGAAATGCTGCCTATGTGTGCTTCAGAAACCCTTGGATTTCATCAAAAATATCTTAATTTGTGTTCTGGAGATCTTTTCAAATGAGAATCAAATTAAATTGTGACTCAAATTAGATTTCATGCACAAATGGCCTAACTTCTTGAGCGTGACTCTCAAACATCACTTTAAAAGGGGACTGGATTATTCACCTCCTTCTGGTTCCACTCCATAGATCTTTGTTTTCTCACAACCAGACAGTTTGATGGCAGCTGCCACACCAGCAAGTAACCCTCCTCCACCACAGCAAACCACCACCACATCTGGACAGGGCACAACCTCCAGGATCTCGAAACCTAAGCTATCATTGAAAAAACACACTAGCATGAGTCAACCAATTATAATACATATTTAAAGCTGCAGATTTTTGCAGTAAAATATCCAAAAACCACTGGCCCAGTGTTATATTTTTTTGTTCAGTTGAGCACTTACAATACCCCAAATGTTTCCAAATATTTGTAAATCGTGAGAAAATTGCTATTTTAACTAAGAATCCGGGACGTGTGAGGGAGTCGCCTGTCAATAGCGTCATATATGCGTTACCCTCGGTTTCCGCTTTTATTTTGTAGAAACCATGGAAACACCAAAGACTCTTTAATATATATAACATGTTTTAATAGACAATCGAACATCTGTTTTGATACATTTATTAACAGAAAACAAATTATTGTAATATAGCTCAACACGTTTAGTCTTATTGTTTAAATCTAATTTTCTTGATTTTTTGCGAGTACCATGCTTTTCCATGCCTCAGAGAAAAACTACATAAAGCACCTTTAATGCATTACAAGTATATGTAATTAGATTACTTTTTTAAAGTAACGAGTAAAGTAACACATTACTTTTTTAAATTTAAAACAAAATGTCTGGCTTACTTTGTTTTAATTTATTGTCTGACACCTCTCCCATTGTAGTTCTAAACTAAATGTGAACATAAATTTACTCATCTCGCTTGCACAAAATAAGATTCAGTATTTCAAACTCAAAATATTACTCAACCATGGAAAAA
Source organism: Zacco platypus (assembly GCA_038088235.1). NCBI lineage: Eukaryota > Metazoa > Chordata > Actinopteri > Cypriniformes > Xenocyprididae > Zacco > Zacco platypus. The sequence goes on along the minus strand of CM076066.1, from coordinate 20,048,360 downwards.
TTAAATGTTAAATAACTGAAATATAGCCTACTTTATGTGCGCAATCTCACTTTATTAACCAAAGTCTGACTTTCAATGATCCAATTCAACCATACTAATAACCAAAATACCTTTAGATAAACATCACATTTTGTTTTATTTTTGTTTTTTATATCTGATGAGTGTTGAACTTTCTTCTCCTGTATCCTATTCTTCTGTAATGCAGAATGGAAGCACAGCTGAAAGGTTTGTGTGAGCTGCGCCCTCTACTGTACAGGAGTAAATATGCATTTCCCTCAGCAAGCTTATTCATTTCACTTTTGGTGTGAAAGAGCCTTTACATTTGCCAAGAATATACCTTTTTTGTTATTAAAAGACAAACAGGCAAGCCCAGCCCAGGTGGGAAAAAGTAACACAAAAATAACATAACACATTATTGCGTAACTCCCTAACAAGTAACTAATTGCATAACTTAGTTACTTTTTATGTAAAGTAATTACTTCACATAAAAAGTAACTAAGTGAAGTGAAGAATCCTCAAAATATATCCTGTTGTGTTAAACAAAAGAAAGTCATTGCGGTTTGGATAGACATGAGGGAGAGTAAATAATGACAGGATTTCCATGCTTTAGCTGAACTATTTTTTTAAATCCCAGACATATATTTAACCTGGCATGTCCAGCGATAAGGTCCGGATCATCATAGGAATGTAGGAAGGTCATGTTGTCCTCTTGAACACAACGGTTAACAACATCCATGAGACGAGTAGTTGGCGCTCTTTCAACCTCAATTCCCAAACTCTACAAATGTTTGACACAATTTGTTTTGTTAAAGATTCAACAAAGAAAACGGTGCCTCCGCAAAGTGTATAAATGAGAGTGTGGTACTTGAATCAGCAGCGATCTGGAGATGGGGGCGGTTTCTGGCATCACCACTTTGCCTTTGGATCCATAATGCTTACATGCATACGCAAAAGACTTCCCATAATTCCCAGCAGACATGGTCACAAAATTGTCCCCTTTGAGTCTCCTGGCAAACTGGTTTGCAACTCCTCTTATCTTAAAAGAACCTGCAGGAAGAGGAAAGACAAGTTTGGAAAATTGTCCTTTCGCAAAGACCCGCCCCCTTTAGTTACTATTGCTATGTCCGACAAACCATGCGCTCTCACGCCACACATCATGTTCTCATGCAGTGAAAAATACATCGTGGAGCATAGAGGACACGACAAGAGCAGGTTACTTTTGATATGAAACAGTTTTAGTTTTAAAATATTGTAATTTTTTAAAGAAGTTTAAACAATAAATGCCATAATGTGTCGTGACAGATCGCTGTAGCTCCTGTGAACCGATCATCTCTTCATACTAGTTCAGCATCAAATAAACATGAATGAACATCAGAAGGAATGTTGGTTCAAGCGCAGAAAGACACGAGTACACACAATTTTTCAAGTTCAAGTTCACCAACGTTAATCTACTAACTCCCCTGACTGCTTTGTCGGACAAAATGGGGGTTATGATTGGTTAGATCTCTGTCAATCAAATTGCCAGCGAAGGGTCAATTAGGACATCGTATACCATACCAAATCAAACAGACACAAACCGACCCGTCCTCTGCATGTTCTCCAGTTTGATGTGAATATTCCCGGATGTTTTGAGCGGCAGTGTGGTTTGGCACCATGGGATGACTGGCGTGTGGATCACATCCAGCGGGCTGCGTCTGACGGTCCCACAGGCCTCTCTGAGCATCTCTACTGTCATGCTGTCTGCGGACACTTCTCCCATTGTTCTGCTACACTACTAATAAACAATGTACAAAATAAAAGCAAACATTTATTAATATAAATTAAAAGGATAAAATTATTTTATTCAACTTTATTGTACTATTTGTATTTCATTACAGTTACATTTTAAATGGGTGGTAATCAGATTACAGTTACATCTGAAAAGTATTTTAGATTACCAAAGTGATTACTTTGAATTTTACTGTCATTTAAACAGCAATTGGTGATTCTCTGACTCTGACAGTCTGAAAAAGTGGAGTTAAGTTTCATGTTTTGTGATAGTTGTTTGTGAGTCATTTTATAATTGTAAAAAAGGTCACTGCAACTTTTTCCTCACAATTGTGAGTTTGTATTTCACAATTCTGACTTCTTTTTCTCAGAATTGCGAGATTTAAACTCACAATTGCACGTTATAAAGTAAGAATTGGAAGATATATACTTATCTCGTAATTCTGACTTTTTCTCAATATTGTGAGTTTATATCTCATAATTCTGACTTTTCTCAATATTGTGAGTTTATATCTCATAATTTTGACTTTTCTCAATATTGTGAGTTTATATCTCATAATTCTGACTTTTCTCAATATTGTGAGTTTATATCTCATAATTCTGACTTTTCTCAATATTGTGAGTTTATATCTCATAATTATGACTTTTCTCAATATTGTGAGTTTATATCTCATAATTATGACTTTTCTCAATATTGTGAGTTTATATCTCATAATTCTGACTTTTCTCAATATTGTGAGTTTATATCTCATAATTATGACTTTTCTCAATATTGTGAGTTTATATCTCATTAATTCTGACTTTATAACTCGCAATTACAACTTCATATCACGCAATTCTGAGGGGAAAAAAACTTGCAATTCCCTTTTTTGTGTTTGTTCCACACTTATTAGTATTCTAAAGTATTTAGATTAAGTTACTAAACTTGAGTAATGTAACGAAACACGTTACAAATTACTTTTTAAAGCATGTATTTTGTAATCTGTAGTGAAATACATTTTAAAAGTAACCAACCCAGCTCTGAATACGACATTGACAGAAGCTTTTTAAGAAACGAATGGTGTCAAATATTTGTTTATTTTGCTATAACCAACTATAAAACCTAACAGCCCGAAAGTTTTCAGATGAATTTCATTTAGTTGCACACAATGCGCTGATTTGAAAACGTTATAATATTTCTGGATGATAATATTACCGTAAAACCGATCCAAAAATATAATGCTGGTCTTTATGAAGCTACTTTTCCAAATTAAGAAACCACAACGACCAAGAAACGGTGTCCAGTTGATCATTATGAAATAATAATTGGGTTGCAGATTACCAGGACTCTATTGATTTACCATGAGGCAGAAGCAGTTTATTCCTGCAGGGGGAGCTCGATGGCTCACTAAAACAAATCATCCTTTAAATCCCATTCAAATCTATCAATATGCTATAAATAAACATGTTATCACATTTAACGTCATGCTGATGTTTAATAATTGTATATGTATACTTTTAAATTATAATCGTTCAAACGCATTCATAAATCAACAGGTGTAATCTAAGTAAATTTAGATAAACGGATTTAGCCAACAAACATTGGTCGATGCTATCAGAGTTTCCACGTAAGTATGACGAATATATCCTGGTTATGAATAATAATGAGAATCCTATAAACTCGTCGTATATGTGTCGAGTTGTTTGTACAAAATTGTGTACGTTTTATACATAAATAAAATGATGAGAGTCGTTTAAAAAAAGTGGAATATCTTTATATATATATATATATATAGCCTATATATATATATATATATATATATATATATATATATATATATATATATATATATAATTATAAAATAAAATAAAATATATAATATATTTAAATTGAAACAGAAGTATTTGAGATAAGAAACATTCTTGAAATTCTGATTGCCATTCTACTTATTATATTTCTGTGGACTTTAAACTTAACACGCTTTTTGCAGTGTTACGGTTTAAAGTGTTCGACTAGGAATAAATTCCGGAACTGTAGTTTTGGTTATTCTTTGTTTCCGATCGGTCAAGTTTTTGAACAGAACTTTAATTATGGCGACCTTCATGGCAGAGACGTGAAATGTCTCTTAATTTCACTTCACTTGTATAATTAAATGTGTTTTAGCACAAATTAATAATAGGTGTTATGGGTGTGATTAGACATGTTGTGTGTGCTATGTCTGGAGGGGTTGACAGTTCTGTCAGTGCATTGTTACTCAAAAGAATGGGTAAGTTTTCCGTGTACTAAATATTAATTACTGTTTTACGCATTTTTTTTTAATTAAATTAACTTTAAAGTCCAGTTCACAGAGCACATTATGAGCTGCGCATCAACAGTAATTAAGTGTTTGCAGTCACCTCATAAATTTTGTTGTTTGGATATGTGGTTTAATGTTGTGCTCATGCTGGATTGTAAGTTAGATTGTTATGTAGCAATAATAATAATGAAGTATTCGGTTTAAAGCTGAAATATGTAAGATTTTTGCAGTAAAATATTCAAAAACCACTGGTCCAGTGTTATATATTTTGTTCAGTTGAGAACTTACAATATCCCAAATGTTTCCAACTATTTGTAAATTGTGAGAGAAATTGCTATTTTAACTAAGGATCTTTAGCGCGATTTTTTTTCGCCCAAACAGTTCAGCGGAAATCCTCCTACTGCAACCAGTTTCATTTGTTTTCATCGGCAAGTTACATATGACGGGCAGGTTTAGAGATCAGGGTTGGGTGTAGGCAATCATTACTGTGATTGACATGACCAATGAATTGTTTAGAATCGGTACCAGGGCGGGATTTCCGCTGAACGGGACGTGTGAGGGAGTCGCCTGTTAACTGCGTCATATCCGCGTTACCCTCGGTTTCTGATTTTGTAGAAACCATGGAAACACCAAAGATGCTTTAATATATTATGTTATATTAGATAAGGGAACATCTGTTTTGACACATTATTGACAGAAAAAATATTGTAATATAGTTCAACACGTTTAGTCTTATTGTTTAAATCTAATTTTATTGATTTTTTGCGAGTACCATGCAATACCATGACTCAGAGAAAAACAATATTTTGTCAAGTAGCTAAAAGCATAATCAGATGCAGATTTATTTTTACAGTAATAAAGAATTTTCTCCATTATATAATACGTTTTAAAATTAATTACATGTCATTTATCAACACAAGCCATCCAGGATTTAATGTGATATTGTAATATGGATCTCTCTTACTGCAGTGAACAAGTGTCTCACAGCAGCCGGCGAGTGAACGCACAGAGTAAAGTTATAACATCATTTTCAACACACTCAAATGTATCTAATATGGTAAACAGAGCTGCGTTACCTCATACTCATGACTGGAAAAGCAGAAGCAACGCCGTTGACTGTGTCATAATAAAAGTCCTGCTGCTTGCGAGGCGTGTGTCGTTCGTCTCTCATTATCAATCGCTCCAGCGTCTCGTTCAGCTCCACAACACTCGCTCCTGCTCTGCTTCATACTACAGTAACGTTAATAATCGCATCCATCAACATGATTTCTGCCCAAGTCCCGTACCGATTCTTTTCCACCGGCTGTGAGGTGAAGACCACATGTCCCAAGATTCCTCGCTCAAACTCGGCGTCATCAAGCTACGCCTTTGTTTTAAATAGGAGACCTCTAGTACACGAAAAACTACATATTGCACCTTTTAACAATAAAGTAGACACTTGCATATGTCTGATTGTAAAGTTACATATGATTTGACTGTCAGTGTATTAGATAGAAAATATTAAAGCAAGCTGCATTTATTTTAAAGACATAAAAATCTGTTATGGTGGCTGAGAGAGCAAAACACACTGAATAAAACACATGATAAACACAGAGTAAATTAAGAAAACTTACAACGCAACCAAATACAGACACCCGGTGAACCTGGTGTTGTCGATGACCTGAAACTTTGGTGAGTTTTTTGTTTATCTGAACATCCTGATCGTACGTGCGTTGTGAGTGTTTGCAGCACGTGTGGTCAAACTGATGACGTTTTCTTAATTTGCTGGTGTTTTCTTATTTGCATGTGTTTTCTTCAGTTGCAGCACGTTGAGCTCTCTCTGTATGTTTAAAATGAGACAACAATTCATACAGTGTTCATTACGCAGATAAAAACAAAAAAGCTCTCTGGCTTTCCAAACTAACATCATATGTTTTCATATATATGATATCTGTTTGTCTGCCATCAGGCTATCATGTGACTGGTGTGTTCATGAGGAACTGGGACTCTCATGATGAGAAAGGCGTCTGTTCATCGGAGAGAGACTGTGAAGATGCTTATAAAGTGTGTAAGACGCTGGATGTGCCTTTCCACCAAGTCTCATATATTAAAGAATACTGGCATGAAGTATTTAGGTAAATATTACAGTTGTTTTAAGTTAAATTGAAAATGTTGTGCACAGTTTGTTCTTATTGTCAAATTTTCATTTTCTATGTTGGTAGTAATCTTCTCAGGGAATATGAGAAGGGCAGAACACCAAATCCAGACATAATGTGTAACAAACACATAAAGTTTAAGCACTTCTATCAGTATACAGTTAATACTTTAGGTAAGTTAAGAAGAATTGAAGCCTCAAAATGGGATTCAAAATGGGACCGTCATTATTTGAATATATATTTAGCATCAGTCTTATTTGACAACAGGTGCTGATGCCATGGCAACGGGACACTATGCCCGGACATCCCAAGAGGATGAGGATGTTTTTCAACAGAAGCATATTCCAGCTCCCAGAACCCTCTTCAGAGACCGCTTTGAAATCAGAAAGCGTAAGTGAAACATCTGTCAATGATGAGCACAGGCAAATAAAAAAAATTATTTTTATTTTTTAAAAATCTAATTATTTAGTAATGAAAATCTTCATGTCCAGACACAAGTTATTAATTTATTTTTTTCTATTAAATTCAAAAATATATATTTTAATTTAATTACAATTTTAAAAATTAAAAATAACAAAATTATATATTTACTTAAATGTGTAATTACAAATTTCCATTACAGAAATGGGAAAATAATGTCAATGAAAAAAAAAGTTCTTTTTATAAGATAAAAAAAAAATTCTTTTTTTAAAAAATAATATATATAAAAAAAAATAATATATATATATGTATGTTATTATTTTCTTTTGGTTATTGGAGTGAAATGTTTAACTTTTTTTTTTTTTTTTAGATTTAAGAGATTTAAAATTGTTTAACTTGTGCTCATGTCAGCTGTATATGTGATTTGTTTCAGAATTGATCTTTAATTTCCTTCTGAATCCTATTAGCCGTGCGGCTCTACCAGGGTGCTGATCGCTTCAAGGACCAGACGTTCTTCCTCAGTCAGATATCCCAGGATGCTTTGCGGCGCACATTATTCCCTCTAGCTGGGCTAACCAAAGACTTTGTGAAGAAGATCGCTGCTGAGGCCGGCTTTCAACATGTGCTAAATAAAAAAGAGGTACTGTAATAAATCACTCTATCTGTAAGTCTTCATAGAAGAGTCACAAGAGGTTTGACATTCAGTAGTGTTCAAGAATATAATCCATTATATTAATGATTAATTGATACAAAAATGTCCGTTAAATGATAAAGTATAATGTTAATGCAGTTAATTGAATCTGCTTTTTTCCTCCTCGGAAGAGCATGGGAATCTGTTTCATTGGAGAAAGAGATTTTGAGGACTTTATTCTTGAGGTATGTTTTTTTGATGCAGCTTCAAGCTCTGAATAAGGAATGTATTGGTGTCCTCTTGGTTTTTAAAGCAATAAAAACACAAATCTTATTTTTATAGTGAAAGCTACAACAGTTCAACTAATTTCAGCCTTGTCACCAAAGCTATTGTAAGAAAAGATAAATAACAAATATTTTTCTTTAATTTATGGGCAATATTAATTCATTAATAACAAATTTGGTCCTAAATTATCTAGCCTTCACCTATAGCTATATATATAAACACTTTAAAGTAAGGTTCATTAGTTAAACATTAATGTATTAACTAACATGAACTAACCATGAGCAGTACATTTGTTACTATATTTACTCATCTTCGTTAAACGTTAGTTAATGAAAATATAGTTGTTCACAGTTTGTTCATATTAGTTCACAGCGCATTAACTAATGTTAACAAGATTTAAATAATGTAGTAGTAAATGTTGAAATTAACATTAACAAAGATTAATAAATGCTGTAAAAGTGCAGTTCATTATTAGTTCATGTTAACTAATGAACCTTATTGTAAAGTGTTACTATATTATATTATTTTATAGTAATTATTGTGACGAGCAGGGCGGGCGAGAGCCATGAGGCAACGGCGAGAGGCTGGTGACGTGATTGCTAATGAGCGTCAGCTGCTCGGTGCACCGGTCTCGTGCAGCTCTTATGAACTGTATTACATTGGTGCCGAAACCTGGGAAGAAGGAGGCGGGAACCGGCGAACATTCAACGTAACTTTAATAATAAAATAAACAAACAATAAAACGAAAGTAAAAGGGCGGCAGTTCCTCACGGCGACTGCCGCCCACACAAACATAATAAAACACAAAATAAAAATCCAGGCCTGGTCCTCTCTCGTCCTTCATTGTTGTCGCTCCTCTTTTATGCTTCCGGAGCTCCTCCGTGAGAGACACGAGACCGGTGCAGCGCGCAGCTGACGCTCATTATCAATCAGTCACCGGCCTCGCGCCGTTCCCTCACGGCTCTCGCCCACCCTGCTTGTCACAATTATATTATATTATATCATTCTACAGTCACGTAATATTGCACTTTTTCCCCCATGTCAAATTTATTACAGTACTTGGAGCCCAAACCAGGAAATTTTGTCTCCATTGAAGATGGGAAGATAATGGGGCAGCATAAAGGTGGATATAAATTATGTTGGCTTGACAAAGCCCAAATACTGATATACTGTTTAATGTTCTTCTTCTAAGACACAATTTCAAACAGTATCTCCTCCTAGGCTTTAAAACTACAAACACCAAAGATGGGCAAGACCATCAGACAGTTCTGACTTAGGGTTGCTATATATTTTCTAACTGATCCGACTTTGGGAATTTCTGTATGGGACTTAAGAGCATTCTCGTAGACATTTCTTGTTCCAAGTCATGCTACAAATATGCTAGCAATATGATAAATTATGATAGCAACATGTTAAATCCTGCTAGCAATGTGATAAATTATCCTAGCAACATGTGAAGACATGTTAACAATGTGTTAAACATGTTAGGAACATGTTAAATCACGCTAGCAGTGGGCTAATTCAGAAATATCCCTGCAACGTGCTAAATCATGCTAAAACATGTTAACAATGTATTAATGTGCTTGCAACTTGCTAAAACATGTTGCTAACATTTTCTTGACTTCGAGTAAAATCTTCATGCTTTTCAAAGTTATTTCAAACTTTCAGAAAAGGCTCTGTCAAGCCAACATCAAAGTTCGTCATCAAACCTTACTCATCTAGTTTGTTGATGTTCTGCTACATAGAGTGTGTGATACTGCATGACTGATACACACAATACTGTATTTCACAGGCTGGTTCACATTAACACTGGGTCAGAGGGCGAGAATAGGTGGACAAGAAGCCCCTTGGTTTGTAGTTGATAAAGATATCACTAACGGTGATGTATTTGTGGTGAGTAGCACAATTTGGGACGCTTCTTAGTTTTTTTTACATTTATTTTGCTAATAATGGCCACATATGACTTCTCAGGTTGATTGCCTTGTAAAATATGGCCACTCTTGCAGGGTCCGACCACTAACCACCCGGCACTGTTACGAGACACACTGCAGACAGACCGCTTCCACTGGATCACAGAAGAGCCGCCTGTTGAGCTTGTCCACACTCAGATGATGGAGTGTCACTTCCGTTTCAACAACAGAATGCCTTTGAGTGAGTCGACTTTATTTATTTATTTATTTTTTTGTTAGAAATCGGGTCAGTTGAAATAGTTATGAGTGTGAGTTTTAGTGATTTTTATGTTCTTTGATCATTATTATGTTTGTTTTTTTACTTCAGTTTTAGTTTTTAGTCATTTTGGTACTTTCACTTGCAATATTATTTTATTTCATTTAGGTGCCAAAGCAAATATTTAATTTTTAAATCTATTATTTGTTTTATTTTAACTTTGTTTTAGTTTTTGTTAACAATATCAAGACGGTTCTGCTAAACAATATAAGCATCTTGTTTATTTCAGCTCCATGTACCGTAACCTTGAATCTCGACGGGTCGGTGTGGGTAATGGTGAAAGAGCCACAGAGAGCAATGACACCTGGGCAGGTAATCCAGAAATATCTACACCACGGCAGAATGTATCTTGAATGTTTAACTAAATTCCTGATGTGTTGGTATAAATCATTTACTTTTAGTTTTGCTTTTACACTACACTTTGAAAAAACACTTTAAAGTGCCCCTATTATGCTATTTTAAATGTTCCTAATTTTGTTTTGGATGTTTCCTACAATAGTTTTACATGCACCCAAGGTCATTTTCTCATAATGTACATTGCACATCACCTCATTTTTCAAAGAGTCTGAAAGCGGTTCGTTCGAAGGTTGAGTTTCTCTAAGCCCCTCCTTTCCGAGAGCTACTCTGCTCTGATTGGTCAGATGGCCCAGTCTGTTGTGATTGATCAGACAGCTGTGTCCAGCCCGACAAAACGTTGCAAAACGGAAACGGTGGTGCGAACACCCTGTTCTGATGATGCAAGAGGTTCATCTATGGCACCTGAGAAGGCCATTCTTTGTGTTCTTTTTGAAGAATTTTCTAAGCCTGATGAAGTCTGTATAAATACGTGTTTAATACTGCAAAATACGCTCGATGTTACAGTCACTGCCCTTGCCGTCCAGAATAAAAGAGAACATCCCAATCGAGTAAAGGGATTTGTGGAAACTGTGGTTCCTAATTATTGTGATCCAACATTTGCCCCGCATTGAATTATCTTTACATGGTTAGGGCTGCACGATTTATCACGATTAAATCGCACGTGATTTGGCAAAAGCTGCGATTATTTAATGCGCAGCTTGTCAGAGCTGTACAGCTCTGTGATCAGTAGTAAATGCTTCTCCATCTGAAAGAAAGAGGGCGCTCTTGCGCAGAAACTCCGAAGATGACACGTCATATCGCTGTAGCTGAATAAACTGAAGATTGAAACATGACTAATAAACATACGACTGCTTTATTCTATGTAAGAAGCCACATCATCTCACAGAATGATGCTCAACTGTCATAATGAAGTGAGTTTGGAGTAAAAACATGTTATTAATGCTGACGAGATGTTAATTAATGTCAATGACAAGCTGCGCATAAAAAAATAATCGCACTAAGAATCGCTTTTAAGTGATAATCGCGTTTAAGTTCAATGTTATTTTTGAACTCTACTCCTGGTAATCATTTTACTTCTTACTTGTTTAATACCTTGTATTTTCTTAATTACCATTGTGTATGAAATTTGGCTTGCAATGATGCTAAAAATATAAACGTCATGTTGATACGTCATGTTTTTTACTATAAAACTCTTTCAACAAACACGTCTTCTAATATCTTCCATCGTTGCGTGTACTGAGCTGCGATGGACCCATTAGTAAACGACTTGGACCCATTGTGCGAGCTGTCTCTTTGAAATGGTTTATATACATGTTGCTGCTGATTGGGCTGATGTTTTTGACACAAGCACCAAACATGAGAAAACGTATCTCAAACCCTCTTGCCTGAAAACACGAGGTTCAACCCGGAAACCGTAGCAAAACGTTGCGCACCAGTTTGAGCTTGAACGCGCCCCTGGTGTTGGAAATGAAACGGCCATTACCATATGTGAATTTCAGCTCTTCCTCTACGCTTCACACACAATGACACGAACAGTAATGATGCCGTTGGCTTTTCTGTATCAATTCCAGCGCGAGTCCTCATTATTTTGAAATGCATGCGAAGTGCAGAAAACGGCGTCTTCTTGATATGTCCACAACACGAACCAAACACTGCCTGGCCACAGCTACAGTGTTTCAGGGTGGGTCAAAGTACGCATTGTTCACGGGCAGCCAATGATCTTCATTATGCAAATTTGTTACATTGTTACGTAGGTGTGTAACAGTGAAATTGCTGACGACTCGTTTCGGTATTTCAGAATCGATTCTTTTAGGAGACATTAACCGTGTTTATCATGCAGTTTGATCTTTAAAACTTTGCAGACCTTAGTTTACAGTTAGATTTATGAACTGTATTTCTGTGTTATAATCAAGGTTTTGTGCTAATTGTTGTCTTTTTCAGTTTGCTGTGCTGTATAAGGGAGATGAGTGTTTGGGCAGTGGAAAGATCATTCGTCTGGGACCCACAAAATTCACTCTTCAGAAAGGTCAAAACTGCATGAACTGCCACCCTAAAGAAACAAGCCAACAACATCCAGAGCCTGTCAGCTGAGACACACAAACCAGCACAATAACAAGATCTCAACTGTGGAAAGATGCTCTCAGTATTTACAGACATTTAGGCTGGGAGAAAATATAGAAACCTTTGATAGTATTTTGAACTGTGTGTTGTATAATATAAATATTGATTGTTTTATTACTCTTTTTTAAAAAAAAAGATTTTATATATGGTGTTAGTGCCTTTATTGTGCACCACATCCTGAACTATGCAAATATTAAGCGACGGGTTGTTTCTTTTCTCTGCCAATAGAGGGCGCGAGCGTTTCACTTCTAACTGGTGCTGCTGGATTAACACAATCTTCCTCAATATTCGTTATTGACAATTAAGATACACACATATAACTAAATTAAACGTAAATGAACGTATTTAAAGTATACGTTGTCAGATAATAGCAATATTATAATAATATCCTAATATCCATCTTTGCGGTTTTGGTCATGATTCTTCCTCTTGGGTTTTTTACTTCTCATCTTTCACAGTTTGGTTGAATTGTGTGCGTGTGTATATATTGTAATTAGAATTGGATGTAAATAAATATTTTAAGAAAAATTAATTTTCAGAGCAGAGTGTGATTTTATTTTACAAGTAATAGTCTTTATAGGGAGTCTGTACATTTAATACATTTAATAAGGTAAAAGACTTGTACGTACAAAAATTATCATGATTTGTTTTTCTTTTGTCAAATCAACTTAGATAATTAAGGTGGTTCAGATAACATAATATTTTGAGTTTCTGTTGAGTAAACCAATCACCTTAAACCAATTGTTTTAACTCAATTTTTTAATTTCAATGAACTCGATTTTAAGGCATCCAGGTAACTTATATTTTTAAGTTAAACTAACAGTTCTTTGTTTACAATGTAAGTATTACTATAAATACACAATAAAATATTATACGGCTAAGAAAATACAAACAAACCAGTTTAATATATGTCATAGAACATTTGCATCCTATCTATGTTGTGGTATGTGTGAGAAAATGACCTAAGAACCTAAAGTTTTTGTCTTTCCTTTTTAACTGGGTCCTTTAAATATTTTATTTTTTCTAAAAAAAAAAGAAAAAAGGTCAATAACATTTATTCCCTGCCAAACGCTATTTTAATGTTCAAAAACAAAAGATCTGGTGCGTAAGAAGCTTTTAAAATATTTGATATTTTGGTGACACATGGCATTCTGGGGAAAATACTGGATACCTTGGTTTTTTTGTACTAGTTTGAGCAGAATAAATCAGTTATTCATGCAGAATTTAGTTTAAATATACTCATAGCAGAATCCAGCTTTGATAACTCTTTATTACTTTACAGCCACTTGTCTACTGAGCGATTTAAACACGTGGTGTGAGTTCATGTCACTTTAGTAGCCAAGCTGAAAACTTTTATCTGTGTGGCCAACTCAACACAACAAACTAAAATACGTAAGCTAAATTATCCATACATTTTATTTTAAATAGCGTTTATTTTGCGTCGAGAACAAGATGCGGTCAGTCGCGTGAAACTGTTTAATCGCGTAACTTTATGTAATATAATGTAAGTCTGACGCGCCGCGTCGCTCACTTTAGGGTGTAAAAGTCGCCAAAAAGAACCAAAGAATATGCAGCGGTGAATAACAATAGTTGAATTTCCATGAGAGTTCTTTAGTCCTGAGAGGAGGTGCAGTGCAGGTTTATGTTAATGACTGTGTGTGTGTGTGTGTGTGCTGGGGGAGAGACGCGCACGCACGGAGCCATTTTGTCCTCATTTAAAACTTAACGTGGATAATGTCACTTGGCTCCATGGATACCACCCTGATAAACTGTGTTTTCTGCTGTTAAAAAACTACAATGAAGGATAAAAGAAGTTCGACGTGCCGGCAGAAGGAGAGCTGACGTGTTTTTCTGCATGTTTTGTGGAGTTTTACACCATGGATTTAGTAATGTGTTGGTTATTATGGGTTCTCCTTCTCCTGTGCACTCCTCTCATGGGATGTTTTGACTTGCACGTCTCGGAGACTTTACGTTCTGGAGCTGTTCTTGCCAATTTGTCACTTGGACCAGGTTGGATTTATAAAATAGACAGGACTTTAACTTCCAAGTACATTGAGAACTTAGTTAAAGTGGATTGGAGAGATGGAGTAGTGCGTTTAAATGGAGAGGTGGACTGTGCGCGCGCCCCTCAGAGCGCGCTGCCTCTTCATTTTAAAATGAAATCATTAACAACTGAAGGACTAGTTAACGCACATTTTAATGTATTTGTACATGGACGCAATTGCGTGTTCAAATATAAAAGGAAGAGAGTGAGTAAGCCTGACATTAACGCGGATTTCATTTATAACTTGGGACTAACTTCCTGCTTTTCTCCAGGTGATTTACTCCTTTGTTTTAAGGACTATTTACCTGTCTTCACACGACAGTCTGGTGGTTTTGCTGCTTCTTGCACCTCAGACCATCTGAATGTGTTTGTGCGTAACGAGACTTTACTTGTGAAGGACTCGTACTGTTTGGAGACGTACCCGAGACGCCTTAAAGACACCATTCGCTGTTCGTTTCGTGATTCAAATGGTGTGCCCTTCTCTATGTGCCTTAAATTACGATTCTCCTCAGTCCAAAGTTCATTATTACATTCTATACAAGACGAATCAAATCAATGGAAACCGAGAGTAAAGCGAGCAGTGAATTCAGCGCCTCAGTTTCAGTTACCGAGCTACCATGTTTCAGTGCCCGAGAACGAGCCTGCGGGTACGCGCGTCATCACCATCAAAGCGATTGACAGCGACCCTGGAGAGGCGGGAAAGATCGAGTATGGCATGGAAGCAGTATGGGACAGCCGTTCTAACGACTTCTTTCAGATCGACCCTCAAACCGGTAGCGTCGAGACTGTCCAGCCCTTAGACAGAGAAGTTAAAGACACACATCTTTTTAAAGTCACAGCTACTGATAATGGCACTCCGCGACGAACAGCTGCGTCATACCTGACCGTTACAGTTAGTGACACCAACGACCATGGACCCGTCTTTGAGCAGAATGAATATAACGTTAGGATAAGAGAAAATGTGGAAGTTGGTTTTGAGGTAATTACTGTAAGGGCGACTGATGGAGATGCACCATCCAATGCAAACATGATATATAAGATTGTGAATGGCGAGGGTCTTAATTCTGGGTTTGAAATTGATTCTCGGAACGGACTGGTCAAGATTCGGGTGCGTCCAGACAGAGAAACCATGGCTCAGTATCAACTGATAGTAGAGGCCAATGACCAAGGAAAGGACCCTGGACCCCGCAGTGCTACTGCGACAGTGTACATCACGGTTGAAGATGAAAATGACAATTACCCTCAGTTTAGTGAGAAAAGATATGTAGTCCAGGTGCCGGAAAATGTGGCAGTTAACACTAAAGTGGCCCAGGTAGAAGCCACTGACCGAGACGAGGGCAATAACGCTAAGGTTCATTACAGTATAATCAGCGGCAACGTAAAAGGTCAGTTTTTCATTCACACCCCTACCGGAGCCATTGATGTCATAAACCCTCTGGACTATGAAGTGATCAGAGAGTATAATTTACGCATTAAGGCACAGGACGGAGGCAGGCCTCCTCTTATTAATGGCACAGGCATTGTTGTGGTCCAAGTTGTGGATGTGAACGACAATGCTCCCATGTTTGTGAGCACTCCTTTTCAAGCCACCGTTTTAGAGAACGTGCCCATTGGATATTCTGTGATTCACATTCAGGCCATTGATTCTGACTCTGGCGAAAATGCCCGTTTGGATTACCGCCTCACAGACACCACTCCAGGTTTCCCCTTCACCATCAATAACAGCACTGGGTGGATAACAGTCAGTGTTGAGCTGGACAGGGAAACCACTGAGTATTACACCTTTGGAGTGGAAGCCAGAGACAATGGAGTTCCGGTGATGTCGTCGTCAGCTAGCGTTAGCATCACAGTCCTAGATGTGAACGACAACATCCCTACGTTCACCGAAAAGGCATACTCTCTGAAAATCAATGAAGATGCCATTGTAGGGACCAGTGTGTTAACTCTCACAGCTCTGGACCGTGATGTAAACACCGTGGTCACCTATCAGATCTCCAGTGGTAATACGCGGAACCGGTTTTCCATCACTAGTCAAAGCGGAGGTGGACTCATCACGCTGGCATTGCCGTTAGATTACAAACAGGAGCGGCAGTACGTTCTGACGGTCACTGCCTCAGACGGTACACTCTTCGACACCGCACAGGTGTTCATCAACGTAACTGACGCTAACACTCACAGACCCGTGTTCCAGAGTGCCAGCTACCATCAGACCTTCAGCGAGGACCGACCCATTGGATCAACAGTTGTGGTAATCAGTGCAACGGACGAGGATACAGGTGAGAATGCACGTATCACCTACGTCATGGAGGACAATGTACCCCAGTTTAAGATTGATCCAGACACAGGTGCCGTCACCACACAGATGGAGATCGACTATGAAGATCAAGCCTCCTACACACTGGCCATCATTGCCCGCGACAATGGAATCCCCCAGAAGTCTGATACCACCTACGTGGAAATCATCGTTCTGGACGCCAATGATAATACTCCACAGTTTGGGAGGGACAAATATCAGGGTTCTGTGTTCGAAGATGCACCTCTGTTGACCAGCGTGCTCCAGATATCTGCTTCAGACAAAGACTCGGGGTCGAATGGACGTGTGAGCTACACCTTTCAAGGGGGCGACGATGGGGAAGGAGACTTCATGATTGAGCCGTACTCTGGAATTATCAGAACCCACCGGAAGCTGGACAGAGAGAACGTTCCAGTCTATAACCTGAAGGCCTATGCAGTGGATAGAGGTGTTCCTCCTCTCAAAGCAGCAGTGGAGATCCAGATTTCTGTGTTGGACATCAATGACAATGCTCCTGTTTTTGAGAAGGATGAACTGTACATCTACGTTGAAGAAAACAGCCCTGTCGATTCAGTGGTCGCACGGATTACCGCCATGGACCCCGATGAAGGCACCAATGCTCAGATATTGTACCAAATTGTGGAAGGAAATATCCCTGAGGTCTTTGACTTGGATATATTCACTGGAGACTTAAAAGCGCTTGTGGATTTGGACTACGAGACCAAAATGGAGTACGTCATAGTTGTGCAGGCCACATCCGCACCTCTGGTCAGCAGAGCAACGGTCCACATTCGTCTGGTTGATGTCAATGACAACGATCCTGTCCTGCAGAATTTTGAGATTATCTTCAATAACTACGTCACCAACAAATCCAACAGCTTTCCTTCTGGGATTATAGGAAAGGTACCAGCCCATGATCCAGATGTGTCAGATAAACTCAAGTATAGTTTCATTGAAGGGAACGATCTGAGTTTGCTGATTCTGAACCCGGATACCGGAGAGCTAAAACTCAGCAAAAAGCTGTATAACAACAGACCTGTGGATGCCACCATGAAAGT
Source organism: Zacco platypus (assembly GCA_038088235.1). NCBI lineage: Eukaryota > Metazoa > Chordata > Actinopteri > Cypriniformes > Xenocyprididae > Zacco > Zacco platypus. The sequence continues at coordinate 20,030,747 of CM076066.1, read as the reverse complement.
TTCTGTCACAGGTCAGTTAACTTCTCTTTTTATCTAACTGTGTTTGCTTGTAATGTCCCTCAAATTTGAGATGTGACAGTGTAGAAAGGTAAACAATGGTAACACTTTACAATATGGTCTCATCTTTGTTCATGTTAGTTAATAAAATACAGTGTTAATTGTTTGCTCATGTTAGTTCACAGCGCATTAACTAATTAACAAACAGCTGATTTCATAACGTATTAGTAAATGTTGAAATTAACATGAAATAAGATGAATATATGCTGTAGAAGTCTCTTAGTTCATGTTAAAGTAGTTAACTAATGAATCCTAATTGTAAAGTGTTACCAAAAATAAAAAATCAAGGGACTAATTTGATACAAACTCATGTTTATTATGTCAATCGATGTCAAAGACGGAGCTGCTGTTTTCAGTGTGCGTTTGCTGCAGGCTGAATCACAATCCTGTTCTTCTGCTTATGAGGTGTTTGTTAGAAATGTCGAAGAAGGCAAAAACCGTTTGTGTTCGAACTGATCCCTGCTTGTGTTCTTCTACGAAATGTTCGAGATGAGCAACACATTATTAGTGTTGAATTAGGGGTGTCTGAGAATAGCGATGGCTATGCACTTCTGGAGAAATGATTATATCATGAATTTCCACTCACTGACAGATTGTTGTCTGTCATAATTTCTCCCAACAATCACAGCTTTTGGCCAATAATATAAAAAATGACCAAATATCAGTTGATTAATTGACCTGGCCAATATATATGACTAATTGACTGAAATTTTTATGCCATGCTCACATGTACAGCCAGCCTCTTCAAATGGCATCAGCTTCTCATATCTCACACTCTCTCTTCTCTGTTTCTGTCCTCCTTTTCTATCTCTCTCTTCCTCCCACTCATCGGCCTTCCTGTTCATTTGCAACTTGCAATTAAAACACATCTCACAGTATACAGCTCTCTTGTCTGTACTCTGTGGCTTTACGGCCGCGTCTTTGTTGGTCTGATTGCCGGTCCTCATCTGAATGTGCATGCTCACGGTCATTGTTGGGGTCGTAATGAGCCGCTTTCATGCCATGCTCTCTCATTCATGACAAAGACACATCGGTTTCCATCGCCGTAGCAGTTCCCGCCCTCTTTTACCCCCTCAAATCCCACACAGATCTCTTTCTCTCTTGTCTAATGAACTAATGCATTTTATTCCTTGGGCATACCCACATGTCAAATGTTAGGTAACCATTAACACTGCCTATGTGACCTCTTCACCTCCAGCCCAGGGGAAAGGAAACGGCCCTTAAGGGAAAACATGTGATAGGGCTCTTAGCTAGATTTTAACGTCCACTCTGGTTCACGAGTGTCTCAAATTCAGTCATCCTCAGAAATGTAGCAAATGTTTTTTGATCATGTGATGTTTGAGTCAGCTTAGACAGAAATAATTATGGATTTTCTAGTATTTGCTAAATCAGTTTAGAAATTGCTTAAATGCGTTACTGTTTGCTGTTTGGTCAGACTTAAAGGGTTAGTTCACCCAAAAATGAAAATTTTGTCATAATTTACTCACCCTCATGTCAATCCAAACCGTCATGACTTCCCTTTGTTTAACACAACAGGATATATTTTGAGGATTCTTCACTTCACATAATTACTTAAAGTAATTACTTACCATAAAAAAGTAACTAAGTTACGCAATTAAACTTTGGTTAATCTTCGAAACACAAATTAAGATATTTTTAATGAAACCCGAGAGATTTCTATCCCTCCATTGAAAAAAGTCCTGGTAACCAAAATTTAGAAGATCCACAAAAATTTGTCATAAAATTAACCCATGTGTCTTGTGAAGAGATACGATCGCTTATGAGATGAGTATATTTATTTTAGAAGGGATTCATAAAAGAAATCTTAATATGTGTTTTTAAGATTTACCAAAAGAACGACATAAGGGGGAGGGTTTCATTTTAGGATGAACCAAAGGTTAATGTTCAAGGTTAGGGTCTTATTTACACCACTAAGTAACATTTTAGTAGTAAACATACTTTTAACTAATCAGACGTATCATTTTATCCTGGAAAACAATAAAACAGCTATACCCAAGGCATATCTAGGGACCAAAATATAGAGACTCAGGGGATGGGCTCTTTTGACTTGAAGCAGAAAGCAAGCTCCCAGAACACCCTGGTAACCGCATAGCAATATGTTAAAAACCAGTCGAAACAAATGCATAGCAGTGCCCTAGCAACCCGCCCCTGAGCCCTAGAATCATGTTGGTGGATTTTGCATGGGCTCACACTCTCTTCACAAAATGTACAAATATAGTTTTACCACATTTTTATATATTTTACACTGTGAAAAGTTCAATTCGCATTATTTTCTACCTGATTTGACCACTTTTGTTGTTTAACCTACATGCAGTTACTTTCAGCTAATTTTTAGTTTACCTCACAAATGAAGACCCTGTTATCGTTCACTGCTGAACAGGTGTATTCCTTATCGACTAGGTTTTAATTATTTATCCTATTACTTGGGGACACACAAGAAATTCCAGATATGTCCCTGATAAAAGCAAGTTAACATTCTAGTCAAAACAAGGGCCATTCTAGCCTAAAACAACAGCAGTTTGCCCAGCAAACACAACGGAGTGAGGGCTTCGTGTTTGAACAGTAACCTAATCTCTCTTATCTGTGTCTGTTAACATTCAACAAGGCTTTTCCCGATTTGAGGGGTGTCCTCCGCAAAATGATGCCACTTTTTTTTAGCCCTGCACCTTTGTTCTTTGTTTCACTGGATCAATACGGGTGATAAGCCATCTGTCGCAGCCTCAAGATAGATGGAGCCAGCCTTCATTTCAACTGGTGAAATTTCCCAACTTTTTTGATGTCTTTATCTTTCGATTTTGATCCATGTCACATCCAAAGAGAGTAGAGGAGGTAATTTATCACTTCTAGCGAGTTTCTTCCTCTTTTCCCCCTGCTGAGCCTGCCGATACATGCGGACCCTTTGAGTGGGGCGAGCTTCTGCCCGTGGGCCGCTGCGTCTGCGCCTCATGTAGTTGACTGTAGCCCACTCAGCGCTGCAGGACTCGCATATTCTAAATTGCAATGCCAAATTCTCTGAACTTGTATTTCAGTTGGGACTTGAAGCCTTCATATTCTATGAAATGATTTCATGTAATTGGATGGTAGAGGTAAATGAATGGAATTTGCTCTCTTTTTACATTTTCTGCACTTGAAATAGTAAAAAGTTTTCCAGAAAACTGCTTTAGGGTATGTTTACATGACAAAGACTTTGTCAAAACGATCCCCGTACACACGCATTCGTGAAAATTACCAAAAAATGCTGCATTATTCATGCCAGGCCACTAGTTGGCGATGTCACTTTGTAAAGAAAAACTAGTGGCTAAAAACTGAACACGTAATACGCATGCGCATGACGTCACCGTTTTCGCAAATTCACGTTTTTGTAGTTGTACATGGAGACAATAATTGTTTTAAAAAACTTTGAGACCTGTTTTCATATGTTTGTGTTTTCAGGCCAACAAAATGCCTTGTGTAAATGAACGGCCAAAACGCATAAAAAGCTTTCAGTTGAAAACGGTGTTGTGTAAACGACCCCTTATTTACAACTTTAAAACATTATTTTTCATACCGTGTGGAAGAAAATCTACCGTGTAAAATTCTGCAAAACCGACATAAGCACAGTAAAATAGATTGAGTTGAGCTGCAAGAGGGCCGTTTTTAAATTGTAAAATTTTAAACCTAAAAACAAAAATAATAATATTTTAGTAATAAAAAAAGATGAATAAAGTGATTTTTGGCCTAATATTTTATTTATTTAATTATATGTCTCAGGATATTTCAAATGTGTATATCTGTAGTTTCAATTTAAATGAACAAACATCAATAATAACGTTACCAATAGCTTCTGCGTATGATTTTATCTTGGGCTAATTGTAACAAGTTATGAATATAATGTAATCTCATAAAATGCGCAATGACCATAATTTAATCAAAATATGTAGCTGAAAGCGTAATGGATCAATATATTTTAGTAAAAAATATTGGTAACACTTTATTTTAATGTCATTGTTAAATGTAGTTATTTTAGTAATAACTATAAATTATGCATAATTACATGCAATCAACCCTAAACCAAACCCTCATCCTAATCCTAACACTGTAATAAGTGCATGTAGTTAATTAATATTACTCAGTAATTAAATGTATAATTACACGGTAATACGGACTTATTTCATGTTATTAATGAATTAATGCAATTTTGATACGTACTATAAAATCAATTGTATTATTATAGGATTACACTTTGAGGTGTGCTCTTATTTGAGATTTGGAAAATGTCATAATGTTACCTCTGCTCCATGATGGAGGCGACTGTAACATTCTGACTCTTTGTTTTTTTAAACTCGTTACGATGATCAAGCCTTTCACAACGAGAACTCGTGAGGCAGTGCGTGTGTGTAGAACTCTGTGAATGATGAGCTTTCCACGGAAATCTGCAGCTGTCGATTCCCTTCAGGCCTACCTGTGAGTAAATGGGGTAATGAGCTGAGTAATTTGTTTGCAATGACTGTTATGAATGATGTGCCACGATATATGTAATACCCTTTGAACTCATTCATAGAAATAAAGTGGCTGAAAAAAGTCGTTTTGTTAATTCACTAGGGTTAACGTGAACTGTTTCTGTATGTGATGTGTGAGCAGACGGGGTCAGAGTAAGGCTGGCCAGCTGTGTCCTCAGATCTGCTCTTTGACATGCACACAGCAGCTGTGAGAGAGACTTTAATCACTGTAAAAGTGCCCTGAGCACTGCAGTGCCTGTCCCCTGTCATCTACATGAGGAGATCTCCACTCCAGGTGTGACTGTCCTTCTACCTCATCTACACATGACCCTCTGACCTCTGAGGTCACAGACAAGCTGTGAGCGTCACTCTGTCAAACATACGTTGTTTAAAAGGACAAATCCACTTAGCAATCATAAATGAGGCTGTTATGAAAGCCATGAGCTGTGATGCTTTCACATGCAAAACTCACCACCACAATATGCTAAGCTGTTTGTGTTGCTATGCAGTTGTATTAGTTTTTAACGTGGAGCTGCTAAGGATGTTCTGGGTTGGGTTGCTGTAGTTTCAAATTTTAGTTTTTATTTTTAATTGATCTTTTTCTTTAGATTAGTTTTTTTCACCTTTAGTTTTAGTTCATTTTAGTTCATAGTTCATTTAAAAAATGTTTAAAGTGTTTTATCATGTTTATTGCAGACAATAATGGTGTAATAACAAAAGAGGCCATTTTTGTTACTTTTAATTCGTTGTGGAAATGTATTTTAGTTTAGTTTCGGTTTTTACAATAATTTTAGTATTTTAGAAGAAAAAATATATATATTTTTCAATTAACAATAATATTTTAATAGTGACCCTAGACCACAAAACCAGTCATAAGCCGCACGGGTATATTTGTAGCAAAAGCCAACAATATATTGTATGGGTCAAAATTATTGATTTTTCCTTTATGGCAAAAAATCATTAGGATATTAAGTAAAGATCATGTTCTGTGAAGATATTTTGTCAATTTCCTACCGTGAATATATCAAAAATGTTTTTTTGGGAGTGGATATGCATTGCTAAGGATTTCATTTGGACAACTTTCTCAATATTTTGATTTTTTTGCACCATCTCGGCCAAATATTGTACTATCCTAACAAACCATACATCCATCAATGGAAAGATTTGATGTATACATCTCATTTGCAAAAATATTATTGGTTTTGTGGTCCAGGGTCACATTTAGTTATTAATATCACTGTCTTTGATGTTTCAAACCGATCTCGTGAGAAAACTTTGACCATTTTACATTTTGGCGAATTGGTATGAATTTGTACCATTTGAGTCATGAGACATTTTAGAAAATATCTAAACGTGAAGGTCCATTCCTAAACCCAACCCTCAGTAGGGCGTAAGCAGATCGTATGAAAATATACAAATGAGATTGTACAAATTCGCCACCAAATCTGTGTTGTTTTCTCTAGATGCGAGCACCCTGTTTCATTTCTGAAGTTGGGTAGACATAACAAAAAAAAACTCAAGGTCTGTGTAGTTTAAACAAACTGAGTTTTATTGAAACTTTTCACTTTACTTGCAATGCTATATCCGTCTCTAGTTAAAACTGTTATTAGATTACTGAGGCAAACTGTGTCAGCACTGTTCTCTTGCCCATCTTTTCTTTTTTTTTTTTTGTTGGTGCAGTTACTCTTTAACATTGCCCTTTATTAACAGGCAGGCAGATGGCCTCTATGTATCTGATACTAGCAATTTTGGTTAACCGCAGGTTTCTTTAGAATTTGTTCATGTTTCTGAAGGAAGCTGTCTTCAACCTTATTTTCAAGAGAGATGAAGATCAGAAATCCTCCTCCTCACATTCCTGCACTCTGATAGCAGAATACAGCCCGAGACCGGGAAACCTGAACATTAATTAAGCTAAAATAACAGTGCGAGCTGTCTGCATCTCTGTTAAATGAGCAGGAAAGGAATTTGATTCATGTTTAATCTTGCAAACTCATTTGAAGGTGGAGAGAGAAGACAGAGACAGTGATGAGGTCTCGAACCAGCGCCAAGAGGGGCATACAATAACCGCTCCAGCTTTGGGTCATTCGAGGGTAGTTTACATGAAAATATGGCTCAGCATTGTGTTTTAATAAGAGCCTTTTTAAGCTAATTATATGGTTTTGTTTATGCAGTAATGTTTCTCGTTTGCCCTTGACTGCGGGGAATATTGGTTGTCTTTCACTTGTTATTTTAATTATTGTAAAGGAATATCCTGTGCTCTGCTACAGAATACAATTTCAACTCGCTCTGATTGTCAAAAGAAACAAAAGCCTGTTTACAGTAACTTACTGTGGAAGTGTAAGTCATTCCAATGGGCTTAAATCAGAAAGGTGCTGCCCATATTTGTGCTGAAGAACTTGAATTGTTTCTTGTAGCAGTGGAGCTACTGTTCTGAGTTGAAACTTTTCTGGTACTACCAACGTATTTCTTTTGGGTGGAGTTTGCTCAATGTAAACAGTACTTTATGGGTAGTTATGTCCCGTTTGGTATCCTCACACATATTGTGCTTATGAATCATTCCTGGCTTTTACCGGTTTCACATGAACTTGACCAGTAGTGAAAGATTAAATATAACCTTACCACAGACAAGGTTAATAAGTTTCACATTTATTTGTAGAGCCCTTTTCACAATACATTCTGTTTCGAAGCAGCTTTACAGAAAAAGCATGTTTTGATGTTACAATTGACTGTTCGCAAAGACCCGCCCCCTTTAGTTACTGTTGCTATGTCAGACAAGCCATGCGCTCTCACGCCACACATCATGTTCTCACACAGTGAAAAATACATCCCGGAGCAAAGAGGACAACTGACAACGCGTCAACAGACAAGACAGAGCAATACATTTTTTAAACAATAATAGTTTAACAATAAATAGCGTATAGTGTCTCTTAAAAAGCATTTTATTACAATTTATTTATTATTTCAAGTATATATCAGTAAACATTTTTTCTAGTGTGATGAGAGACCGCCATTGTAGGAACTTTTAACAAATTGATGAGAAATTACCGTATGTCGTATATAATGTTTAATGAGTTTAATTTGATTTGAATCCCAAACCTTGCTTTTAGTCGATTTTCCTGTAAAACTCATGAAGCTACGCCTCACATCTAGCTGTTGCAGTGAAGGCAACTTGAAATATAAATTACAGGACTTTTTTTTTTTTTTTGTTGCAAGAAACGCCTTTTGGGTGCTTATCTGAAAATGGCATCTCCCTTAGGCAATATTACTGAGAGTTTAACCACCATTAACTCCACCTGTGGTCTCCAGAAATGTCACAGATGTTTGATGATGTTCTACAGCCCTTCGCTTCGAATGTCTTCTGTAAAGACGATTCAGAAAATGATTAGTCTTCACATAGTCTTTTAAGCAACTTCCTCAAACTCAACAGAAATCCAAAGTGCTCTTGAAGTGACAGGAAGTCCTTCAAAGCATAGAATCACTGAATGGCTGATATATAAACTTTCCGCCTCTTTGTAGACCTTCTAAGCCTCTTTAAGAACCCTGCGAACTCTCGCCCAGGATTAAATGGCTGTTTGTTCAGACAGATCGCTGGTTGGGAAGTCCGGACAGGTTAGCTAGTCATCAAGGTGCGTTTTTTAACCGACTAGGCCTGACCTGTGAGCTCGGGTGAAGTGGAGGTCCCATTCATAGGGGTTAGATTTAGTCCGAAGGATCAGACGCAATCCAGATCTGTGATTCCCCTCCTGGAAGTCGGAAGGGGAACCTGTTCATGTGTAACACGACACACTTTCCGCTCTATCCCGACCCTATTCTGCCGCACATAAAAGATGTCTTTGTCCTGAACACTAAGGAGCTAGAATAGCATCTATTTCAGCCAACGGCCAAAAAGTGTGACATTACATGTGTCCAACAGTGACCGACTCTACGTTTGCAGAATATACTCCAAAGGCCATCCATGCAAAACATTTAGGGATTATGAGAGAAATTAAAGTTCTTTCAAAGACTTTCCTGTTTTCACTCAGCATGCATGAACTAGCACATGCTTTTCTACAATGGTTGGCCTGTAATTCAATCGTATTGTTAATACCGATGTATTACAATGCCACTATATAATGGAAGCATGTATTTGATCGCAAACTCTGCTGTTCTACTCAACAGTTTGAGCGACATGTTCTTGCTGTTGGGATGGTTTTGTCGTTCTATAGGCAAACACTTCGAGAAATGTGATACTTGGGAGGCCATCCAATATGTTTTAAACTGTGCGTTGTGGGTAATATTACATCACTCTGATAAACATACGTTGTCAAAAAATCTCTAGACGTAGCCCGCGTTCATGAAACACACAATGGATTTCAATGAACAAACGATTTAGCTACACAGATTCGTTCTGCTCATGTTTCATGAACTAGAACCAATCATGGTTCGAATTTAAAACCATCATTATTTTAATAATGTTGTTTAAAATATGGATAATATTGAGAATCTGTATTTTTGTGGTACAGTAACTAATGGGATTATTACAAATAGGAAATGATCATAAGTAATCCTATTACTTAAGTGATAATACAATTTTAATTCTTTAAAATAAAATTTTTTTTAAACTTGCTTACTGTGTTGAAATATGACTGGTTGGTAAAAATCGACCAAAATTGGCTTAAACAGTTCATCAACAGTACCTACTTTTCACAGCCTTGTTTTTGTCCAAATTAAATGTTGTCTACCCATACACAAGAAGATATTTTGAAGAACGTTGGTAACCAGACAGTCGACGGTAGCCATTGACTTCAATAATATATTTTTTTCCTACTATGGAAGTCGACGGCTATTTAAGCTGTCTGGTTACATACATTCTTCAAAATATCTTCTTGAGTGTTCAACAGAACACTCAAAAAAATATTTCAGTCTAAACATGTTTTATGTAATTTAATTACATAGCAATTTTCCATCCATTTGGATTACATAGTTTTAACATAAGCAAACTAATAAACTTAATGTGATTCATATTTGTCAGTCATACGTAAATGAAATAGGTAAGATTTATGTAATTGTTCACAGAAAAATGCCCAGGTTAATTAACACTGTTTAGTGGTCATTTGTGTGCGCACTACTGAGTTAAAGTACCATTGAAGCAGTGTCAGAGTTAATGAGATCATTAAGTGATGATTGAGCATTAATGATGAACACCTGCTGTTAACAAGCAGAATCACTGAAGGACAGAGAAACACAAGAACTACAACTGACTTCAACTGAAGATAAAAGACATTTAATCTCTCACTATTCATAAACTCAACTACTACATAAATCTTACCTATTTCATTTACATATGACTGGCAAATATGACTCACATTAAGTTTATTAGTTTGTTTATGTTAAAACTATGTAATCCAAATGGATGGAAAATTGCTATGTAATTAAATTACATAAAACTTATGTTTAGACTGAAATATTTATTTGAGTGAACAATGAAATTCATAAAGGTTTGGAACAACTTTAGGGTGGGTAAATGATTATAAAATTCGATTTTTGCGTGAACTATCCCTTTCAGGCAATACCTGCGCAAGATGCATGGAAATAGTTTGAGTAAAATACGAGTAAAAGTTGTAGGTTAACCAAAGTCATGAGAGGCCTGCAGGGTGATTTGCATTTTAGTCTTCGTTTTGAGATGCACTTTGTACTTTTTGAACCTTCAGGCTAAGCTTAGAAAACCTATATGTATTGAATTTGTCTTGTCATTCAGAGTAGGTGTCAGCCACCATTTTAGAAACGGCGTCACCTCTTACAGGGGGGATGGTTTCACCTCCCCCTGATTATACAGCCAATATAACCATTTCGTTCACGGCCTTTCGCACCTTGAAAACAAAGCTCTTCTCTACTTGACTGTTCACTACTAAACATGAAGTCGCCCTCTCAAATTACATTTACATTAAAGCAGGTTCTGTTTCATGATGGAGGCTGATATTCTCACACAATGCTATTCTCTGTTCCGTTCGTAATCCGTGTTATTTGGAAAAATGATCCGTGCGCCACAGTAACCTTGGCCAGGCCCGGTATTTTATTTATCTCTCTTCCCTAATGATAAGCTGGTTTAGTAAGCAGGGGTCACTGCAGGAGAAATGAAAGATGCTATTTTTCTTTATTTTCCTTATTTTGAAAAGCCATGTGAATTTATGAAAAATAAATAAAAAATTTTTAAACAAATATAGTTTATCTATTTATAAACTTTATAAACATACTCATCCCATTTTTAGTTTTAACCTTATGCATTTCGTTTAGCAAATAATTAAACTTATAACGTGACATATTTGTTGAGATAAACAGATGGACTCACGTATGTTTATTGTAGTCAGACGGATGTGTTATAATAGGAAGTCCTGCATACTAAAGATCTTTGATCTTTACTAGTGTTTTAGTGTTTATATATGTGATTTATGCTCTTGGTCTGCTCTGGGGTTTTGGGGTAAAACAGATCATGGGTAATAGCCTCTGTTTTGCTCAATGACATTTACTTAAAAAGGTCAGGGAGGTCACATCTGGCTTGACCAGTTCAGTTTAATGACTATAGTGCCAGTGTAGAGTCTTATCAATACTGACACTCAAGCGCTTAAGAGAGGTCATCTGGGTTTTCAGAACACATGCGCACACACACACACACACACACACACACACACACAGACACACAGGTTTGTTTTACTATCAAAGTGAGGACATTCCATAGGCGTAATGATTTTTATACTGGACAAACTGTACATTACATATTAACTCTACTCCTAAACCTACCCATCACAGAAAACATTCTGCATTTTTACATTTTTCATAAAACATTGTTTAGTGTGTTTTTAAAGCTATTTTAAATATAAATATTCATGTTTACATCATGATACCAGTGTCATTATACAAATTTGTGTCCTAGTAAATCACACACACACACACACACACACACACACACGCACTGACCGTTTATTCAAAAAAGTGCAGAAATCGTCTTTGATGAAAACAAAAACTCAAAGAATGTTGTCTTTATGATGGCAGCTTTGACCCCAAAAATAATATCTTTTTCAGTTTAATTATGATTATCACAATAATAATGATAATAATAATAATACATTTTATTTGCATGGCACCTTTTATACATAAAATTCTTCTCAATTTGGTTCACTGGTCAGAATATTAAACCAAAAAATGATGCATAAAAACTGCAAAAACAACTAAAATGCCAATAAAATCATTCATTTAAAATGATTTTAATGAGTTAAAAACAAGATAAAATGACAAAAACAAAAATATTATAGTTATATTAATCATAAACGTAGTTATAAAAATTGTTAAGAATTTTTCCAGGTCATACTTACACCTCAAATTTCATATATATATATATATATATATATATATATATATATATATATATATATATATATATATATATATATATATATATATATATATAGTAAAAACAAAAAAATACAATATAATTTTGGCAATAAAAAATGATTTTCATTACTGTATTGGAGTTATGAGAATGTGTTTTTTTCACATTAAAGTATGTGGAAGTAAAGGTAATTTGGGCGTGATTATTTTTAAATAGTTATTTTATATTGTTGAATTTAAATTAACTGTTCTGTTAAAGTCCTTGATTGCACTGTGCACTTGATTTACCAGTGCCGATTCTGTGTTCACGTTACGGAAGTGTCCTGTGGGCTTCTCTTCAATGCAAATAATCTTAGGAGAGGGGGAGGTACAGGGTGTTCCATGTCAAAAGGCTTCTCCTGAATGAATGTGGGTCGTTGGAGCTGGTGTAAGGGTCCGGCCCATTGTCCACACTACTCCTAGGTGTTGCGGACTCGTCGGGGTGTCTCAGTTCACAAAGCTGTTAATGGACTGACAAGACAATGCAGGCAACCTGGAAGGATTTCTATGGTCTTGGTACATTTAAATTGGCAATGAACTTTGGGGGTGTCAGGAGTTTTGTTGACTGTCTGCAGGTTCTCTTTTAGTATGTTAAAAGCTGTCCCTCTGTGTTAATAATTTGTTGTTGACCGTTAGGTTTAATGTGTACTATGCAGGTCGGGCTCTAGACTGACAGATGTCTGCTAAAGTCAACAGGAAATTAAATATACTTTATTTTTTATAAACAAACAAAAGTTTGTTGTCATAGTCTTTCTTCAAAATGTAATAGATTTCTCCAACTTAAACAATTTTTCTTTTCTGCTGATGTAATCAGGGCTGTAATATTAGCCAATAATATTGTAGCCTAACATATATGATCCAATCAAATCCCAGTGAGTAAAATGAAGCCCCATCCTATATTATTACCTACATAATTTTGTTTCACTAGGGCATATCACAAATTAAATGCATTGCAAATCCATGTCATACCTCTAAATGAGATGATAATACAAATTGCATTTACTTTCACCCAAAAACCGAACAAATTAACCCTATACTGTCATAGTTACTCTTTAAAATGCCATGGCTGTGTCCTGTCTTTGTCCCGCCCTTCACCACAAGCAGATGCCTCTGCATGTGACCCTCAGCCATCTTTGTGATGTTAGGAATGAGTTTTCTTTACAGGGACACATGCAACAGATGCATTGGCAAACATGTTTCCTACATGAGGACTTTCTTTTTCTGGAGACTTTCAGTTGTTTCATTTATCTGTATGTAGTGTAATGCAAATTAATTACTTAAAAATCATACAATGTGATTTTCTGGATTTTTGTTTTAGATTCCGTCACTCACAGTTGAAGAGTACCTATGATAAAAATGCAGGCAAACCTGCAAATATCAAATACTTGTTCTCCCAACTGTAGCGTGTGTCAGCATCCTGTTATCCTCCTTACAAGCCCACCCACACACTCACTCACACACACTGACTCTCAGGACAGTGTCATGGTGACTGCTTTGCTCTCTTAGTCATTTGGCTTAGTTGCTCTATGTTGGCTCTGAATCACACTAAAGTGAAATGTTGCCATGTAGTTCTCAAAAAAAAGAGCTCACTTTTCACTTATTTTGACTCATTAGGATTTGTGTGGACCTGTGTTCTTACAATTTAGCTTGGGAAAGTTTTGTTCGCTTAAGTTGATTCATTTGAAAGGTTTGTTTTAATAAACCGAAGAATTCGACTGATATGGCTTTTTAAATGAGAACTGTGTTGCCAAATAAATAATTATACTGTATTGCTATATGTTTCAATTCCTTTTTTGCAGAAATTCACAAAACAAAAAAAAAATGTTTGCTGTTCATTGACTGTCAGTATATCTGAAGAATTGACAATAGGTGTGATGACTACTGTCATTATGCCAATAATTTTATATTAATTGTCCTGCCTTAGATATCGATCTGTCACTGCTAAAACGTTTACAAAGATATCCATGCAATAAATATTTAGTTAAATCTGTCTGTTTCAGTTCATTTCTGAAAATGTGGGCGTTCTTAGTTCTTTCTATTGGTTATATTAAGTGTAAGTGTGATTCTGGTTTTATCAACTAAACATCATTTACACAATGTTTAGTGAGCTATGTCATGCAAAAGTGTCTTGCGGGAAAGCTGAAGTAAAACAAATACATTTACATGCTGAAATCCAGTCATTCCTGTTGTATGGGATGAAAATAGAAAGAAATCGGATGAGGGTGAGTTGTGAATGAGAGTATGGAGAGATATTAGATCCCTAAGGAGGAGAGGACAGCAGGGCAGGAGTTAACCTGCTCATTCAGTCGAGGTTAACACCGGTGAACTGTGACCATGCGGTCACTAAGATGCTAAACTTACATGGCCCAAACTCTTGTCCTTCGTCTCAAAACCTGAGTACAAAGCATTTATTTTGTGTATGGAATGACCAAATTTAGCTTTTTTTGAGCATCAATGGTGCAATTTGAACAATCAAACGACTAATAATGCTGTCTGGGTTGGTAGTTCACTTGGTTCTGAAATACAGGAATGCTGAGAGAATTGTTGAATGCCCAAAAATTGCTGTTCAAAATGTTTCAGTAAACACACACACACACACACACACAAGGGCAGCACTGCACAACCTTCTATTTCACCTCGAAGTAGACACAAAGTGAAACAGCAGTTCAGATTTTTTTTGTATTCCCTAAGTTTTGTGTTTTTATATCAAACAACAACAAGAGCACAACAAAAGAGAACGGGATCCGGATTCTTCCTCTGCCAATCATTGTCACTTAGCAAAGTAGTCTGTTTGTGAGGGCCACCAAGTCATAGTTTTATATAACAGCAGCGTCTCCAGACACATTACTAGAAGCATGACTCTTGTTTAGCCAGTTATATTCACACTGCAATGGAAAAGGATCCAATGACGGCATTTGTTTTGGTCTGAACAGACCAAAATGTTTAACCCACCAAATTTTTATGCTGAACATTCACCTTGGTGTGAACAGGATCAAGACGATGACCTAGCATACCCCCGGCGCGATGTGCGCGAAGTGTTTTTTGCTAGTTTCAGCCCGACGCAGTTATCACTTTCATGTCCAGTGCCCACGTTGTTTAAATAGCAAATGCATTGCGCCCATGTGTTCGCCCATGGTCTCAAAATGAGGTGTGTTACATTGCTATTTTGAGGCAACTGAAAACTACTGCGATATTGACCAACAAAAAGTCAATTGGGCAGTATTATTTTTTTTTTAACGCTGCGTTAGTAATTTGCGCCTATAGGCGGGTGCACAACTCGCGTACATTCTTAAAATTCCACCATGTAAATAGCGAATCTGCCATGGCGCGAGCGCAACTTCCTTTTAAAGGGAATGGGAGATGAGACTCTGATTGGTTTATTGCATGACACACCCAAAACACACCCAGGACTCATTAAGAGACTAGGTATAACCCTTTTGGACCATGCGTCTTGCATTTATTCCATCGTTAAACTAGCAAAAGAGGATTCGGACACTGATTTCACTTGCGGTATGCGCTTAGATCGTTAAAATAGAGCCCGAAATGTGTCAGGGCAGTTAACGCAACACAAGTATGTGTTGCAATCTCAGAATTACCACAAGGGGTGCTATAGCGCATTATCGTAAAATGATCATCTTTCTCCTACTGTCAGGTTTTGTTAGGTGTCAGCTATGTTTGAAGAGAATCTTGCTGAGAAAGTTGCTGCTACCTAGCTAAATAACAAGCTAGATACCTGAATGACAATAACAGATATTTGAAGTTAACTCTATCGCAGCATTGAATATTGAAGTTTATTACCACAACAGTAACACCAAATCGTACATAAGTGTGTACTTGGGTATTACGCTTACAGTGCGTTGATGTGTAGTGTACGTATAGTGTGTTTCCGACCTAGTAGCTTACAGATAGTTAAGTTTCGTCTTCAAAGTCACCCACCCATGTACCTCCTCATGACTCTTAGTGCCAAGTGTATCGGTTGCAATGTCATTAGATCTCTCTCTCTCTTTTTCTGTCTTTCTCTCTCTCTCATTCTCGCTCTTGCCACAGCGGTGTTTGGTTACGGACATTGTTAAGCCTGGTTACTGATAAACAGGGTGCTTAGTTACCAGCCCCCGGATGGTTGGCTCTTTTCAAAAGGAGGAATAAAGCGTTGCCGGGGGAATGCAGGAACTTGTGTACATTTGAAAAAGCAGGCGAATTAGGAGGCAATGTGGAGACATTTCCATAGCTGTTACGAGCACACAAGGCAGTATTAGCCCTCTGTTACTCAGTTGCCCTCGGACTGTTGGGAAAAACCAACGCCCATAAATTGTTTAATGATGTACCACGTCCATTGCTCACCGCTGTATTATTATATAAGCAGTGGTGTTGCTGCCATGAGAGACATTCAGTGTTGTTGATGAGTACGCTTGCAGAATCTTGTGATTTTGGCTTGTTGTGCTGTGTATAATTTGTTGTTTGTGGTTTATTTGCATAAGTGACATGATATATTGTTACATACCTCTCATTCCTCTCTAAATATCTCTTGTCTGCCTTGGAAACTATGTAAAGTATGAACCAAAGACTGCAGGAGTGTGGTCATAATAGAAGTTTTCACTTGATCAGTTTTCAATAGAAGTTTTTACTGTGATTTTCTTGCCTGTTTTCTCGGTCGTACACATGAATCGGACTGGGTTAAAATTCTGATTGTCCAATCGCAATATTGAAAATTATAAGGTCAGTCGCAAGCAAATGAGTCTCATGGGCTGTTTTTTTTTTTTTAGTGAGTAAAAAAAACAAAACGGTGCATCTCAATTCCCAAAACAAATGACTCTTATGATGTGGTTCTTTTAATTAATATTTTAAAAAAACACTGCTCTGTATAATTTACAACATTAACAGAAAGATAATTTCTTTCATATGTAATTCATAGACATTATTACTGAAATGCTATCAAATAAATCAGAATTGAAACAGGCCTATCTTATAATTGCTTAGCAGTCTAATTTTAATCATTAGGCTCTTGGGTTTGTTTAAACTCTAACTGTAAGAATGTCCTAAATTAATGTTTTTTACAGTTAATGAAATCCATGAATACCTCCAAAACAAGTCACATAGCCATTATTTCTTTCTCTGCTTTGAATATTCCTTTATATTTATCAGAAATCAGTAAAAAAAAGTCCCTGACGATGTCTTAAAATTGTTGCCCTGAGGCTCGATCTCAGGTTTTGATGTTTTAATTGTGTTTTGGCTAGGCCCCCTTTCTCTTTTTTTTCTGGTGCTTTACTCCTGGGGAGCGCCATAAACCCAATTCACCATGATAGCAGCAGACTTCCATCTGAGCCCCTCACACCCCAGTTTTACCACCCCTCTGAGAGGAGAACAAAGATTTCAACACAAGGGTTTTGAGTGGGGGGATCTGGGTGGATTAAGGCCTAGAAGAGGCTCTACAGGGCAAGCCAGGTGCATTTTATTTTTCACTAGACCACAGCGAACCGCTCCGAATTCTTTCCTCGCACACATATGCCGCTCGTTCCTGAGACTTTATTGGGCCAGTCGGATGCATTTATTGGAGGACTAGCTTGCTAATTAGGCTCAGTAGTGACATGTTAGAGGGGCTGGAGGGTGATTTGTGATTTCAGTAATACTTTGAGAAGAAATGCACATGGAAGGCAGGAAGGGAGAGGTAAGAGAGAAGAATGAGACAAACAAAAAAGTAAGAATTTAAGTGGTTGCCTTTTTAATAGTACTTTCTAGACCCCTTGAACCCCATAATACTTTGTTTTAAAGTTCCGCTGTAGTCAATAAATTTATCCTTTAAAACTCATCTTTGATCACCAAAATGACACATTTAACCGTTTTTTTTTTTTCCTGTGAAAAATTTCTTCATGCCTTAAAATTGATTGTAAATCTGCACCCTTGCTTTATTTGCTATACGCAGATCTATGAATATGCTATTAAGCCCCGCCCCCACTTACTCGCACGAGCTCGGAGATCCACTTGGTCAACTTACTGAGGTAAATGCTGCACAATGGTATCGCTTTATACTACGTCGGACACATAACAGGAATTGATATGAGCATTATTTGACTTAACTATTATCAAACAGCTAATAATGTGTTGCTAATGTCACACAAACCATGTTCCCTTTCGCCATCTCAGAGTCAGACAGCCTTCTTCAGAGCGGTAATAGTTAATGATATGCTAAAGCCCACCGGCACATTTACGTGATTCGTTACAAGGTTGTTTGTGATCTTTAGATCGCTACAGGAAATACTCTGCAATGGTGTTGACTTATTAAAACACCACAAAGACATATTAAAATTTGATTTTCACCACAGTGAAAACATAATGCGAAAACAAGCAATTCCAACTTCGCTACGTTGCACAAAAACACATGTCGAATTTACAGCTGCTTTCTTTATCCTTTTAATTCACTTCCTTTTCCAGTCGCTTTGAAACCACTTAACACGGGTTTGTTCAGTCAGGACTATTCATCTATGCTATTCCACACGCCGCACTGTCATGAAAGTAATGTAGAGTGTGACAAAATAAGAGAAATCTGAACAGAAGTGGTCATAGAAGATGGATTTTCAATAGTGGGGGGAAACAGGGATTTTAAGGATTTGCCACTTGGATAGTTGCCTGCAGGTGGTATTAGGAGGATGGGCAAAGAGCATTTTGTATATAAAAAAAACTTATATACACCCCTGAAAAAGAAATGCCATCGATATTTTTGGTTCATTTCTGCAAAAAAAGAAAGATTTTACATTTTAATTACTTTTGATTTTGCCACTAAAAGCAGCCAAAACTACAGTTTTCGTTCTTAAGCAATTTAATAAGAATAATATTAAATAAATAAACAAACAAACTTGATGGCAAGATGCTTGTAAAGCTGTTTTACGGCTGTGTGAATGTGAATCAGTTCAGCCCACCAGGAGCACAGATATCAAAGCCTTCCATACCTCTTTTCCACCAAAAGTGCCAGAGAACTCTTTAGCCCTGTTTCAGTCTCAATTGGAGGAAGAATTTGGGGTAATCCCACAAAAATCCATCAGGAACTTACGCCATGATTCACTCATTTATGAGCTCTGTCTGGCTTTCGGCCTTATCGGGGGCTTCACTCTGTTGAGGACCAGGAAGATGAGAGCATTCCTTTACACTTCTAATACACTCCTCTCTGATCTGTTCTTCCTTCTGGTGGATTCCTTGAGTTGGGCAATAAATCACTCAAGTGTTTGGCCCAGTTAAGGTTTGAAGACTTTTGCTCTGTCACTTCATAGAAAAGCACTGAAAGACAAAAAGACGAGGTGAATTATTGCCTCTGTTCATTGTAAAGTGCTCTTGAAGTTGGGCCGTGTTGCCACATGTCGTCTTCTACCTGTGTGAGGACTTTTAACAAATATAGAGAATGAATGGGGTGT
The DNA here is from genome assembly GCA_038088235.1 of Zacco platypus. NCBI lineage: Eukaryota > Metazoa > Chordata > Actinopteri > Cypriniformes > Xenocyprididae > Zacco > Zacco platypus. The sequence goes on along the minus strand of CM076066.1, from coordinate 20,011,384 downwards.
GAACTAGAACAACAAGAAATGTGCTCGCGGTTATTGCAATTGTCACCTCCAGCTCTTGTTTACAGGTTAAAGATTTACAGTGCAAAAAACCCCTCGATTAATAAAGGAGTGTCTTTGGCAGTAGACTTTAATACTGTAGAATATATTGTTAGTGTAAGAAGGGCTCCTTTAAACATCACATTTATACTCGATATATGTAAAAACCGACAAATTGGAAACTCTTCGTCTGAACTTTTAGCCAAAAACAGAAAATGTCTTTTTTACTGCAGCATTGGTCATTTTGGCATCCTTAATTCTTGACATAATAAGCTGTCACTTTTTCATTCAGAGCATTAAAAGACAGGTCTTCATATCACGAGTCTCAATATTTGATCCTCACAGCGGTAACATGAAATATCTTCACGTTTGAATTACAGCTGTCGGTCTCCTCTGACAATGCCGTTTCCATTTTTTGCATATTCTTTACTCAAACACTTGTTAGCATCCCATGATACATGGGTTATCATCGGTTACCTGCCCACAGAGCTCGCAGGAACAAAGGAGCGTGTTCATGTCCACTGCAGACAGAGCCAGAGCCCTGTCAGTATCTGAGCACTCGACTGCAGACGGACGCTCTGATAAACACAAGTACCTGGCTGCTAAATTACCTTAGAATCCCGCAGTATCACTTGCAGATATTTGCTTTTCCCCCCTCATTATCACATGGATAATATGGCACATCCCTGGTTTAAAACTGGACAATGTTTTCAGATTTCGCTGAAATCAAATAGTCTCAGAACATTGTTTTCTTCTGTCAGTTGTCACACTTGGTTTAGCTTATGCCTTATCATACATCTCTCTTCCAGAAGGCACATTTCACTTACTGAAATACTGATTTTGGTCTTTTATGTTGACATATGTGTTGCGTTGTTATGATTCAGTCTGGTGGTTTCATCTCTGTGACACATCAATGAGTTTGTTTGCCTGAGGGCACGTTTCCATCACCGCATGCCACACTACTGTATCACCTGCTAAGCGTTTCAGCAGGCCAGCTGTGTATTTAATTTTTCAATATCTGATTTCAAATCTCATTCAGCATTCCAGTAATCTGTAGTGTTCGTGGCGAGACCAGCAGATTTGAACAGGAAACGTGCAGAAGCAATTCATTCATGGTCGGTGATTGCGTTGGCGTGATTCTGAGATAATGTTTTATCAGTAAAATGAGTCAGGTTAGTGTTAGACACTTAAGAGCTGAATAAGATGGCATTTGTAAAAACTTGTTTGAATTAAATCTCTCAGACGCTGTCTTGACTTGGTTCTCACTGGAATGAGAGTGTCCGGTGACTGCTCTCATGTCTCTGGTCGTTGACCTTTGGCCCTTTTCAATCCGAGTTTGTTCTGCATGGTCAGGTGAAAACACCTGGTTTGTAGATAGCTGTGACTTGGAAGTGGCAAGACGTTAATGGCTAGAATAGAATTGATGTTGCAAAGACAACACTACATTACTGGATTGTGAATGGAGTTTAAATCTGCCAATGGCGGTAGAACTGTGAAAATTTACTGGCTATAATTTTGTTTTATTGACCAGTAAATTGTAGTTTAGATTATTATGTTTAGTTAGGGTTTCACTTAACTTTTCATTTACACTTTATTCTTTTTTTTTTTATTTATTTGAACCAGGTTTATGATGACTCTACAAATATTAAATACAATATTAGGAAACAATATCTTTATCTAAATAGTATCTTGATGAATTATTTCTTTTGATTTTAGTAAAATCTGGAAAACATATGTGAAATATATGTGTTGTTCGGATTGGGACTGTTGCTCAGCCCTCATTAGATGAAGATTGCATGTCTCTCGCCATCAGACTTTTACTAATTTAATAGAAAATGAACATGACACTCTCTTTTAACCCAATAAAGATGGCATTTCCCACTTCCAGTGCTTCTAAACCTTTCCACTAATGCACAAAGAGCTGCACTGTGTGCCTCTATCTTGATGTGATCTACTGTCCTCAGAAACAGCTCAGTAAGCACATTTTGTCAATAATTACACAGGGACAGATGAAGAATCTAGAAGAAATCAAACTATTAGCTCTTTAAACAGAGCCATTAAACAGTATCTGCCTGTTCAAAAGAACCTTTCCTCCTCTCAGGGCATATGACAAAGACAAGAGCAATGGAAGATTGAGTTGTCTGTATCTTCAATTTGTTTGTGGTGGAAAAACGTGAAATAGAAAGTGAATGTAAAAATTGAAGTACTGCTTTGATTGTCTTCTTTGGGAATAAGAAACGTTACTCCGTGAGAAATACTTATCCAATGGGTTTTGTCATGTTGTCATAACATGCTGAACATGTTGAAAACAAACAGGCAACCTAAGAACAGGTTGGTGCAGTGTACCAGAAGTATAATGAGCCCGTTTCAAAGATAGACCGGCTACTGAAAACCCATTAAAGTAGTCCATCAGACTACAAATCTATTTCAGAAGTTTGGAAGCTAAATCGACTGCTGAAAAATCAGTTCAGTTGAAAATTCATTTCAGCAGTCTGAATGCTAAGGTAACTACTTAATCAATTTCAGTAGTCTGAAAGTGTAACGAACTCTAGACTAAAAACTGAAAATCTATTTCACTAATCCAAACTACTGAAGATCCAGTTCAGTAGTCTGAACACTAGACTAACTAGTGAAAATCAATTTCAGTAGTCTGAAAATGTAACAAACTCTAGACTAAAAACTGAAAATCTATTTCACTAATCCAAACTACTGAAGATCCAGTTCAGTAGTCTGAACACTAGACTAACTAGTGAAAATCAATTTCAGTAGTCTGAAAGTGTAACGAACTCTAGACTAAAAACTGAAAATCTATTTCTCTAATCCAAACTACTGAAGATCCAGTTCAATAGTCTGAACACTAGACTAACTAGTAAAAATCAATTTTAGTAGTCTGAAAGTGTAACGAACTCTAGACTAAAAACTGAAAATCTGTTTCACTAATCCAAACTACTGAAGATCCAGTTCAGTAGTCTGAACACTAGACTAACTAGTGAAAATCAATTTCAGTAGTCTGAAAGTGTAACTAACTGTAGACTAAAAACTGAAAATCTATTTCACTAATCCAAACTACTGAAGATCCAGTTCAATAGTCTGAACACTAGACTAACTAGTGAAAATCAATTTCAGTAGTCTGAAAGTGTAACGAACTCTAGACTAAAAACTGAAAATCTGTTTCACTAATCCAAACTACTGAAGATCCAGTTCAGTAGTCTGAACACTAGACTAACTAGTGAAAATCAATTTCAGTAGTCTGAAAGTGTAACTAACTGTAGACTAAAAACTGAAAATCTATTTCACTAATCCAAACTACTGAAGATCCAGTTCAATAGTCTGAACACTAGACTAACTAGTGAAAATCAATTTCAGTAGTCTGAAAGTGTAACGAACTCTAGACTAAAAACTGAAAATCTATTTCACTAATCCAAACTACTGAAGATCCAGTTCAATAGTCTGAACACTAGACTAACTAGTGAAAATCAATTTCAGTAGTCTGAAAGTGTAACGAACTCTAGACTAAAAACTGAAAATCTATTTCACTAATCCAAACTACTGAAGATCCAGTTCAATAGTCTGAACACTAGACTAACTAGTGAAAATCAATTTCAGTAGTCTGAAAGTGTAACTAACTGTAGACTAAATACTGAAAATCTGTATCAGTAATCCAAACAATAGGCCAACTACTGAAGATCCAGTTCAATAGTCTGAACACTAGACTAACTAGTGAAAATCAATTCCACTAGTTCAGCAGTGAAACTGAACGCTAGATTATCTACGGAAAATTCATTTCTGAACACTAAGATAAGATGAAAGCGCATATTACTTTTTGTAGTTTAAACGTTACAGTAACTAGTAAAAATCCATTTCAATAGTCTGAAAGCTAAATTAATTATTATTAAATATACATTTTAGTTGTCTGAACGCTAGTTTAATTAAGCATATGAATGTCAGTAATCTGAAGGCTAAATTGAATACTAAATCTGTTTCAGCAGTCTGAACATGTAACTGACTACTAAAATTTATTTCAGTAGCCTGAACACTAGATTAACTGCTGAAAATCCATTTTAGTAGTCTGCAAACTAGGCTAACTACTGAACATCTATTTCATTAATCTGAACACTAGACTAACTGTTGAATATGTAGTTCACTAGTCTGTCAGTAAACTAGTTTAGTTTAGCTTAAGACTGCATTACTCTGGGTCTTGAGACTTCTATGGAGTCTACTTTGATCATCCCACCCCCTGTGCTCCATGACTGATCCCACTGCAGCCAGGTCTGTTTTGTAATCCCACCTGTTACAGGCTGGAGAGATGTACTTCTGCAGTCTGCCCACCTCCTCCCTCTTCCCCCGACTGAATAAAGTCTTTTGTGTGCATGCCGTCCTTCTCTGAGAACCGACTAATCCCAGCAAACCAAGCAGAGGCATGCATCTCTTTCATTGGAGAGTGGAACAGGAAAAGACACTATGACTCCAGCTGTCCTCACTGTGTAGAGGATGTTGAGTTGGACAAGTCTAGTTTTGGCAGCAATGTGCCCCTATTTTCACCCACTCTTGATATACAAACAAGAGAGTTTTCAAAGTCAACATGTAGCACTCTCTCAAAACTCAAGTGCGCTCTCTGGAAACAAAGCCGGCTCGTGACTACTGTAGGTTCATACACTACATTCTGGCTCATCACCTCTTTCCTCCATTATCTATCTCTCATCCCTCTCTCTTCAGAGCTGTCATAGCAGACGTCTACACCCAGGTGCCCTTATCGCTGCTGGGTTACCGTGATATGGTAGCTGGCTGCAGTTCTTAAATGTTTAGGGAGATTGAAAGTAGACTTTAGTTAGACTAGATATTGTATTTAATTTGTATACAGTATGTTGTATTAATTTTCGTCCACTGGAATTGTTTCACCTGGATAAAACATTATGACATATTAGACTTCATTCATGAAACACACATTTTTGTGCAAATCGTTTTGTGGAGTGAATCAGATTGTAAACAAAAATGTTGTTTGTAAAACCATTATAACATAAATTGTTGTAGAGTGTAAAAAATGAAAAGGACACATTAGTTTTGTTCTTATGTAAATTGTTGCAGAATTTAGAACTAATTTCTACATAAATCACTTGTGAAAAACATTTTTAAGTATATAGTTTAAGAGTAAATAAAGAACAAGCTTCTCTTCTCTGTAAATTGCTCCAAAAATCCATTCTTATGTAAGCATTCAGACAATGCTTACGTATTTTTTCGAAATAAAGTTGAATTTTATCTCAATTTTATCCCATTCTTGCACATGTATGTAAATTATTTCAGAATGAATGCAGAATGCACAGCAAATTTCTGTTTGAAATACTTATTGCAGAATAAATATCAACTTGCTGTGTAATCTGTCCATAAAACTCTAGTTGCGTAAATTGTTTCCATGAATGCAGAATGCTGATGAAATTTCTGTGTACGTTGTTCATTAAATCATAGCTTTACATTTACATTTGCAATGATTTCCAAAAAAAGGCCATTTTTTTTCACAAATGTGGCCCAATAAAGACTCATTTTCGTTTGCATTATAGTAAATATGACATTTTCTCTGACAATTGCCTGTAGAACGTTTGAGAGATGTACCGTTCTGTAATTGTTGAACACTTCCAGATAGATCTCTACCAAAAATCAATAGCCTCATGATTCTCTATGCATCACGAAGTAAATGCTCATCATCCCCTCCGCTCCATCTGTTGGTTTTGAAGCCAGAGTAGGTGGTGATGATGTCAAGGAGTCGTAATCTCGTTTTACCCATTCATTAAACGCCTGGTCCCATCTGGCCGATGGAAACCCTGGGCACATCTGACAATGTCTCACCCTCATGTTCCCTGCAGTGAGGGTTCAGAGACGGGGTAAGGTGTGAAATTGGAGGTTTTGTATGTGTGTGAGAGTGTGAGTTAGATGGAACCACCCAAACACAACAACCACAAACATGTTTGAACATGGCCTTGCATAAAAGGGACCTCATCTGTCTAACCCTTCGTCAACAAACGCTCGGCAATGACAAGTGAAGTCCTTATCACAAAAACTGATTAATTACTCTCGACAAAGAAAATTACAGCCACATTTCTGCACCAGGGTCGTTTCCTTGAAGGCCGAGAATGTTTTATGCCCTCTCTCACTGCCGTTCTTCAGGTTAATCAGTGACTCTGAGGCGTGTTTTTATTTAAAACACCGTACTGTGCAAAGTATCAGAGTCTCATTCATGGTTTTATCCCGCTGAGAACTACGCCTAGCAACAGTCCCAACTGTACGTTTCTCTAGGGGACTTAAATTAAAAAGGTCATTTAGACTGTAGTTGAACATATATTTTACTAATGATGCACAATGTTAATCTAGTAATATTAGCATTTTCTTAATACTTCACTGAATATAGCTTGATCAGTATTTAACAGTTTGTCATGTTTTCAGTGCATGTAGAGACAGATGCAGGTGTTTAGATCAGTCTGAGGGTCCCGTATGGAGAGAGCATTTCACCTGTTCACACCTGCGTCCGGACTGATCTTATGTACAAGTCACCTCACAACAGCTGCAACCATTCTCTCTTTTCTGGAAATCACTTTTTCATTGGCATCTGTGCTGTAATACAGGAATTTTGTTTGTCTGCGACTAGCTCAGCTAGATTATTCCCAGGCATACATAATGTCTTATCAACAGAAATATAGTTATTTGGGTTATTATGCAGTTTAAAATGTTCTTCACGACAGTAAATTAATACTTTTCCAGCTTTTAATTAATACTTACAATACATTTTTTTAATTAAATTTTTTTTTCAGAGCTGCTCATGTTACAGCATTTTTAGAACAAATCGCTTGTTGTATCCCTTTTGCGCAAGTCGCTTTCGATAAAAGTATAAATGGTTTTATCTCAGCGCATGCAGTGGTACCAAAATCATGATGGATGACTGACTATACATATTAAATCTTAATTCATAAGCATAGCTTAAAGGATTAGTTCACTTTCCAATGAAAAATATGACTTTCTTGTTTCTGACGAGGATAATCAGAGAAATATTAATAAATATCCTGACGCATTCGAGCTTTATAATGGCAGTAATGCACTACCAATCGAGTATGAGCTGAAGAAAGTGTCTCCATCCACATCCATCCGTTATAAAGCTCTGATGAGTCAGGATATTTATTAATATTTCTCTGATTGTCTTCGTCAGAAACAAGAAAGTCATATACACCTAGGATGGCTTGCGGGTGATTGGAAAGTGAACTAATCCTTTAAACTTATTAAGTGCAGACAAATGGCAGTGTTATTTGATGTTTTGCAACACATAATAACAATAAGCATGGTTTGGATTTAATACTCCAGGGTCCTTAGCAATTCACGCCCTGTGTGTATCTATTTATTAGAGGAAGACAATAGAAAGTCACGTGGTTTTGCCTCACCATACCTAAAGCAGGTCAGTGAGTTGTAGAAACGAGAGTGATTCATGGGCGGGTTCCTCTAGTGTTATTGTCAGTGGGCGGCACCTTTGCTTCCTTTGTTATGATTCAAACATTAGAACTTGAGGGAGGGCCATAGAATGCTGACTGTCACATTGGCACACAAACAGATTTTCATTGGCACCTACGACCGTCACATCTCCTAAACTCATTTAATGACTTGTTTTTAACAGGTAATGAAAGATGTAATGTTTTTGCTTACTTGAATATCTAATTTGAGACATGAAAGGGATAGTTCAGCCTTCTGTCAGTACTTACTTATCCTCATGTTGTTCCAAACCTGTATGAGTTTCTTTGTTCTGTTGAACACAAAAGAAGATATTTTGAAGAATGTTGGTAAGTAGACAGTTGACGGTAGCCATTGACTTCCATAGTAGGAAAAAAAAATACTATGGAAGTCAGTGGCTACCCTCAACTGTCTGGTAACTAACATTCTTCAAAATATCTTCTTTTGTGTTTTAACAGAATAAAGAAACTACAGGTTTGGAACAACTTGAGGGTGAGTAAATGATGACAAAATTAGAATTTTTCATTGATTTTAAACTATTTTAATCACAAATCGAATAGAGCTGTTTATGCTTGTCTCGTCTCGCATACCAGTTGTTTAGTCATCCTTTGCCAACAAGAGGAAAACTCATTTCATGCCAATCCACCCCTGTCAGGCTCTTAAGCACACTGGACTGCCCTTCTGTCCTGTTTGTGTCAGATCACCGCTCTTTGACCGATAGTTTTGGATAATGAAAGGGAACGCTAATGGCAGAGTTCGTTATTCCATGTTCTCCACGTAATTACATTAGTCAGCTTGAGTTACATGAGATGCTTTTCCAAGACGAAGAAACCCTTGTCAATCATTGCGACAGCTGGAATATCTATGGCTTTCATTCAAAACCCGTGATAAGATAGTGTGAGACGTATCGCACACTTTACAACTTCAAGTTAAACATCAACGTACACCATACTAACACACACATATTAAATGAATTTTGTTTATCTGAATGTTTGTGTGTATGAGTGTATAATAATAAAGGTTATCATACAGTTTGATGCAGCATCATAAAGTAATAATAATACTTCATAAACTTGATTAATCTTGATGTCTTAATTAATGATGTGCAAATGTAATGTTTCTTAACTATTCTTTTTTTTTTTTTTTAAAGTGCTTTGTAATAATGTCAAGTTTTACTTTAAAGTCCATTTTAAATTATTATATTTTAATAATCTTTTGCATGGTTTAAATAAGTTCCCTGATTTTGATGTGTTGATTAACAAACTAAAGCGCAGACAAATGAAACGACATATTAAGCACTCTTATGTTCAACTAATTGCATTTAATATCAATTTAAATCATTATAACAATTATACATTTAATATGCAATTAAGTGTCCAAAGTGTACAATTCACATTAAATTTCCTTTTAAAGTATTCTATTATCGTAATAAGTGCACTTTTTAAAAGTATGTTAAAGTGTACTTCTTTTTTACAAGGGTTAACAGAGTTCATTTATCCATGAGAGAGACATGAGGGACACGTTCTGCATGACAACAACCTTTGCCTGGTTACTGACAGCAACACAACTTTACATTGATACTAAGTGAACAGCTGACAGACTAAATATATACCATGCTGCAATGTCAGGTGGAAAACTCATTAAAACAATCAAGAAAACACATTCTGTCTCGACCACTTATAAATACTGATATTTCGATATAGTGAGTTAGTTAAACGAAGAAGACACGCTTTATAGAAGAAATTAAACCGTTTTACTTTATTTGAAATTCCTAATGAATTATTTTTGTGTAGTTTGAAATGAGAGCAAGAGCTGTTGGAGATGTTTAGAATATAGTGTTTATTTAACAATCGATCTGTCAGATCCATCCTTCATCTCAGAACAGCACAAAAACTGGATATGATATTCCTGTTTTGTTAGGCTAGGTGCCAGTGGACATTTTCACTAGCATCCTCTCCTGTTGATAAAATGATGTTCTCTGTGCCTACAGTAAACGTGTTTAGTTTGCACTTAAGGAATATAAAGAATGACAAGCAGTGAGGATTTTTTCTTTCTTACCTGTGTGCAAATCCACTTTCTAAACGGTGTCAGCTTATAAATTTAATTCACAAGAAAAGCATGCACAATTGAAAGTAACAATAATAGATAATGAGATTGTTAAATTGTTAAAAGTAGTTACTTTAACAACATTCACAATGTAAAGCTTCCAGTTCACCCAGAATGTTGCCAAAACCAAGCTCTTTTTTTATACGCAAGAGCCACAAGAGAATGACCACAAATCTGATACACTTTCAAAATCCAACAGCGATAACTAGCAATTAAATGTATATTGAAAACAGCATGTTATTGGTGAAAAATTTGGCCTAACGTCATCCTTTGCAACTTTAGTGGACCAAACACAGTGCACTACATACCAGACAAAGTTGGGAATGTGACCCATTTACTGGGAATGGCGACTATCCTACTCTTTTGTGATTTATGGCTGTGATATAATTCAGAGACACATAACTCAACTCAAAGACACATGACACCTCCATATTTGAAAGCTCTTAGCCGCATTGTTTTGCCGGGGGTATTAATTGGATATACCACCTGTTCTGCAGTTGTTCTCTTAGCAAAACAGAAAAAAGCCAGTGTAGTACTTGTGGGTGCTTCCTGTCAAATCTATTCTATCCACAGGAAAATAGTGGGATTGAGATCAGATATGGCTATGCAATTTAAGATTGCTTTAATCAGACCTGGACTAATTTACTTCAGGCAGCTCAGTGTTGATAGTTCAAAATTCTCTGTCGACACATTGTGAAGAAAAAAAAACATTTTTCAGAAATGTTTCACATAAGAAAGTCATACACTGGAGCTCCATGAGGTTGAGTAAATGATGATTGTCATTTTTACTTTTGACAAAGGCTTTGGAACTCATTTTACAGTGTAATGTCATAAGCAAAATAAGAAAATGCATAATTTCTTGCGCACTTGTGCTGAAAGTATAGCAAAGGTATGGTCAGTGTAGCATAAAGTCTGCTGCTATGCAACTCAACCTCAGTGACAAGCATGAAATCAGCAATGTTTACATGTTAAATGCTGTCATTCAGTGTGAAGCTCCGTAGTTAAGGTCATGTACAATCCCATAACAAGCACTGTACTTTTGTGGAAGAAAGCATTCACAGTGTTTTACGGTTGTCAAGTCTACATAATTTCTGAGGTTTTCATAGCATTAGTCTCAAGAGAGAAGACGAGTTTGTGTCCTGAAGCAAGATACCAGGATGATCTGTGTAATTGTGGTGCAACTTTGTAGTAATCCTGTCAGTTAACATGCTTTCTTGTCCAACCCAAAACAGTTTTCAGACTTTGTCAGTGTAAAAAGAGTATATCTTCCGGAAGCAGCTGACTTCCAGCTGAGACATTCCAAAATTACAACATTCTAAGACTAGAGGCTGGTTTTGTTTTAATGGGATGTAAAACTGAGTTATTAACAGATGTTTCTATCCTTTTTAGATGGTATCCACCAAGTGACTGCCTTCTGTACTCTCCGTATGACCATCATCACTGACGAGATGCTAACGAACAGCATCACGGTCCGTCTGGAGAATATGTCCCAGGAACGCTTCCTATCCCCGCTACTCTCTCTATTTGCTGAAGGTGTGGCAGCGGTCCTCTCAACAAGTCGCGAAGGGGTTTTCGTCTTCAACGTCCAGAATGACACGGACGTTACTGGCAACATCCTCAATGTAACCTTCTCCGCCTTGCTTCCCGGAGGAGCTCCGGATCGCTACTTCCCTTCAGAAGAACTTCAGGAGCAAATCTACCTGAACCGAACTCTGTTACGGAAAATATCCAGCCAAAGTGTCCTTCCGTTTGATGACAACATCTGCCTGCGGGAACCTTGCGAAAACTACATGAAATGCGTCTCTGTATTAAAGTTCGACAGCTCTCCGCCTTTCATAGCTTCTGACACTGTTCTCTTCAGACCAATCCATCCCATTAACGGGCTGCGCTGCCGTTGTCCGGCTGGCTTTACTGGCGACTACTGCGAGACTGAGATTGACCTGTGCTACTCAGGGCCATGCCGCAACAATGGCCGCTGCCGCAGTCGAGAAGGAGGGTACAGCTGCGAGTGTCTAGAGGACTTCACTGGTGAGTGCAATACATGTTATGGCACAAAGAATTTGTGTGTTTTCTCTGTGCGCTTGTAGGAATATGTGGTAGAGTGGTTTGTGGTTAGGCAGCAGTGTTTTGTCAGGAGCTGAAGGAATGCTGCCCTGGAGAACCTGAGGTTTGAACCCTCAGTCATTTGGGGTAAACCACAAATGGGAAAACCACCAGAGCAACCAAAAGTCAGGATGTCCATGTCACAGGTGGACAAACAAGAGGAATGATGTGTACACCTGTGAAGGACTTCTTGAATCTTGAGCAAAGATCAGATGGGCCGTACCATGTCAAATAGAGCTTTGTCTTAAAGAATGAATATAACATGAAAGACTGTGATGGCTATATCTGATCAATCTCCAATTGGGAGGCTCCTCTCTCATTCCTACCCAGCTCCCCCTTCTTTATCAAGGCCAATTACCCCTCTAATCACCTCCTTCAGTGCTTTGAAGGTCACAGTTCAACTCCAGGTATTCTGCATCCATTATGATGGCGATGACAGCCTGCCTCTCAACATCTATCCCTTTTTGGCTTTCTCACATTAGAGGGAAATAGATCTGTCTATTTCCCTCCAAGAGTAAGATTATCCCAAGGAAATCAGGGGTCATTACAGGCACAGGGACTACCATCCTGTTCCCCCGCCACACATAAACACCCTTTGTCCAGATCTTGTCTGGATAATGGCTGATATATAACACTGCATGAGTTGTGTGTCCATCTTCGGTAAGGGAATTATTGGTGCCATAGAGGAACTTTTGGATTTTCAAGTGCTTCCGTGTTGAAAGTTGAGACTAAGTTAGGGCTCAAACTTTGATTTAAGGCCAGCAGAGCTCTTCAGCTCCTGCAGGGCCTGTGTCCTGCAGAATTTAGTACCATTTCCAATTTACACATCTGTCTGTAATTTGAAGTAAACAACTTGATTAGCATGTTGATGTGTGTTTGGATTAGGTTAAAGCTAAATTTAGCTGGAGTCTCACTTGCCCTCCAGAACAATAGCAGAAGAGCCCTGCCGTATAGTATCAGATCAGTGAAGATGTTTTCCTACTGAGGTCATGTTTACAACTCGTATTAAGATGCATTTTGGTCAATTGGATCACAAGTGGGCGACACTAAATACAGTTGTAAACAGGGTCTGAAACATTTTGAACTTGTCCATTTTCGACCAAAAAAAAAAAAAAACGGTCCATTGGATCGAAATATCTGAAAAAAAACATACATTTACCCGCCCATAGAACCTCCTCTTGAAGAAATCAGGACAGAAGTGGTTGAAAGTGGACAAAAGAGAGATTAAAATACCAGGTGTAAATGGGTATGTCTCTCCCTCATCACCTTGTGATCCGATCCACCAACATGCATCTTAATACCAGGTGTAAACAGGGCACCATTTGCAGTCCAGTCATAGACGCTTGGACTACTTTCCTCTGTAACAATATACCGCTACAGTGATCAAAGATGTCAAAAGGTTGAATCAGTGTTCTGATACTTTTAATACTTTAAGTTCACTACAAGTTTACAAACTTCTGGTAATTCTCTGCAGGTGAGAACTGTGAAGTAGATGCCCGCTCTGGCCGCTGTGTCCCCGGGGTTTGTAAAAATGGAGGTGAGTGTGTCAACCTGCTAGTGGGCGGCTTCACGTGCAACTGCCCTTCTGGAGAGTATGAGAAACCTTTCTGTGAGATGACAACCCGCAGCTTTCCCGGACAGTCCTTCATTACCTTCCGAGGCCTGAGACAGAGATTCCACTTCACCGTTTCTTTCATGTAAGTACTGGTCTATATTTGACAAGAAAATTGCTTATGACCTTAGTGTCATGCCCCAGTTTATCTTCTTGCTACACTGACACTGCCCAAAGCTTTGCATGTAGTGAAGTGTAATTTGTTGAAGAGGTTGCATAAGCTTTGTCTGGCTGGTTAGCATGCCTAGACTCATCTTCTACTCATTCTGGGTCATACATTGATAATTCTCATGTCAAGCTCAAATCATTTTTGTCCTTTATGTACAATTACTGTTAGCTGTTGAGTCTTTTGAAGATAGAAAGACGTGTAGATGATTTGTTTAGTTGAAAACGATGCTTTACCTGATACATTAAGCAACAAATGTTGAGACAGGGTCACTAGAGAAATATTTGGGCTCCTGTGCTGTGTAAAAACAGGAAGGGCTACGTGTTTAGAGAGCTTTATCAGTGTTTTTCTTTATTTGTATAATTTTCCTGTGGAGCAGCTGGTCTCTGACTCCTCTGCCCTCTGTGCCACGGCCAAGGCATGATAGAGGTGGGATGTGCCGCCCAAGGCAGAGGAACCACTTCCTGTTTCTGAACCATTTACTTCCTCTCTGATTTTTTTCTTTTCCTCCCTTGATTAATAGATGTTATTTCTTCTGTCTGGGTCCGAGGTTTCTTGTAGCTCAAATGGTTTTGGTCATGAATTCTAACGTATGAGGAAATAAGTGCAGTCAAACCTCGATAGAGTTAAATATTTATGAGGGGTAGTGAAGACATTAAACAAAACCTGTAGTTCTGGTTGTTCTGATTAATGTTTTTTTCTGTCCAGGTTTGCCACAAGAGAGAGAAACGCCCTTCTGCTCTACAACGGTCGTTTTAACGAGAAACACGACTTCATAGCTGTGGAGATCATAGAGGAACAGATTCAACTCACTTTCTCAGCTGGTACGACAGGCCTACCACTGTAACAAATCAGGCCACCTGAGGGTCGACATTAGTTAGCATCAAAAAATAGAGATGCACTGATATTAAAAATCTAGCTGATATAAGCCAAAGATCTATCATCTTATAGAATATAAACCAATAATCTCTATGCAAAAATGGAGGAAATGAGCATGCAAAAAAAAAAAAAAAAAAATATATATATATATATATATATATGTATATATATATATATATATATATGTATATGTATATATACAATATTTACCAGTACAATAGAAAAAACTACTATTTGCTGATAACCAATATTGCATCCCTAACCAAAAACCACCTATACTCAAGTATGTGTACACAAACTCTTTTAGCTACACACGCTTGATTTCACATGTCATTGTGTGTCAGACCACAATTCGTAACCCAATGCAAGTATGCATTCTCAGCATTTTAGCGCTGTATAGTGTTCATGCAAATAACAAACATTAATGTCTCCATCTATGGTAAGTTTTTGTTTTTCAGGTCCACTACTGTCATACTGTCAATTTTAAGATAATTTTGTTAGCTAAAGTTAGCCAAATACAGTTAGCTACGCTAATTATAACACAGTCAGTGTAACGGCACAGACATTTGAAGGTAACTCTCAATCTTTTAAAGGGTTAGTACTCCCAGAAATGAAAATTCTGTCATTTATTTCTCACCCTCATGTTGTTCTACACCTGTAAGACCTTCGTTCATCTTCTGAACACAAATTAAGATATTTTTGATGAAATCCGATGGCTCAGTGAGTCTCTGTTGACAGCAAGATAATGAACACTTTCAGATGCCCAGAAAGATACTAAAACATATTTAAAACTGTTCATGTGAGTACAGTGGTTCAACCTAATATTATATTATTACTAAGCGACAAGAATACTTTTTGTGCACCAAAAAAAACAAAACTACGACTTTTCAACAATATCTAGTGATGGCCGATTTCAAAACACTGCTTCAAAGCTTTACGAATCTTTTGTTTCGAATCAGTGGTTTGGATCGCGTATCAAATTGCCAAAGTCACGTGAACTATTGAAATTGCGAAACACTAATGACGTAACGAATCCTCGTTTACTGAAATCACGTGACTTTGGCACTCCGAACCACTGATTCAAAACAAAAGATTCGTAAAGCTTCAAAGCAGAGTTTTGAAATCGGCCATCACTAGATATTGTTGAAAAAGTCGTTATTTTGGGTTTTTTTGGCGCACAAACAGTATTCTCGTCGCTTTATAATATTAAGGTTGAACCACTGTACTCACATGAACTGTTTTAAATATGTTTTAGTAGCTTTCTGGGACTTCAAAAACATCTTAATTTGTGTTCTGAAGATGAGCAAAGGTCTTACTGGTGTGGAACGACATGAGGGTGAGGAATTAATGACAAAATGTTCATTTTTGGGTGAACTAACCCTTTAAATACTGAGGTATGTTAAAGCAACAGTTATGCACCTTATGCATGTACAAGAGGGCCGAGCATTTGCATATGCGTTTGTGTACTTGTATGGAGTATGTCTTTGGGCTGTATGTCAGATTAACTCCTGGGACAACAGACAGTAGTGTTGACAATATACGGTGATCCGAGGTGACGTCACTCCATCCTTAACTGCTTGTTTGTGCACTCATGTGTCACAAATTGCTGTAGGTGGATGTGTTTACAACAAAGAATGTATAAGTCGTAAAATGTCGAAACCTTAATGATGCTATGTCATGACCCCAGCTGGTCTTTCCAAAGTCTCCATGCATGTGTAGGGGAAGACACACTTGCACAAACATGCATTCTCTCTCTCTCTCACACACACACATTTTAGCTCACAGGCAGTTATAAATAACACAAGATGAGCACAGCCCTATAATGGGACTCTTGCTCTTATGGCACACATAAATCTTTCCCTGACAAAGAGAACAATGCTGTGTCATGCTGTGGAGCCTGTTTTACATGCCGTAACCCATGAAACGTGTACTAAAACTGTTCTGTTGACCAGTTCAAGGGGCTGGCCCACCATTCTTACTTGTTTCAATGATCAAAGGGTGCGAGAACATACGAAAAAAATCTAAATTAATACACTGCTTAGACAATGTTGCAATTTGGTTGTTCTTTACTGATTCTTTATGAATACCAGTAGGCACTCTTGCCTTGGGTAAATATTCCTCTAAACCCAATGTACATTTTTGCTCTCCTACCCTCTGAATGAACTCCACTGATGAGAGAGAATATCTGAACATGATTGATAGTTGTTATGTTAGAAGCTTTGTGCTGTAGCCACTAAGTGACTTTATTGGACCAAAGGTGACAAAGACACAATTTAACACTTGCACATGCCAAAACACACTCTTTGAGCTACGTCTGTTTTTATGGTGTACTCATAAATGCAGCATGTTAAACATTTACAATAATATACTTTTGGTCAATTTTGTATATTGGGGTATTGGACAGAAACTTCATTTAAATTTGTTCAGACAGTTCATGCTGATTTGTTTGATTCATTTGAACCCCTATTTTGTCAGAATAATGCTAAATGCTGTTTTTGTCACTATGTTTTTGACTCATTTATTGTTATTTTAGTTATATTATTCTTTTTATTAGTTGTATTTTGTGTTTTTTTATGACATTCAATATGAATACAAATATCATAAAATATATATGAAAAATATGTAATCTAATATGTATTTCAAAAGATATTTCTCATATGAATAGCTACGTTTTGTTAGTAGCTTGTGTAGCTACGCTTTCAAAGGCTAAAGTGTGTTTAGTGACTAAAATAGAATTTCAATGTACAGTAGCTTACATTTACAGTGCCTTTCTCTTCAAGTAATATTTTTCCGTCTTTCTCTCCTAGGTGAGGCTAAAACAACTGTTGCACCTTTCGTACCAGGTGGAGTTAGCGACGGCCAGTGGCATTCGGTTCAGCTTCACTACTACAACAAAGTAAGACATTAAGTCCTTTGATTTTAATTGTTGGATTCCAGTTGTTCCTGAAGATTCTCACTTATTCTGGAAAAACAGGAAAATTCATAGACGTTGTTTGTTCCCACAATGGTTTTCTTACTTGCCACTTGTATCTGACCTGAGGAAGACAGGAGATTATTTAATAGCAGTTATCGGATTCTCTCTGTTTGACTTGCATTGCATTTCACTCAACTAGAGCTTGTTTTCAAATGCTTCCACACCCAGAGGCAACAGCGTGTTAGCACGAGATTGCTTAATTAAGTCTAAATCCACTTACTAGCATGTTTTTGCATGTGTTGCAAGAAGATTATGAGTAGAGTTTATCTAGCATTGCCATGTGACAGTCCCAGAAAGAAACTGCAGGCCACGGGATTCACGTAAAGGTTTTCAAAACGTATGCGCTTTGGTAACAAAAGACACAGTCGTCTTTATTTCAGTCCTGTGATTCTCGACTTTTCCAAGCCCAGAACACCAGAAACTGAATATGCCATTGTGACGTGCCAGGAGTCTTCCTGCTTTTAAGAGACTTCAACTTGAGTTTCATAAACCTGCTTTAAAGATTGTTTTCCACATAGTCTTCAAGCATATCCTTGTACTCGGATTAAGTGAGCAGGAGTTGGAGACGGAAACAATGAGGAAGTCTCGAATTTCAAGGGAGTTGTTTACGACTGTGTTTTAATTTACTGCAAAAAGACGAAATGCAGTTTTCTGTAATGATGATTCTGTAATGATATCTCAGACTTGTGTTTTGTTGGTTTCTTTTCAAGGTACAACAACAAAGAAAAGTTTAAAATGAGTTCTTTATAGAGCTATTTTATCTATTATTGTTTTATCACGTATTAAAGAGTACAAAAATGAATGGTATGGCAAATTATATGATTTTTTTTTTTCATTTTTAAAGCACTGGACTTGTGACTTTTACTTTGTGGATGATAAAATGTTACACTTCCATTGACTAAAATAATATTATATACATTTGGCGATGGGCTGTTGACCAGAGAAGCAAACAACTAACCAGCTTTATTTGTTGTGATTGAGTATAACAGTTTGAAGCACTTTTATGTCCAGCCTGAGTTGCTGTTGGTGGAATACACACACACACACACACACACACACAGACACTAAATAAACACAACTCATCGCGGGTGCCGAGAAAATGTTAGACCACCAGCCAAGTGGGAGTCCTCACACACGCCTGTGTCAAAAATACTCCACCTGCCTCCAACACACACTGTAAAAAGTAACAGAGACGCAGCAAGTGTGTGACAGCCTGCAGCTGTTGTTGAGTGTATGCGGTGATTTACCGCGGTGAATTGTTTTAACACACACACACCGGCACAGGAGAGCCGGACTCTGTGACAATAACCTACAGCAGTGTCACGCTCACTATAAGTCGGAGGTGAAACCGTCTCGAACCATGTCTCGCGGAGTGTGAGAACTGTCAAGAGCAGGCATACTGTCCAGATCTAAAGACATTCCTCCGCAATCAGTTAATGCTTTCCCTGATTATCACCTCCGCACAGCGCCAGAGAGAGGCCTGTTGGGATTTCAGAGGATTTCAGATGGAATCTGCTCATAGTTTCACGACTTTTAAGGTACCGCTGCACTTTAAAGGAACAAGAAAGACAAAGTACCTTAGTCATATCTAATGCCCAGTGCTTGATTTATAGGGTCAGAGGGTGAATATATAAAAGCTCTTGAACGTTTACCCTGTCAGAGAATGCTGCAAATCCATTCATTTCAAGGGGGGTGGTGTGTCTAAAGCACATAGAGGGAAATAAATTGAGTGTGCGAAGCTGACATTATTTGTAATGCGACCAAAATGTAAACTTTTGCTCCACAAACAAACTTTTAAAAAAAAAATGTAAATATGCTATTTAGGTAGCTATAGCAATAAAAATGTCGGTTTAACTAATTTTAACGAAATTGTTAAGCAAAATGCTTTTCAAACTGTTGCGTCACCATGCCAGTTGTTGACGTGAGAGGCTGCATGCGAAATCGCATACTTCCCTGCTATATAGTAGGCGAAAACGAGTATGTGACAAATGACATACTTCTTTTTCTGAAGCGTGCATAGGATGGACACTTTACTCTATCATGAGGCCACGAGAAAGGATTTGTGAATGGCGGTGACGTGACACAACTGACGCTGTTTATTAGTCATGTTTCAATCTTCAGTTTATTCAGCTACAGCGATATTACGGATGTTATCTTCTGCTGAAGGGAATATTTTGAGTTTCTGCACAAGAGCGCCCTCTGGCTTTCAGATGGAGAAGCATTTACTACTGATCATAGAGCCGTACAGGTCGCATGATTTTTTTCCCAAACCAGTTCAGCGGAAATCCTGCCTTGGAGCTGGGATTTCATTGGTCATGCCAATCACAGTAATAATTGCCTACACCCAACCCTGATATCTAAACCTACCCTTCACCATAACCTCGGCCAATGAAATTGTTTGCAGGGCGGGGGTTTGGGGAAAAAAATCACACGTATAGCTCTGGCAAGCTGCGCATTAAATAATCACAGCCTTTGCCAAATCGCGATAAATCGTGCAGCCCTACTAGAACATACTTTTTTAGCAGTCATGAAGTTATTACTTATTCAAAATAAGTATATACTCAGAGTGTGCGATTTCGGACGCAGCCAAAGAGAATGCTGACCACAGAAGAAGACAGTTTATTCTAATGCCAGATATAGCGCCTCGTGTGGCAATGCTGAGAATTGTGTTCTGGCACGTTTCAAAACACAGCAAAGCATGAAAACAAAGCATTTGATTTCCCAAACAATATGGCTCTGTTGTGTTTGTCTTTTTTTTGGTGGGGGTATGGGCTACTGAAACTAGATGATGATGTGTGAATAGATGCTCCACTGATGATACCAAAATAAATAAATTGCTTAATTTTCTATGTTCTGAAAAGTTCTAGTTGACTAAATCTGTTTCGAGGAGCTAAATGTCTTTATTAATAAATTTGCATTGTGTTTAAACTGTATAAAACCAACATTTGATCATTAAAAATGATTGATAGCTCTACACCTAGTGAGCTGCACACCTAAACGGCTTGTTTTCTGAGAATGCAGTCATAGAATGCATATATAGTATAAGTCAAGTGAATTGTTAGTTATAAACGTTCTTTATTTCATTTTTGCTGAAAGTATTGATAAAAAAATTACATCTAATTTTAAAGCACCTCTTGACCCCATATTTTGCTGTTCAGAAGTGTGGAGAGTAATGCTGAAAATTCAGCTTATACCACAAGAGTAAATAATTTTTTAAATATATTATTTTTTTACTTTATAATAATAGTTCACAATATTGCTCTTTTTACTGTATATTTGATCAAATACTTGTAGTCTTGGTGAGCATATTGTTTATTTTTATTAGAGTATATTATTGGTAGTGTAACATCATTCGTGCGTCATACAGTAACTGCACACACTGCAGTTCACACAGTTAATTTCAGACCTTTCAATTTTCCTGCAGCTTAGAACTGGATTCCAGCTCAGTACTCATTACATGCTGGATATATATCACAGACTCTAATCTAAATTCCCAGACGTCCCCATTTATAACTGTAATGTCTGTTCACTTATGTGTCTAAGTTCATATTTTTGTAAGATGGGAATATTTCATGATTATTATTCATTTTAAGAAATGAACATATAAATGTAGTTTGTCCTTATGACGTTGCTTTTTTGTAAAAAATAATAAACTTACCCTACAGACATACTGTATATGTGTATATACAAAACCAGAAAAGCACATAATTATGCACTACATAAAAATAATTGAACGCAGGCCGTATTAAACTCAGTAACCCCAAAATAGTTTGTCACTGTCTAGTTGATTTAATAAATGCAATTGTACAATATTGGAAGAGGATTTAGGATCTGAAGGCAAGCAAGCAGCATGCAGGTCAATGTAAAGGACACCAGCTCACATTTAATTTAGCCTACGGATGGGTGTGACGGAAACAGGCAGGTTTACCGAGAGGTCACGAACTGTAGATGCGGGGAAAATGTTCAGTTTGTGGAATTTACTGCTCCTTTTATATTTTGCACCATTCTAACATATAGTTAGAATATTAAACTGTAGTGAATCAAACAGATTTTGCTAAAAGTCAGTGATAAACAAATTTCTTTGTGGACACGTTTACTTATCAGAGCAGTTTTGAGTGATGATGGTTGTCAAACCTCTGTGGAAGAGTGAACAATTTACTCTTTTTTCTCATGAGAACTTCAAATATACATACAAACTAAACTAAATTTTTGGGATTAGTCGTGTTATCCCTAACAGATCTTCATGTCACTCAAATTGATTTTAGATGCTCTCAAAGCTCTCCTGACAGAATAAATTCAAAGTTCGGTTTGTTTGGTTGGTGTGAAAGTCTGCTTAAAACAGTGGGTTTGGTTCATGTGGACCTCATTGTAGTGAATGAATGAATCTAATCCTAATTCAGATTCTGAAAGTTCTTTTCCCGATTCATAAGGTATTTTTGAATCTAAATGAGAAAGTAGACGGATTCAAGGGTTTACGTTGCTGAAACTGTCCATCCGAGCTCAGTCGGAATGAGTGAGGTGTTTACATAAAGGCTTTCCAGTCCGATTGATCCATTAATCCATTTATTAGTGGATTATTTGGCTGCTTGTAAATGTAGCCTTTGATGCCTAAACATGTACCCAAAAGTGGAATTGAACTTGGGTTGGATCAAGAAATCAAACCAACCTTGGTTTTGGAGCCTTTAAAGACAAACGTAACCATACAGACATCTCTGTTACATGTCAATGCTTTGGGGTTGGTTTTACTTGCGTCTGCTGCTACTTTAAAAGGGCTTTCAACATCTGTGGGGTTTAAGGGCTTCATCTTACGTTCTAATCGCCGCTTTCTCTCCCGTGGTCTACGCAGGACAGCCTGCACCTGCTGGACTCCAGTGGGGTGCTGAGCGTCCACCTCTATACCGCCTGGCTGGAGCTCACTCATAAGCAGGTACTGTATACAGTGACCTAGCGTAGCTCTGCGGTGGCGGTTCCTGCTATCCCTCGGACCTCAGGGTCCGCATTTACAAAGCGTCTCAGAGTCCCCAGGGCTGTTTCTGGATCTCTAGTGTACTCGGTTATATTGAGATAAAAGGGCAGCATTGGAAGGAGGCAATCAAATCCTAAATCAGCTCCTGTAGCTTGAGAAGCTTTGTGAATACAGACCTAGAGCTTCCTTTCTCTCCAACAGCTTCTATCTGTGTCCAAAGAGATCCATTAGTAGGGAGGGGAGTCACAAATACATTTACGATCGGGCTCTGTTTCCACTTAACAATTTAAGTTCATTAGCTCTTCCTTTAGGAATGACCATTTTGTCATATATATATATATATATATGTATATATATATATTTTTTTTAATTCTGTTTGGTGACACTATTGGTGCAGAAAATATAGACAAAACAACCGTTAAAATAGTAAATTGATCTCAATTGTACGAAATGGCTATTATGAGTAAGTCGACTGCTTCGACCTATTCTGTAAGGGAGTTATTGAGTTGGTTCAGGCCAATTTTTGAGTCTTTTTGGCTGAATTATTGAAAACAAGTGAGTCATTTGTTTGTGAATCGAACTAGTCTGTTTGTGCTTTGGTGTTTTTTGTCTGCGTTAATGCAAGACTTTGAAGAACCGTTCGTCAGGAAAATCAATTCCAGTATATTCCCAGCATACAGATAAAATGGTCAACGATATCGACATACCCAAGTTCAATTAATCCAACAACATTTTTTGGTAGTTTGTTAAGGAAAATAAGATCTACTTAGAGGGGGAAAAATGATTAGGATATGAAGGGGTCCGACGGAATGAATCATATTGTTGTTGCAGAAGAATTGTGTTTGATGACAATATGCCTGGTATATCTTGAGCAAAGTGTAATGGCTATTTGATAAATCTTCAATCACTTTTGTAGTAAAATGTTAAGCAGTTGCTGGTTGTGTCAACATGAGGAAATGTTCTTTCTTGTATTCAATGAATTTGTAATGTAAGAGGAATACAGGAATTTGAATGAAGGGATGACGGCTTGTTCACAGCACCAGTTCACATTCAGGGAGTCACTTCAACCCAAACGAGCTTGACGTATTATGGAGATTTCTATTTTTGTCCGTGTATAGGTCAGTTAAGGTTAATATCTGTAGGAACATTTTGAAACTTTTTCCATATAGAAACCCAGTGTGTCTCCACCACATGGAAAAGGTATTGGAATCACCCAAATGCTTTAAAGCGGGAAATGCGACAGGAGAGAGGATGAGACACACGGAGCGAGCAAGTACATCACACCCTGTAGAGGAAGGAAGAATGACATCATGGCTCTCCGTGCAGCTGCTTTTTAAAATCTGTGCAGGGTACCTTTAAAAGACACGATGCAGTTGACTGAATAGTGTGCGCTTTTGAAGTTGAGGTCGAGAATGCATTTGAGAATTTGTAACCAACAAAAATGTTTCAACACAACAAATATTATCCTATATGTGAGGTTTCACCTCAACAATGCAACATAGGCTCGTTTGAAAAATGTTCCTCTACCTACATTTTTGCAAATCTCCTAAACATAGCTATACATACGATTTACTGCAGTTTCCATTTGAAATGAACACTAGTGGCAGTAACACACCACCAACTTGTGTTTCTTAGTTTACAGGGCAGATTATCCATTAATAAAGACTTATTTTTGCATGATTCCTTGCACTGTATTATATTATGACCTCAAAACACTTGCATAGTGCATGATTAGTAAACTAATACATTTTGATGATGTATAGTAAACTTGCTCGGTTGTTCACTTGCAATGCGGAGCATCCTGAAAGTTTTTTTTGAAAGTTTTGTGAAATGTGCAAGAAACAATGTAGTGTCATTTTGCAAAAATGGCACGTTTTTCCCAATAAGCCTGGGTTTGAACTTGGTGTGCCATCTCCAAGAAGTCAAGGTAGGACTGGTTAGAAAAAAAAACATCTTTCTTTTATTGACGGCATTCAAATTAAATTGTGTATTCTGCCAAAATAAAATACAATCACAGATATCTTGTTATATATTATAGTAGATATTTTTCCAGTGACCAGATTTTTGGAGGGCTCTGCTGCCTTGGGATAGTCACTAGTGAATTGCAATCAGCCAATCAGTTGTCAGAACGTAATTATCCTATGGTGAATAGCTTTTCTACTACTTCTACTACTTCAATGGTCACCATGATTTTGCCAAGAAAGACATGTTCCTGGATCAACATATATAATATATATTTAACCTAACCATACCCATAACTTTTCCCTAAAAGCAGGAAATGATAGATGAAAAACATTGATGTAGAAGCACCTAGCCCTAATTGTAAGCCTAAACGTAACATAAACTGTAAACTTATCCCTCATATCTGATTGAAATGTTTTTCCTGGAATAACCAAATGCTGATTCAGGAATATGTTGAACTTCAAGTTCACCTACTTCATGTTCCAACCAAACAACTGCCATTGAGGATAATGGTAATGCTTAGAGATTTACCCACACTATTGACCTCTTTGGTTGTTTCAAAGTGATGCGTAGTACATGATCGCATTGCTCTCTTTCCTTGAGGTTCCAGACTGATTAGCGATGGACTTGTATCATATCTTCACTCCAGAGCAATGGATTTAAGAAACTTAGTATGTGACATTTACAGTGCATACAATTCATGCAATCACTCAGGATAAGTTGTACTACAAAAGCTTTCTCAATTGTCCACGTAAAGCTGTTTTTTGTTGTTTTACCTTCCGTTACTAGTGAGATAATTGGCCTAGTATATGAGGAGATTAGTGGTGAGTTAGTGTCTAGATGGTGAAATTCATGTCAAGGGATTTTATGGAGAATGACTGCTGATTTCTACAGTTCAAAGATCTTCTTCCGCCCGCTATTCAGCTGTCATTCACTTTAGAAAGCTCTCGCCAGAGGAATGCACTCGAGCTGAATGTACGATCAGGGCTGTTTTACTAAAGAGCAGACCGTTATGTCCCACTCGTTCATTATACTGTGGCGTAGGTCAGATTCTGTGACGTTTGGGCGCTTTTGGAGTACCAATCAATGACCGTACCCCATGAGAGCAAAATTTCAGGAGTTCTTTTTCTAAAGTTTAAAAACAATACTCTTTTTCTTTGTCAGCTTTCAAAAGTACTGAATGCTTATCAATCTTTTTTTCATTCTGCTCATGTCCCATTTCATTTGAAATGTGTAAAATTAAAATTGAACTCAAGTCCAAACATTGCCATGACATTAAAACCAAAACATGTAATTTATACGCATCTAACATCATGTGCACAATTTACTCTTTCATTCCTTCCATGTACTAAATCGTGTGCACGGTTTACTCTTTCGTTCCTTCAATTTGTTAAATTGTGCACACGATTTAGTAAATTGAGGAAATTAATGAGTAAAGCATGCGCCAAATTTATCCTACTATTTTTTTTCTGCATGTCATGTGCGGTACCAAAGTAACATTTCTCATTTTAATTGAGTTTAACTTGAAATATTAAAATAACTAAAACTAAAACTGAAATAAAAATCAATAAAAATGGTATAAACATATATAAACAAATAATATAAACAAAAACTAAATTACCAAAAAATTCAAATGGAAATAGAATATACAAAAATAAACTTAAAAAAGGATGAAAAGTATGTAAATGATGCTAAAATAACTGCATCAAATAATTATGATAAATTTAAAATGTTTCCCAAACACTCCCTGCCATTGGTCAGACAGACAGATAGTCCCGCCCCAAAATCAGTCTACCAATAGATTTTTTTATAACACTTAATATATATATTTATATTTTTTAAATGCACCTAATAATGCATTGTACATTATAATATAATAATTATAATGCATTAAAACACGACAAGCAACCAATTTCAGATTTAGCAAGGAATCTGCAAATATTATAATGTACCTTTATAATGCATTATACATAAATGCTTTAAGTAATTTTTATTTGTACTTACAATACTCTTCGCACTAAGATGGAGGAAGGGAAATAAATGAAAAATAATACCAAATGGCAAATTTCTATATCAGTGCAATTTCTAACCATTCCTTTGTTCTTTAACTCTCTTAAGATTTTCATTTTGTCATTCAGAATAGATCACAGCTTTGTTGAGTTTCATATCAGTCTACCCAGACTGCCATAAAGCAGTGAGTGTCTTCAGTAACCTGTTCGGTGGACAGCACCTGAAATAAGAGACGGCTTTGTACCTGCACGCTTTTTCCTTCTTAAAGGCGAGTTTGGTGGATTACGCACATAGCAGGGGACAAAAGCCATCTCTTACTGTCTGGAGCACAGCCGAGCATTGATAAATGAGATATGTTATTGAGACACATGGGTTTAAAAGTGGTCTCCATGTCCCGTAGGCCAGCCGACAACACCGTGCTATGTGTATGTCCTGAGGGTGTGTGTGTATGTGTGTGAACCAGGGCCAGTTCCCTTGAATTATTCACAGCTCTAGGTTTACACAGCCGCAGGGTGGCTGAGGTAATGCCGTTAGATAGTGTGACAAAGACACCCCTCCTGTACGACACTCACACACAGATGGACTCTGCCATGACACCTGCTCCAGACCGAGGACATATCGGACGTGTGTGTGTGTGAGGTGATAATAATGAGTGTATTTCCCCAGTATAACAAAAATGATAGCATCTCTCGAGCTGGACTTCCTGTACTGTAAGAATTACCCTCATGACCTTCATTGTCTCAGCTTTGTAGCACATAAAAAGCATGAAACGATTCTTTGAAATGTGATGAACTGATTCACTAAAGTCTGATTTTTTTTCACTGAAAGTAAATGTTTACGTATATCGTTACATCAAATTCAAATCTTTTATATTTTTTATAAGCTAAAGAGATAATATAATGTATATATTATTTAAACAAGAGACACTGTTAACTTTTATAAAGCTTTCATACATGTTTTGTGACACAAAGAATGGGTTTGAATTATATAAGTATTTAGGAAAGTTAAAAAAACAATAACATTGCAATTGACCTTTCGCCAGCAGTTTGATTGACAGGCGATCTGACCAATCATAACCCCGAATCCACCATTTTGTCTAACAAAGCAGTCAGTGGAGTTAGTAGATTAACGTTGGTGAAACTTTTCTTTCCGCGCTTGAAACAACATTCCTTCTGATGTTCATTCATGTTTATTTGATGCTATAAATGAACTAGTATGAAGAGATGATCGGTTCACGAGCCGCTTGAAGGAGCTACAGCGATCTGTCACGACACATTAAAGAGACACTAGACGCTATTTATTGAGTAAACTTATAAAAAATTACAATATTGGAAATTTGAAACTTAACCTGCTCTGTCTTGTCTGTCGACGTGTTGTCAGTGTCCTCTGTGCTCTGCGATGCATTTTTCACTGTATGAGAACATGATGTGTGGCGTGAGAGCGCATGACTTGCAACAGTAACTAAAGGGGGCGGGTCTTTGCGAACGGTCAATTTCTTCAACATATATTGGTTAAATTTGTATCACCAGCAAAATAATATCAAATACATTGGAAATATTCAATATACAGCCCAGTTTTTCAATCCTCAACAGCTCAACATACTCACATTCATAGCTCTGAGAAAGTTGTCATACCTGAATATATTTAGTGAGTAATGTGAAGGTGTAAGATGACTCTTTCATCAGTTTTTTCATGTTGTTTTTGTGTGTAACCCAATCCGTTGATTGACATTCCGCTCTTATCCCTCATAACACAGTTGTCTTGCCGTTTAACTGACAGGCCAGTGGCAGCAGCGGCGGATTTATCTGAAAGCCGAGCAGTTTTACCTGAACCGCACAACCGTTACTGTCAAACCCAAGCTCAGTTTGCCCCTCTGGGGAAAACACAAGCCATTTAGAGCCGTTTACAGACGTGTTCTCCTGTACTGACTTGTGTTAGCAGACGAAACACTGAAGGTAGATTCGGGGCACGTTGGCATATCGGTGATTGATTCTTACACTTGTGCTTGTAGTACACTGGATGGGCTGAACGGTACATGTCCAGAACAGATCATTTGAGAATGTGAAACTCAAGAATCCTGCTCAGAGCTGAAACACTGATGTACCCTTAAGACTATGATTTTGATCCCTGTGAATGAGCTATCAAATGTACAATGTGCCCAAAGAGTGCCAAACATCTCTAGAGCAAGTTTCTCATAGAGTTGTGCCAGGCTCACACACTACACTTAATTATGGTTTGAATTAATGTTGCTGATTGTTAGGAATCTGAACAGAGGTTCATTAACCTCATCCTGAAACCTTTGTTGTGGAGAAGTGTTGTTACTTTTTAGGCAATCTTTATTTTATTTATTTT
Source organism: Zacco platypus (assembly GCA_038088235.1). Lineage (NCBI taxonomy): Eukaryota > Metazoa > Chordata > Actinopteri > Cypriniformes > Xenocyprididae > Zacco > Zacco platypus. The sequence goes on along the minus strand of CM076066.1, from coordinate 19,982,733 downwards.
ATTTTATTTTATTCTTTTTTGTTTTGTTTTGTTTTGTTTGTGGTGGGCACTCAAAACAACCTAGCAACCACCTAACAATGATCTATAACCAGTGTTGAGTGTAATTAATTACTAAGTAACCTAATTACTGTAATTTAATGACTTTTTCCTTGAAAAAGTAAAGTAAGGAGTTATTCTTAATTTTTCTGGAATTTAATTACAGTTAAATCTGAGATAATTGCATTAAATACTATATAGACTTTACAACAATTCTATATAAAATAATAGTGGATTTAATGTAACTTTCTCCCTTTACACACTTTGGTCAGTTCAAGAATAATTTATGCAAGGGTGTGTTGATTATTTGAAAGAATCAAAAGTGCAGTTTCATGTCTGTGCTTTTATAACTGGTCAAGGTTGATATGGGATTTGGAAAGTAATTGGTAATAAGTAATCCAATACATTTTAGAGAGAGAGTAATTAGTGTAGTAATCTAATTACACTGTTAAATATCTAATTAGCAGCTAGTAATTAATTACTTTTTGAGAGTAACTTACCCAACACTGCCTATAACTCACGTTGAACTAAGCAATTTTTCCCTGGGGTCCATTTATAATGTTTTTTTTTTGGACCAGTATCATAATTATAATTTTTCATGATGATTTTCCTCCTTCTGACCCTTATAATTGAACAGGCTGCTTATCCATCATGGCAGAACAAGTTGATAAAATAAATAATAATAATAATGTTCTATTTATAGTGTGTAAGAATTTACACACTATCAATATATATATTATATATAATATATATATTGATAGTGTATTGATATATATATATATATATATATATATATATATATATATATATATATATATATATATATATATATATATATATATATAAATAAACATAGATCAGAACCAAAAAGTATACGAGGTAAAACAAGTAGAACATAAATAAAAAGAATAGGGATAACAAGATATGGAAAGCGAAGCGAAACAAAAATGTCTGAATTCTGAAAAGATGTTTTATATGTTAATGAGCTCATAACTGTGATGTCATAAACTTCTGAATGTAGTTCTTGTAATATAGATTCAGTGTGGACTGGAGAGTAAGTTTTGTGTTGTGAGCATTAGAGTATGTCTACCTACACATCAAACACACTCATTTCGAAAGAGCATGAAAATCCTGTTTTCCATGATACGAGTCTTTTTAAAAGCAAATCCCCCTTAGTCTGTTAGGGTGAAATAAAGGTTTGAGCATGCCTCTCTCTCTGACCTCATCCTCTGTCAGGAGCTGTTGGGATCAAGTGTGTTGCCATGGCTCCAGCAAACCCTCCGTCCCTGGAGATCAGTGTGTAGAGGTGACGGGAGTTTTCAGCGCTCCAGAGAGAAAACCTAAGCTGGAGGCCTCTTTTAAAGGAATAGTTCACTCAAAAATTTAAATTCGGGTATCATTTACTTGTGTTGTTCTTTCTCCATGCAGATATTCACATCGACATGAGAGTGAGTAAAAACCTTTCAGATAAGATTTTTTTTCCACTGTAAACGAAAGCGAAATCACTATTCAATGTCTCATTTTCATTCACATCCAATAAAAATGGCACCTAATAAAATATATAAACAAGTATTTGTGATTACATAATGAATATTTGTGTATTTCAAATACAGTATCCTCAATCTAACTCTTGAGAAGATAAGCATTGTTGTGGCACCAATTCAGACTGGTGAAAACCCTCATTTCTCCAATATCCAGGCTAATGTACCACCACCTCCTCAATGAAACAAGATCCCACATCTGCTGTGCTGGGGAGAATCACCTGCATTGGTCCACCTCACTGCCATATCACATAGGGGAGAGGTTTGATTCATTCATAGCAGAACATAAATAGGCAGCATTTTAATGTGCAGATGGATGTTGAGGAAGCAGCCTGAGGTGGAAACCTCACACAAGTAGACACCTGCCTGTGTCAGAAGCCAGGGGACGCATGGTATGCAGCCAGACGCTGAGATCGAGTTTGATTGAGATACTGAGAGTTAGTGAAACACTGGTAGCTAATATTTTTGTTAAACAGTTGAAAGGAATCTGTATCGCACAGGACCTCTAGTCTTTATAAAAACAGTATGGCGGCACCTGCGCCTGAGGTGCGTGTTCGGAGCCCCGTTTGTTTTCTGTTCTGCCAGTGCCGTGTGGCACGAATCCAAAACCACCAGAGATCTGGAACTGCCCCCAACAAACCCTCTGCTGGTGCGGTTTCTGCCTCACCAGAGCGATTTATAGACCTCTGCTGTTTTCACAGAGAAAGAACAGAGGAAAAGTCGATTAACAAGTTCAAAGCGGGATTAGTGATATTTAGGCTAATAGGTTTTAGGCATCAAACATCGTACGTCAGCCGTTTGAATTCCACAGATTTGTTGAAAAGTTTTCTAATATCTGTTTTTTGTCATTTTCATACATGTTTCAGAATGTTTGTCTTCGATAATTGTCATTCACAGGTGTGGGAAATAGCAAAAACTTAGGCGCATTCTGGGTAGTGGTGTCTTGTCTCAACACAGAAGTCTTTGTTTAGGTCTGTCGGTCATTTTACACCATGCAAAAGAGCAAACGAGGCTAATCTGACTCAAATTGCACCCGGACGCATGAGGGTTTAACACTCAAACAAACCCTAAGGAAAGAAACAGAAGCAAGATCTCTCTCAGCTGTTTATTCTAGACAGCAATGAGTTAAAAGGAGAGCAAATAGAGACTTCTCAGACTGTTCCACTTTAGAAAACATTTGAGGAGTTTTAGGAGCCATTTACACATCATTATTAAAAACAGAAAATTCTTTACGTGTTTTAGTCGTTTATTTAACAGAGTTTTGGGAGCCTGAAAATGCAAACTTTTAAAAATGAGTTTTTGAAAACAGTACCGTCTCTGTGTAATCTACAAATATGTGAATTTGTGAAACGTCATGTACATGCGTAGTTCTTTACAAAGTGACATCGCCAACTACTGGCCTGACATGGATAATACAGTGAACGGGGATCGTTTTAACAGCGTAATCATCTGTATGTGAAAATCATATACGAAATGCTTTATAGTACATTGTTGTCATGTAAATGTGCCCTTAAACTGTGCTCAGATATGTCAAGAGATGCAATCAATCAAAAGTCTGAGAACTCGGTATGAACTCAAAGTGATAACATATTAACAATATTTTTTTCTTCTTCAAGAATATACCTTTAAACTATGTATTTACTCCCATAAAACATTGCATTGGCAAACTATGTATGATAAAGTCAGTGTGAATCATTTTCCGCCTATTTTACTTCTGTAATATGTTATTTCTGAGATAAAGGAAAAAAAATGGTGGGAATTATTTTATCCATTAGAAATTGGTTGGATTATGAAAAGTGGGCGTAACCATCCAGAAGAGAGCCAGACTGAAAGTCAAAATTTGCTAAAGCAAGGTATTTGGCGATTGGTTAACATTATTCAATAGCCTGCATGGCCTCGATGATGTCAGCAGAAAAGGAAAATTGTTTCAGTGGGAGGTGAAGTTATTATATTTTGATGAAACAATACAAACACTTATTGCAATAAGATGCACCAAATAATCATTCATAATAAACCCAGGAATGTGTATTTAGAAAGTAAATAAAGTCAGTTTTGAATCATGTTCTAGGTGACCGTGCTATAATATAACAATACATTCAGTCTCATTCAACAAATCATGAACCTTGTCTTATCACTGCTTCTTGTGATTTTTCGGATGGCAGCTTTCGAAAAACAGTGGTTGTCTGCAGCGTTTGGCAGCTGGAGTGTTGTTATTCTACTCCACTGATTAAAAGGTCAGATAAATGAATTGGTGAAATCAAACAGCATGAAGCTCAACTCCTAAATCAAAGGCAACAGGGAGAACATACTTGAACGGGTCTGTTGTTGACCGCGTTGTGCTGTACGGTACGAGGCACACAGTTATTGTGCTCCATGTCAGGTTTTTTTATACGAGCCTCCTCACTCAACGAGTCTCATTTTTTAACAAATTTTTGAGTAAATCAATTGTAAAGGCATTCTTACTTAAATCAAGTTTATCAGTTCAATGCCACAGTTTATGGATACAGATTTCTTGTCATGAATTAGACCAATTAAATAAAGTTGAATCCCATTGTGGCATGAGTGTAGGATTAGAGATATTTACCACATACATAACTCACGGGTTGAGTATCGTTTAATTCAGCAGACAGACACAAAATGATTGATAGAGACTTTAATAAACACTAGGAACAATAAACCACCCTACACATAAACATTGACAATGAAACCGGACATTGAGAACAGAGGGCTTATAAACTCACAAGGATAGTCAACAGAACAAGAAACAGGTGCGCAACTCAATTAGAAACTATGGCAACAAACTATGAACTAGAACTCAGGCAAAACAGTGACATCATGCGCATGCATATTACATTTTTAGTCTATATAGTGTTTCTTTACAACATGACATCGCCAACTACTGGCCTGGCATGAATAATACAGTGTTCTTAGTTGTTTTTGTGGATCCATGTGAACGGGCATCATTTTGACAATGTTGTCGTCTGAAAGCGAAACTCCAAAGGAAAAAGTATGTTTTTAGTATATCGTTGTCATGTAAACGTACACTGAGAAACTATGAACTAAAGATTATTAATTTCAACTAATTACTTACAGATTAAATTAAAATTTAAATGGTTAATTAAAACCTGGAATATACATTGAAATCCTACCAATAAATAATTCTTAATTATGCTGTAAATCCTGTAAAACCCTTATAGGCTATATTAGATTTAGATGTAAAAATAAAATTAAAAAATACATGCCATATAAGTTTACAAAGTGAGTGTATTCAAGTGGTTCCAGATTATGAGCCAGATATGTGTTGAAAGCACCCAGCATGTCCAGAGATTTCCATCTGAATAATACTCAGAATAAACCTCACACCCTCATATCCTGCTGGAAACAGGGCAAATGAATGCTGCAAAATACACCTAAACAGCTTGCAGTTGAAAGACAGACTACTTTTCTGTCAGGACCATATCGTCAAATTTGATTGATAATAGCATAGAATTTGTATTGGCTTTTTTGTATTTTATTTTTCTGTTTTGTCTGCGCAAGAACTCCCTGCGCAACCATGCAGCCTAGCATGGATAAGAGCAGGGAGAGCAGCTCTCACTGTTAGCAGTTAAATAAACCATTGGAATTACTTCTTTGTCTTGCTAAGTCTCATTTCCTAGATAGACCTCACTGCAGAACCTTCAAATACTTCAGCATTTGCTGTAGTGGTTGCAGTATGCTTTCAGAAGCTCCACTTGTGCTACGGGTAATTCATGTATGCTGTATTGTAAAGCAGCAGCATGACGTGTATGTATTGGCAGCAACAAGTCCTGTACTTGCTCTGAAGCTGCAGTAGCAATAACCAACAGAAGCAGAAGATCTATTAGCAGATCTATTCCACCAAGATCAAACATATCAACATTTTCATATCACCTATTGTCAAGACAGAAATATATATATATATAGCAACAGGAAGGCAAAAAAGAAAAATATACTCAAATTGTGCCATGTTTAGACCTAATGGAAAGTGTGAGTGTTTTTTCAGTCATTTTTGTAGGAGTGGCTGTGATAGTTTAGATAAAGCTACTGTGCAGTGGAAAGTGTGGCATGCTGGGAGTGACCACTTACACAACACAACCTTGTCTTTCCGACTGTCACTTTTTTGCTGTGCTTTACAGTCAGACAGGTGGCCCACATGTGATCTAGGTGTTAAGAGCCAACACAAGCTGTATAGATATATCTCCTGTAAACAGCTTTGATCCACGAGTGCATGCATTCAAGCATGTGTGCACAGGATTCTGAAAACATCCGGAATCTTCTTTACATTAGAAACGCAAGCATGAAAGAGACTTCTGAAATGAGATTTAGCGCAAGCATTTCAGGCTATAAACATAAAACTCTATTGAATGTGTTCAAGAATTTATTCTATGTACCCTTGTGAAAAAGAAGTACACTTCAGCACTTTTTAGCACTAATAATATACTTTATACTTAAAGGGTTAATTCACCCAAAAATGAAAATTCTGTCATTTATTTCTCACCCTCATGTCGTTCCACACCTGTAAGACCTTCTTTCATCTTCAGAACAAAAATGAAGATATTTTTGATGAAATCCAATGGCTCAGTGAGTCTCTATTGACAGCAAGATAATGAACACTTTCAGATGCCCAGAAAGATGCTAAAACATATTTAAAACAGTTCATGTGAGTACAGTGGTTCAACCTTAATATTATAAAGTGACGAGAATACTTTTTGTGCGCCAAAATAACAAAATAACGACTTTTCAACAATATCTAGTGATGGCTGATTTCAAAACACAGCTTCGAAACTTTACGAATCTTTTGTTTTGAATCAGTGGTTCAGAGCACCAAAGTCACTTTATTTCAGTAAACGAGGCTTCGTTACGTTAAAAGTGATTCGAAATTTCAATAGTTCACGGGATTTTGGCAGTTTGATTTGCAATCCAAACCACTGATTCTACATGTTAAATGCAGTAAATTGAAAATGTATGAAATGTGTAATGTACTCAATTATGTATTAAATTTTTGGATTCTTTTTGACCCACTAAAGTAAGACTTAAGTACATCTTTATATGTTATTTCATAATTACACTTAATTTCTTTGAAATGTGGCTAAAGTGTACTGTCAAAAGTATGGACAAATATTTATGGTAAACTAAAATATACTTTAACGTCTATACCGTGTATTTAAATATATTTGTAATGATGAAGTTAAAATATATTGAATAATACTACAGTTAAATTATTAAATTATTCAAGTCCTTAACATGTTCTTTAGTTTGTCAACACATCAAAATCAGTGCAGTTCTTTAAAGCATGACAAAAGATTATTAAAAACTAATTACTTTAAATATACCTTAAAGGAAAAAATTTTAAAAGTGTACTTAAGTCTGTTGTGAAAGTATGGCCTTTTATTTCATTATTATTATATTATCTGAATTTACAGTTTTTAAAACAAATATATAATTTTGTAAATTTGATGTACACTACAAGTGCACATTTAATGAAATTAAGGACTAGTTAAAATGCTAGTAACAAGATATAACAAAAAAGTTTTTCTAGTACAAACAACACTCTCATTGTGTTCAAAAACGGTAAAACGGTTTCAAAATGTGCTTGTATGAATATGTGCTCATCATGTTTATGCTTAATCTGTAACATTTTTAACTTTCTTCTCTTTTCAGCCTAAGATAAGTCATTTGGGGTTGCCTCAAGGGCCGTCGGGTGAGAAGGTGGCAGTAGTCGCTGTGGACGACTGTGACATCGCTATGGCCGTTCGGTTCGGCAGTCAGATTGGCAACTACTCCTGCGCTGCCCAGGGAACTCAGACCGGACAGAAGAAGTGAGTGTATCCGTCTCTTTGTAAACCAAACAAGAACTCCTCATTCTCTCAAAAATTAGACTTTAGTAATTGTTGATAATTACACATGTTTTCTCTCTCACATCCATTCACAGTCCTCCAGGACACATGTCCAAATGTCTTTCTTTTGTGAAAGATCTTCTCATAATTTAGGTGGTAATTGTTGCATGCTGGAACAAGGCTGTGCAATACAACACATCAAAGAAAGAACAACAGATAAATGTGAAAGTTTAACCCGTCGCTCCAGTCTTATAAGCACTGACCTGTTTTATATTGCATGGCAACATTCCACAGCGGATGACATGTTGGTTAGGGAAGGTTACCCAACCTTTCACCTGTTTGTCTTCTCTCTTATAAAGCTTTGCATGTGCTATGCTAATCATGACATTTACACTGTATGCATACCCTAGCGTAAGAGCGGAAAAGCTGAATTATACTTTGGGCTTTACCGTATATGCACAGACGAATCCATTTGATAGCGTGTACGAACACAGGCAACTGACACATTTGCACTAGAAAGGTGCATCTTTGTCAAGTGTCTGCGCTATTTCTCTTCAGTAGATAAAAATGTAAAATGTCTACTAGTTATGGGTATCTCTTAAAGCCCTTTTTATTGCTTTCTCTAGTAGTTGTAGACTAGTTTTTCTAGTCTGTGAAACAACCATGTGTTGCCACCTTGTGGACCAAATTATTAGTTCAAAATTGTGCGGTTAGAAAAATTAATATGCTTATGTCGAAATTTATGGCACATATTTTGGGCTTTAGGAGGCAGCTGCCTATGTAGACAGTTTAAACCAGGGCAGCTTACTAGATTGTGAAACAGAGCTATTGATGCTATTAACTTGTTGGAGAGTTTGCTTGGAAATTTCAAAGATTTGTCTTCTCTCTCCAGGTCTTTGGATCTCACTGGGCCTCTTCTCCTTGGCGGAGTTCCCAACCTTCCAGAAGATTTCCCCATACGGAACCGGGACTTTGTGGGCTGCATGAGAAACCTAACAATTGACAGTAAATCCATAGACATGGCCAGTTACATCGCTAACAACGGCACCACTGAAGGTCTGATTCATAGCATATTTCGAAACTATAGTACTTGTTCTTGTTGTAAGTTATTAAAGCGCTATATTTATTTTTCTGTCAGGCTGTCCAGCGAAGAAGAACTTCTGTTACGAGGGTTTGTGTCAGAATGGCGGTCAGTGTGAAAATCGGTGGAACACATATTTTTGTGACTGTCCTGAAGGCCGGGGTGGCAAGAACTGCGATCAGGGTAGGTGGGCCTATTTGGTAGCGTGCCAGTGCACATGCATGCTATGTTATTCTGAACTAGGTGTTGATCGCTCATGAACTTTAAGGAAGCAGGCAGTGGTGTTTCCTGAAAGGGAAATGTCTCCGCTGATAAGCATCAGTCAGGATCTGCACCACTCTCCTTACGGATACACTCCACATAGATTGAGCAATATGTGAGTTGAGTTAACAAAGCATTTCCCATAATATAAAGAGTATAAAAGACTGATTATAAAAAAATGTTTTAATTGTTTTTTTATTGATACTTGAGGATTTTCCTCAACTTGATTTGAGCAACTATGATGCTTAGGTAACAATTCTAACAGTTTTAAAAGATTTTGGTATTGAATGATATTTGGGGTTTCAATATACCAGTATCGATGATAACCGTAATAAATAAACATGAAGTACTGCTATAATATGTTAGCCTCCGTACAGTTATTTTGAGTGTAATTGGCCAAAAAATGAGAAAACACAAAAATATTGAGTTAAATAATCAGCTCATTAGAGTTTAATTGTCAGTTTTGCAGTAATTGTCAGTATGGATTAAAATCACAGTTCCCACGGTTCACTCACAATTACAGGAACCGCAGAAGCTTCTGTTCTTACCACATTCTTTGGTGGATTTGAGAAGTCAGCACTTTTGCGGGCTGGAAAACGTGTTTGTCACAGTTTACAGGCCAATAAATTTGCCCCATTTGCCATCACATTTGGCAGTCAATACTGATACATACTCAACAGGACTTTACACACTACTTTTACAACTGCACTATGATTAATTGACTGATGTGTATGAAAGTGGGTGTGCTTGCATGTGTTTGAACAACTCAAATGATAGCGTACCTGAGATACCCAGTGGCTGTTTTTTTGAGGTTGGACGTTCTGTATGGCTCGAGGCGCCCGAACGAGAGGGGATAGTTTGAATCACGCTGGTCTCTTTCAGGTCCCTCCACAGGCCTGTTGGGGCAGCGCTCCATAATAAAGCCTGAATGTTCAAGTCATGTCATCATCTAACAACAACCTTGTTGAATGAAACAGCATTCTCCAATTTAATATTCTGGCAGAGAAGCGTGTCTGCCAGGAAAGGGTGTTATTTTTGATGCTGATTAGATGGATGCCTGAAGTAGCCTTGATTTTGAGGTTTGTTTTCGTTATAGGATAGCTCTGTTTAAGAGCGAATGGCTCATTTCCAGAGCGAGCAAAGCGTAATTTAGATATTATCACCTCTCCACTTGTGCCATAGCACAGATAGAGTGTCCATCTCTAGTAAAACACGAAATTCTGCCTGCGATGGCTGGCAGTTCCTTGGCGACTTCTCAATATTTCAGTCACGTCAGTGTCGTCTGGCAAAATTTGTGATATTCAAGTTTATTATGCATCCTCAAGTTTCAAAAATGTTAACATCTCTTTTTGAGATTTATGGATCCAGCCCAAAGTATATATACACAACTGGCGCTATGGCATAGTTGTCTCGTGAACAGGAGATCCTGGGTTCGAATCCCAGCAGTGCCTATAGGGGGGCAGTTGTGGCCTAATGGTTAGGGAGTCGTACTTGTAGCCCTAAGGTCATGGGTTTGAGTTTCGGTAACAAGAAGTGTAGGTGGGGGGGTGAATGAACAGCGCTCTCTTCCTCTCTCATTGAGCAAGGCATCTAACCCCAATTGACCCTTCGCAAAACCCGCCCCCTGTTGCAATACCCAACATATATTGTAATTAAATTAAAAATATATATTGTAATTTTTTAAAGCAGTTTAAACACTAAATACCGTATAGTGGCTCTTTAATGTGTCGTGACACATCCTTCAAGCGGCTCGTGAACCGATCATCTCTTCATACTAGTTCATTTATAGCATCAAATAAACATGACTATACATCAGAAGGAATGTTGTTTCAACCGTGGAAAGACGTGAGTACACACAATATTTCAAGTTAACCAACGTTAATCTACTATAGGCTACTGCCTGACGGCTTTGTCGGATAAGATGGCGGATTCGGCGTTATCATTGGTTTGATCGCCTGTCAATCAAACTGTTTGCAAGGGGTCAATTACTCCCCAGGCCTTGCAGCAAAATGGCCGCCCACTGCTTTGGGTGTGTGTTCACCGCTGTTTGTGAACACTTGGATGGGTGAAAATGCACAGCACAAATTCAGAGTATGGACACCATACTTGGCTACACATCAACTTTTACTTTTATATATATATATTGAAGAAATCCAAACCTGCATTATCTTCTGTGGAAGATCCCCAGTGAATGTGTAAATCATAAATAAAAAACAATACCTTGGATAAAGCATCTGCCAAAAGGATGAACATGAGTGTAATATTACTTTACTACTAAGTCTTTGCTTCTCTGAGACTTTGAGTAAATCTTGTTTGTAATTCTTTGCTTCTGTCTCGGGGAACTCACGTCTTCTATAACTGAGTTAATTCTTTGGTAACTCTCACTGTGCAGCCTCTGCTGTGGTGTTTTCTTCTTCACGCACTTTCTGCCATCAGGCCTCATTGAGTTCACAAGTCCTCATTTAACTCTCTGATTCTACTGTAGTGTTTCCATATGATCACACTTCTGCTATGCAGTTTGCTCGCACACAAATCAAATGGTAGAAGGGAGTAAAGCGCTGATAAGTCTCGGTTTGTTCAAGGCTTTAACTGCAGGTTTTTTTTATAGATGTTATGACATCATTGTCAAGATACTGTGGATGAAACATCCATATGTGGCTCAGAGCCAAAACACTCTTTAAAATTCCAAAATTAAACAATTTTATGACAGATTTTTCATTTTATTTTTGACATTTTTAGGAACATCACAGTGAGGACAAGGAATAGGTAGAATTTCATCAGAAAAGTTGAGAAGTCCCATCTCCCACAAGGTCTCCTTGTGCTAATGAATGTGCTAGGTCACGTCATCAAAATTTAATGTGCAAAAAAAGGTCAATTGTCCAATGTCAATAGCATGGAGATGTATGAAGCACTGTTCAAACGGAAGTTATTTTCAAACCAAGCAGCTTTCTGTTGGTCAGCACGGAGAATTTGCATTACCAACTTGAACATGAGCGAAATCGACGGGAAACTGATCGCACAGATTACTACTGGAACGACTGGATTTCGTCCGTGAAATTTTGCTGAGCAACAGTACATGTGACCGCACCTTAACTGCTAGACCAAAGGCCAAAAAATGAAAGACTCATGAAATGGCTTAACAAGTGTGATTTTAACAAGTTGTGGCGGGCAGTAGCCTTTTAGTTTACTTCACAGCTGTGAACCATGATTTTCTGCTTGCAATTGCTAGTCAGTTGCAGTGGTAGAGAGAGTAACATTCTGAAAAATAGTTATTTAAAAAAATACTTTTATAAATATTTTATAAATAAATAATTTTTGCCCATTTTCCTAGAAGACACAGCATCAATATCGAATATATATGTGCTAAAATATGCTAGAAGTTTATTTATTCAATTTTTTTTAGTAATGAACTAGCATGCAGATGACCTCAAAGCAAACAAAATGACTAAATATATATATTAGGGCTGTCAAGCGTTTAAATTTTTTTATCGAATTAATTGCATGATGTGGTGGTGAATTAAACTAATTGATCCCAAATTAATCATACATCAGATTTGACTGAGTAATTACCCCAAAAGATCAGCCCCAAAGATCATTTTAAATGATAAATATCGTATAGTGTCTCTTTAATGTGTCGTGACAGATCGCTGTAGCTCCTTCAAGCGGCTCGTGAACCGATCATCTACTAACTCCCCTAACTGCTTTGTCGACAAAATGGTGGATTCAGGGTTATGATTGGTCAGATCGCCTGTCAATCAAACTGTTTGCGAATGGTCAATTAGCTTCATGAAATGTAAGACGAACTACATAGGTCTGGGGCAGGGCATTAATAAATTATTATTAGTGCATTAATAATTGTAAAGCATAATTTTCTCCCATAATGAATTTAACATGTTAAATCGACAGCCCTAATATATATATTTCTTTCTTTCTTTCTTGCAGTCATGCCTTCAACGCAGCACTTTGATGGTCGTGCCATGGTGTCATGGAATGGCCCTGATATCACCATCGCTGTGCCCTGGTACATCGGCCTAATGTTCCGCACTAGACAGACCGGTACAACCGCAAACCTAATGCAGGTCAACGCTGGCGGCACGTCTCAAATCAACCTTCTGGTAAGCGTACAAATGTTATATATTTGATGCAATTTAATACCACATCTTAATCAGCCAACTGTACCATTTTTTAAAGTAAATAATTCATTTTAAACCATTCCCTCTAAGATATGGGACAAGTATGTGCGGTTTGAAGTGCTTCTGGGAGAGCAGAAAATGGCCATGCTGGATTTCCCAGAGGTCCGAGTGAATGATGGGGAGTGGCATCACCTCCTCGTGGAGCTCAGGAGCAGCAAAGATGGGAAGGACACCAAGTACATGGCACAGGTGTTCCTGGACTACGACATGTTCACGGTCAGTTCTGTGGTCCACCATCTTAACAAGTCCTTAAGATGAAACCCGTTTACTGACATCCGGCATGTTTTACAGAAGTCAACAGAGATCGGAAATGAACTGCCTGGACTCAAGCTGAGGAGTCTGTTCATTGGTGGGCTTCAGGGACCGAGTAACAGCGTCCAGCAGGGCTTTCAGGGATGTATGCAGGTGAGGCCAACAGAAAGCCTTTGAATCTTTCACCTGGCATGACACAGTAGCAGTTGTGAATCATATATCATATGTAATTTCTTAACAATACAGGTATACAGGACTGAAAAAATACTGAATTGTTTTGTATATAAAATGGTACTGAGTAATGTATCTGTTTCTTATTAATATTATTATTTTAGCTTAAAAAATCTGTTTTGGAGCAGCTTCTTGTTTTTATTTTAGCACTCAATATGTGTATTTGTCAGATACATAAAACATGTATTGTGTGTTCAGGCATGTTTTAATATGTAATTTATTCCTGAATTTTCAGCATCATTACTCCAGTCTTCAGTGTCACATGATCCTTTAGAAACCATTCTAATATGCTGATTTGGTGCAATCAATGTTGAAAACAGTTGTACTGCTTAATACTTTTGTAGAAGCCATGTTACATTTTTATTCATGAGTCTTTGATGAATAGAAAGTTTAAATGAACAGCATAGATTTTTTACTGTTACTTTTGATCAATTTAATACTGAATAAAAGTATTGTTTTAAAAAAATCTTACTTACCCCAAATTATGATGAATCTGATGTGAAGAAAACTGTTTGAAGATTAAGTGTAAGGTGATTTACTCTATGTAAATGTGTGTCAGGGGGTCAGGATGGGGGAGACCGCCACCAACACGGCTAACATCAACATGCAGCAGGCGCTAAAGATCCACGTGGAGGAAGGCTGTGATATGGCCAACCCCTGCGACTCCAACATCTGCCCCGAGAACAGCGACTGCACAGACGACTGGAATGCGCACACCTGCGCCTGTGACCCTGGTACTGACACCTGCATCACATTCCCTGCAAATGTTCGGATTTGAGTTGGAGAGCATTCACACATATTCATCAAATTCTCTTCTTTTTTTCCTCTTTCTGTCACTCTCAGGATTCTTTGGCAAAGACTGTGTTGATGCCTGTCATCTGAACCCGTGTGAGCATTTGTCCACGTGTGTTCGTAAGCCGAGCTCCTCTCACGGCTACACATGCGAGTGCAGTCAGGACTACTATGGACAGTACTGTGAAAACAAGTAAGTCAGCATATCAGATAAGATACTTTCAGGTTTCAAGTCCGACTCTCTAACCATTAGGCCACGACCGAGCAGAATGTCATATGTCATATATTGTAGTCAGTAACGTCATATAGTGAGTGTAATATCTGTTGGTGGAGCATCAAAATAAAGTGTTCGATATAATAAAGATATTAAGCAGAAAGTCTACTAATACTCTAATGAGAGTTAGTTCACATGTAATGACAAAATTACTTATAGTTAGTATAATGTCTAAAGTGGACCATTGAAATAAAGTGTTTTTTAAAGTTCAAAGACATTTTAATGTTAGTTCTAACATGTGCGGGTTGATCAGTGTTTATATTTGAATAAAATCCTAGATTAAATCATACGACGCAATTTCGTCTCTTCAGAAGAATATGGATTAAACCGCTTGATTAAAATGGATTCCTTTTATGGTGGTTTTATGAACTTGAAAACAGCAACTGTCAGTGAAAGGACAAAAATGATGAAAGAATTTTCCATATATCTTTACTTTTGTTCTGAAGATGATTTTTGAATGATTTGTGGATGAGTAAATGATGACAGAATTTTTATTTTTGAGTGAGCAATATCTTTAAACTTATTCTGGCTGACTAAACTGGTCTTTTTAAACATTAGCCACTTTTCTACCGTTAGGTCTAATGCTTCTAAGAATGGTGAGGAACAGTTCCGGTTATATTTCCGCTTGAGCCTGGTACAGCACGGCACACTTACAAACCGCTCTCGGCCCAGAATTCTCTGTGCGGTTGGCTAACTGTGCTGACACGTATTGGTAGAATGCGTGTAGTGACGTTGCCACTCACAATTGGTCACTTGCCTGTTGCCTGGCTACCAGTTTCTCTGTTTAAGTGAATTTAATTCAAGTTAATAATACAAATTAAAAGAAATACTCAATACGGTCACATCTCATAAACCTTTGCATTACCCAAACAATGACTGACACATTTGTATTACATTCAAAGAGCTCCGTTACGAATCCCACAGTGGAAAATAAATCCATATCCATACCGGCTGAGCTGGATCAGCACGGAATGGAACGATTAAGCAATGAGAACGGTTTGGCTATGGTCTTTTTAGATAGTGCTGCTTTCTTGGTGGTCTAGCCAGTGGACCAGAGTTGAAGTTGGTTTTGTAGTCTTCCCATGCTAACAGGAAACCTTCTCAGAACTTTCTGGCAAGGTTCTCTCAAAGTTATGAACAAATGTTCTTCCAGTAACCTTAATAGAATGTTTATTCAGAGTTATCTGGTCTTTAATAGTGCTCTCAAAATGTTATTTATATATTGTTCATGACATTTTTTTTAGACATTTCTACTTAATACTTGTTTCAAAATATTTGTAAAATGTAGTTTCTAAAATGGCAAAAAGAAAAAAAAATAACTTTTTAAATGTTCTGAGAACATTAAGAAATAATTTCCATAACTTAATGGGAACATTATAAAAATGTTCTTAGAACGTATTTTTTGTTAGCTGGGTTCAGTTAAGCCTTTTGTTCCTGGTTGAACTGGTCAATAATATTATGCAGTCCTGTCTATTAATAGATCTTGCATGGCACATTTCAGGGTCTTGACAGCCTAATCAGGGTTTATATTACGATAATGACTGGCTGACTGTACATTAGAGCTTAATTCATTTCAGGATGGATATGAAGCTGTTGCATTCTGAATTGAATGAGTTTTTGCACTGTAACACATCGAGACTTCTGAGTACTACATTTCTTTGAGTAGAGCAAAAATGCTTTGTGCGAGAAGTTCACATTTCTGACATTCGTGCAAATGATTTGCATTATGGAAGTCATCTTCATTCCAGTGGTTTGTGTTTGTGTGTGTGTGTGTCACTGTGTTGGCTCTTCTCCACGATGCGGGGGAAAACAACACAATACACCCTGTCACAAGTCTGCACAAGATCTGCGGAATTGTTACCTTCCCTTTTATTTTCATATTTAATCTGCTAAACCCTCTGATCAGCAATGAATTCCTGTCTCAGCAGCCACACATGGGACGTCTTTTCGTTTGCTTCCTCTCTCACTCTGTCGACATGACTGTCCTCTATTAGATTAAGACACAAACATGCTGCTAGCACCTGATGCTGAGTTAATAAGCACCATGCTGCCCTGCAGTCTGCACTTTTTTAAGGAGAGGACTGCAGAGAAAGAATGTCTCTTCGCCCTCAGTGTCCTGAAATAAGCCAACAATTGAAATGTACTGACCTCCTACTGACCTTCTGCTGGAAACTATTGAGAATCTTTTCAGCACCAAATTTAGCAACAAAACATTTGCAATATTTTGGAACTATAATAACACATTAGCACACAAATTGTAAACGTGTGATCTAGTGCAACCCCACACAATACCAAACATTAAAGTTACCATGAAAGCACACAAAAATACTAAATTATTAACATGGCTTAGGCTTGTCCAATTTAGCTTTATTTGCCTAGCTTCTACCAAATAACATGAATTTGCATTAAAATACACTGACTTTGATTGGACGCTCAACCTTTGACGTCAGCGACACTAAATATGGCAAGCATTTCTCCTCTTATTTATAAGATGATGCGCCTATTTATTTTGCTATTCCAGTTATGAATGATTATATAGTTCATTGCATTTTATTATTTGCATTGTTTTCCTCTGCTGAAGTTTTAGAGTATGTTTGGTGACTGTGGCTTTTCTAAATTGCCTGCTTCATGTGTAAACATACACCTGTAGAAAAGTCCCCGGCCACCCAAGAAAATGATGTTAAAATTAGTTTACTTTATTTTTTCTTGTACAAACAAGCATAAACGTGTTTCTCATCGTTTTCCTGTCTTCAGTGTTGTGATATTACTTATCATCTGAAGTCTTCCAACCTCACATCTAATCTCTTGATCCCTACACCATGAAAAATCCTGCCAGTGATTGATGGAAAGGGTTTTACTTGATGGTTGACCTGCTTGTTTCATTGGTGTGTGAGAGTGAGAGTGTTGAGATGTTGTCGGTTAAAGTGTGTAACATTTGTTCATGATGTCACTTAAAAAAACACATTTGACTGTTCAATAAAATGCAGTGAATCAGAATCAGAATAAATGTACATTTATGCATTTGGCAGACACTTTTATCCTAAGCGACAGATCTAGGCAGGTGGAGCTGGGGGAGGTGGAGGTTCTCAGAGGAACTGCTGCAGGATTAGCTTACAGCAAACACTGAACCACACTATTTAATAGCTGAGCAAGCAATCTCATTGGCTGCTAGATTTTGAAAATGTAATACAAAGTAAAATGATGATAAGCATTTTTGCGGAATAGGTTCTTTTTTAAGTTGAACTTTTCATTCAAATTGTTATTCTGATAGTGTAATTTGTAATGAAAAGCATTTTATTATGTTACAAAAGAATGGATGCATTTTCACTAGTAGTTTCAGACTTTTTGGACGTCGTGGTAAATGAATGTCTCTTCTGCACACAGGGTAGAGAAGCCATGTCCTCGTGGTTGGTGGGGCAGCCCCATGTGCGGTCCTTGCAACTGTGATGTCAGCAAAGGCTTCAACTCTGACTGCAACAAGACTACTGGAGAATGTCGCTGCAAGGTATGAAGATGGGATTTTTTTTAATCAAAATTCATCCAAACCTGCTCTGAGCCTTTCAGTCTGGACTTATATTTTATATTATATTTTATCCATTAATTATATATTATTCATATTTGCTGTCCAAGTATTGTAAAATGTCATAAAATTTCCCTTGACTAATTTTACAAAGTATCTCTTTCACACAGGACAACTACTATCGACCGAAAGACAGCAACACCTGTTTCCCCTGTGACTGCTTCCATTTGGGTGCCATTTCACGCACCTGCGACCCAGAGACGGGTCAGTGTCCCTGCAAGGCGGGTGTGATTGGACGTCAGTGCAACCGCTGTGACAACCCCTTCTCTGAAGTGACCAGCACGGGCTGTGAGGGTATGTACTCCCACTGACCTGCTTTGAGTTTAAATCAAAGATGTGGTAATGTGCATCAACACTATTGGAAGTTATAAGTGAGTATCATCATGTTCCATATCTTTTACCCTTCAGTTGTGTATGAGGGCTGCCCAAAAGCATTTGATGCTGGAATCTGGTGGCCCAGGACCAATTTTGGACGTCCAGTTGCCATGAATTGCCCCAAGGGATCTATTGGTGAGTGCTGCTAACCTTGTTATTGTGATGAATGGGCAATGACTATCTAAATTATCGTATAGAAACTAAAAAAAATGAAAACTTGGAAAGTAAGAGATGAATAACTTTGAATGTTAAATGTTATTGTATAACAATTATAAGGATTAAAGTCAAGTCATGTCCTTGGCGTTATATACTGTTAGTGTACAGACTGTACAAAAGTTTTTTTGTTTTTTTTTTACAATTACATACATTTTTGAAATCAAGAATTATGACATTTCTTGGAGTTTTACCATTTGACAGCCTGAAATCACTTTGAGTATCTTATATTATTTAGAGACATACTTAATAATAACTTATTAAGTTATAACTTATTACATACTTAATAATAACATTCAGCCATGATGGTCAACAGGGTCCTCTCTGTAATATCACTTCCTGTTTCATGGTTGTCTTGACCAAAAACAAAGAAAAAAGAAGGGCTTTGGTTATACTACCTAACATTTGATTTGGTGTTGCTACAATGGTTTTTCTTTTAGTCTAAGACATTGAAGGGAAATAATAGTCCGAATCTTGTGAAAATGCCAGTGTTTTCAGTGTCCCTCCATTGACATTACCCAGCCCTGGTAACAAAGAACTCTCATTGGCAGAACTGTGTAGTTAGATCTTTTCATTGGTTGG
Source organism: Zacco platypus (assembly GCA_038088235.1). Lineage (NCBI taxonomy): Eukaryota > Metazoa > Chordata > Actinopteri > Cypriniformes > Xenocyprididae > Zacco > Zacco platypus. Next base: position 19,963,467 of record CM076066.1, on the reverse strand, counting down.
GTAACTGAATGTTAATGAGGCCTCGTCTCTAGAGGGAACTGGTTGGCAAACACAAAGTATTGTGGGACATGGCTTGGCAGTGCTTGTATAAAGACACATTTACCAAAGTGCTTGTTGCAACAAGGTCTTGGTTTGAGAAACTTCTGAAACTACTTTCAGTAAAAGCATTTCATACTTTTGTAATTTTTTTTTTTATTCAAATGTATTTTAATTGTGATGTTATTAATCACATTTTTTTTAGGCACTGCTGTCAGACACTGCAGTGATGAGAAAGGCTGGCTGCCCCCTGAACTCTTCAACTGTACCACCATCACATTCTCCCACCTCAAAAAACTGGTACATCTAGCTGTTTTAATAACAATACATCAATTATTACTTTGAGAATTTCATATTATTGTGGCCATTATGGAAAAAGCTCCTTAATTTACCTCAACTTGTTCATATCCCACCTCTTTCCGGTCAGAATGAGGAGTTGCATCGTAATGAATCCTCAATGGATGGGCAGAAATCTCAGGACATCGCTCACATGTTACAGAACGCCACTAACCAGACCAGCTCCTTCTACGGCAACGACATAAAGACAAGCTACCAGCTCATTTCCTGGATCCTGCACTTTGAGAGCCAGCAACAGGGCTTTAACCTGGCCGCCATGCGTGACGCCAAATTTAACGAGGTTGGATTTAACTCTTCATCTCTACTTTTCTTTCAATATAATTGCTTCAGTTCTGAAACTTATTAGTGATGATTAAGACAAGCATCACTGTTACTATTTCTCACACATCCAGTTCAGGGTTGTTCATGTCTGAACAAACCATTTAACTTCATCACTCTCCCACACTGTTTATGCTACATGTATTATACCTAAAATTATGCAATTTGTTGTGGAGAGATGATTTTTGAAAGAGTCAGCCTCATTCACGAAACAAGAGCAGAATTTTTGTGTAAACCGCTCTGGCGTAAATTTTTGGATTCATGAAAATGTTCGTATTTTTAAAATGAAATAAATGTACACCTGCTCCCAACCATGTGTAAATGGTGCGTAAAACATTTAAACATTATGCTTTCTTTTAAGAAAACTGATGACTAACTATGTACCATAATAAAATTTCACGAGTTCGTTTGCTCTTTTTTTGTAGTAATATTACACGTCCAACCATCCTGCCGTGGATATTCCAAATCATAGCAACCCAATCTGGGAAAATGCTGCGCCTCTAAAGCACTTTCAAGCACCCCCAAATGGCCGTTCTCAGCAGAGCACCAGGGTTTTTTTTCAGCTGGCTGAAAATGCTTTGGTGGACACGCGTTAATTGAATATTTATTGTTAGGCAAATGGACTATTAGTCCAGAAGATTCCACAGCATTCCAGGACCGTAATTTACAGTTGTAATTCATAGGCGGAGATTATGCTAATTGTGAATGAGCGTATATGTGAGCCCTATTTATGAATGATTGGGATTCATTAACATACACACGTTTAACTATCAAATCTGATGTGAATCCGGAGTAGAGTTTTCGGAAAGGTCCGTTTTACGCACAAATTACTCCAAATTTACTCATATATTTATGAAAGTTTCATGAATGAGTCCTATTGTGTTGGATGTACGCAATGTCATGACTCAATAAAACAAAGTACCATTATAATTAAAAGAGCTGTCTTGACTGGCAGCGTCCATTGCAGACATCACAATATCCAAAATATCACAAAGACTTGGGGTTGGCCTCTTTTGACTTGTAACTGATGGTTGCCAGCCATCTTTTTCAGTAAATGTGAAAATGTATTTTGCAGTCACCTAGCATACACCCACACCCTTGCAGCAACTGTATAGCATTGAGCTGAAAACCACTTAGAACACCTTAGCATCCACGTACTGTAGCAAAAACCTGAGCAAGCACGTGACGTCAACTTTTGCACATGCAAGCACTTTTACCACTGTTTATAGCTATACTAATAATGGGATGTTAGGGGCAATTTTCTATTGGTGTCTGCTGTGTTTGAAAAAAACAACAACTGTGGCAGCCCAAAATTGTGAGCTTTGAGGTTTAGTGGATTAGTGTAAATAACACAGCATGTAGTGACTGATGTCATGAGAATGAAAACGCCCATGTTTAAAGCACATCTGGCAACATGAACGTACTTATCTTGATACATGGTTTTAGGATAAGGGTGCGTTTTAAGACCGCATTCATTATGTCTTGTCTTGGCCCAGATTCAGACTTCTAATGGCTCTCAAATCTCCAGAATTTTACCATGAAATACTGAAGTATGTGTTTGAATGTTTCAGAACATAGTGAAGGCCGGCAGCGCGATCCTGGATGCCAGTAATAAAGAGCACTGGGATCAGATACAGAGAACAGAAGGAGGCACAGCCCATCTGCTGAGAAATTTTGAAGAATACGCCAACACTGTGGCTCAGAACATGAGGAAAACCTACCTGAAACCCTTCATCATTGTAACCGAGAACATGGGTGAGTTACATTGCTTAAATCAATTTAAATTCAGGACAGACCATTTATTGAGTATGTTGTTTTGAACACTATACAGTTCTTCTTAACCTCAGTCTTTCTTTGACTCCTCAGTTTTTGCAGTGGATTATCTGGACGCCATTTATCCAGATGAGGCAAAAATCCCTCGTTTCCAAAGTACTGACCAGGAGTGTCCCAAAGACCTTAAGTCATCGGTTCTTTTCCCAGAATTCAGCTTCAAATCTTCAGATCTCAAAGGTAAAAACAGATAGTAACAAAAAATGTGATTTACTTAGTTAAACAGTCAGTTTGAAAGCAGAAATACAGCAGATTGGTTTGCTGAAAGCTGGTTCAACTGTGAAATATTAATTTTTCAGTTAAACTGTTTATGTATAAATATCTCGTTCTGGTAGTTTCTCCTACAGATGATCCAGAATCTCAAGGAAGCTCTGACGAAGAGCACGATAAGGCTGCAAACAAGAGGAAAAGGCATGCTGAGAGTATTCCTCCATTTCCTGTGGCTGCAGTCATCATCTATAAAACTATGGCCCAGCTCCTGCCAGAACACTACGACCCTGACCGCCGGAGTCTCAGGTACAGAACGACACTTTTTTAAAGTACTTGTCTAAATATTTAGTCTTGGTGGCATTCCACAGTCAAACACTGCTGCCATGCTCTGGAGATCCATTTACCATGTTATTGCTGCCCGTTTTTTCCACAGGCTGCCAAACCGTCCGGTCATTAACACTCCCATTGTGAGCACAACTGTGTACAGTGAAGGTGAGCCATTACACATTCCTCTGGAGCGACCAATCACACTGGACTACAACCTTCTGGAGACGGAGGAGAGAACCAAACCAGTGTGCGTGTTCTGGAACCACTCTATCGCGTGAGTCACAACCCCTTCATACACACTCACACATCTTTATATATAATAGTTCAATTTTGAAACAGATAACACTATTTGTTTTATAATGCTTATTTAATGCCGGTCTGGTATGTCTTTGTGTGCCAGTGTTGGTAGCACGGGTGGCTGGTCATCCAAAGGATGTGACCTCATTTCCAGGAACAACACCCACATCAGCTGCCAGTGCAATCACATGACCAGCTTTGCTGTCCTTATGGACATCTCCAAGAGAGAGGTACTGTGGCTGCCTTCTTAGCTGAATAACTAAAAAGGATAGTCCAACCAAAAATTAATATACAGTCATTTATTCATCTAGTGTTATCAAAAATACCAACTTAGCATCTGCTGATAGACGCCTGCTTTCAAACGCTCCCGTGTGTATCCGTGTAAGAGCTCGGTGAAGAACGTCAAAGATGTATAATTACAACATGCTTTTGAAGCGTTGATCATTGTAGCCAATCACAGACATATCTGTTGAGCGCAATGGCCAATCAGAGGTGTTTAAGTATCTGCTCAAAATTCTTGGGGGAAACTCTGGTATCGTCACATTTTTAAAACTTGGAACTGAAGTCGGTACTTTTGACAAAACTACATCAGAGAAAAAACATTTATTTATTGAAAGTTTGTACGTTAAACATTTTCAAACCTAAGTGGTTCTCGTGGATCAAGCAAGCATGCTTAGAGTTTTCGCTTACCAAATTTGATGTGCTCTATGTATGTGCATATGTTTATACGCGAATAGCAAGACTTGGCTTGATTTCTTTTACAATCTCTTTATGATCTTTTGGAAGCTTTCAAATGTTGATTAAAAATCTCTTGTGTTCTGAGTGTTTTGGGTTTGGAATAACATAAGGCAAAATAAGAGTAAATGATGACAGAATTTTCATTTTTGGGTGAAATATCCTTCCGTTTTAGTTCTTGCCTTTTTAATTTTTTTAAATTCTTTTAACTCTCATTCTGTCAGCATGGTGATGTTCTTCCCCTGAAGATCGTCACCTACAGCACGGTCTCCGTCTCTCTGCTGGCGCTCCTCCTCACCTTCATCCTACTGGCCATCCTGCACAAACTACGCTCCAATCTCCACAGCATCCACAAGAACCTGGTGGCCGCATTGTTCTTCTCCGAGCTGGTCTTCCTCATCGGAATCAACCAGACAGACAACCCGGTGAGGAACTCTTCTTTAGAATATTACTGTGTGAAATCTGCATGGGTTTAAAAGAAGAAATATTGCAAAATACTGCCAAATGAAAGTGAGGAACTCAAAAGACACCACATTAAATTACAAGATCATCTAGATGGGTTTGATCTTTCATCAAGTTAAATCACAAGTGAGCGTTTTGATAAATGTGGTTTTGTGTGTTCTCATCGAAAAAAGTCTCATGTTGTAGTTTTCCCTCTCAGCGATATTCAGAATGTAGATCCCCATTCTCAAAATGCTCTAATTACTTTCTTAAGTCTGTAATTTATACTTGGGAGTTGAGGTTTCTTTGACAAATGGCTCTGATTGCTGTGAAGTGGCTTTTATTTTGGGTATATGACAATCCATAATTGAGTAGAGAAAAGCTTTAATGGCTTAAATCCATTTATATGTGGTTTGACACTATCTTCTTGGCGGCACTCACTGGATTACATCAGATTACAGCTTTCTATACTAAACAGTAGTTTTATACATTAAAATATGTTTGCAATACCATTCATAAGTATTTTTGAATGTAAGTTTTAAAATCAACTTAGAAGTTGATGTTCAAAGTGCAGATTTTCCAGCAGATTTTTTCATGGAGGCATGCGGTGACTGGTGTATGCTAGTTCTTTAAAGTTATACTGACACTCACATTATTTTAATACATGTGAGGTCTTTACATTGGACACACTGTTTAGGTCTAACTCTGTAGAGAAGGCATGTATATCTACGATCTTTAAGTGCCTGAATTTCACAGAATCACTCAAGAATATTTCCAGGTATAAAAAGATAATGCGGTGGCTGTTTAGAATAAGTGAAAAAGAAGGTATTTACAATTAGTGTAATGGAAAGTAGATGCTATTTACACTTTATTTGTTTGAAGTGTATATAGCAACAAATAGCATTTTGTTTACTGCAAATAGTGATACATGCTATTCACACTAAGTGTAAATAAGGTAATGCGCTTTTATTAAGGATAATAATCCGAGCTATGGTGGGTAGAGTTAGTGAAAATAGGCTTTACCAACAAGTTTGGCTATTTACACTAAGTGTAAAATGACAAAAATTAGTCAAACATAGCTCCAGATTTTATTTCACCAAAAACTAGTATTCATTTTTACGGAGCCCTGGACACGACATGCAGGAAGAAAATAGTAGGTTAAATCGTGTGCACAATTTACTATTTTGATCCCTCGATTTACTAAAACGTGCGCACGATTTACTATTTCGTTTCCTCAATTTAATAAATCGAGGGAACGAATTAATAAATCGTGCAGGACTCCGTACATTTTAATTATAATAAATAAAATTTCTTTTGAAATTCCTTAGGGAAATCATGGCTTGAAAAATGCTAATTCTGCTCCACGTTTAATTTGAAATTTATACATCATGGTATTTTTTGTTTTATTTGTTGCCTTTAATTTATGGTTTAGATTTTTTGCTATTATTTCAATTTTAAAGATGTTTTGCTATTAAACAAAATATAATGTATTACAGTCATTCTAAAACATCTGAATGTATCGCTCTCTTTTTTCTCTGTTTAGTTTGTGTGTACGGTGATAGCCATCCTCCTGCACTACTTCTACATGTGCACGTTTGCCTGGACGTTTGTGGAGGGTTTGCACATTTACCGCATGCTCACCGAGGTCAGAAACATCAACCATGGCCACATGCGCTTTTACTACGCCATCGGCTGGGGGATACCTGCTATTATTACAGGTCAGACACACACACCCTCTTCAGTCTGTTCCCTAATTACTATTTCATGTACATACAATACACCTAACCCAACGTTTCTGCAGGTTCATATTTGTACGCTCATGCTTATGTCCACAATGTCAACATAGATACACACCTTCAGCTTATGAATTTCCCTAATAGACTATTGGAAAAGTTTTTTTAAAGCACCACATTCATGTCGTCGCGCTTGGACTCGCTCCTTCCTGTGAATGGTGTGTGTGATCCCTGTGGGAATGAGACAGGACGCCATTGTCTTCATATTACTACCTCTCGGTCTCTCACCCTGTGTTTTTTCTTTCTTTTTCTGTTTTCTCTCCGATGGCTCTGCTCTCCATAATGGGTGTCACTTTCTCCACTGGCACACACTCAAAGCAGTGAAAAAGCCCCTATCCTACAGATAATAGAGGCTGACCCGACTCCTCTCTGCTCCTCCCAGCTCGATGAATGGCTGCCTGCTTTCTTTACTCCTTTCTGTAATTCATTGCTCATAGTTTGGGTTAAGGATTTTAACAAACTTCAGGGTGTAACTCATCCTGCTTCATGCTGTGGACATGATCTGTAGACCTCAAATTCTGCAGCTGTTACTTTTCTAAGTGATCACACTTACCATATTCACCAAATGAAATGCAAAAAAATTCAGAACACTTGCTATATTAAAGGAGGGACCCAAACCAAATTTGGAGACAAGATATCTTAGAATATGAGCGAAACATAGGGGAGGCTTATACTATCCACATAGAAACACTAGCATCCACTCAGAATACTTTAGTAACTGCATAGCAAAGCCCTAGCAACTAGATAGCAACATGCTATAAACCACTTGGAACACATTAGCAACTACTTACAATAGCAACACCCTAGCAACCACCCTGAACACTGTGGCATTCACATGTTAAAAAAAAACACTCCCAACAACTTAGCAACAAAAACACTCATAATTAGCAACTGCATTGCAAAGCCTTAACAACCACCTAGAAAACCCGAGCAACCACTTAGCAATCACTCAGGACACCTTAGCAGCCACGTACAGTAGCAACACTATAGCAGTGTGTTAAAAACAATTCCAAATAACATGAACTGCATAGAAACACATTAAAAACACTTGGAACACCTTAGTAACTGCATAGCAAAGCCACATATTATAAACCACTTAGAACACATTAGCAACCACCTACAATAGCAACACCCTAGCAACCACCCTGACCACTGCAGCATTCACATTTTAAAAAACACTCTCAACAACTTAGGAACAGCATTGCAAAAAAACTAGAACACATTAGTAACTGCATAGCAAAGCCTTGACAACAACCTTGATAACCTTAGCAACCACATTGCAATCATTCAGGACACCATAGATACACCTTAGCAACCAACTACAGTAGCAACAACAGTAACAATGTAAACTACCTAGAAACACATTAAAAACTTAGCGACCACTAAGCAACACAATGGACCATTACTCAGAACATTCACCACAAATTCACCAGCATGGTGGCAGTAAGTTTTACAGAGCAGTATGTTTTCTTCAGATGATGTAAAAGCCATGTTGATGTTTATGTCCCATCAGGTTTGGCGGTGGGTTTGGATCCTCAGGGATATGGAAACCCTGACTTCTGCTGGCTGTCCGTCCATGACACCCTTATCTGGAGTTTTGCCGGACCCATTGCTGTGGTGGTGCTGGTGAGTCTATCCAGCAGTCATCTTTTGATTATTCTAACTATCAGTCTGATGTAGTTCTCTACCCGCGTTAACTACTCGAATGTCAAACAATCTCTTTAACAGGTCAACATTGTAATCTTTGTGCTGGCGGCCAAGGCGTCGTGTGGCCGTAGACAACGTTCCTATGAGAAGTCTGGGGTCATGTAAGACGTTTCTCTCGAGAGCATTTACTGTGGATTGTTTTATGAAGTATAGTGGTACTCATTGTGGATTGTTTTTGCATGTGCTCCAGTCCTGCTATGCGGATGGCCTTTTTGCTCCTGTTGCTCATTAGCGCCACCTGGTTGCTGGGTTTAATGGCTGTTAACAGTGATGTCATGACCTTCCACTACCTGTTTGCCATCTTCAGCTGTCTGCAGGTAACAATCACACTCTTTCTGATACTCTTGGTTTTTCAAAATAGACAAATAGGTCTACTTAAGGTCCAAATAAGGTCCAGCAGTTTTGATCAAACAAGCTAATCAAGGTCTTCAGGATTGCTAGAAAATAACAGTCAGGTAAGTTTGATCAGGGTTGGAGCTAAAAATCTGTAGGAAAGTGGACCTCAAGGGCCAGAGTTGAGGACCCCTACCTTAGCAACTGATTGAAATGAACAAGTTTAAGCTAAAATGCTAAAATTACTAAAGGTAAAAATAAAGCTAAGTAAATAAAACAACGAATAAAGTACATAACAAAAATTACTAACACAGACAGGTGTCCATTTCCTGTTTTGTTTTGTTTTTTAGGGCATATTCATTTTCTTCTTCCACATCGTGTTCAATAAAGAGGTGAGGAAAAATCTGAAGAACGTTTTCACGGGAAAGAAACAGTTGTCTGATGAGTCCAGCACCACGCGCACCACCCTACTGACGGTAAGATACTGTAATGCATATAAATGATTAAATATTTATACATTAATTGTCCTTCTCGCATCTGGAAACAACAGTTATGATTTGATTGAATGTCAATTTTATTAGTAGCGAATAATTAAACAAGTAATTTTGCTATATGCTGTGAAGTGGTCTGGCTGGTTTACAGTACTGTGCTCTTTCTCTGTCTTTAGCGTACACTGAACTGTAATAACACGTATATGGAGGACGGCGCGCTGTTCCGCTCGGGCATCGGCGAGTCAACGGTGTCTCTGGAGAGCACAGTCAGGTCAGCCAAGAGTCACAGCAGCTTCCTTACTTACACGCACAGGTAACACGCTACTGCTGGGGCACGGCACTACATGCTGATGATGTAAAATGTCACTTTCTCTTATCCTCCTACTTGATATTTCTCAATAGCTTTAATGGTCTTATTTAATCGACTTTTCTCTTTTCATGCATGAGCCTCTTGCATGGCTTCTGCTTTGCAGTGCTGTGATAATGTACACAAACTCTAACCTGTTCCTGCATGTGTATCCATGAATGTTGTGTTAACATCTGTCTCATTGTATACACTGAATGCAACCCTGTTACATCTCAAATGCTCTGTTTATAGATTCAGTTCAATAGTAATTTTCAAAGCACTTGGCATTATGTGTAAATAATGTGAATTTGCTGAAGATTCTGTGTTGTGATGTAGTGTATGCTATCTTGTAAGAACACCGCCCTGCAAGCTTGTTGTTAGCATAGCATACTAGAATGACCTACTATTGTTATTAATGATTATTAATGACAAGATCTTGACCAAAAATTGATGCACCTCTTCATGGAAAAAACATCCGGATGTTTGTGATCATTGCGCTCGGGTCTTTTGCAGCATCTCGCGCATGACATGGTGTTCCAAAAACAAGGTGCTGAACGCAACAAAGTGACCATCGAAAATCCATTTGTTCTTTGTGTCAAAAGTAACGCCAGCAGTTTGGAGAATGTTAGAAATAGAACAAGTCATCAGTTTACTGTCGGGGATTTTGTGTGTTGTATCGCACCGCTTGTGTCCGGTGTAGACAGGGTATTAGTTAAAGACGGAAACATTAAAGATATAAACAGCTTACCGACTTTAGCGTGACAGCTGAGCTTGTTTTTCGTTCAGTTTAACCTTATTTTTATCATCTCTGATATTCTTGATTTTTACAACCCACCAGTTCATTTTGTTTTTAGTTGTTTTTGCTCAAATTCAGTTTTCAATAGTCAACTATAGTCATAATATTATATGAATATTATACAATAGTCAAATTCCCCCCACTAGTGGATGAATAACGATTTGCTACCAAAATCTCACATTTACAGCTGTTTCACTCTAGTGTATGTTTCTGAATTAACACCTTAACGGGTGTTGGCGCCCCACAGATTGAAAACCCCTGGTCTGGTTCATTGTTTGATGTAAGCTAAGTTCCTTTGAACTCCTCCACCTCCCCAAGTTCCACCTGCCTAAATCTTGCTAAGGGATTTTTGTATGTCTATTCATGCAGCAGCAGCAGCAGCATATCTTACATTCTCACAGCAGCGAGTCTGTGTATCTGTTAGCAGTAGCAAGTCCATACTTGCTCTGCAGAAGCTGCAATGATCAATAGCAGCAGCACAGCAGATCTAGTCCACCTAGATCAAATACATTAACAGTGCTATATTCAATAACAGGCTAAAACATATTTCGAGAGTTGTCATAATTGAAATATAAGGCTAGTCGTATCTTGGACGTGTAATTAAGTGCAATTTTACACTAAGAGTTTAAAAGCTGAAACTTTAGGTAACAAGAATTTAGTCAAGTTAGCATGAGCTGATTGGTCATATATGGGACATTTTTCATTTTATTTTGTTTTTCACTTGAATCTAATCTCACTGCAAGTAGAGGTCATGTGTGGGGCATCTGTCTTGTATCTTTCTCATTCTTCTTATTTCACTCCTACACAGAGATGAATTGGGTCAGAAGCCCAGTGTTTCATCTGGAAATGCTAAAGCCGGACACGCTGACATTGATGGCTCACTCTTCCATAACGGCACTAAAGCAGATGGTATGAAATAACTTTTCCAAGCCAGAACTGATATATATTTAACGCCTGTTATCCACATGTAAACTAGGGTAGTGTGACATCTTTATTTGTGAACTACAAAATTTGTTGATAAAATTTCTTAGCTAATGTATGTCTCTTCAAACAAACTGTTGAGATTGACGTAAGGTTGTGTGTATTCAGACTCAGATTCGGACAGCGAACTCTCCGTAGATGAACACAGCAGCTCGTACGCCTCCTCTCACTCATCCGACAGCGAGGATGAAGACATCGACATGAAGCCAAAGTGGAATAATGAGAGACAACCACTACACAGCACTCCAAAGGGTGCAAGAGAAGGTATTCATAATTTCATAATTACATTAAATATGGAAATCTGAAATTGATGGATGCATTTATAAGTTATTGAAGTGTCATAAAACATTAACCCTTTCTTTTGTGTTTTAGTGGACACGGTGTCCAATCACGTCAAGCCTTACTGGCCGACTGAAGCCATGACAGCCAGTGACAGTGAAGATCCCGGAGGGGCAGAGAGACTGAGAGTGGAGACGAAAGTTAACGTGGAGCTCCATCAGGAAAGTAAACTCAATCACATTGGAGATACAACTCAGGAGAAAGACCACCCAACACCCTCCATCCAAGCCAACAGCAACCACCAGCCTGAACAGAGGAAAGGTGAGTCTGGCAAATAAACACCATTATTAACTGTAAAACCTCAGTTGAGCAGGGGGTGGGGGAAATCTATAAATAAATATATAAAAAAATAAATTAAGAAAATATAGTCAAATAAAGATTTTGTTACTTTCTAACTACGGTATATGCTAATATTCCCTTGTACTTTCTTCTCATAGGTATTCTGAAGAATAAGATACACACATATCCTCCTCCACTGACAGACAAAAACATGAAAAACAAACTTCGGGAGAAGTTATCAGACTACAATCCCCCCACCATCTCCTCCAGAGTGCCCTCTATAACCTCTACTGATGGTGGGAACGGCCACAGCGTCCTCATCAAGCCCCCTCATCGGCCGCCCGTCCCTCCGCGAGAACAGCAGAACGGCATGGCCATGAATCTGAGATCAGGGACCGTTAACGGCGGCAACCAGTCAGACTCTGAGTAAGCCGCTTTTTGACACTCCACCTTGCTTCACCCAAACCTTTTTATCTGTCTATCTTTTATTATCTTTTTTTTTTATCTGTTACAGCGTTCAATAATGGGTTTTAAATTGCATTAGGGTTGATTCTATTATTAGTTGATAGTAATACCATTGAAATTTCATAATACCAATTTTGATATTGTGTCCAAAACAAATTGTTGAAATATTTTAAAATAGTTTAAAATTTGTCCAGGTCAAAAGAAAAAAGTGTAACACTTTACAATATAAACTTTACATTTATAAACATTAGTTAACATGAACCAACAGTGAACAATTCTTCTACATTATTTATTAATCTTAGTTCATGTTCATTTAAACATTTGCTAATACATTTTTTTCATCCGCTAACATTTTTTAATGCACCCTGAACTAACAAAGAACAACTGTACTTTCATTAATTAACATTAAAGGGATGGTTCACCCAAAATGAAAATTATCCCATGATTTACTCACCCTCAAGCCATCTTCGGTGTATATGACTATCTTCTTTCAGACGAACACAATCAGAGTTATATTAAAAAAATCTTGGCTCTTCCAAGCTTTATTATGGTAGTGAAGGGTGAAAGTCCAAAAAAGTGCATTCATCCATTTTAAATATAATCCAAACGGCTCCAGAAGGTTAATAAAGGCCTTCTGAAGCAAAGCAATGGATTTTTGTAGGAAAAAAATATCCATATCTAAAACTTTATAAACTTTAATAACTGGCTTCCGGTAACAGCTGTAAGTAAGTCGAGTTCTGGCGGAAGAGTGACCTCTGACCCGACATATGATGTAGGAGTAGCGTAAGCTTTGGTAAGTTTAGCCGCCTCTCGCCGTTCAAACAAATAGGGCTTGGCAACAAACTGAAGCTCCTTTTGTGTTATATTGAAATCCTCTGACATTTCTCTTTAAAAATTCCCATTTTAGACTGATTCATGTCCGGTGTTTTGTTTTGCTCTATCCTCTGCCCTTCCGCATTCATCAATACATCATGTGTCAGGTCAGAGTTCACTCTTACCCTGGAACTAGACTGATGTACGGCTATTGCCGGAAGCCATATAGTTTATAAGGTTTTAAATATGGATATTGTTCTCACAAAAACCCATCGCTTCGCTTCAGAAGGCCTTTATTAACCCCCTGGAGCCGTATGGATTACTGTTATGATGGATGGATGCACTTTTTTGGGCTTCAAAATCTCGAGCCCCATTTACTACCATTAGAAATCTTTGGAGAGCAAGGATATTTTTTTTAATATAACTCCGATTGTGTTCGTCTGAAAGAAGATAGTCATATACACCGAAGATGGCTTGAGGGTGAGTAAATCATGGGATAATTGCCATTTTTGGGTGAACGATCCCTTTAACAAAGATTTATAAATGCTATGAAAATATATTACTCATTGTTAGTTAACGCAATAACTAATGTTACAAAATGAGACATTATTGTATAGCAGCGGTCCCCAACCTTTTTTGCGCCACGGACCGGTTTAATATCAGACAATATTTTTACGGACCGGCCTTTAAGGTGTGGCGGATAAAAACAACAAAATAAAATGATACGACCAGCATAAAAACTGGGGTATTTTTTTAAAATATTATAATAAACGTGAATCCAATGTGTAGGCTTACTCGCAACTTTATTAGCAGCGTCCTCGTAACATCGCGCCAACAACATAACATGAGTAACGTCCTCTCTGCCCCCTAACGCTCTCTGGCGGGCTTGGTGCGTGTAAATCACCTGCTGCGATAAATCCATATTTCAAGTAGGACTCCTGGTATTGTATGTTAAATGCAGCTTTCTTTTTCTTGGAAATCGTAGGCTCTTCTTCTGTCTCCTCACTGGGCCGTTTCCCCTTCGCAAAGAAGCTTTCCAAAGACGTTTGTTTTTTACTCAATTTGCTAGCTTGTGTGTTTATTTTTAGCGGTAACGTATCACGTGACCTAAACAAGCGTTGCTATGCGCCAAGAGTGAGTCATAGATGGATGTAACGGAGAGAATTTGAAGTTGAGATGCTGACTCGCGATCTTCGCAGTAGTGAACGCGCCAGAGAGAAATGCACATTTCATACACACATGCACATTTCATACTAATTGCATAAGTCAGTTTTTTTTTTGTTTTTTTTTTAATAAGTTATTTATTCTTTCTGTGCGGCCCGGTACCAAATGACCCACGGACCGGTACCGGTCCGCGGCCCGGGGGTTGGGGACCTCTGTTGTAAAGTGTTACCAAAAAACTAGAAATTATTCTTTGCTTATGCAAACATTGAATATTGTTTGAACATTGAAGCTTATTTCACAGTGACAATTCACTGCTATTCCTGGAGTGATTATTAAACCCATATATGATGTAGGTTCATATTAATATTTTTGCTTCAGTTTAAAGGTGCAGTGTGTAAATTTTAGCGGCATCTAGCGGTTAGATTGCGAAATGCAATATAGAGAAGCTACAGTGGCCAACACAGGACAAAAATATCATCGTCTTAGACAGTAAAGAGTGAGCCAGTCAAACAAACACTCTCTGTAGAACAGTTTGTCCATTTAGGGCTACTGTAGAAACATGCCAGCGCAAAAAGGCGATTTAACATGTAAGCATACCCGTGTGTAGGTAGATAGAACTCATTCTAAAGTAATAAAAACATAATGGTTCGTTATGTAACGTCTTTATACACCATGTATATTGTATTACACATTGCACCTTTAACTGCAGTAACACCGCCGGACGAATTTTATTTTCGACTTGATTCTAAAGTGGTAGTACCAGACATTTCTACATAATAGATGTGTATAGGACACACACTGAAAATGTAGTTTTGCATGTTTTTGAAACCTGAGCCCTGTGATTCTGTTCAGCTCTTTGTGTCTATTGGAGCATGTATGTGAAACAAAGAACGTCTTCTTTACACCTGTTGTCCATGTGGCATGCGGCTGCTGTACTTGGCCTGTATTCCTGCAGAACACCCTCCTAACCCGCATGTATCCTCCTTCCTTTTCTCTCCCTTTCTGCTCACTACAGCGGCAGTAATGAAACATCAATTTGACCCAGCAGGAACCCTGAGGAACTTCTGCCCTCGTGAGGGGAGAATATCAGCCCTTGACAGTGGGAGGAAGGTGGAAAGCAAAGGTGGATAACCCAAAGAGCCTCCCTGTAGGCGCACCTTGCTCTCCAGCGTGTCCCTGGGGTCCAGGCTCCATCGGAGAACAGTATTACTGCAGACATCTGCCCGTTAAATGAACGATAAGGAAAGAATAAGGGAATGTATCTAAATACGCAAGACCGCGTCAGCGAGGAAATATGGAAACTGTGCCAAACCACTAAACGTGGGACATGAACCATCCCAGCATGCCGAGCGGCACGCTCTGACTGAGTGACAGGTGGACTTGAAGAGACACAAAGTAATTTTGTACCTAATTTTGTATGATTGCACAAGGCTGGAACTGTGTAGAGACATTTTCCGATTACGAAACGTAAATCACAGAATGCTGAAATGTTCACCAAGTGCCCCGCTTGGCTCGTCCTCATAGAGGAGATCCGTCGCTCGAATAATACCTTCCTCATGTAATTACTGTGTAGATATATATTTGTTGTTGTCATTTTGAAATTGTAATATTTTAAGGCACATTTGTATATTGAAAAGCATTTTTAATAACATTTAATGCAATGACTATTTTTATCCAATGTGGTTAAATCACAAATGTTTTGTACTTGATTCGCTTCATTTGGGTTTCTCTGGTGCTCTAGTCCCAAAAAACACGACTTAAAGTCTATTAAAAACACTGTTCAACTTTGACAATATTCAGTGGCGATGTTTTATAATATTTGAACTGTGAAGACGTTGCCCTTAGACTCAAGGAAATGAAAATGAATGTGTTTTCTTTTTTTGTTAATTGACAGTTCACAATTCATATTCCAAAGACGCAGTGGTGAACGAGACTTGCAGGTGTTTTACATCATTTTTCACAACAAAAGACACTGGATTTCTTATGACATAGCTGTATTTATTTTTATGTTTTGAGACACTGGACAAAAATTGAAGCTGTAAAAATAAAAGCTCTCTGAATTTGTATCTTTTTTGTATAATGTTTCTGTCTTTTCTCATTTCAAGCTCAAATATAATATACTAACACTTATTTTGTATTTTTATTATTATTATTATTTGTGAAAGATTCAGGAATTAATTAACATTTTAGCAAACAATTTCATGACTGAAAATCAGTGCTGGAAGTAGTTTTTATTTGTACAAGTTAGTTAATTTATATACAGTATATATTATATATATATATATATATATATATATATATATATATATATAGATACACACATATTTATATATACATATATGTGTGTGTGTGATATATACATTTTCAAGAAAACTGTTCTCCTGGAAATTCTGATTTTCTTTTTTTATAGTCAGAAAATATGACAAAAAATATATTTCTTTTTATTGAATGGAACAAGATTTTATAAATATAATCATAAAAAGATCTTGTAAAAATACTTTGTTTAAAACCCCTATAAATTTAAGACAGCTATAGAACCAAAGGGATAATAGTTTTTAAAATTATTAAAAATAATAATAATAATTCATTTTTAATTATATATATATATATATATATATTTTTTTTTTTTTTTTTTTTAAATTTATACAATTTTTTGTTGTTGTTGTTGTCATTTCATAACCTCTTAAGTATTTTATTAAAATGTATGGCTCCACATGTTTTACTACTGCACTACTGTACTGCTTTACACCCAGAAGCTACACTGCTACGGACATATTTCACGAACCTTCATTGTGATTAAAGCAGTCAATATGAGCCCTGTGTTATTGTTAGTTAATGTATTATTGCTTAATTCCATACTAATATCCATTTAGTATCTAGTAAGATGGCAGTATTTGAACTTGCTACTACGTCGTAGAAATGTGTACTCTTTGTGTTAGCATTTAGCTAGATGTGTTATTTTTTTTGTTTAAAAAAGCACACTATTTTTTAACTTACTATCTCTATCTGTGTATACTAGGTATGTTAGGATGGATAGTATGCAAACTTCATCACTAGGTTAGTATGAGTGTCTTGTTTGAGATTTACTTCACTCAGACCTGCTTTCTGCCCTTTACCCTGAATTCCAGCTTTTAGTGTCGCAGGTGGCAGAGAGCAAGAATTCATCTTCAGCTGAGCTTGATTATCCTGAGTGCTCTGTACCGCCTCACTTCAAAGAGCACATGAAATATTAACAACTGAAGTGAGCCTCTGAACTGAGAATGTGTGGGGTGGTAGAATATCTTCATTTGCAGTGTTGAGGGAAGATAGTTGTAAAAGTAATGCTTTACAATATTGCGTTACTCCCTAAAAAAAGTTACTTAGTTACTTTTTATGAAAAGTAATGCATTAAGTTACTTTTGCATTACTTATTACGCAAAATTATTATTCATTTATTTTTTAATAAAATAAAATGGGAAAAGATGTTAGTCAACAGCCAAAATGGGAATCAAAGTAACTTGAGTTACTTTTCAACTTTGTTGTAAATTTAAAAGTAATGTGTTACTTTACTAGTTACTTAGAAAAAAGTAATCTGATTTCGTAACTTCTGTTACTTGTAATGTAACACTGTTCATTTCACACATTGAGACTGTAAAATAAAAACTTTAGAAAGAAAGAAAGATCCTGTAGCCAAATGAACAATACTTTTAAAGCATTAATTAATTTTAGCTAATTCTAATCTAAGAATTTACTAAAGGACTGTGAACTAGCATGAACATTTCTATTTGCTAAAAGTTAATAAATGCAGTAAAATTATATTGTTCATTGTTCGTTCACGGATTAACTGATGCTAACAAATGAGATGTTGTTTTAAATTAATGTTAAAAACATTTGTTAATTTATTAATAGCAAAATTTACTAATACATTTTTAAAATCAAAAGTTGTATCTGTGATATTTTTTAATGGACCTACTAACATGAACTAACAATGAACACATTTTTATTTACTAATGTTAACAAAGAAGAAAAAATACTCTACAACTATATTGCGCATTTTTAGCTTAGTTATGCATTCATTAAGGTTAATTAAAAGGACTTCATTTTAAAGTATTACTGGAATATGGAACATTACAGAGAGTTGTAAAATGGGTTGCAAATACAGAGTAAATAAATAAGTGTGAAAGAGCATACCTCAGTTGTCAGGACTGACAGGGTTTAGGCAGAAATCTAGCTGGCTGGATTGAGTTACATCTACTTAAGAGTTGTCAGTCAGTTGTGCTGATAAACTTTGCCCCTTCCTTAGGTCTCACATACATAGTGCCATATCAGAAAAAGAGAGGCAAATGAGGGCAAAACAGGTTGGAAATGGCCTTTGGGAAATAGTCGTTCTCTTAACTTCAGTATTTTTGAGGTAGCCGCTACGTGAAAAACGTGAGCTAGTGTTTCAGATACTAGCGTTAGCCTACGTAATATAGTTTTCGTTCAGTTGATAGGAGACACATTGAAATATAACTACGCATATTAGCTTTACTTTTGTTTTGTAATTCATTTCTTGCCTAAATAGGACAACAGCTCATCTCACTCTCGCCCTGATTTAAATGTAGGCCTACTTAAACGGTTGAAAACTCAAGGTCACGTGTTCCCCCGCAGTTATTAATTCCCGAAGAGTCCTCACAGATTCAACATGTTTTAACGGTCAAACTGACCAGTAAAAGAAAGCATGACTCATGGTGAAATAGATTTTGTGAGACCGATTCCATACCGTATAGCGCCATCTTCCGGCTCATCTGTTACCTCTCAGGGTCAAACAAAAGGATGATTTATCGTTAATTTAGCGCGGTCTTCCCACACACCTCGTTAAAATCCTGTTTTATCCTGTAGATCTCTTGATCTTTTAGTCTCTGATGTCTCCTTTTGGTCAGGAGTATTCCTGTCTTTATTTTGTGGTCTTGGTCATCTCTGAACCATGCAAACCAGGTCTCAACAACTGAAGTGTTGGTGTGGATCTCTGGCAAGGCTGTAGTCTACTTATAGTGTACCAAATGAAATGACTATTTAGTGCGGTATATTTTTTCCATTCTGCACAAGAGAACGTATACTATCATTACAAACACTGAAAGATATAAATCAAACAAATTCACCGAGTTTTTTTTAATGTAATTCAATTCAGTTAAGAGTTGCTAATCCTTAAATCAACACGAATGGCCTAAAGTGGTCTAGTACTGGTCTGGATCTTGGTAAGATTAGGTAGCATATCGAATATTGCTCCTATTCCCTTTCTTAAAGAAATAGCACTATCATGAGCAGATTTATTATAATTAATTTACATTAGCAGTATGTAGATAGTTTCTAAATGTCACACTTACTGTTGCTGAAAGACTCAATTTGAAGGGTTAAAGCAAGGTTTGGTAAAGTAATTAATGACACGAGTGATTTTTTGTTGAAGAAATGTAGTAGGCCTATTAAACACAATTAAGCATGTTGGATCTATAATGAAGGGCGTCATAAGAATGAAAGTGATTGAAATTTAATGAAGCAAAGCAGCAAACAAATGTTGTTCGCCACTAAACATCTCCGGTAATATCTGGCGCCATCTAGCGGTACATCCATCCAAGTGTTTTTGACATTGAAGGGTTAGTTCACCCAAAAATGAAAATTCTGTCATTAATTCCTCACCCTCATGTCGTTCCACACCTGTAAGACCTTCGTTCATCTTCAGAACACAAAGTAAGATATTTTTGATTAAATCCGATGGTTCAGTGAGTCTCTATTGACACTAAGACAGCTAACACTTTCAGATGCCCAGAAAGACACTAAAACATATTTAAAACAGTTCATGTGAGTACAGTGGTTCAACCTTAATATTATAAAGTGACGGAATGGCTTTACTGTATAGTCAAGTCAAGTCACCTTTACTTATATAGCGCTTTTTACAATGCAAATTGTGGAAAAGCAGCTTTACATTATATATTGACTGATCAAAAGTGAGTAATTTACCTTTGCTTTGCAAAGAGTACTGTGAACTGTAATCTTATCAGTAAAGAATAAGTGATTCTTGTTTAAAAGGAGATTATTGATTAAGTGCAGCAGTCAAAGGTCATGAGTCTGATCCAGGACACAGTTTGAGTTCCGCTCATCGTCCCTGAGAGTCATGCTTGAAAAATGTAAGTAAAACTTGTAGAATAGAACATTTTTATACTCTTATACATTTCTTACTGTTCATACTTATGCCTTTTTAATTCAGGAAATAGTTACTACAGCTATTGTTGCATTAAATACAGTTAATGACAGAAAAAAATTCTAAAAGCTACCTTTTAAATAAATATACAGCTTTTCTTATATTGTCTTTTCTGTGTAATTTCACTTTCATGCATTAAATTCAGTTTAATCAGCTGAAATTAATCAAGTAGTGCAAATAGTTATTCACAATTTTAATCACCTCTTTACCTTGTAAATTATCATGCAGTATGACAAATATAGTATGCAAATATTTAGAGCTGCCTGATTCTTGATAAAATGACAAATCACATTGTTTTTTTGTACTTCAAATATAGATCGTCATTCTCCCACGATTCTGAATATAGGCTACAACTAAACAAAATAACTTGTAATTCACTGGCGTTTCTGACAAAATATTAATAGCTAGACTCTAATTGCTTGAAAATGTTTAATTCATGTGAATGAATTATTTAAAATGAATGAATTCAATGACTTATTAATACTTGTTTCACTACTGGATGAAGCAGTGTTTTTGAACGAATCTTTTGAATGAATGATTCAACGACAAATACATTTTAACAGTCACTTGTCGCCACCTAGTGGAATAAGATGTAATTGATTTAACCGTTATTTGAAGTCTATTTTGGTCGCTAACATAGACACCAGTGTTTATATACTAACTTTTATCTCAGTACTTCTGTGATAATTTGAATATTTGTTACACAGAAAAGTGTGGTTCAAACCGGCTCACATATTTGAATGTTCTGGTATGATTTTGTCAAAGGTTTAAATAAAATGAGATCACGTGGGTGTTTGAATCGCGATAATTTTTTTAAGATTAATCGTGCAGCTCTACAAATATTAATATTTCATATATATAGTTTAACAAAGGCATAAATGCGGCAATAATAATAATCAAAACGCTAACAATAATTAAAAAGCAAAAAAACCCAAACAAAAGTTAATGCCTTCTCATGTCACGTCGCGTTATCGGTCAAAAAAACATGTGTCCGCTCTGACTACTTCATTATAGTAAGCAGACAGTGCCGCGGCCCCTTTAAGAGATCAGCGGACGCGTTTAGGAGATCTGTCCGTCTGCTGTGTGTGTGAGTTCAGTGACATCAACAAGACACGCAGATCCGTGTTCTCCGGGGGGATTGACATTAACTCGCGCACAATCAAGACTCCGGGGACATCGCGCAGCTCTTTTCAGAAAGCAGAGGGGAAGCTGCTCGGGGAGCTGGAATATATTTACAGCAGTTTTCCAGCAGGTGTTACTGAAGGATCTATCACAGACTATCAGCAGGGTTCATGAAACTTTGCTACGATTTGCGAGCTGGGTAAGTGTCCTTTAAACAGATTCAAGACGGCAACAGGCGATTTACTGTACGTGTCTCCAGGACTGTCATAATTCATAGAGAAAACCTCTTTTAGTGTGAGTAACGCTAAGCGGTTCATTTCACTGACAGTGTCGCACTAAGCTCGCTGATTTAAATAGCCAGCTAAGCGTGTGTACGTCATAATCGAATGTGTCATCGCTTTGTTTAATGTGACATTTAAATGCGTTCCAAGAACGCGGCCGTTGTTCTGTCATTCAGACGCGCGCATCGGTGGGGACAAAATGTATCATTCTGAGAAGCACAGGACTAGATGTATTGTCTCCACACAACATGTTGGACGGCCTAGAACATGCATATGATGGAGTGAAAGTTGTTTTATGCGTTCGTGATCTTGCGATGATGGTTAAGGTTAATCTCGTGATGCTGAAGTGGAGTCATTCATCTATTGATTCATTGACTGATTCACTTAGCCTACTTATCCATTGATCAACCTATTCGTTGTTCCGTCCAGGCTTGATCAATTGATTCGTTGAATCAGTTGATTAATTTGTGTATTGAGTTGTTCATCGATTGAGTTGATTCATATTGTGAAATCAACCGATTCATTGATATGTTGAGTCATTGATGAATCAAATTTTTAATGAACTGATCCATGGATTCCTTCATTCATTGAACGATTGAGTCAATGATTAATTTATAGTAAAATCATCTGAATCATTGATTAATTGGTCTGTAATTGATCCATAGATTCAATGAGCAATCAAAACAACTGAATCATTGATCTTTTGAGTAATTGATGAATTAATCTTTTGATTAGGGCTATTGGGAATTGAGTAATCGTTGGATTATTCTGACGATTACTCGAGTATACATAATTACATACTGGAAGGCAAACAACAATAAAGTTTACCCTGATCTTTTCCCAATTCACCGGACATCCATCCATGCATTTTGAAAGAAGTGGATAAATTCACTTGTTGTAAACCAGACAGATCTATTCTCTGAACCGCGTCATAAACAAACATGTGGCCACCCATTGAGAGTATAGCTCAACTATAATATATATATATATATACAGGGTTGGGGAGTAACAAAATGGAAGTAACTTAGTTACGTATTTAAAATACAAAATTTGAGTAACTGTATTTCATTACAGTTACATTTTAAATGGGTGGTAATCAGATTACAATTGCATCTGAAAAGTATTTTAGATTACCAAAGTGATTACTTTGAATTTTAATGTCATTTAAATAGCAATTGGTGATTCTCTGACTTTGGCAGTCCGAAAAAGCGGAGTTAAGTTTCATGTTTTCGACTGTTTTCATGTTTTGTGATAGTTGTTTGGGAGTCATTTTATAATTGTAAAAAAAGTCACTGCAACTTTTTCTCACAATTAGTTTTTTTCCCCCTCACAATTGTGAGTTTGTATTTCACAATTCTTTTTCTCAGAATTGTGAGATTTAAACTCACAATTGCAAGTTATAAAGTCAGAAAATTACATAATGCACTGTATTGTACAACTAATGTTCTTTTTATGTATTATAACAAATGCCTGCAGAGGGCGCCATCGGCCTTGACAATTGTTTTTACACTTTACAACGCAATCTAATTCTGGTTTAATATTGGCTTACAACATTTATTTCAAATGTACAATTAATTTGTAATATTTGGCCATAGTTTTACTACAGAAATGCTTTTAAACGGGTTAAAATCGTGCAGCCTTAGAAAAAGGTCTAATAATGCATTTCATGGATTCGCATTTGTGGAAAACGTCACATCCGGCATTTTACCGGTTACTCGACACGCAAAATGAAATCGAGTATTTTTTAAAAATCGAGTATTTGTATTTAATCAAGGAATCGTTACAGCCCTACGTTAGAAATTAATTGAACTATTAGCCACTGATTCGTTTATCCATTGATTGACCGATTGATTCAATCATTTTCATATTGGAATGATTTCAGATTCAGCTGTTTTCTCAAGGAAACCATGTCTATCAGTGTTCATGTAGGCATTAGTTCATGTAGGCAGCAACTGTGGTTTTGAACTCTGAGAATGACTAAGGCACAAATAAAGAAGTATATTTAGTTTTTTGTGTGTGTTATGTAGCATATATCTGATCTTGAATGAACTGAATGTAATCTCTGTCTCACAGATATGAATGTCCTTGGCCTTGTTTGCTCTTGTAAGTCATGGTGTTCGTCCAGCGCTCTCAATGGTGTTCAGATAGAAATAATTCAGAGAACATTGGTGGTGGATATTCATGTAGAGATGCGGGCAGTATTGAGATCTGTGGGTGGATACAGTTAGTTCCGCCTTGTGTACTTGACTAGAGACTTCTGCTGCTCTCACAGTATGCAGAATCACGAAACAGCCAAATACAATATCATAATAATAAGCACTGAGAGCTCTCAAGGCATTACCTGTTGTATAATGTAGTTCAAGAGAGGAAGCTCCTTTCCCCGTTGTGTAGTTGTCTCTCATGGCCGCATCTATAATTCATGACATTATTTTCTCTGCATAATACCATTTTATTCTGACCTGTTTATCTTCATTTCAACTTGTAAATATTAGCTTAAATCGATCAGAGGTGGCAGAGGAAAAAAAGTGTTAAAATGCTGTAATTCACTCACCCTCATGTTCATGTTCTACACCTTTTTTTCCATGGAAGCAAGATATCATTTACATTTATTTTTAGCCCACGGTTTATCCAAAGCGATTTGAGGAATGAGGAACATAACAAGCAATTCATCATAGAGTAAACAATATTCGCTTGTGCACGTTACCAAGTTTATTAGAAAGATTAGGAAACAAGCTAGAGCAGAAGTGAAATGGAGAAAAGACTTTTTAAAGTTCGCAGTATTTAAAGGGTTCGTTCACCCAAAAATGAAAGTTCTGTCATTTATTCCTCACCTTCATGTCGTTCTACACCCGTAAGACCTTCGTTCATCTTCAGAACACAAATGAAGATATTTTTGATGAAATCTGAGAGGTATATGACTTTCAAGGTCCAGAAAGATACTAAAGACATTGTTAAAACAATCGACTGCCGTGGTTCAACCTTAATTTTTTAACTTTTTTAACTTTTTAAGTGACGAGAATACTTTTTATGCACAAAAACAAACAAAAATTCAACAATATCCAGCGCTTCCAGGTTCTACGTCAGAACGCCGACTCATTATTGGCCGGCTCAGCTTTGGCTAATAATGAGCCGGTATAAAGTTGTTATTTTTCTTTTGCTTTTGCCCACAAAATGTATTCTCGTCGCTTCATAAAATGAAGGTTGAACCACTGCAGTCTGTTTGAATGATGTCTTTAGTACCTTTCTGGACCTAAGTGTTATATTGTTGTCTATGGACGAGTCATATACCACTCAAATTTCATCAAAAATATCTTGTGTTCTGAAGATGAACGAAGGTCTAACAACACGAGGGTGAGTAATTAATGACAGAATTTTCATTTTTGGGTGAACTAACCCAACTAACTGAACTAACTTTGAGTGTAAACAATATATTATGAAACATAGTGAATATAAAATTAAATAATTTAATATAAAATTTTGAAGCCATTTGTTCTCTAATGGTTGAATCTATTACATTCTGATGGTTATTTGAAACTGAAAAGGTAGTGACACGGCCAAATAAATTCTGTGGGAAATCCACACATGGCACTATATTACAAAAGAAAATACTTTGGTCAGTGATTCATGCTCGAGGCAGGAAAAGCCCCTGCAATCCATTTACAACCTATTGTGATCATTAGAGATTTTCTCTTGCCGTTTGTCTTCAGAACAAAACAGCAAATGAATTCGCTTTTGTTTTAAAAGGTCAGCAGACTACCGGGAATATTCATTCACGTGTTTTTGCGAAAGTCCTGAGGATATAAGCATGTGCCACAGAGGTGACTTCTGGGTAAATTATTATGTAATAACATATTTCATAGAGGAGATTCACATTTAATCAACTGCATGTTATTAATGAAATCAAAATGGTTTAAAGCATCCATTAGTGTACATATTCATTAAAAGCTGCAGGTTTTTAATTATTTTAATCAGCTCATTAATGTCAAGTGAATAAAACATTGATTGCTGTTGAATATAAACATGGTTATATTATGATGGCGTATGATTTTTAATTGTTTTTTTTTAAATAGAGGATGGTCCTGATTTAAGGCATATGATATATACGCACAATTTCTGAAATCAAATGAACACTTATATCACACAATATTAACACTTTTGTCAGTCGACCAAGTTGACATGAGCATCAGCCAATGCCAGTAATCTCAAATGAGCCACAAATTGGCTAATTAATGGGATTGGATGATATATATCAGTCTGTCAGTACTATTGACTTACTGTGATAAAGCTACTTTGCATCTTCATTATGTGGACTGAGCTTTTTCCAGCCGGTTGGCAGCGTAACACCTGAGTTCTCTTAACTGTTTGTTCTCAATACTGTCCTAAATCCTTTATTGTATTTTTTTTGACTCTGCAGGGCTGCCATACACAATGTTAAGGTAAAGCCTAAAGCAGCTGTGTTGAACATGCTAAAGCGGCTGGACAAAATAAGATTCCGCGGTCCCAAGCGAGATGATTTCCTGGATCTTCCCGAGTCCCCTACTGGGTCGGACACTGAATGTAGTGATGACATGCTGCTGAGACCTCGACCTTCAATACGAGACAATGACGAGCAAAGAGACCCTGTAAGTAATTACAGATACTCTCATTTCATTTGACAACTGTGTTAGGTATGAAGTACTCATAGGAACTTCTGTATGGTCTGTTACAAAGCCTAGTGAGCTGCCTACCTAGACAACATTTTAAGGCATCATAGGTTTGCCTCCAACACAAAAGGAAGGTTGCAACATTACGCTGACTTGGACTTGAGTTCACATTTTGGACCCTCAGTGTAAAGCTGGGGACACACCAATCCGACGTCAAAGAACCAGCGACAACGAAAGCCGACGGTGTTGTCGGCTCACGTCGGGGAAAAAAATGTGCTTGAACACACTGAAAGAACTTCAGCCGACTGTGAACTAGCATGCTTATTGTGCGCCTGCGTATAAAGGAGATAACTGTCTATTTAAGCATATATATTTGTAATTGAAAAAGGTAAAGCGAAACTAAGACTGCATATATACAAACCATAAACAAAGCAGCGTTTGCTTAGCGTTCTGAATATCGATCATGCTTTATTCCACTCCGCTCGTGTTATTATGAAAATATTCGTGTGCTCAGGTAATAACATAAAATTAGAACAAACTTCTGTCTGTGCCGTCATGACTTATTTGCTTGCTTTCATAACTTTTGCTTATATTCTCGTGAACTGACTCGTCTGCTATACTGAACAGCCAATCAGAGTTCTCTCTCTCTCCAATGGCCAGATGCCGATTCAACATGTCAAATCGGCCGAAAACAAGCCAATGAGGACCAACTTCAGCCAACGGTGCAGAACACACTGACAAAACACAAAAACTGCCCGACGGCCGATCGTCGGTTTGGTGTGTTCCGGGCTTAACCCTTTGCTGAGCCCAGGGCCGGTTCTAGACATTTGGAGGCCCTAGGCAAACTTTATGTTGGAGGCCCCCACTCCACACCCTTCCTAATAAAAAGCACTTAAAACAAATATTATTTCTTGCCTTTATATTTAACAGCTGTTCCTAAATTTGTATATTTTATTTTTGTATGTCCATATTAATCACAAATGCGAATTAGTTGCGTTTTCATCAACTTGTTCGATGGATGACGGTGGTATTGGTAACCTAGTAACCAACAGTAAATAAAGACGATAGCTATTACTATTGTTATTATTGTTAGTCACATGGGCTTAATGTTCGCTACGCCAGAATTTATTCTTAAAATGTGTTTCCATCTCCCATTATCCAGATTAACTCTTTTTTGCACAAGTCAAAAACCACCTCAAGCGAGCATAAAAACTTTTTTGCAAATTAAGGGATTTTTATTTGAAATTTGCTGTTTCAATCTCTCGTTTCTGATGCGATACTTCAAAATGCGCATAAAACAGGGTGATGGAAACATAGCTAGTGTCTCAAAATGAGCCTTTCAGAAATGTGTCCAATGTGACGAACAGGCCCCGCCCATGACTGGCAGCGGAATCTGCCTTATTAGCTTAGCTCCTCCCCTGAGTGAGCTGTACACAGTCCACCATGTTTTTCTCCTCACAAAAGCTACTAAAGTGATTTCATCAAGAACAGAGATACACATGTGATTTCTTTCCTTGCTATTTATGTTCACAGACATAACCGACTGTGTTTTTGTGTGTTTTTGACGAAACCTTGTGTGTATTTGACAGTTTATGTACAATATTGTGACGTGAAAGAGAAATCGGTTTAATACACACACGATGTGCAGTCTGACATCCAGCTTTCTGTGTGCGTGTTTTCAGATGTGCGCGCTCAGAAAACCATATATCAGAACTTTAAACTGATATGGCTTTAAAACGCCTGCAAATAATAAACGTTCATGATGACTAACAACTGCATGTCACGTGAGTGTGTGGAATATACTTATGTTGGATGGATGTGGATGGAGACACTTTCTTCAGCTCATACTCGTTTGGTAATGCTTGCCAATGTAAAGCTCGGATGCGTCAGGATATTTATTAATATATCTCACATTGTGTTCATCAGAAAAAAGAAAGTCATATACAGCTAGGATGGCTTGAGGGTGAGTAAAACTTGTGGTAATTTTCATTTGAAAGGGAACTAAACCTTTAAAGGTGGATTTGAGCAGTTGAAATGGGAAAAAATGCAAGGTCTCGAAACTCGAATACTGTCATTTGAGAAAAAGGCGTGAGTGCAACAATGCATCCATTTATTGTGTGTACAGGCACTAAGAAAGTAGATGCAGTTTTCTCTATTCGACTTGTTCTTGTGATAAATCTATTTTTAGAGTCTGACCTTTTCGCATTAACTTCCTCTTTATCTTCCATAATATTCCAAATATTCCGTTATCTCATTCGCCCGGTTAAACTGAGTTGATATGCAGGAAAGCCTCGGCCTGTCATCATTGCTGCCAAATGATGCTTTAATGCACTTCACTGTCCTGTTAAAAGCAGACACTGTAGCTTCAGTCTGGTACCTTTTCATTGCACAGATGGTTTATGGAAGAATTCTTTGCCGTAATCGTGTTAGAGATGTTTTCTGAGAGGTTTAGAGTCATATCTGTGTAATTTGATGTTCTGTTTATTTTGAGGCTTTTCCCTCAATGATGAAGCCTCAGATTAGTCATAGTGTTGCATAAGTGTCTCACAAAACCTTCCATCTGCAACATTAGAGTGTGTTTTTAAATGTAGACTGTTGAGTGACAGTCCTGTAGGTGTTCTCTCTAGGACACTGTAGGGTATCTTAATATATGGTAAGGTGTCTAATTCTCATCTCCCAACCATAGCTCTGTTCCAAAACCCAGGCAGTAGTTTCAGGCATCCAAATAGTAGGTGGTGTTCCAAAATAGAGTTCCAAAAAGTGGTCCAAATAGTAGATGGTGTTCCAAAATAGAGTTCCAAAAAGTATTCCAAATAGTAGATGGTGTTCCAAAATAGTTCCAAAAAGTGTTCCAAATAGTAGATGGCAAAACCATCCCTCCATCCCTCCATCCATCCATCCATCCATCCATCCATCTGCTTGACTTAATAGGGTCACATGGGTCCTGGAGCTTCTCCCAGCATCTTGGGACAACTTGGATAGATAGCTAGTCCATTGCAGGGCTACACCCATGCTGGAAATTTACCTATCCTTCATGTCTTTAAATTGTGGGAGAAACCGGAGCACCTGGGGGAAACTCAAACCAACAAGGGTAGAACATGCACTCCACATAGAAAGGCCTCGTGGCTCAATAGGGGGCAGCAAAACTAGAAGTTATATTTTCACGAAAAGTGGTGCTGAGCCATGCAAAACTTGTAGTGGTGTTGAGAGGTCACCAGGTTGTTGCTATATGGTTTTCATCAAGGTTTTGAGAGTGGTTTTTTTACATGCTGCAAGGTGGTGACTAATTAGTCCAAATCAAAATGTACAATATTTACACTTGAGCCCTATTCGGACAGGATTAGTTTTACAAGGATAGAAGGAGTAATGTAAACTTGCCACAGGACATCTGTAATATTAATGGCCAATTCGCACGGGATTAGAAATCTCAATAAAACTATATATTTATTTGTATATAAATATATAAAACGGTTAGGTCCGGATGAACGATTTATTAAATTAATTGCGTTCCGATTGGATTCTGTTGGTAATAGGCACTTAATCTAAAGCTAAAAGAAGTTTTGTGCCTCTAACAAGTGCTTTCAACCTTTTTTTGATGTAAATGGTATGCAGAAAACACTTGAGGTTGTCTCGCTGCTTAGAACACAACTGAATTCTTCTTTAAGCACCTCCATGCTTGAAAAAATGCGGAAATAATGGACTATTTTTGTACATATTTACAGCTGGTCTATTTGTACGGGATTATCCTTATCCTTATATTATTACCTGAGGTAATTTTTCCGGACATTTGTATAGAATGAAAAAGTTGCGTAATCTTTGCTGACTTTGTCCATAATGATTACTGAGATGACATATTCGGACAGGACTAAAATGAAGCTTTGGTAATAATTACTTTACCCCTCCTCTCCATGGAAAACTAATCCCATCAGAATACGGCTTTAGATACACAAATGTGTCTGGAAAATGAATATCAATCCACTCTACTCTTAGGAATGAGTCCTAAAACCCAGAAATAATTTTTTTGCAAATTCAGTGGTTTTTTTAAAATGATTAAAATATTTTGGTTAAATGACTGAAATAGCACTAGCTCAAGATATTTTTTACATTTTGAAGTGGCTAAATGGAACTATGGAGGTTGTCAGGGACATTGAACTTCATCACACCGAACATGTAAACTCATCTACTTACTAGTTTGCTTTTACAGCCTTGCTGTATTTAGAAGCAATCTTAATATTTAATGAAACAGTCAAAATATTCTAACTCAAACTTTCCAATTTGTAGAATTTAAATAAAGACTGAAAGGTTTATCAGAGGTTTAGTGATGTTGACGTTAAAGTCATGCGAACGTGGTGCAGTTTGTTCATAGCCTCACTATAGCATTTCACTCTAGGCAATTGCATTTGCTTCATTAAAGTTGTGTTCATTTGTGAAGATTATCTTGACAAACAAGCATGTAAGAATCATAGACTTTTGTTGGTTACAGAGTGCATTTTCTGCAATAATGCAAAAGCCCATTGAAAAATGCTATAGGCTTTTTGTTGAAGGGACCAGAATAATATTAACTTCAGGGTTGGCCTACAAAAAGAGTTCACATTTGTGATGATTCAGTGAAATCTTCTGTAGAGTTATGCAAATAAACAACTTTATGATGTATTTTTGTGCTTATTAGAGAATTGAGTCATTAGCTTAGTAGCATGTTCACATTATTTCACTTTCAAATGGAAATTACCGCAAACTTTACTTACCCTCAAGCCAGCCTAGGTGTTTATAACTTTCTTCTTTCTGATGAACACAATCGGAGATATATTAATAAATATCCTGATGCATCCAAGCTAAAATATCTAGCTTCCATCATCCTGCCTTATTCTACTCACCAAGAAAGTATAAAACTCTCGCAGTTCAAAACGCTTACTCTATGTCCTACATACTACGTCCCCTATTCAATTGACGGAAAAAGCTTTACTGACACAACACCAGTTCAGTTTTATTTATAAGTTGAATACAGAAGGCGGTCTGGCGGAAGATAGATATTTTACGTCATAACTTGTTAAATATCGATTTTTAATTTTTTACACAAAAAGGCATCATTTCGCTTTCAGAAGGCCTTTATTAACCCCCCGGAGTAGTGTGGAGTACATTTATCATGGATGGATATGGATGGATACACTTTCTTCAGCTTAATACTCGTTGATCCTGTTCACTGCCATTATAAAGCATGGATGCATCACAATATTTATTAATATAACTCAGATTGTGTTCATCAGAAAGAAGAAAGTCATATACACCTAGGATGGCCTTAGGGTGAGTAAAGCTTGGGGTAATTTTTATTTAAAAGTGAACTAATCCTTTAACATCAGACTCCTCAATCAAGGTCAAGTGTTTTAAAAACAGTAAGTTATAATACTGTCAGTTAAGATACTGCCAAAATGCCAAGACACCGAGGGTGTGGAATGAAATAATCACTTTATTTTCACATCCCCCTCTCATCATGGATCTAGGCCATGAGCACCCTGCTGAAAAATCCAGCATTATTGGTCACCAGCATAAGGTATGTTTTGCATGCTGGGACCAGGTTGCTGGTGGACTAGCTATAGCAGCTCAGTCTTGCTTGAGAACAGCATATGCTGGTCCAGCAGCGAGACCAACACCATACCAGCTCTTGGACCAACATGGAATTCATGATGGTTTTGCTGGATATTTCTACAGGGCAACATGAAATGAGTATTAAGAGAAAAAGACCTAAGACCTTGGGTGGAAACTGATAAAAATGACTCTGAAAAAGTTCTTGAGGAAATGACTAAGTACAATCTTAAAAGACTTGCACTAACTTTGTTTCCCTTGAAATTTATAGCCACCACCTGTCACACAACAACAGTTAGCGAAAACAATGTGACATTTTTGAGCCTTTTATATCTTACTATTGGTAATTAGTGTGCTTATGTGTACTTAGTGAAACAACAGCTTCAAGTTATTGGACACAACAAAAACTGTGCTGGTAATAGCAATAGCGTTTCAGCGTTATTTACTGTTGACGGTGGAGAAACGGCGTGGACGTCAGACATAAACAGCCACGGACATTATGAGGCAAGAGTCACGTCTTGTTATCCTCTCAAGTCGAAATCCTATCAAACCAGCACATATGGTCACGAGTTTAAATCCCAAGTACGCTCAATGATTTAAAGTCTGGGTTAAGGGAGTGGCAAGGAATTCTGGGAGTGATGTGAACTGTAACTTCACATGAGATTTTCAAAACCCTGTGTGGGCGTGTTCATCTTTGCTTCCGGACTCGATTCCGTTACTGATCCATTTTAGTTTAAACAAGTTCTAAGAGTTGGCAATATTTTTCTATGCCAATAAATGATGCAAGTTTTACAACAGTAGTTGGTTTTTTATTGGTTGCCCATGGAATGATTTGCACACATTAATTTTATCTTTAGTATCTCATATTTCAGATACTGTAATGTCCATAGTAATGAAAAAGAGATGGTGAAAAATTCTGAAAATACATTACTGTTGGATTTAACATGATTCAGTACTTATTTGTTAATTTAAAAAAAATGGATTTTAAAGATTTGTTATTCAGATTACTGATTAGCATGTTAGTGTTATATAGTATAATGAATCATTATTATCGTCTAATTGATCAGACAGTTTACGTCTGACTTCTGAATTAAAAATCCTAGAGACTTGCACTGAAGAAGATACGATACCAAATCTATGCACCAGAATATCATAAAGTCTTTATGGTGGGCTCTTTTGACTTAGGCCAGTAAGAAACCACTTAGTAACCACTCAGAACACCCTAACAACAGCATAGCAACACGCTAACAACAACTTGGCAACCATAGAGTCAACCATTACAACGCTTAATTAAGTGCTTCCATACAAAAAAGCTGAATATCACAAAAAGAACTTGCGAATAAGGCCGTTTTTCTAGTAGTTTCTATTGTAGTTATTGCGCATGTCTTAAAATGATAAACCTCAAGCTTTTATGCACCTTTTGAAACTCTGCTCACATCTTGTGCTGCTTCTGAAATTGTGTTCTGTCTGAGTAGGTACTACATTTGAATTTGAATTTACTTTGCGACTGTTAGAACAAAGTATGCTCCATATAGTATGGTTAGTATGAATAAAATTCGAACGTACTGCATCTGACATGTTGTTACTGTTATAGTTGTGTCGCTTTACTTCCATTCATAAATCCTCCCCCTTGGCCTCATGGGATAGTAAAGTGTCCATCAAATGTGCAATACAGAATCTTGGCTAAAGTAGTAGGTAATCTGGGGACTTTTCGCCTACTGTTTTTCGAAATACTATGTATTTGAACATCATACTGTTTTTCGAATACTATATAGTAGGGAAGTATTTGATTTTGGACAGAGCGTTGGTGTTTCCATTCATAACTTTTATGCAATATTATAACATGTGAATAAACATATGTGGTTGCCTATATCCCCCCATGCCACCCCGTATCTCGTTCTGTAGTTTCCCTGCTGCTGTGTTGGGAATGTTTCTTTGATACCCAAAAGCAGCTTTGGCTTGTCCAAGGTTAAGCTTTTAAAAAGGTCTATATAATTAAAAAATGATAGTGTGATGGTTTCCACAGACCTTGAGCTCCCTCCAATATGACTGTACTTTGGCAGTAAAACATTTTGAAGAGCTAAAATCCGATATGCCTCTGCAATGGCTTTCAGGAAGCATGAAACCTGCGCATACTGAGAGGTTGACCAAATAGACACTCTATTTGCATGTGTTTCCATTGGTAATTTCCTGCATCAAGGGCAGTTTTAGTGTTGAATGCAACAGCCTGCTAACAGAGATTGTAACCAGTGGTTCTGTGATGTTTAGTCAGCAGTGCGGAATGAGTCATCACTCACATGCTGATCGAAATAGATCTGCCGCACACATACAAACACACATGCAGCCGACACAACACTCGTCTGAGAGTGCAGTGCTGTGTCATTGCAACACTTTTTACTTTTTGATTCATGCACTAATGATTCCCTGAAGGCCGGGGGTAATGAGATCACTTTTTCACACAAGTAGGGGTTTGATTGTCTTTGAATACCCTGTTTATGAGAGCCAGTTTCCTACGGTTTCTCTGCTGGAAACTGCCTCTTTTATGCTCTGCTGATGACCCTTCTAACATGGACACTTAGGACACTTTGTTTTGTGTCACAGAGGTGCAAGATACAGGTTAGCTAGCGGGCTTGGGAATTGACCCTTTGTGGGCAGTTTGATTGACAGGTGATCTGACCAATCATAACCTCGAATCTGCCATTTTGTCCAACAAAGCAGTCAGGGGAGTTAGTAGATTAATGTTGGTGAACTTGAACTTGAAAAATTGTGTGTACTCACGTCTTTCCGCACCTGAAACATTATTCCTTCTGATGTTCATTCATGTTTATTTGATGCTATAAATGAACTAGTTTGAAGAGATGATCGGTTCACAGGAGCTACAGCGATCTGTCACGACACATTAAAGAGACACTAGACGCTATTTAGTGTTTAAACTTTTAAAAAAAAATACAATATTTTAAATATGAAACTGTTTCATATGTTGTCAGTGTCCTCTTTGCTCAGCGATGCATTTTTCACTCCGTGAGAACATGATGTGTGACGTGAGAGCGCATGACTTGTCGGACATAGCAACAGTAACTAAAGGGGGCGGGTCTTTGCGAACGGTCAGTTGTGAACCTATGGTAAATTGGACCTATGGTAAGTCGTGGCCTAGTGGTGAGGGAGTCGAGCTTGTAATCTGAAGGTTGCCGGTTCGATTCCCACGCCGGCAGGAATTGAACTGACTAAAGTGCCCTTGAGCAAGACACCTAACCCCTAATTGCTCCCCTTGTTAGTCGCTTTGGATAAAAGCGTCTGCTAAATGATGAAAAATGAAAAAATGAAAATGGTGTTTGCTACATCATATATTGAGTCATTTAAACACTGCAATATGATTGCTCAATTCCATTTAAGTCAATATTATGATTCCCCAAATTCTGAGTTCCATCCCTGGAATATGCTTATTTTAAAGGGTTAGTTCATCCAAAAATGAATTTTCTGTCATTAATTCCTCACCCTCATGTCATCCCAAACCTTTAAGACCTTCATTCATCTTCAGAACACAAATTAAGATATTTTTGATGAAATCGGAGGCTTTCCGAAGCTTATCGTTTGAGGTCCAGAAAGGTAGTAAAGACATCGTTAAAACACATCATGTGACCACAGTGGTTCAAACTTAAACTTATGAAGCGGCGAGAATTCTTTTTGAGCTTAAAAACAAAACAAAAATAATGATTTTATTTAACAATTTGGACTGTTGTCATATGCAGTTGACATAGTGAACGCAGTCCGAACGCCGGCTCTGGAAAATATCTCAATTTGTGTTCCGAAGATGAACGAAGGTCTTACAGGTTTGGGACAACATGAGGGTGAGTACTTAGATTGATTTTTTTTTTTGGGTGAACTAACCAAGTCCTTATTAAATTATTGTGAAATGTAGTTCTGAAACTAAAAACTGTTAGTGTACTGTATAACAGAATTTGTTAAGTGAAACCTAAATTGATTCTAGATTTGTTAAATTACCTATGATTCATATCCTTATTAGTTGGTCTATATATTTTGATGAAACAATTTTTGGAAGCAACAAAATGAAGTACAAATATTATATTTTACATAGTACGAAGATGTTTTCCCAAGTTATTTGGAAGGCTTTAAAAGTGTATTTTTTTTCTCTGTCTACTATCTTTAACATCACTGTTAAGGAGAGTCGCTAGCGAATAGCGTTTTTGTGATGCTATCTGCCAACCAGTCAGAATATTCTTGCAGCTCTAGAGCGATTTGCTTGATTCATAAAAACCTGTAACCTAGAAGTAAGTGCCCATCACAAAATCCCTCCTATTTTTAGTTACCTTTTCGATTAAACGTTCTTTGCGCAAACTCACGAGGGGTCTCTTTCATTCTCTTAAAGGTATTGTTCACCCAAAAATGGAAATTCTGTCATCATTTACTCCTCCTCAAGTTGTTCCAAACCTGTATGAATTTCGTTGTTCAGCTATACACTAAGGAAGATATTTGGGAGAATGTTTGTAACCAAGCAGATTTCGCCCCCCATTGACTACCATAGTAGGGAAAAAAAATACTATGGCAGTCAATGGGAGACGAGTTCTGCTTGGTTACAAACATTCTTCCTCTGTGTACGGCCGAACAAAGAAATTTATAAAGGTTTGGAACAACTTGAGGAGGAGTAAATGATGACCGAATTTTCATTTTTGGTTGAACTATCCCTTTAATTTCTCCCTCCTTTCTCTTCCACACACAATTTCGTATTTCCCCAACTGTTGTTTATGTAGACCTGACTCATCAGCTTAGATATAAACCCACTACTGCATAAAGCAAGCATTTTACCTTCATAGGTTTAATACAGTGACACTAAACGCACGTGTGTGTCTCAGTGAAGCTAGCATGCCTGCACTGTCAGTCGCATTGGCCTCTTAAAGAGACATCTCTGCTTTTCTGCTGTGTCTCTGCAGTGCCGCCCTCTCTCCTAATCTCTCACTCACCTACTTTCTCTGTCTCTCTCTCTCACTGCGGTTCGTCTTTCTGCAGATCTAGCTTTCTTTCGGCCTCTGTGTGTGTGTGTGTGTGTGTGGGGTGGAATGGAGTCAGAAGCAGGTTCATGTTGTGCTATCAGTGAGTCCGAATTTTACATTCCACATTTGTCATTGAAACCGGCCTCCAGTTTGAGGCTTATCTAACTAAAACAAGAGGAAGACATCATACGGAGGACTAGTATTCTGTAAGTCACCGCTCGGAGAGAGTAGTTTTTTTTGTCAGACTGGTGTCTGTCAATAACCCTGTGTGTTTCTTTCTAGGCTGGTTTGGGGACTTTGTCTGTCATGCAAGACCTGAGGAGTGAATCAGAACGTCTCAATGAGGTCAAGGGTCATTTGGAAATTGCCTTACTGGAGAAGCACTTCCTACGTGAGTACTGGATGTGTCCTTGTATTCTATGTGTGATATGTGAAGTAAAGCTAAAGAAAAGTTGGGATGCAGTATATACACAATGTTTCATTCATACCTACAGGTTATCCAGTAGTAAGATGGTGTTCATTGTGCTTTGTAGACTGTGTCTAAAATGTACCAGGATACAATATCATCCTTTTCAGCATCTGACCCAAATGATAGTGTGCTAATATTAAGCTGCATATGAGGTAGGGTTTGGGGCACCTCATCTAGAAAATGATTTAAGGGGTGGCAACATACTATGTCATCTATACTGCATCGATACTATAATTAAAAACACAATATAGTCGCTAGCGGTAATCATCAGGGTCCAAGCACCAATGGCCCATGTGGATGATTTGCGATCCAGCTGAAATTGAGCTTATTATGTAACTTTTTTTTTTTTATTGTTATAAATGTTGTTTCAATTTAAATCCGGGGCTGATTTATATATCTTCATGTATGTTAGATGTTTTAATCTTTAATCTTTAGTGGGGTAGTCGTGGCCTAATGGTGAGGGAGTTGGTCTTGAAACCTGAAGGTTGCTGGTTCGATTCCCATGCCGGCAGGAATTGAAAGTGCTCCCCTTGTAAGTCGCTTTGGATAAAAGCGTCTGCTAAATGACTAAATGTGAATGTAAATGTAGTTGTGCTCACCTCTAGACAAATATTGTTTTGCCGAAGGTTTATTGTAGTGACATGGACAGATCATTTGTATCCTCTGTATCTTGGCGTTTATGCGGTTGGTTTACATTTTTTCCAAAACTCTTCACTCAGTTCTCCTAACCAACTTTCATCTCGGCACAGCAGTTAATTTCACATTCAAAATGCACTAAATCTACCAAAACACTTCATACATGTCAATCATAAAACACACACCTAAAAACACTAACATCAGGCAGCATTATTCAATGTTTTCTTTTGTAAAATGTCTTAACAAAGTTAGAATAACACTCTCTATTGTTTATAATTCACTGCAGTTTATGTTACATGAACCAAGTTTTTCCCTTTTGAGTGGATGAAAATGAAATTGAAAGACTAACGCTAGTGTAGGTGTTCAGTTTCATCTAATTGCTTTGATAGTATATGTATATATAATAATATAATATATTTTATTTTATTTATATAATATATTTTTTAGATTCATTACAATATTACTGAAGAAATGTAGCATATTTCTGTCTTATTCAGATTTGTATTTTGTTATTGTTTTCAACTTTAACAGTTTTGAAAGCAGTATGTAAGCATGTGCAAATTGGCCTGGAGCAACACAGAGTTGGCGGTTGTTGAGTCGAAGTGAGAAAAGATGTATTTGAAAGATATAATCATTGAATGCATTTTGTGCCAAAGCAATGACAAATGATCCACAGTTTAGCCCACATAGATTTCTGTTGTGCTCACTGTGTGAAGAGTTGGAAAAACGTGACCTAATGATTGAGAAATGTGTCCTAGCGATTGTAAAAAAAGACACGCTTGTGTGGTCAGTTTACCACATGGCTTGAGTCCAAAATAAAAAGATGTGCTGCATGTATTGGTGCGAACAAATTACAATTGTTACATAATTGTGCACTGATTAGCTATTGATCACCCTGAGTGTGTGGATGTGTGTGTGAGAGAAAGCTTTTTGGTACTTGTGTGTGGATGTTGTTGGTCAAAGTTTGCTCTCTTTTTATGTAACAGAATGTCCGCACTATCATAGTAAGACTAAAACACCTACATTATGTGGACAAAATGTTCATGCTGCAATTCCCATGAGAAAAAAACTCCTTCACTAAATAACTAAAATAATGCATCTCTTTATTAAAGGGATGGTTCAGCCAAAAATGAGGATTGTCATTGTTTGATTTTCTTCTGCTGAACACAAAAGTATTATACACTGATAAAAATTATTTTATGGTGAAGTAAATACTACAGAAAAAAACAAATTAATTTCTACAAGAAAATGTTAGTTCAGTGAAGAATTAAAAAATCAAGTACTCAATTCAAGTTTGTAGAAATTAAATTAATATCAATATTATAAATTAATTAAGTTGCACTGTGCCCCATCATGCACTGGGCCTTTCGCAAATACTTAATGAGGTTGATTTTTTTGTTTGTTGCTGATTTCCAGTTGTGTTTACACTGTCTTATCACTGCTTTTGTGGTTAGTTTAGTAACTGTCATTTTGTGACATTTGGAGTTCATTTTCTACTCAAAATGGGACATTCATACTCAAAAACGATCCATTGAATGTTACTGTCATTGTGTATTATGCACCAAGTATCGAGGACTCTGTGTTCAGGTACTTCTAATATGTAGATATGGTGTCTACACAATAATTACTGTATTATTTACTTAGATTCTAAGTAAAGTGCACACTTTAAAAGCGTGGTTTAATTCAATGTTATATTGTTTGAGTAAAATGTATTGCAAAGGATTACTCAACCTTTTAGCCTACTGGCTAAGTTAAAATTACTTATTTTATTTGTTAGTTTTACTTAACTTAGTAGAATTACTTAATTTTTCTTTTGAAAGTTTTTGCACATATATTTTAAATGTATATATATAAATGTATTAATCTCACACATGTAATTAAGTAAATTTTACTTACTGTTTTTTTTTCAATGTACCTTGAATATCCTATAACTTGCTTTGGATATACAGTGGGTACGCACCCCCGTAAATTTTTCACTCTTGGTTATATTGCAGCCATTTGCTAAAATCATTTAAGTTCATGTTTTTCCTCATTAATGTACACACAGCACCCCATATTGACAGAAGAACACAAAATTCTTGACATTTTTGCAGATTTATTAAAAAAAGAAAAACTGAAATATCACAGGGTCCTAAGTATTCAGACCCTTTGCTATGACACTCATACATTTAACTCAGGTGCTGTCCATTTCTTCTGATTATCCTTGAGATGGTTCTACACCTTCATTTGAGTCCAGCTGTGTTTGATTATACTGATTGGACTTGGTTAGGAAAGCCACACACCTGTCTATATTAGACCTTACAGCTCACAGTGCATGTCAGAGCAAATGAGAATCATGAGGTCAAAGGAACTACCTGAAGAGCTCAGAGACAAAATTTTGGCAAGGCACAGATCTGGCCAAGGTTACAAAAAAATTTCTGCTGCACTTAAGGTTCCTAAGAGCACATTGGCCTCCATAATCCTTAAATGGAAGACGTTTGGGACAACCAGAACCCTTCGTAGAGCTGGCCGTCCGGCCAACTGAGCTATCGGGGGAGAAGAGCCTTGGTGAGAGAGGTAAAGAAGAACCCAAAAATCACTGTTGCTGAGCTCCAGAGATGCAGTTGGGAGATGGGAGAAAGTTGTAGAAAGTCAATCACTGCAGCCCTCCACCAGTCGGAGCTTTATGGCAGAGTGGCTTGACGGAAGCTTCTCCTCAGTGCAAGACACATGAAAGCCCGCCTGGAGTTTGCTAAAAAACACCTGAAGGACTCCAAGATGGTGAGAAATAAGATTCTCTAGTCTGATGACACCAAGATAGAACTTTTTGGCCTTAATTCTAAGCGGTATGTGTGGACAAAACCAGGCACTGCTCATCACCTGTCCAATACAGTCCCAACAGTGAAGCATGGTGGTGGCAGCATCATGCTGCGGGGGTGTTTTTCAGCTGCAGGGACAGGACGATCGAGGAAAAGATAAATGCGGCCAAGTACAGGGATATCCTGGACGAAAACCTTCTCCAGAGTGCTCAGGACCTCAGACTGGGCCGAAGGTTTACCTTCCAACAAGACAATCACCCTAAGCACACAGCTAAAATAACGAAGGAGTGGCTTCACAACAACTCCGTGACTGTTCTTGAATGGCCCAGCTAGTGCCCTGACTTAAACCCAATTGAACATCTCTGGAGAGACCTATAAATGGCTGTCCACCAACGTTTACCATCCAGCCTGACAATACTGGAGAGGATCTGCAAGGAGGAATGGCAGAGGATCCCCAAATCCAGGTGTGAAAAGCTTGTTGCTTCTTTCCCAAATAGACTCATGGCTGTATTAGATCAAAAGGGTGCTTCTACTAAATACTGAGCAAAGGGTCTGAATACTTAGGACCATGTGATATTTCAGTTTTTCTTTTTTAATAAATCTGCAAAAATGTCAAGAATTCTGTGTTTTTCTGTCAATATGGGGTGCTGTGTGTACATTAATGAGGAAAAATGAGCTTAAATGAGCAAATGGCTGCAATATCATTTACATTCACATTTAATCATTTAGCAGACGCTTTTATCCAAAGCGACTTACAAGTGAGGAAATAGCAAAGAGTGAAAAATTTAAGGGGGTCTGAATACTTTCCATACCCACTGTATATATGAAATGCATATAAAAAAATTTGCCAAATGCATACAATGTTAAATGCAAATGTTTCTTTAAGGGTTAGGGGTATAGACAATATAATTAGCTCAGTATAACAACAAAACAAGTCAATACACAGTCCCTTCCCTGAAAGAAAAAACAATTAAATGTGTGTATGTGTGTGTGTGTGTGTGTGTGTGTGCGTGTGCATATGTGTGGATGGATGTGATCATCGTGTCCATCTCAGCTACAGTAAACATTATACATTTGAACAGTAACTGAAGGTCATTAGTGAATGACACAGGCACTATCGACTTTTATATAACCCTAAGCGTGCCACTGTCTGCACACCCAGGAGAACCCACACATGAGAGGGAGTGAGACAGCACACATTACTAAGCTAGAGGAAAATGAATGGGGAGAGAGATAAAAAAAAATATGAGTAGGAAAGGGATTATGGAGTGAAGCTGCTAAAGCATCAGGACTCAGGATTTTTGCTCAGGAAATACAGAGTTATAGTCATATCTGTGAGCTCTGATGGGTGAATACAATTCTAGAATCGCTGTTTTGATAGAGGCAGTGTTGTAAAAGAGCAAGTTTTCTGTATGTTTACTCTTGAACACACATGGCATTAGCTGGACCAGAACAGTGTTTTTGTATGATTTGAGCTTTTTATGATATAATCAAAGTAAACATCTTCCATATGTCTTCTGAAGTTGGCCTAGGACAAGCTTCCATTTTTTTAATTGAAGTTTGAATTGATTTGAACATGAATGAGATTTGAAAGCTGAATAAGAGCTGCAGAGTATAAGATTTTTTTTTTTGTTCATGACTTTTTTGACCTGTTATTCACACAAAGCTGTCGCTTCTTGAAATATAGTAGATGTGTCTGCAATTACGATGCTTTTATTGGGCTTTCCTCTCATTTTTGAAGCTTGACAGTGTAAATCACTATCTACGTTTTATTTTTATTTGGGAATATTGTTCTTTTATGGACAAGAAATGGATCTTTTCATGGACAAGAAAATCATGGATTTTATCCTGTGCTTCTTTTCCTCATTGAACTAAGGAAATATATTGTACTTTGATGTACTAGCCAACACTACTAGGAGTTGAACCCATGATTTTGTTGTTGATCTGCCAGTATATCACGCCATGATATAGCAGTTTAACAGATATTGTTGATGGTAGCATGCGTGGAACAGACTCTGGGTTTCACCCTCTGCTGACATCAATTCCTACATATGACTGAGAGTCTATTTTAAGCGTGTGTTTGTGTTTATCCCGTGTGTTCCCGCCTTATAGCTCTGACCCATTTAACACTGCTTTACCGGTCATTACAGAGCAGTTGTGCTGACATCACAGGCTCTTCCTGTTACACTTGTCTTCAGTATTGTTTCTTTTTTCCTCAGACTTAAAGATTTATGTTTAAATATGCAGTGTTTGATGAGATATGAGTTATAATGATAATTGATACAATTGAGAATTATATTTTTCTGTTTGATTTTTATTATTTTCTTTCCTTTTTTTAAGGGGGATTATGGCTTTCATCATTTTCCAAAAAAAAAAAAAGTCAATCCATAAAATAAATATAAATCGGACATGTGCACAAACTTGCTAATTCCATTCCATTCTTTCCCAGTAACAGGGTCAGAGGATTCATTGGTGTATAGCCTTGTTATGTAAATATGTCAGATATTTAAACATCGGTAAGCATACTTGGAATTGGTGAAGTCACACAGTCCGAGATCGCCCCCTATACCCTTAAGTAGGCCACTATTTGAGGGAACAGCCATTTGTAGTGCTGTCCAAAACCATAGTGGACGTTATCGAGTGCACTCATTCAATCCCATAATACATCGCAATAACAAGTGTACAACTGATGTACATCAACGGCTAGAGAATACCCATAATGCACTATGAGACTTGTGCCAAATGAATTCCCGCGTCTCACCAGAAGATGGCACTCTCAGGTGAATCATCCATCCGTCCATTTTCCAAATTGCTGGCCCAATGTGGGTTCAGTGTAATATCATACAGGTATTAATTGCTTTTGACGTGATTATATTGCTTAACAAAGGTTTATACATGCTAGATTCCATGGCAGAGTTCAAGATAAATGTTTTCATTACATCCAATTTGCTATCTTGCAAATGATACAAAGCAAAGCACAAACTATACAAAAGTGGAGGCCCCTCCGGTGCACTCGGTATCCGAATTCACTCATTCCTTTTTATAGTAGATGTTAGTGGAGTAATGTAGGGAATAGTGAATGAAGGTATAGGGGACGATTTCAAACAAAGGTATAGTTAACATGGCTAGACCTTGTGGTAATTATCTTGGGCAGTAAATCCAAATGTTCGCCTGACATTCATCGACCTCAGACATAGCTTATCATTTGAAACATTTAAGTTGCTGCCTAATATTAGCTACTTTACTTGGCCGCTCGCTCTAATCTTAACCTAGATAAATGTACGCTATTAT
This sequence comes from Zacco platypus, assembly GCA_038088235.1. NCBI lineage: Eukaryota > Metazoa > Chordata > Actinopteri > Cypriniformes > Xenocyprididae > Zacco > Zacco platypus. The sequence continues at coordinate 19,919,363 of CM076066.1, read as the reverse complement.
TAGGCGCACATCCAATGCGAAGTGTGGAAGCTAAATTAGTACTGCATGGCTAACTTAACGTGCATTTCTCTCTAAAGGTGTTTCAACTTTGCCATGGCTTAAATGAACAATTATTAGTTGATTTAGAAAAATCTTTAGTTGGGGGCAGCCCAATTATTTATTATGTCTTACAATTTTGATTAGTGGCCTACAAATAGATTTACGTTGCATTTTAACTTCTACAATCAAAGTGGTATTGTATATTGAACGGTTTTATGATGTGATATATAGACATGATTGAGTCATGTGTGTGTCTGTTGCAGTGTCACAGTTCTATGTCTGTTAGGGTTAAGTAATGAGATTAAGAGATGAAAAGTTCATCACCCTCTCTCTGGCAGCACACACAAAACACACGCATGAAAATGCTGATTCAACCATATAAGTCTGACGTCTTTCAGTTTACGCTATTTTTCAACCCCAAATCATTAAAAGATGGGACATTTTGTAAAACGCAATAAAAATCATATATCTGCAATTTGTTAATTCTCTTGAACTTTTATTAAGATTTTCAATGTTTTCACTGACCAACTTGATTGTATTCCTTGTGTTTTTGATGGCTCCAACACACTCCTGAAAAGTTGGGACAGAGGCACGTTTACCACTGTGTCACATCACCTTTCCTTTTAATTACATTTTTTAATCATTTGGGAATCGAGAAGACTAATTATTGCAGTTTTGCTAGTGGAATTTTTGCACAATCTCGCCTGATATAAGACATCTGCTCAACAGTCTGTGGTCATCGTTGTCTGATTCTCCTTTTCGTGGTGTGCCATTCATTTTCACTGTAAGGGTAGAGTATCTATGAAACCACTCTGTTGAAGCATGTGCACATTGAGGCTTGGCATTGCCTTGCTTCCTCAGGAAAGATGTCATCTCGAATGGCAGTATATTTACAATATATTGCTTTCATCTTTGGGACTTAGAACTTGATGCATACTTGATGAAACATTTTTTTCCCCCTAAAACCAAGCTGAAACGTGGACTCATCTGACCACAGCACACATTTCCACTGTCTTTTGGACCATCTGAGATGAGCTCGGCATCATTTCTACATAGAATTGATGTATAGCTTACTCCTTGCATAACAGAGATTTGAGTTGCATTTCTTGGTGCAGCGGCAAACTGACAATGGTTTTCCAAAGTACTTCCGAGCCCATGCAGCTGTATGTAATACAGTAGCATGATGCCTTCTGAGGGCTCGAGGGTCATGCACATTCAACAGAAGTTTCCTGTCTTGCCTTAAATGGACTATTTGTCCTAGAGTCCCTGAATCTTTTCAGAACATTATGTATGGTAGATGGTGAAAGACCTAAATACTTTGGAGTGTGTTGCAGCCATCAAAATCAAAATTTGTGTATATGTACAAAATACAATTATTTTGGCCAGTGAAAACATTTAAATCTTTTGTCAGTTAAATAAAGTTAGAGAATTAACAAATTACAGATTTTCATTGCTGATTTTGGGGTTGCATATGAAAATTGACTCCATTTAAGCTATGCATGGAAGCTCATTCTCTGGGTTTTGAAAAATACAATATTCATAACATATATGTGGGAAGGGGTGTTACATAACAGCTGCTGGTGAAGACACATCACAGCTGAGGATTCCTTTCCCTGCATTATTTACTCTCAATCCCCCATCTTGACACCAGACTGCTCTGAAATTAGCTGTTCTCTTTTAATGTTATTTACATCCCATGATTTCTGTCTCGTATTTCCTTTTCCTCGCTACAGGAAAACACAGTAGACATCATGATTTGTCAGGTTTCCTGAAAGAAATTTGAATAGGCCATAAATATCACTTATTAATGTGCAATTAAGGCCCCTTATTTACATAGTATACGATCAACCAAATATCAGTAACATCGTTTGATGTGTGATTAATTTTTTTTAGGATTTTTGACTTGCAGTCAATAAAAAGAACAAAATTGAAGGAGGGATCCAAGTCGTATGTAGATTGAAGAATAAGAGAGAGTTCAGAACAACATTTCAGAACACCTTTCACATTTCAACAACCACATAGCAACAGCTGGAAACAACCTAGAAAGCTGGTTTTGTATGGGCAAGAACCTCTCACATTTCTATAGAAATGTACAAATGTGATATTCTCTTCACAGACTCCAAAGTGATAAAGAACTGTTGGTTGCTTGTCAGATTTGTCCGCTCACTGTGGCCTTGACTCATAATTAGTATGACAGTGGTGCCGCTGGCAGGATCTGTGACAGCCTGTAAAATATCAGCTGAAGAGCAGGACAGAATTAGGCCAGTGAGTGGGCCAGCATTGATCCAGAGCTCTTTACACAGACGATAGATAGACAAAAGAGAATGAAACAGCAGAAAGAGAAAACAAGGATGTTAAAAGAGAATAATATATGAAAATGACTTTCATTGTGCCTCTGAAAACTCTGCAGTCTTGGTAGTTTGCCCTCCCTAGAAGCACCCCATACATTGTAGTGATAAATGCCGGCAGAAGCCTGGTGGCTTAAATGGCCTCGACCTGCTGGGGTTTTCTGCTATTTACGGAAACAACATGCTGATGTCATTTCCCTCAGTACTCCTCTAATTTTGTTCTTCCCAAACTCTGAGAGACAGTCTCTTATTTACTACACCCACACCATCTCCTCCGCTTTCTGTTTCTTTCAGGCAGGTTACTATGCGACAGCGGCATTCACTTAGGGGTTTATTGTTGCACTGAAAGGCTGCCGCTGACGCAGAGAGAGAAAGCTTATGTTTCCTCTCAGAGGAACGAGAGGTTCACCGCTGTGAAATGCAGCTAACATCACAGTACAACAATACGCCAACCATGTCTCAGCTCTGGTCTCTCAAAACCAAAAACAATGTCTCAGAGATCTAAGCATGAATAATTAAAGATTAATGATGACAGTGGAATAGGCCATCCAGCCATTTGTTTGCTGGAATATTGTAGCTTTGACATTAGGAGTTTAACTTCAACCTCTTCAACCTTAATAATGAATAATGTCTCAATAGCAAAATCTTAAATTGCCAGACCCCCTAAGACCAAGACCAAACTCCCAAAAGACCCAGAATAATACCAAACTCACTAAGACCCAAAACAATTAAAGACCCCTTAAGGCCCAGATCCACTCTAATACCAAAGACTAAGGGTGGGTTCACACTTGTAGTTCGGTTCGTTTGGTTCGGACCAAAAAACAAAAACAAAACATATAGTCCTGGTCCGCTTAGTGTTCACACTGGCATTTTTAACAGCGAACCTAAAGTTACCGAACCAAAGGCATAGGGATACGGTCACAACCTGATTGGTTGGCTTTTATGACGTATATTTCGCGACGGAGCTCGCTTACCGATTGTACCAAAACAATGCTGTGTGCTGGATTAAACGCCATCATTTTATGCGTGTACATATGCTTTATTTTTGCCTGCTGAGAACACATGAAGAGCTCATAAAATGTTCAAAACATTCAAAACAGCAGCAGGATTTCCTCCGTTGTATGCAGAAACAAATATCGATGAGGCACTTCACCTTCTCGTTGCTCCACATTTGCCTTATACTCATTTTGGATACACCGATCTTTCCGTGTCATCAAGTCAGCTGACTTGTAGCGTCGCATCTTGTGACATCACGTCCTGTTTTTGGTTCGTTTACATGTCTTTGGTCCGTGTTGCGTTCATATATCAATCGAACCGACCAGAGTTCATTTGGAAGCGGACCGAGACCCATCTTTTTAGTGGTCTCGGTCCGCTTGTTTGGTGCGCACCAGGGTTCGGATGTCAGCGTTCACATATGTTCAAACGAACCGCACTAACTGAGCAATCGCACCAGGGTTCGTTTTTATTGAACCAAACATGGCAAGTGTGAACGCACCCTAAGACCAATTCCAGACTACCAAAGACTCAAAACAAAACCAAACTTTCTAAAGATCTAGATTCCAGATTCCCGAAGACTTAGACCTGTGACAGACTCCTAAAGACTCCAATCAATACCACGCCCCAAAACCCCCAGAACAATACTAGACCACCACCTAAGCCCCTTACCCTTACCAGTATACCACCCAATCTGACTGAGACTATAGATAATACCAGAGCCCCTAAGATTCAGACCAATAAAAGGCCCCCATTGGCCCAGCCCCAAACTGAAAACTGCCCCTCCCTCTCAAAGTAGGGACACACCAAACCAACGCCAAAGAACTAGCGCTGAAGAAAGCAGACTATGCTGTTGTCTTGTGTTCCTGCGGGGAGAAAATCTGTGCTTGAACACACCAAAAGGATTACGGACGACTGTCAACTAGCTTGAGCGTTCTGCGCCTATGTGTAAAGGAGATAACTGTCTATTTAAGCAGATTTATTTGTCTATATTTCACAAAGAATTCGTGGAAATATTCATGCAGTGGAATGCTTGAGTAAGATGACGCAAAATTAGAACAGCCTTCTGTCTGTGCGGTCATGACTTCTTTCATCTCTTTTGCTGTTATTCTTGTGCACTCACTCATTCACTAAACTGAACAGCCAATCCCAAGTTCTTTCTCGTCGACAGACTGACACCAATTCTACATGTTGAATTAGCAAAAAAAAAAAAAAGACGGATGTGTGGAAGTTGGACGACGCACAAAAACGGCCCGACATTGCCCAATGCCTGACAGTCAGCTTGGTGTGTCCCTGGCTTAAGACTCAGATCTAAACACATAACAGACCGCCTAAGACCCAAACTAATACCAGACACCCTAAGACCCAGACTAAGACCTATCCCCTAGACCTGAAAAACAAAATTAAAACCAAGACTGGTTGATCCAAACCCATTTCAATCACCTGAAGAGAAAATGCTGATGTTTTTGCAGCATTTTTTCAAACACAGAGATATTTAGTACAGTGGCTCAGTTGCCTTGCTGAGCTTTTATGAAATTATTGTGAATTTTCAGGATTAGTTCACTTTAAAATGAAAATTATCCCATGATTTACTCACCCTCTAGCCTTCCTAGTTGTATATGACTTTCTTCTTTATAATATAATAATGTAATATATAATGTATATTATACGGAATATAATCAGAGTTATATTAATAATCACCCTGATGCATCAGACATTAGCGTAAGTGTTTTGAATTGCGAGATGCGTCACCCTTTCTTACGGAAGGCGGTCTGGCGGAAGCTAGTCATTTTACTTTATAGCTTGTTAAATATCGATATTTTCTTACAAAAACATGTCGCTTTGCTGCAGAAGGCCTTTATTAACCGGAGTTGTGTGGAGTACGTTTATGATGGATGTAAATGGTGGTTGGTGGTTTACATCCATTATAAAGCTTAGGAGCATCAGAGTGAACATTAATGTAACTCCAATTGTATTTGTGTGAAAGAAGAAAGTCATATATACACCTAGGAGGGCTTGAGTGTGAGTTAATCATGGGGTAATTTTCATTTTAAAGTGAAATAATCCTTTAATGGCTGAAGTTGCCTGCTGACCTGTGGTTGAGGCAATTATCACCTGTACAGTGGAAATAGACTGGCCTTGTCTGAGATGAGTCATTATTCAGATCTAGACCAAAAAGGTGAATAATGCGACCCAGACCAAGACCAGTAATGAGTGTCAGACCAAAGCTATGTTTATGTGGTCTTTATAGTCTCTAGATTAATACCACAAGATTTGAGCTCTGCTTAATAAAATAATGGGGCACAAACAAAGAAATGGTCATCCTATGCTAACTGAGAGCTTTTGATGATATCAAAGTAGAAAATGATGATTTAAATAGTTTTTAGTTGAAAGAGGTGACACTTGATGTTCTGATTTTGATGTGCAGGAAGTAATCTTTTTCATTGAAACAGGATAGTTGGTATGGAATAGAGAATATTTCCCTCTGCATTTGTCTTTAAAGACAAAATCTGCATGTCGCGTGACATTTGAAATGAAAACAAAGGTTAATGGTCCCCATTGGAATTATATAAATCAATATCAAACTTAAACTGATAATATTGCTGCAAGGAATAGATATTTTCAAAAATGTTTATAGGAACTTGGTTCCTGGTTCCTAATGGTGTAGTTCTGTTAGAGTTATGAATAGGTGTCGCAAGTAATGACTGATTTGAATAAAGATACCAACTCTTTGAGCATGCAAATTATGAATGGAAAAAATTCAAATGGATCCATTTTAAACAACAGCCTGGTTGTTGACAACACTTGAGTCATGGAGGCATCTGGACCAAATTACAATACCATGTTGAGTTTGGTAACATCACTATATTGTCTTCGTATTAGTACATGGCTCTGTTTCAAACAACTTACTGCTCAGTGTTGTGGAAAAGACCTTACAGAATGTGAACAGAATGGGCCAATGGTTTTCTCTGATGAATAGAGCTTTTGTTTCACCTCAATCAGTAGGGAACAGTAGTTTTCCTCTAGGTGCTTAATTCCGCAGGGTTTAGATCCAGTTCACTAAGCTGCATTTTGTGATTGTTGTTTTGAGGGTAGTGGTAATGGACTAACATAATCTATTGGATGTCAACTTCTGGATTCGACAAGAAATCTGCCATATGGACTAGTTTACAACAGGCAAAACTGGCCACAAGTATTTGGTGCACCAAGAAGCGAAGCCAAATTTTAAGGACATATTTTTTTCTTTGGAGTCAAAAATTCACTGGGGCCTTGATGACCGAAGGCAACTATGCTCGAACATTAGAGGCACCGTGTTACGATTGTTCATGAGGTCTTGATGCATCAAGCCAAGATGGAGGCCTATCTCTCAGACATGGAGTTCTTCTGTGATAGAGTCGGAGATGAACTCAAAGGCAACCTCAGCCTTAGTAAGTGGTTAAAACTATTTTAGTCAAGCTCTTGATTACCTTCTTCTTGCTGAAAGTGATGATTTAAGGTAATAGCTCACTCAAAAATGAGAATTCTGTCATAATTCACCCTAATTCACCCTAAGCTTTCCATGTAATTACATAGGAACAGAGGCCATCTTCTGAAGCCATGTGTGAGAAAAAGACTAAAATGTAATTGCTTTTCACTGATAAACCTCCTTTCCAGTGAGCAGTTAACCAAGCCAGTGAGCTTATTTCAAGAACAGAATCGGTCAGATTTGTGAATAAATCATTCAGACCGGTTTGAATAACAATTTAAATCTTCTGTTTCTTACACAAAAATATTGAATGGCCATAGAAGACTTGGAATTACTTTATAGTACATTGAATTGAAGAGCAGCAATGGAAATACTCTGCTCCTTTTGTACTTTACAGAAGTAAGTTTGTGAGTAAGTGATGACCGAATTTTCATTTTTAGATTATTTCTTTAGGGTCTCAGATCTATTACTAAATTAGGTAGCACTTTATTTTAATTTTACAGTCCTGTTCTCCATGTATATTATCTATACTTATAAATACCTGGGTAATAACTAGGTACTAACCCTGAACCTACCCCTAAACCTAACCTTAACCAATGTAGTTACCTTATATTGCCGAGTACTTTCTTAGGTAAGTACATGTAAGTCCACAGTAAAATAAAGTGCAACCACTAATTCTACATTCTTCAATTACTTTTCAAAGATGTGGTATTTACGATGATTTATATATTTGTCTAGGGGCATCCACACATAACACACAGGCTGAGAGTTTGATGGTGTATTGTGACAATAGTAAAACAGGTCATGCCCAAAGCTATAGCCCCATGATGCAATGCAGAGTGGCAGTATTATCAGAACATCAAACCAGGCCACTGGTCGATGCTAATTACACAAGCAGAGACCAAATGAGAGAGGAACTGATGAGAATGTTTGTTTTCAGCTAACAGGGAGCTGTTTGTTAGCTGTTAGCTTTGTTGTTAGTATTTCTCCAGGCAAGGGTCATTCATCTATGCTGTGCTCTTAATAGGTTTACATGAATCGCTGCCATGCTTAGTAAGAGCACATGTAAGCTTCCTAAGTCCAGTAACCCACAACTGACCTTTGCTTTAGGTTGTGCACACAGTTCTTCACAGTTCTTCTAACGGAGGCCAGCTAGTAGTTGCTGTGCGAGTAAACCTTACTCCTCTGACCTCAAGAGATGCTCTAGCGACAGATGCTAGAGGTTGCAGCCTTTAGCCTCTTTGTTAGAGTGTCCGATTCCCATGCCAGAAGACCCGGGCTTGAGGCCCACTCAGAGCGGGTCGAGTAGGACCTGTGTTGAGGGGTTTCATTGGTGCCGTGACCCGGATGGGAGTGAGGTTTAGGGGGGTGAGTGTAACAGAGGCCAGCTAGTAGTTGCTGTGCGAGTAAAGTCATCTATTTATTCATACAGATAGTTTCAAACCAGCTTCACCATAATAAACAGGAAAATAACAATGAACTTTTTCAAAGTTAGTATCTGATGGTATGCCCACAGTTGTTTATTCCTTACCTAACTATTATGAAATCATAAATTTGAGTAGTTACTGTCTTTACATGTTGGCACAACAGTGTCTTTCTTTCTTTCTAAGTGGGTGGTTCTTGGCCAAAATAAGTTATAAATCAGACTTCATGCTGATGGACAGAGATGGACTGGGACTCTGGGACCCAACTGTGGATAATGCCTTCCTACATTAGCCATTACATGCTTAACCTTGGCAGCAATATAATCTACTTGAAATCGAATTCACTGTATTTTTGTTATGTTATAAATGATTTAAGTTACAAAGGCAGCAGTTAAAGAAACATACACAATAAAGGGAAAAAAAACATTATAAAGAGTGATTTTGTTGGTGTATGTATATGTATATGTATATATATATATATATAGCTAAATCTTGATAGATGACGTAATACGGCAATTAGAATATTCATCACGTCATTGTTGAATTCGCATTTTGTCAAGTGTCAGTCCTTTACATTTGTTAGCTTCTCTGCTGCTTCTCTTTATGTTCGCATAATGTATTTTAATCCATCCAAATTTCCAAAAAAAGCAGAACATATGCAGAGAGAAGTGCGCCTGCGACAGGAAAGCAAGATCTCGCACTCGTGCGGCAGTACCGGGGGGTCTCAGAAGCTAGATAAGGTTTCAACAAATCGCTATATTTGTCAATTTTTCTGTGCTTTCTTGGAAAAAAGTCGCAAAAGGGGTCTGAAAAGTCGCTAAATTGGCAACACTGATGCAGCCTACCGTCTTCAGGTCCCAGCCCGCCAAAACAGCGTTATGGCAATGTTGCACCGGCCGGAGGCAGTTACCAAACAGATTCCGCGTGTGTATCACACCTATTTTGCGTCAGCAAATCAAAGTTACTAATTAGGAAGGATATATTCAAAATAAACTGGTAGTAACTATCTAAAAAAATTAATGCCTGTAGGAATACAATTTAATGCTTATTAATGTCATTTTAGGCCTTAATTTTCGCAAAAACCATTTAATGACTTTTAATGCTTTTTAATGTTTTAATGCCCAGCAGAAAGCCTGTTTTATATCTATTGGTACTTTTTACAATGCAGATAGCGTCAAAGCAGCTTCAGTGAAAATAATTTTGGTTCTAGAAGAAAATGATGTCCTTGTCCAACTTAAGTAAGTTCAGTGTTGGTTCATTTCTGTTGTAAAAATCGTTATGGGTCACAAGTCAGATTTGGGTCAGAACAATCAAAATAGATTTCAAATCAAATAGCCTCATGTTCTTCAGAAACCAAATTTATTCCTTTATTTGCATTTGTTTTGAGATTTTACTGATTTTATTAACTCAACATTTGCAGTACAGTGTTATTAATATAACATCCATCGCCCACTATGTTTGGTTAGCACAGACAGCAGCAGAAGTGAGATGTGGTGGTAGGATGCTGGGAAGAAAGAATATCTCATGGAGCTGCAGAGACAAAGTTATCCATAAAATACAATTTTAATTAAAGTGACAAAAGAACCGAGAGTGGGCGTAATCCTGTATCGCATATGTCAGGATCCGGCACTGCGATATAAATGGGCCGGCCTGCTCTCAAAGTGGAGCTCTCAAAGAAATTTGTGGTGTGACTGGGTTGTTCTAGTAACACTCATAATGTTCCAGTGTGAAACTATTAGCAGAGGAAGTCGATGAGGTTTTATTTAGGGATTGACGGATGAGGATGGAGAATGACCTCACAGCCGTACACAGCTAGTCTGGTGTGAGTGTGCGTAAGAGCTCCTGAATCTTTTATATGGTGGAGATGAAATTGGCGGAATTTATTTCCACATATGAATGAGGCCTATAGAATATTGAGAATATCGGAATCTAAGTGCTTTTTTTTTGCTTACAAGTTTGTGGGTTTTACAAATTTGAACAATAATGTAAATGATAAATAACAGACTTTATGATGTTATTTAGAGAGGCAACTGTATGTACATTAATGTACGCATTTGAGTCCTAAATAAACGCAATCCGATAAGATTCCAGCATTTTGTCCGTCCACAACAGACACGACGCGGCTACAAGACGCCACAAAATCAATCTCAAATCACAGTCAATCAGAAGAGTGTGTGGGCTGGCCATTGCAACAAAATGGATACAGACAATCAAATTAAGTACACAATCAAATGAATAAAAATGAAACCCTTTTACATCATTAAAATACATCTTTGTCATGGAAACGTGTTCATAGAGTTCACAGAGTGAATGTTCTTGTTTCCTTTCATTTATTTTCGAGATCTGATTGTTTTTGGTTTCATTATGACTTATAGTTATGCACAATGAAATATGAAATAAAATGATACCTTTTAACACTATACATAGAACCTAAAATTATCATCTTTGGACACACAGTTTCTATATATTGACCTTACTGACCTTCAGTCGTGTGTTTGGCCTTTGATAACTTCAGTTATCATGAAGTTAAATTTCCCTTGGCCTGGTTCTATAAAGTCGTTTCACAATTTGCATGATAGTGCACAGACAGGACAGTGCATTGAAAGATATGAAAAAAGTGTGAGAAAAATCATATGATCATATCATGTTTTTGACAAAGTACCATGGTAATCTACTGACATAGAGGTATTCTATGACGTAACATATAAATACAGTGGTATATGAGTAGAATAATCATTTCGTGACATTTGCAGCGTTTTAAATAAAATGTTGTAATACTTGTTGTATCACTACTGATGACAAAACAGAAGCTTTTATTCAGGATTACAGTGAATGGCTTGTATCAAAGCAATAACAAAAGAAACATGCTTTCTTCCTTTCTTACTCAGTACATATCAAACGATCTTTATCAGATAAAGCAATAGTGACACATCGTAAAAACAGTTTTGTCATACTTGTGTTACGAGATTTGCTGTCAGATCCAATATAGTTGACACTGCATCATCTTTTATTTGCAGTCTCTCTAAAAAGCCTTCATTGAACTCCAGTAAAATGAAGTGAACAGTGTCTTACTGACGCGATCTGACTGGAACTTTGTAAAGTTAAAAATAAAGTTCATCCGTGGTTTCTTAATGTTATGATTACAAGGAAGGCAATGCAAAGACTTTTTTCCCACAACTTGGCGCTTCAAACGTCCTCAGAGTCATCTCTATCCTTTTGTTGCTGGAGCAATCCTCCTGTGTTTCCATCTCTGTCGTATTTACTACTGACGTTTGCCAAACAGTGGGCGGGGCTAAAGAGGCAACGCTGTAGAAGTTGTTGATGCGTCATAATCTGACAAGTAATTTTTTGAGCTTGGATAAGATGTTTTTGGAATAATATGGACGTTTTGAGTTCTGAAACTTGCAGGATATTTTTATAGTACCATGACCTCTTTGGAAAAATTAGAGTTCTCAGTTCGTGACCCTTTAACGGTTAATTCCCGCTTTCATTATTCTTTTGACAAATTAGGAAAATATTTCTAATGAATCCAGAGGAATTTTTATCCATCCGATTAAAGGTCATAAAGGTATCATAAAAGCAATCCATGTGATTCCAGCGCTTTCATCCATATTTTATGAAGCGATGTGAATGCTTTGGGTGTGAAAACAAAACAAAAAGGAAATCTTTATTCACAAAATATCTTCACTTCCACATAGCTCATCTTGATGTGTGCCTGTTCATGTGAAAAGCTGACCTTTTTGGAGCTCGAAACCAGAAATCTCTTTAAAAAAAAATCTTCATTTGTGTTCATTTTGTGTTCATATTGGATTTGGTACAGTATGAGAGAGAGTAAATGATGACAGAATTTTCATTTTCGGGTTAAGTAACCCTTTAAAGTACTACCATGATATCATTACTTTACCATGGTGTTGTGTGACGTGTAGATTAAAGACGCACGAGGAATAACCATAAAAGTCTCTTTTAATGTGAAATTCAGGAATAAACGGAGATACATCAAACACGTCAACACATGAACGATAACGGACAAAGAGTGAGGGAAACACAAGGGTATATATGCAGAAACTAATGACAGGAACACAGGTGAAAGACATAACTAATGACGACGAACAGCTGACAGGAATTAACTAATTAAGACAGGGAAGAAAAACTGGGTAACACGAGGAACACATGACAGAACAAATAGGTAGACCGGGAACCAGGAAACATCTAACTCTTACACGTGGTGCCTCCACAGCTCTTTTTTGTAATGACTGAATTGTGACCCTGGACTACAAAACCAGTCGTAAGGGTCAATTTCGTTTTAAATAAATAAGCTTTCCATTGATGTATGGTTTGTTAGGATAGGACAATATTTGGCCGAGAAACAACTATTTGAAAATCTGGAATCTGAGGGTGCAGAAAAAAATCTAAATATTGAGAAAATCGCCTTTAAAGTCCTCAGCAATGCATATACACTCACAAAAATACATTTTCGATATATTTACGGTAGGAAATTTATAAAATATCTTCATGGTACATGATCTTTACTTAATATCCCTAAATAAAAATCTATAATTTTGACCCCAACAATGTATTGTTGGCTATTGCTACAAATACAAATACCTGTACGACTTTTGACTGGTTTTGTGGTCCAGGGTCACAATTAAGCTGAGATGAAAAGTCTTTATATTTCAAATTTCAACCTATACGTAATGTATAAAAATAGCATAAGTTAAGTTCAGTCTCCAGAGTCTGTGACTAAAATTCAGTGTACTCATGAAATACATAAGACATAATGACTCATCTAGAGACGTGAAAGGGTGAAAAATTTTGACTCTATGTTTCTGTCTAGTGTTTTTGTGGTCATTTTGAAATGGTTCTGTTGTGCACTAGAACTATCATCACTACAGTAGATCACTTCTGTTATTGTGCCTGATGGAGACTCCTGTCTGTCTGCGGGGTTCTGTGAAAATACTGAAAGAGAGAGAGAGAGATCATGAAGCACACTGTGAAAGGCTATTATTACTAAGAAAGAAAGAGAGTGGAAGGCGAGGAAGAAGCAATATTAAGGAGTGGCATATATATTTCATGACCTTCATATTGCTTATCATTGCTATTACAGGAATCTGTTGCTAATTCATACCTGGTGCCATAATTAAACAAAAAGTTACTAGAGGCCTTTCTATATTGTTAATATAGTCAAAGTTAAAGGTTTTTTTTTATAAGATAGTTTTATTATAACTATTAAAGACAACAATATTTTATCATGTAAATTTTTTAGGTGGCATCCTTCCACTACATATCAGAACATCAATAAATTACATTTAATTAATTAAAATGAAAATGAATGCCTGACAATTTTCAAGAAACAGCTGAAAAGGACAGTTAAGCAGTAGCAATCTATGGAAGACATGGAATAAAACAATAAAAAAGACTTTTTTTCTCGCAGTTCTGAGTTTATATCTCACAATTCCGAACAGAAAATTCAGAATTGCAAGATATAAACATTATTCTGCCTTTTCCCTTAGAAATGCGAGTGTATAATCCGCAATTCTGTTTTTTTCTCTCAGAAATGTGATAGAAACTCGAGGTAAAAAGTCCAAATAGGGAGATGATAAACTCACAATTTCAATGAAAACAATTCATTATTTTGAAGAAAAAAAAAAAAAATCATTTAGGTTTAAATGATTTCATACTGTAACTATAGTGTATTATGCCCGCTATGAACTGCATACATGAATGTCATGTTGTTCTACTGTTTACATCAATTCATGCTTTATTAATAGACTAATCATCAGTCCATTCTGTCTGTTTAATGGCTTGCAACTATAAACATCTGCGTTTGACGTCGGTATTCTTTTCCCTCCATTTGTTACCACTATTTTTCTTTGATATCCCAGAATCCTATGTGTTCCATTCAGTGACAGTTGAGCTAGAAAATTAAAGATGGTAATATTATATAAATATATATGATTATATAAATAAATATATGATATTTGACCAACATTTTCCACTTCTGTTGTCATTTCTAGCGAGAAATTACTATTGTAGTAATTAAATATTTTAGTTCTCACCAAAGCTCGTTCTATTTTGTTGTAGATCATTAAACTGTCTCAGAAGTCTTTCCGAAATCAGTGTCGTGAGGTTCTTTCGTTGCCTGCAGAGTCATTGCCTATACGGGAGTGAGGTGTGGTTGAAATTCACCCATGTGATTAAAGTCAGGCCACTCAATAGTAAAATTATCAAACCAAATTTACTGAAAATCGAAATTCAGGGTAGTCTCACTTCAGAGAACTATAAAGTGAACTCCACACAAAACAGAGTATTTATCCAGTCAAATCATACATATTCATTTTTCAGCCTAACAAAGACTTTGAAAGTTGCTTGGATAAACAAATGAGTAAATTATCATAAAGCCATCCTACATCCTTTTACCATATAAGTACAAATTCCAGTCCATCGACATTCCATAATAGTTATCCCCTCAACGTGTGTAAATAATTATTAGTTAGAGACATCTAAACCCCCTAACTCCTTCCCAGCTAACTGACCTTAATGGCAGAAAAGTCATTATTCTCAAGTCATTGCTCAGAGAAACTATTTACTAACCTTGCAACGTACAAGGTAAATGGTAACCCATTTACTTAGCCATAAAACTAATAGATAACACATATACCACTGATATAGGAGTGATCAGGATGATCAGGATCTGACCCATACATATGTGGCTTAACCTCCATTGGGCAACAATCTTCAGCAAACCGTCAGTTCATCACTTCACTTTCTTAGACCATCAACAATCTTTGGAAAACATCATGAACAATAAGAGACAAAAATCAGTTTTCTATATGTGCAATGGTTGCACACATATCTATATATCAACAATCAAATTTCATTTTTCTCATGCTTCAAAGATTATGAAAAGATCATATAAGGAAATCCGTGTAACTAATATAAGATTAACAAAATTAATCCTGTATGAACCATAGCATTGATTCACACATAAGAAAATAATATTTCCCTTGCAGAGGCAACAAGTCAGCGGCCTAAGTTTTCGGGTGCAACCTAAATTAGCTCCTACTTTAGAGTAGGGTCTAACTCCACACAATAGGAACTACCATTGACATAAGTGTATGCTGATTGGCCTACCACTTACAAAACACCAGTACCCGCTATTAAAAAAAAAAAAAAAAAAACGTAAACAGTTTATAGCCTATATATTTACTCAACGAACTACCTCTATTAACATGGAAAACAGTGATAGATGAACCTCTCAACTTTTAAGTTAATGAGAAAATCCAACGCGACTTTGAGCTAGTGACACTGGACATCAACCACACGACAAACACTAATACTTTTTCATATACGGTTTACTTTCTTTTTCATAACAGTTATAATAACGTATTAGACAGACTGTTAAACAGATTGTAAACGAATGAAGACAGAGAATGGTAGCAGTGTGTGCTCAGGCTCTGGCGTTCTCAGTGCTGTCAAAATAAATTTCCGCTACACCGTCAAAATAAAAGTCACAACAACAAGCTCGGCTTCCATCACTTCAGAGTTCCTACTGGCTGGTTCCCGGTTCTGGCTGACCTGATCTATGCAGCCTAACAATCCTTTAACGGATATGAAGACATAAATTGATAATGTGTCATGTGTATGCCAGTTTAAAGAGATTTTTTAATCTAGATTTAAACTGACAGAGTGTGTCTGCTTCCCGAACAATGCTAGGAAGATCGTTCCAGAGTTTAGGTGCCAAATAGGAAAAGGATCTACCGCTTGCGGTTGATTTTGATATTCTAGGTATTGACAACTGGCCAGAATTCGTAATAGACGTAAAAGACTATAATGCATTAAGAGCTCACTCAGGTACTGGGGAGCAAAGCCATTTAGTGCTTTGTAAGTAATTAGCAAGATTTTAAAATCTATACGATGTTTAATAGGGAGCCAGTGCAGTTTTGACAGAACCGGGCTAATATGGTCATACTTCCTGGTTCTAGTAAGAACTCTAGCAGCTGCGTTTTGGACCAGCTGTAGTATGTTTATTAAGAGTGCAGGGTAACCACCCAGTAGAGCGTTACAGTAATCTAGTCTTGAGGTCATGAAAGCATGAACTAACTGTTCCACATTTGTCATTGAGAGCATATGTCATAGTTTAGATATAATTTTAAGATGGAAGAATGCTTTTTTTTTTTTTTTTTTACATATGCTAGAAATGTGGCTTTCAAATGAAAGATTGGTATCAAAGAGCACACCCAGGTTCCTAACTGACGAAGATGACTTAACAGAGCAGCCATCAAGTGTTAGACAGTATTCTAGGTTATCTTAAGAAGAGGATCTTTGACCTCTGGAAGCATCTCTTTCAATAGCTTAGTCGGTATAGGGTCTAACGTACATGTTGTTAATTTCGATGATTTAACAAGTTTAGACAATTCTTCCTCTCCTATAGCAGTGAATGAATGGAATTTTTCCTCAGGGATACTACAATTCACTGTCTGATGTGATACTGTAGTAGACAGTTGCATGGCTATAATTTTCTCTCTAATATTGTCAATCTTGCAAGTAAAGAAGTTCATAAAGTCATTACTGCTGTGCTGTTTGGAAACATCAGAAGTTGAAGCTGTATTTCTTGTTAATTTAGCCACTGTATCAAATAAATACTTAGGGTTGTGTTTATTTTCTTCTAAAAGATTTGAAAAATAAGCAGATCTAGCGGTTTTTAAGGCCTTTCTGTACTCAATCATTTTCTTTCTCCATGAGATATGAAAAACTTCTAGTTTTGATTTTTTTTTCCAGCTGCACTCCATTTTTCTTGCTGCTCTCTTAAGGGTCCAAGTGTGCTCGTTATACCATGGAGTTGGACTAATATCCTTAATCTTTTTTAAGTGCAACGGAGCGACAGAGTCTAGAATGCTGGAAAAGAGAACGTCAATAGTTTCTGTTGCAACATTGAGTTCTTTTAAGTTGTCGGGTTTGCTAAGACGATGAAACTGATCAGGAAGATTATTTATAAAGCAATCTTTAGTGGTAGAAGTGATAGTTCTACCATATTTGTGGCAGAGAGACTGTTTTGCAGCCTTGGTTAAATGTAGCATGCATGAGACTAGATAATGATCTGAGATGCCATCGCTCTGCTGCAGAAGTTCAATGGCATCAATATCGATTCCATGTGACAATATTAGATCTAAAGTATGATTACGACAATGAGTGGGTCCTGACACGTGTTGTCTTACTCCAATAGAGTTTAGAGTATCTGTAAATGCCCATCCCATTGTGTCTATTTCATTATCTAGATGGATATTAAAATCACCAACAATAAGGACTTTATCCACAGCCAGTACTAACTCCGATAGAAAATCAGCCAATTCTTTGATAAAGTCTGTATGGTGCCCTGGTGGCCGGTATACAGTAGCCAGCACAAATGTCAAATGGGATTTGTCACTTACATTATATAACGTTACATAAAGCACCATCACTTCGAAAGAATTATATTTAAAAGACTTTTGAGTAATACTGAAGATATTAATATAGATTACAGCAACACCTCCCCCTTTACCTTTCCGACGAGGTTTGTGTCGATAATAGTAATCTTAAGGTCTAGACTCATTTAAAGTAATGTAATCATCTGGTTTTAGCCAGGTTTTTGTCAAACACAGCACATCTAGATTAGTTTCTGTGATAATATCATTTACAATAAGTGTTTTTGAAGAAAGGGATCGATTATTCAGCAACCCAAGCTTTATCATTTGTTTATCTTTATTATCTCTGTTTTTTACTTGTTGAACATCAATTAAACTTTTAGCCTTAAATGGGTTTGAAAGTTTTTTTGTATTTATTATTCCGGGTTACAGACACAGTCTCTATGTGATGATATCTAGGTGAAAGAGTCTCTATGTGTTGGGATTTATCTGACTTCTGTGACGTGAGACCGCTAGCAGACGGTCGGTTTAGCCAGTCTGTCTGCTTCCTGAC
Organism: Zacco platypus; assembly: GCA_038088235.1. Lineage (NCBI taxonomy): Eukaryota > Metazoa > Chordata > Actinopteri > Cypriniformes > Xenocyprididae > Zacco > Zacco platypus. The sequence goes on along the minus strand of CM076066.1, from coordinate 19,901,139 downwards.
CTGGGCCCCAGTTAGTCAAGGTTCAGCTTTAAGACTATGTGCCATATTACTAGAGAGAAGAGCGGCACCACCCCAGGAGGGATGAATACCATCTCTTTTCAACAGGTCAGGTCTGCCCCAAAAACTTTTCCAATTGTCTATGAAACCTTTATTATTCTGTGGACACCACTTAGACAGCCAGCCATTGAGTGATGATAGTCTTGATGCCAGAGCATTGTGGTTACTAAAATGTTGATTGCTAAGAAGTGGTTGTTACCATTGCTAAGGTGTTAGCATCTTGCTAAAGTGTTTAAGTCAAGTCATCTTCATTTATGTAATGCTTTTCACAATGCAGATTTTTTCAAAGCAGCTTCACAGTGATAATAGAAAAGTTAATGGACAGAGATTGTTTTGGCTTTCAGCAGCTCTGAGAAAATATTATTATCGAGCTAAAGTAGGTCTTTGATTGAATCACTTCCCTTGTAGAAATTGTTAATTATTAACTTAGAGGCCGCTTAAATGACACCTTTCAAACTGAAAACCGAAGACCTTTAATGCATTCTTGCCGTTCATTTACGTGTTTAGTAGGTTTGCGTATTTGAATGTGCCTTTTCTACAAAGTGACATTGCCAAATTACTTTTCTGGTCAGTATAATACAGAAAAATTTGTCGTGTCTGCGGATCTATGCGAACTGGAATAATTATGATAACGTTTTATCTATACATAGGGAAAGGGAAGGAGGCCTTCACTGGGGATAGTTTATTGACACTTCAGGGCTGTCTGTTTGTTTGTTGTCGTTGTTGTCTAGGCACAGGACCTTTATCTCATCTGGATACAGCCTGAATCTGGGAGACTATGGCAAACCTCAGGATAAACAGAGAGACTAATATTAGCGTAGACGCCATTCTGCTTAAATGCTGTAGTGAGTACATAATGTGTTATGGGAAGTGTTCCCATTTTCGGCTGACCTAATTTATGCAGCCTAACAATTTACATGATTTGAATTTTAGAAGTAGATAATGTGTCATGTGTATGCCAGGTTAAAGAGATGTGTTTTTAGTCTAGATTTAAACTGACAGAGTGTGTCTGCTTCCCGAACAATGCTAGGAAGATTGTTCCAAAGTTTAGGTGCTAAAAAGGAAAAGTCTGCGGTTGATTTAGATATTCTGGATGTTATCAACTGGCCTGAATTCTGAGATCACAATTGACGTGAAGGACTATAATGTATTAAGAGCTCACTCAGGTACTGGAGAGCTAAACCATTTAGTGCTTTGTAAGTAATTAACAAGGGAGCCAGTGCATTGTTGACAGAACTGGGCTAATATGGTCATACTTCCTGGTTCTAGTAAGAACTCTAGCTGCTGCGTTTTGGACCAGATGGAGTTTGTTTATTAAGAGAGCAGGGCAACCACCCAGTAAAGCGTTACAGTAATCTAGCCTTGAGGTCATGAATGCATGAACTAACTGTTCCGCAATTTTCGTCGAGAGTGTTCTGAGTTGTTGTTACCTCATTCAATGTAAAGCTCAAAGTATACAATCCCAGTAAATTACTGTAAAATTACTAGAATTACTTTACCGGTAAATACACAATCATGCTGTTCACACAAGCAACTGCATTCTGGCTTTTTACCAGAATACCGGTACATTCTGTGATGTCAGTCATCGGAATTTATCTTTAAGCGCTGTGCTGTTGTCTTCATTCGCCAGTATGAGGAAAAGCGCTTTAGTTTCACTATCTGTTAAATTTGACAAAATTTTGTCTAAGTCTGAGTGACAGGCATAAGGGAATGATCAAACAGAACGCGTTATCGCTCTTAAAACCACAAGACGCACATAATGGTATCCAACTGCAAAAGGCTGGGTCTCGAGACACCTTGACACCTTGGAAAAGCTGCGAAATGTGGCGCAACGGTCAAAGTTGTCCATCTAGTGCCTATTTACATCGAAAAACTATTAAAAAGCAGCGGGGCCTACTGTAAATAGCGTAGAGTAATCAACTCATCTCTATAATAACTTAATGATTGGCCCAAAGCAGACTCATACCGGTAATCTTCATTCTTTGTTCACACACAGCATCATTCTGGTAATTTACTGGTAATTACCAGAACTGATTTACCGGTATTTTTGAAAAGGTGCTGTTCACACATGATCTCTTACAGGTAATTTACCAGTAAAGACTGTATGTGAGAAAGGGGCTGATGTCTTTATGGTTACCAATGCTACAGGCAGGTTAGTTTTTTTTTTTTATCAGGGTTGGAGCTGAACGGCGCAGACAATGGCCCTCCAGGACCAACATTGCCCATCCTGGTGCTAGAGTATGTAAATTTCATCATCAGCATAGAATGCTGTATTAGCACAGCCAGATTTTTCTAACTGCGTGTACTTTGTACGCTTAGCTCGTACATGCATCTTCATTTTTTTGCACTAATTAGTTTGTCCACAAGTTGACAACACTGGCTCGAGGCAGGTTGATAAAGAAACAGAGGAGATGTAAAAACGACAACAAACTACTCTTGACCATAAAAACAAGAAGATGACCACATTGGCGAGTGCCAAGAAATAATTGCGACTGAAGTAAACAAGTGCAGACATTTTCTTATAATTTCTTGAGACAAGCACTGACACTGGATAAGAATGAAAAATTCTAGTGCATGTATGACCTGTGTTTGTGTATGCCATGAAATGGAGTGTACTTGCTCTGCATCTGAATATGCCTGCTGTTTAGAAGGCAAAATGTATGTGAGCCAGTATGTCCGCATTTGTAGTATTCATAAAACTAACATATCAGTAGGCGATTAACATAACAAGAAGTGTGCATTCGATGGACACTTTACTATCCCATGAGGCTGTTTATGAATATGGCAGTGAAGCGGCGCTTCAAAACGATCCCACACAGATCCGCGAAAACGTCTAAAAATGCTGTATTATTCATGCCAGGCCAGTAGTTGGCGATGTCACTTTGTAAAGAAACTGAAAACATGGTGTCACCGTTTTCACAAATTCACAATTTTGTAGATTACATGGAGTTGATAATGGTATCATTTTCATGTAAATGACCGGCCAAAATGCATAGTTTTCTGTTTTAGGTTGAAAATGGTGTCATGTAAACAGCCCTTAAGTCTAAGGGATTTTTTAATGATTTTATTGTCAAAAGCGAAAACTGTTTGTCAGATTGCTTAGAAAATGAATACTACACCAGAAGAAACATTACATGCCAAGTTTTCACTATTTCTACGCATAAGCAATAGTAATAGTGATGCTTACCTTAGCTAACACCACTAAAAAGGGTTGGATGCTAGGGCTATATTAGGATCCCCGGGCTTTTTACTTTGGTTAGAATCTATATTTAGGCAGTTCAGGCTTGTGAAAATCTAAATGTTGTTAATAGACACATCTCTATAGATTAATTGACTGCCTGCTTAGTGATGTACCTCCGTACAGTTGACAGCATTCATCTCATCTGAAACCATCTGTCACACAGAAGCACTTCCAATAATGGCCATAGTTCTGAACTCAGGGTACAGGCACTAGAGTTTTATAGAGCGCTGATGGCCGTTCAGATCTTATTCTCTCATTTATGGCTCTCTGTATGAGGGAAGCTCATATTAGCACTTAAATATTTATAACGCTTAGCTGGAAACAAAGACCATGTAGAGTACATAGCTGCAGGCTCACAGCGGTACATTAGACTACTGAAATTTCACGAACAGAAGACTGGAGAGTTATTGAGGTAAACACTTCAAATTGTCTCCGATGTGAAGCTAAAACATCTTGTATAATCCAAAAGGGACTTATTTTGCGATAATGACTCAATGAGTGCAAATGAACCAAAGCTACTTTGCTAAATACCATAGTAAATGAATGTAAATTAATTTAGGCTTTAGGTAGTGATATATACAGTATCATGATACTGAGTGATCACCATATTCATGTGCCAAATGAAAAAATCACTAAAAATGAAATGAAAATAAAAATACAAATCACTCAACTATCTACATGGTACATCTAGGTACTTTACAGGATACCATAGTATTAAAAAACAAGACAATAAATGTTTATAAAATGTCCTGTTAACACTTTCATATCCTGGACTTGATCAAAATATTTGTCTTCAAACAGAAAGTTTATTAAAGTGTGTGGTAATTTGTGTGTGTTTTATTTCAGAGGAGGAATTGCGGAAGCTACGAGAAGAAACCAATGTGGAGACCCTTAAGCAGGAGCTGGAGAGAGAACGCAGCCGAAGACTTGACCTGGAGCAGAAGATGAATGATGTGCTGAAGACCAGGTGAGAAATTAAATAACTCAAAAATAGTTAAGGGCAACAAAAAAAGAGCTTTACAGAGGTGAAAGTGTCAAACAATGGATGAGGAGCACAGGAGTCTTAGGCCACGAATGATCTATGCAAGTATTACGAATTGAGAATAAAAAAACTGCTTCATTGAATTAGTTGGTTCTTGAACATCCACATTTTTCCGCTTGAATACTGAAAATTTATTGTACGGTATAATGTTACACATTTATTGTAACCAGATTATACAAATGATCTGACCAGTTTATTTAGGGAAGCACAGTATTGTAGTAGTACTGTTAATTAGTTACTGTTTAACATAGAGTTCCACGATTTATCACGATACGAAAAATAACGTTGAACTTAAACGCAATTCTTGGTGCGATTATGAAATCACAAAGGCTGTGATTATTTTTTTATGCGCAGCTTGTCAATGAAGTACGGCTCCAAATGCTAATCCATCTGAAAGCTGGAGTTTGATTGGCTTATTTACATTTGAAAAAGCAACGCACGTCAAACATCTTTCCAGACGTGAGAAGCATTTATTAAAATCTTGTCCAACATTTACTAACGTGTTTTTACTCCAAAATCACTTCATAATGACAGTTGAGCATCCTTCTGTGAGATGATGTGGCTTCTTACACAGAATAAGGCAGTCGTGTGTTTATTAGTCAAAGCGTTTCAGTCTTCTGTTTATTCAGCTACAGCGACATGACGCATGTTATCTTCTTCTGCTGCTGGAAACATTTTGAGTTTCTGCGCAAGAGTGCCCCCTGGCTTTCAGATGAAGAAGGATTAGCTACTGATCACAGAGGTGTACAGCTCTGACAAGCTGCGCTTTAAATAATCACAGCCTTTGCCAAACCGCGTGTGATTTAATCGCGATAAACCATGCAGCCCTAGTTCGAATAATTTTGTGATTTATCAGCAGCGATAAATCAAGTTAGAGCATATAGACAATTTTATATTATAACTCTTTCCTCACCAGCATTTTTTTTTTTTTTTAAAAAGTGGCCAGCCAGCGCCAGCATTTTTTCTTTTTCGCAAAATTTTCATGGCTCCCAGAATATTTTGTTGTATGAATATTTGAACATACACTATATCAAAAGAAAGAACAGAGACTCTGCTTAAAAAAAAAATTCTATCTTCATGAATTCTTTTTTATCAACACTTGAATATTGAAGTTTCATACAAAAGCAATATATTTAACAAAAAGCTGAGAAAATCGTGTTTGTGTCGAAGACTGGATGTTGTGTCTGGATCCATTTCAGAAACATTATCAAAACATCTGGAGTAGATCAAGTCCATCAACACCCCCAAAGCTTCACACTCCCATAGTTCATCATGGGCAGTTTTGATTTATACGCTGTTAATTGTTTGATGATCGTGATGTGCGTAAGCAATGCTTCTTCTTCGCCTGTGTTATGATCTGGAGATTCTGTACTCTTTCAGAATATGTGTAATAGCGCCCCCTCTACTTGTAACAGTGAGAATATGGATTTCCGAAAAATTCAGCGTTGTTTCACAAATGACGAAAATTTTCGCCAATAGTGGGGAAAGAGATAATATGACCACAATATGAAAATAACTATTGACAAAATCAAGTGAGTGAACGTTAAAAGTTAAATTAAGTTGAAAACTTTAGCATCATGTTGTTTTATAGGTTCCATCTATAGGCTGAGGTAAACTGATGTGCTTTTGACAGTTCTGTCTAGCTGTCACAGCAGGACTGACCGCAGTGGACTGCCCACGCCACACGCTGAGCTATAAAAATAGCCACTACATAACCCCCCATGACCCTAAAGTGGGACATCAATGTCTATACGTAGAGTCATGCACAGCAACATGGCGGTACAGAGTGTTCTTTCCACTGATGTCATTTCAATGTCTAATTGATTCTGATTTGATTGGCAACCCGTTGGGCTTGTGTGCTGTATGACAAAGAAAGGTTTATGATCATTTACCTGCAAATATGTGAAGATCAATGTGATCTTGATGAGATTTTGAACAGTTTTATATCATTTTAGCTTCGAATAAAGCAAAAAAAATAAAAAATAAAATAAAAATTGTGGTGGAAATACCTGGACACAAAACAACTTAAAACAATATATATTATTAAATATGTTTGCTTTTATAAATATTATAACCCAAATAGATTTCTCATATATTTATATATATTTATAGATGGATAGATAAAATGCATCCAAATTTTTTTTTTCATTTTTATTATGTAACTTTAAAATTCAAATGATTTGATTTGATTTTAATGTTATTTTTGTACTGTTTTAATGATGGTTTGTCGTTGACCAGTGTAATTTTATTATTACTCTACTTGATTAAAAGTCATTGGCAAAAAATGCTCAGAAAAGTAAGGTTAGGTCTGAGAAAACATCGTTTGTTTCCACTTGCTTTGACATTTTGTTATATTACAGGTGAATTTTTGTGGCTACTGTGTATGTTTCATAGAATGATTGAAAGGTTAATGTAGTTCTTGTTTCCTGGTGCAGGTGTGAAGATTCTCCACCTCAGCCTCCTCGGAAACAGCAGCCACCCGCAGCTAATGGCACAGGTAACACAACTGACAATGTTATGACATTAAGGGTATGTTTACACGACAATGATGTACTAAAAAACTGAAAAGTTTTTCCTTTGCTTTTTTCTCATACAAATGACAACATTGTCAAAACGTTCTCCGCTCACATGACTAAAATCGTTGTATTATTCATGCCAGGCCAGTAGTTGGCGATGTCACTTTGTAAAGAAACACTACGCACCTATAGACTGAACATGTAATACACATGCGCACAAATTCGCATTGTAGTTTACAAGGAGACAATAACGGTATCGTTTTCAAAATCTTTAAAAGTTTGTGTTTTCAGGCCCTCAAAATGCTGTTGTCGTGTAAATGAACAGCGAAAACGCTTCCCGTTTTTTGGTTGAAAACAGTGTATAAACAACCCCTAAAAGTCTCAAAATGATTCACTTTTAGATGAAAATATGTGCTCACCATTTTTAGATCAATTCTAAATAAGAAATTTTAAGGCACAATTATGTATATCGTTTGCTTTTCACAAAGCAAAAAGCGTAGTGAAAAGAATTCATCCAACATGGTGGACAAGAAAACTGTAATGCTAAATATTATACTAATATTAATGCTAATATAAATTTCTCTTTCAGTGCTGAAAAGCATCAATAAAAATAGTTCAGTGTACCATTTGTGTCTTTCTTTGTGATATGAAAAGTTGTTAATCTTGTTTAAAATCAGAATTTGATGACAAAAACACTGATTTTTGTTTGTCATGTATGATTTTTTTTTTTTACATCTGGTGTCATTCATAATATGGTAAATGTGGTATCCTAATTATAAAAAAACACTGCAAACTACTTCAGGAAACTTTCAGCTGTTATTTTAGGCCCTTGTCTAAATTTGTAGACCAACTAGGCCAGACCGACCCCTTTTGTTTGAGGCAGGAAATGAGAATGTAGAGCACAAGCGCTCTGTCTCTCACTATCCCCACTGTGGGATTCAGATTAATAGAGCTTTATGGCTTCTGAATGAAATATATCTCTAAACTCATTGTAGACAAACAGCAGAAGGAGACGGTGTGTTCGCGGCTGCACAGTTGGCTGTATGATCGGTTTGGGGTTTACATTGAGGATTTTCGCTTCCAGCCCGAGGAGAACACAGTTGAGGCTGAGGAGCCACTAAGTGCTAAAAGGTCAGTGAAGAAATATCACCTGTCAAACATTATACAAGTTCAGATTGTTTTGTTTGCGCATGTGTCTTAAAATAATGTTCAGGTTTGGAAGAAGTGTTCAAAATAGAATGAAGTTATTCTTGTGAAACTAAAATACTGTTCTCTGTTATCACTTCCCATATCTCTTTCTCTGTCCAGTAAAATTTTATTGAAAACATCTGCCCCCCTGTGGTTGGGATGCTTTTTGTCAGAATAGGCCAAGTATAGTGACAGAGGAGATCTTCAAAAAGGGGCAGGACATACATAACATGGAGCTTTTACTTTCACCAGAAAGTTAGTTTGCATGTCAAAATAAAAGTTCTCCTCTGGTTTTATCTAACTATGTATTTCTCATAGGGTTAGTGTTAAGTTTTACCATGACAAATTTAAACTTGATCACCTAATTTTTGGTGGTCCAGCCCTCAAAATCTGGCCCTCTTTTTTGGAGTTATGTAAAATAACATCCTGGTAATACAGCTTTAAACAAATCTTATTTATTGAATTGAAGAACTTATCATGTTGTAGAGCTTAACTCGTTTTTTCAACTCGTTTTGTGCTAATAAATTGATTTAATTGAAAACAAGACCGTCCAGTCTGATTGTAAAGGTTTTTATGTTTGGGGGTTGATGGTTTAAGACTTTTATTTTAAAGGAGTTTTCAAAATAATAGTCAAATTCATAGCAAAACCCTTGTTGTGTACAGCCTTATTTTTACTTTTCGTTTACTGGACTTTATAATTTACTCAACAAGACTCAACAAGTTACAGAAAGAAAAAGAAAAAAGGATCCAGTATGTTTAGAGCTTCCTCAAAAAATGGTAAGGCTCACTGTTTAAGCAACTTGGTTTATTTAATACAGGTTATTTCGAAACCTATTGAGAATCTTTGAAGTTTTGTGGTTTGTGGTAGAAATCTCAGGAGTTCTGAATCTGATGTCCAGTCAATGCGTGTAACTGCCTCAATTATACATGAGGCTATTGAGTCGTCCATGTCTCTTAAACGTCGCCTCAGGGATCAATGGAGTACATCTATCTGTCTCTGAAGAGAAGTATTGAGTGTGTTCTGCCCACAGCTGTCTGCTTTCATTGATTTACACGGTTTAAGTGTCACTTTGCTATAAAAATACAAGACAGGCTGTGGTTGGTCGAAGAAATTAGTGATGTGATGTCTAAAGGAAGCTGTTTTTGCTTAAAATCTTTCCTCCTTTTTTTTTCAGATTAACAGAAAATATGCGACGACTTAGTAAGTTTCTTTTTGCTGTTGTATTAAAGTGTTTTTGTTGACGTTGGTTTCACGTAAAGAGATTTTTCATCTTGTTCATCTTTTTATTTTTACTTCTTTTCTAGAACGGGGTGCCAGACCGGTAACAAATTTCTTACGGAATCTTTCCGCCTTATCCAACTGGCACTCAGTTTATACGTCGGCGATTGCCTTCATTGTGAGTGGCCTCAGTTTTCTATGTTTACAGTACATATCCTGCACAAATAAGTTAATATTTACTATTTACCACTAAAATATGCAACAAAAAAATCTGTAACACTTCATTTTAGTGTCATTGTTTCATGTAGTTACTATGGTAATAACTATAAATTATGCTTAATTACATGCAACTAACCCAAAAAACCACAAACCCTAAACATATAGTAAGTACATGTAGTTACTTACTATTACTCAGTACTTAAATGTAATTAGAGTGTAACAAAGACACCTTAAAATTAAATGTAACACTTTATTTAAAGGTGTCCTTGTTACAAGGTATGAGTGATTAATTAACAACATGTACTTACTATACAGTTAGGATTAGTGTTTGGTTTAGGGTTAGTTTTATGTATTTTGCATAATTTACTGTTATTACTACATGTAACGTGTAACAAAGAAACTAAAATAAAGTGTCACCAAATGTTTTACTTATAAAATCTTTACTTGCTCATTAAATTGTGGATTTTAAATTGTGTGTTGTGTGTTGTCTAATGTCACAGATTTATATGAATGCAGCATGGCATGGCTGGGCTATTCCTTTGTTTCTATTCTTAGCCATTTTGAGGTTGTCGCTGAACTACCTCATAGCCAGGTAAGACATTTGCCTTTCACTAGTGTCTTTGAAGCTGAGTCAAATCATTTCAGGGTTAAATGCTACCTAGATTTAACTTAAATTTCTATATGTAAGGTTGTCGTTGCGTTGCATATTGGCTGAAAATGGCAGTTTAGCTGTCAACTTGGGCTCATGTCAGCATATTTATCCACTCAGACAGTTATTATCACTGTACATGTACTGCACATGCAGTGACTGTATATTAACACAAAATAAGCATACATATTGTGTACATACATGTACAAATCAATTTAATATTGTTTTTTCTATAGAGGATGGAGAATTCAGTGGAGTATTGTGCCTGAAGTTTCTGAACCTGTGGTAGGAATGTTTTTTTAATTTTTCAGTGACTTTCAGTGACAATATGTTGTGTATATTTCAATATTCCTTGTGGTCTTTTTTTTCCAGGAACCTCCAAAGGAAGACCTGACTGTGTCTGAAAAGTTTCAGTTAGTTCTCGATGTTGCACAAAAAGCACAGGTATCAGCTTTACAGGCTTGGATATATGAACACTTTTATTTTTTACATTTTCATTTTAATAATAAAACTGTCCATACCGTTTACATTATTGGTCAAGAGTTTGGACACACTTTATTAATTCTACTGATCTTGAAAACTTTTTGATATGATGGTTTCTTTTATGTATGAATTTCTTTACAAAAAGAATGTAGTGCGATACGAAAAATAACATTGAACTTGAACGCGATTCTTAGTGCGATTATGTTTTATGCGCAGCTTGTCGATGAAGTACAGCTCCAAATGCTAATCCATCTGAAAGCGCTGCGAATTTGAGTCGCTTTTTGTAATGAATGGACGGTCAACGGAATGGGATCTAATCCCAGGCTTGTATTAAATAACAGAATGGTCATAACAGGCAGGGTCAAACACCAGCAAACAGGAATGTCAGAGGGCAGGCAGAGTCGTAAATGTTAAACAGGCAAAGTAGATCGAGGCAGGCAGCAAGAAAACAACAGTCCAGTAATACAAGGCAGTAAATCCGAAGGGCAGGCAGAGAACAAACGAATAATGTTAAACAGACAGGGTCAAAACGGGAAAGCAAACACGAGAATAAACGTTCAGAAATGACACCAACAGTAGATCAAGACTTCGAAGTGTTTGTGCCTATATAGTCCAGATAATGTGCTGCAGCTGGTATAGCAATCAGTGCCAAGGTATGGGGCCTATGGGAAATGTAGTCTGCCTGAAATGAGTTAGTGGGGGTGTAGTGCATTGTGGGAAGTGAAGTCCGGGAGTGAATGTGCATGTGTGTGTGTGTGTGTGTGTGAAAGTCCAAGGTGAAGCGCCCTCTAGTGGTTCTCACGGGCACTTCAGCTGACGATCGTTACACTTATAATGTACATTTGAAAAAGCAACGTGCGTCAAACATCTTTCCAGACATGAGAAGCATTTATTAACATCGTGTCCAACAAAAGACAACATTTAATAATATGTTTTTACTCCAAACTCACTTCATAACGACAGTTGAGCTTCTGTGAGATGATGTGGCTTCTTACACAGAATAAAGCAGTCGTGTGTTTATTAGTCATGTTTAATCAGTCAAAGCGTTTCAATCTTATGTTTATTCAGCTACAGTGACATGACACAAGTTATCTTCTTCTGCTGCTGGGCATATTTTGAGTTCCTGCGCAAGAGCGCCCTCCGGCTTTCAGATGGAGAAGCATTTACTACTGATCACATAGTCGTACAGCTCTGACAAGCTACGCATTAAATAATCAAATTATCCGAATCGCGTGCGATTTAACCGCGATAAATCGTGCAGCCCTAAGTGATAGTGAAGGAAAAGCAACCAATTGTTTTTAAGCATAGATGGGAATTACTTTATAATAGTTTATTTCATAGTTTTTGAAGACTTTACTTTAATTTTATAATGTCATATGAAATTGTGATATGATATGTCTCTCAAATTTAATTTTGTGTTTTGTTCTTTTTGATCCACATGTGTTTTTCTGCAGAATCTTTTTGGTAAGATGGCAGATGTTTTGGAGAAAATCAAAAAGTAAGTAGCTCTTTAACTTTTATTGTTGGACTACAGGCTTAAAGCTTAATGCTTTTGTGTTCACTTGCAAAACTTTCCCTAGAAACTTCACAAACAAATGAAAAATTTTGCCAGCAAACATACAACTAGTGATGGAAATAATATGAGATAAGAAGAAAAACAGTTTCAATGATTTTGCGAGAAAATGCAACAGTTTTGCGAGACAACACACACATTTCACAACACGTCATACAAACGTTTCCAGAGAAGTGCTGGAAATGAGTTGGGAAGAAATGATGATTTTGTGCGAAAACAATACTTTACGAAACAAGTTTCAAAAGATATGGTGATGGAAAAATCTCAGTGATCTTAGAAATATCGGTAACTTCTGAAGAAAAATAGCGCAGACATTGGACAAAGACGAAACTTTCCAGAGCTCATGGGTTCATGAGCTATCAAATGGAGTATACTTTGAAAGGCTACACATTCGACTGTTCGCATACACTAACGTATAGGTAGTATACTTTGGGCTTAACATTTTGCCAGCAAACAAAACTAGTGTGGAAGTTTGTGCAAAGCAAAAACATTGAAATATAAGGACCCTGTACAGGGAAAGTAAAAATGAGCTCATGACCTGAAGGAAACTAATGAGTGTTTCTCCATGTTTGTATGTGTTTGGGTGGATGTTTGTGTGTGTATGTGTTTATTAGTTTGTTTATGTGGGTTCAGCCTGAGATCACTCAGAAGTTATACATCGCTCTGTGGGTGGCCTTCATCTCCTCCTGTGTCCTGCCCTACAAGCTGATGGGCTTCATGATCGGTGAGAATAATTGCTCATAACCTCACACATGTACAGAAACACCGCTTCACACTAATAACATTACAACACAAAACAAACACTGCCATTCTAAATGACTTATTGTTACTTTCATATGAATCTTAGTCACGGCTTTTGTGTAACAGCACTGAATGGGAATATTTAAGCCTTTTTCTGAGAATTCACTGATTTACGGCCATAGATTGGGTTTAAGAGTCATTTTAGCACCTTATTCACTAAAGGAATTGTACAGATAATGGTGCAAACATGCTAACATCTGATCTTAATTAACAAGAGACATTTAGCGACAAGGTACACTGTTCAAAAATTTGGGATCATCAGTAAAATGAATGTTTTTGAAAGAAGTGAATGCTTTTTTTTTGCCAGGCTGCCTCTTTCATTAACCCAACATCGATAATAAATATGTTTTGAGCCCCAAATCAGCATGTAAGAATGATTTCTGAAACATCATGCCACTGGGTTTCCATCTCAACGTGAAGTGAATCTATTCAAAGTTCACAAGAAAAGAAAAAAAAAAAAACCCACTCATGCAAATTAGTTGCGTTTCCATCAAGTTGTTTGAACGGATGATGGTGGGATTGGTAACCTAGTAACCAACAGTAAATAAAGCACTGTGATCAAGCGTTCGCCTAAACACTTATGAACAAGCCCGATAAACCCATGACTCTCCAGTACTAAAGTGCACAAACTGCTCATGACTCCTGTCTTTTTTACGGCAAGCACCAAAGGGAAAATGCATTGCATAGAAAATACGAGCTCCAGTACATCCAGAATTTATGCGTCGTAACCGAATCAAACTTTACGAAGCTTTACGAATCTTTTGATTTGAATCAGTGGTTTGGTTTGCATATCAAACTACCAAATTCACCTGAACTATTGAAATTTCGAATCACCTATGACGTAACGAAGCCTTTTTACTGAAATCACGTGACGTTGGTGCTCTGAACCACTGATTCGAAACAATAGATTCGTAAAGCTTCGAAGCTGTGTTCTGAAATTTGCCATCACTAGATATTTTTGAAAAGTCGTTATTTAGTTTTTTGGCGCGCAAAAAGTATTCTCATCACTTTATAATATTAAGTTTGAACCACTGTACTCACATGAACTGGTTTAAATATTATTTAGAACCTTTCTGGGCATCTGAAAACACCTCAAGAGAGCGCAAAAACTTTTTTGCGGATTTTATTTTCCAAATTTGGTGTTTCCATCACTCGTTTCTGATGCAATACTTAAAAATGCGCATAAAAACAGGGTGATGGAAACATAGCGACTGAAGACTGAAATAACGGCTGCTGAAAATTCAGCTTTTACGAATAAATTATAAGCTATATTAAAATTTTAATGATTTTTCACAATATCACTGTATTTTGATCAAATAAATGAAGCCTTGTGAGAAACTAATAAGAAATACCTTTCAAAAACATTTAAAAATCTTACCAACCCAAAATTTTTTGAATGGTAGTGTATTAATTTACCTTTTTGTGTAATATATTTAGTAAAATTAAGTGTGCTTTCACCTTGATCCATAAAATTGAAGTTCATTTTATTAAATATAATGAAATAAATCTTGTTTAATAAAAGTTTTTTGTGCTCTGAAATGCCATTGTTTTTATCATTCTCATGTATGTGTGTCTTCCCTGGTAGGGCTTTACGCAGGCATCAAGTTCTTTATTATAGACTTCCTTTTTAAGAGCTGCCCGAAACTCCGAGACAAATACGACACTCCGTACATCATGTGGAACAACCTGCCCACCGACCCTCAGCTGAAAGAACGCAGCAACGCCACTGTGTCTCGACGGGTGAGAGACAAAGAGACAATGTCATACTCTAACAGCAGCCTCCACATTTAAAATGTCATACCTGTTTGAAACATTTTTTTCAGAGTGTCAGGCACTGTAAATGTGTGCGTATGAGAGTGATGGGCGTTGCCTCGTAGGAGAATCATCAGTGTAGCTCGCTGACATGACGATCACATATAATCTGTTGTCTTTCTCTCTCAGCTGTCTGGGTGTGAGAAGGTAGGGACTGTGGTGTGCTTCTGCCAGCACCTGTGTGTGTGAGATCAAACCAGCTGACCTTACTTTCCTGTGTGTGTTTGGATCTAGATGCACCTTGTGATATGAATTTTGTCTGTGCCCAAATGGATCAAAATGGCCACTTAGTCTCAGTGGGTGTATTTCACAGAGCACTGTCCAGGTCATATTTCACCACAAAATCAAAAGATATTTAGATATTTGGATTTGTATATTTGAATGAACATCAGAAGGAATGTTGTTTTAAGCGTGGAAAGACGTGAGTACACACAGTTTTCAAGTTCAAGTTCACCAACGTTAATCTACTAACTCCCCTGACTGCTTTGTTGGACAAAATGGCGGATTCGGGGTTATGATTGGTTAGATCGCCTGTCAATCAAACTGTTTGCGAAGGGTCAATTAGGCATATTTCCCACCAAAGTTTTCGCTATTATAGACCTTATACGTCAGAGAAACAAGCGTATAGAATGTTCCGTTTTTGCAGTAGCTCTGTATGGCATCTCTACGGCATCACTGTCGAAGAGTAATTGGCTGGGGAAATCGATTTAATTGTAGAGTTAACGAAGGTTATCCTGAGCATTGTAATGTTTGAAGCTGATATCATAACAAATGTCTGTAGACCGGGAAGATTTTAAAACAAGATCTTACTGTCATGCTGTGGAAATATAAACCTGAACAGAACACAGCGACTATAGCGCTGAAAAGGGGCGAGGCTACATAAGGTCTATAATAAATACAATTTAAAAATATATATTTTTATTGTAATGCCAAATAACCTCTCATTACTATATAAGCGACATGGTGATGGAAAAAATGAGAATTTTTTGCGAGAACATTGCATAATTTTTCCTCCCATCTCATTTTTTTTTTTTACATCACCATCTCCCTTTAGGGGCTTAAAAACGCACATTCTAATCACCATAATTCAAAAAAATCATGTTTTCACTAATATAATAACAGCATTCTCATTAGTGTCATGCAATAAAATGATATAATCTTTTGCATTATAGTAAGAATGAGATTTTTTTTTTTTAATTATGCTAATGAGAATGTGTGTTAGGGGTGTACTTTAATTTATGACCATTAAGATTAGCATTGGGACTTTCATGACAATAGTTTTTATTTTTTTCATCCAAAATATAATGATGTGGTGTAATATCAGATGGACATTTCTTGCTTTCTGCAGTATTGGCTTTTTATTTTAAAATATGATATAAAATATCATTAATTGACTGATATGCTGAAAGTATAATGATTTTGCTTAATCAGTTTAATGTAACGTGTATATAGCTAATGTGCCATTTTGAATCCATTTTCACAGACCATGTGATGGGTTTGCTCTGTGTGTGTGCATAGTTAGTGTCATTCAAGACAAAAAGGACTTTGCTTTGCTCAAAATCTGAGTAGTTTCCACCAGTGTTATTTTAGTATCATTGAGATACTATTATATTGTTTTTATTGTATCTTATTATATCAGTTTATATTAGTTTTTTTATTTTTTTATATATATATTTTAAGTTTTATTTTAATTTTAGTTCCATTTTTAGTAATAAATAATATAATAGTTCTTTTATATATATATATATATATATATATATATATATATATATATATATATATATATATATTTATATATATTTAATATATATATATATATATATATATATATATATATATATATATATTTATTTATTTATTTATTTATTTATTTTAATTTTAGTTATTTTAGTTCATTAATTTAAATTAAATGAAAATCTGTAATGTTTCCTGTGCAGCTAGCTGAAATAAAATTTTATTTGAATCATTATTTATATATATATATATATATATATATATATATATAAGAAATATTATATTATTTATTTCAGTTAATGTTATATATTATTATTTTTTATTTTTTTCTTGGTTTTAGTTTTAGTTAACTATAACACTGGTTTCCACAACAGTGCAGTTGTAGTTTGGGTTCTTTGAAGTAGATCTTTAGATCATTAGAGGTAGAAATAGTTGAAACTTTGCCTCTAGGTCCCTGAAATGAAGTATTTTGACTGTGTTGTCATGGGAGTCTGTACAGAGAGAAGCTCAATGAGCTCAATGGTGGTTGCTAACATTACCTTTATCCTTCTTTCACTACATTTCATGTTGACTTTTGCTCCGTTCACGCCATGTCGTAATTACCGTAATTACGAGAGGACAACACATGAATTCATACTCAGAGCTGTTCGCGTCCTCGGAAATTCAAAACCTTCAACCCAAAATGATTCTGCAGTGGTCAGGTGGTACAAGTTAGAGCTCTCAGAAAATTCCCAGTTTACAAGTTGTAATTATTCTACGAGGATGTGAATGCTTTTTACATGTCATAATATCTTAATTACGGTAATTACAACATGCCGCGAAGCACTTTGTATTAGTGATGTTGGAAAAAAAAAATTGAGGTTATAGTCAACAGGAAACCAAAATTAAACCGGTTTGCTTCCCTAATACATATTAAAAGTAAGGGATAATCCACAACTAGCTGTGTATTAAATGATTTTAATGCACGACATGAGGGCAAAGAACCACCTGACGCAAAGTGAAGCGTTCAAATCATTTAATGCACAGCTGGCTGTTGATTATTCCACTTATACCATGGTCATTTGCCAGCATTAAAAAGTTAAAGATAAGGTTACATTTATTTGATTGAATTATAATATTTATTTAAATTAATCTAGAGAGAGAGAAATGTGAGTGTGAATTACCTGCGTCTGTGCAGCGTCTGAAGCTGAGAATTGAATTACTTTAAAAAACAGATGTTACAACCTCCTTGCTGAGTAATATAATTTAGCGATTCAAATTATTTTTTAAATAAAAGTCGTAAGTAGCATTAACAAGTTTCTCTGCTCCTGATTCTGTGTGCTGTGCATATATTGTATGTGTGTGATACAGAACGGTGATTTGGCACTACTTGTGCATTAAACAGTTTTATTGCACGCCTTCCAGCCAATCAGAATCAGACAGACCATGGTATAATTGCTATTGTGAGTGATTGATTAGTGCATGTGCTTCCAGAAGAAAAAAGTTTCTTTACCTCCTCAAATAGCTATCCTTTATAAATATAAATATCATGACTACCCTGTCCCAGAAATATGTGAGATTACGTAAGTAAAACGGGAAAGTTTTTATTTTTTTTATCGACTTTAATGGTTTGTCTAAAATTATCAGTTAATGCAAACTTTGAGTAGTTATAAAATCCGTGCATTTTATGTTAAGATTCAGCCAGTGGTCTCACGGAGCAGTTTAGCCACCATCCCACCCGGAGTGACCCGAGAGGAAGAGAGCGGCCGTCCTCACAACACGAAGAAAGGAGCATTCCATGAGATCTTCAACCTACCTGAGAATGAGAGACCTCTGCCCGGTGAGACCTCTCGTAGACTTGGTTCTTGTCTCATGAGACTTTGTATCCCGAAGGAAAAAAGTACTTGAAACCTAAATAGGCTTGAGTTGGACACGCCAAACAGTTTTTTATTCACTTGTCTTTCCACAACCAAGTAACTTATTAGTAGTGTCTTTTTTTCAGTATGTGAGAATGGATGGAGATGCTGTTTGATAAACAGAGACAGGAAGATGCCCACTGACTACATTCGCAACGGGATGCTCTTCGTCACTGAGAAGTAAGAAAGACGTGTTAAACAGTGTTGGAGAAAGTTACTTTTAAAAGTAATGCATTACAATATTACAATATGTTACTCCCTAAAAAGTAACTAATTGTGTTACTTAGTTACATCTTATGGAAAGTAACCTGTTGCGTTACTTTTTGTCTCCTGGGCTTGGCTTGCTTGTTTGTTTTTAATTACAAAAAAAAAAAATTCTATTTTTGCACAGCTAAAATTCTGGATTGCAAAAAATGTGTAACTTAAGTCATTTTTGCTTATTAGTATGGTTTAATTGGATCATCGTATGTTAGCAGCAAAGACATTGGATAATAAAGTGAGATTAAATACAAAGTATATTTGCATTATTAAACATCTTTAATTATCGCAGGTTTGTGTAATATTCTAGGTTTGCATTTCACTGTTAATATTCATGTTGAGGAATACTGAATCTGATTTTGTGCAAGTAAGATGAGTAAATGCTCACATGTCTAGAACTACATTAATCATCATGTTCACACAGTTCATGTTCCTTCAACATGGAGACAGGAGAGGTGTCGGTCAATAAATGGGAAAAGAAAGTAACTTTCGTTACTTATTTGAAAAAGTAACTTTCGTTACTTATTTGAAAAAGTAACTCTCATATTTTGTTGTAAATGTAAAAAAAAAAGAAGCGTTCCCTATCAGTCAGTCACGTTCGATGTTACATCGCATTGCGTCAGTATTACGTGTTACGTGTGTTACGTCAGTGTTACGTCTCTGTTACGCTTGAGAGTTCCTTCGGGGAACGGGGGTTAAATTAGTAACCGAGACGTTACTTTACTCATTACTTGAAAAAAAGTAATCTGATTACGTAACTCAGTTACATGTAATGCATTACCCCAAACACTGTTGCTGAGTATATGATTGCTGAGCACAGCAAGATTCTTCTAACTCTGAAGATCTCTTTCATGTCCTCATGCGATTTTTTTTTTACATCATAACAGACTGAGAGACTCCCTAGAATCAATGTATATTAATGAAGTAACAGTATAATTACAATTTGCTTCTCCCTTCATCAGCTACCTGTGTTTTGAGAGCTCCAGCTCAAGATCAGGGTCTTCAAAGAAGAACAAAGTCATAAAACTGGTGGACATCACAGATATCCAGAAGGTATGTTCTATGGCAAGCCGTTTTGACTTTTTTTCATTCTCAGGATATGAACTTGTGATTGTCACGCTGAGGTTAAGGTAAACAAACGAAGATGACGAAGATATATCAAAAAGGGGTTTTAATCCAGACAGGAACACACAGCATACATTCACAGACGAGAACCGACCAGGACTGAACAAACACAAGGCGAATATATAGGGGTGAACGTAATTAGGGATAACAGGAACAGGTGCGGGGAATTAACTAATCACACGGAGGGTAAATGAACATACTGGCAACACAAAACGTCCATGGGTGTGACATTACACCCCCCCCCCGGAAGGCGCGTCCTCGCGCCGTAGATGGACCAACTGCGGAGGGAGGGAGGGGGCTCAGGTGGAGGACGAGGAGACGACGGGCAGACAGGACAGCAGACAGACGACATGGCAGACAACAGGAGGAACCAGGGTGGAGTAGATGGTGGGAGGAGCCAGGGAGGAGACAGACAGGACTTGGAGCAGGAGGATGGTGGGACCCGGGCCACAGTCACGCCCACCGCCCATGGTGGAGCCGCAGGAGGAAGCAGCCATGGTGGAGGAAGGGCAGGCGGCACCAGGGCGGCGACAGACTGTGGCGGAGCAGGTGGTAGAGGAGACCAGGGCGTAGCTGGAACGCCGACGAGCCAGGGCGACCCCGAGGATCCGGCGGGACGCGGCGACGTAGGCGGCTCTTCCGACTGAGGCGCAGGCGGGGATCCTGAAGGCCGCGGTGGAGCCGGAGCGACAGAGGACCCAGGCGACGTCGGAGGGAGCGAGGACGCCAACGGAGCCAGAGGGACGGAAGGACGAGGCGCAGCCAGAGGAGTGTAGTCCAGCGGCGAGGGCAGGTCGACGAGCGACCAAGGCGGAGCCGGAGGGATGAGGGAGCCCGGCGTAGCTGGTGGACTGAGGGGCCACGGTGGAGACGAGGGAGGTTGGAGCCAACGCGGAGCTGGTGGACCAACGGGCCGAGGAGGAGTCCTGGTCGAGGAGGTGGGAGGCGGAGACCCAGGATCCACTGCCCCCAATGGAGCTGGAGACTGGCAGGCCCACTGCGCGCTCACGCCGTTGATGGAAGGCTGAGGGTGAGCAGAGGGGCTGGCTGGCTGCAGCGGAGATGGCAGATGGATGAGAGGAGGTGGGAGAGGGAGGTTGGGTGGGAGTTCTGGACAGGCAGACGATTCAATTGACTCGGGACAGGCAGACGATTCAATTGACTCGGGACAGGCAGACGATTCAATTGACTCGGGACAGGCAGATGATTCAATTGACTCGGGACAGGCAGATGATTCAATTGACTCGGGACAGGCAGATGATTCAATTGACTCGGGACAGGCAGATGATTCAATTGACTCGGGACAGGCAGATGATTCAATTGACTCGGGACAGGCAGATGATTCAATTGACTCGGGACAGGCAGATGATTCAATTGACTCGGGACAGGCAGATGATTCAATTGACTCTTGATATTTAGAAATAAAAAGAGAGTCCTCTGAGCACAGTCCATGCTCACCCTCAGCGGCCGTGCAGTGGGCGGGGCTTTCCTCCTTGCCCTCGCTCTCCACCACGGGCTCCCTCACGAGCGCTGTAGCCGGCTCACGCGCTTGGTCACACTCACTTCCTGGGTCTGACTCTGTGGCGTTCCTGGGCTCTGTCGCTCCATTAGGCGATGGCTCGTGTGGGCGTTCCGTGCCGCGAGATGGTGGCTGGTCTCGCTCTGGGTCCGGAGTGGGGCTGGCGGGGTCTTCTTCCGGGCCGACGGTGCATAGCGAGTTGCAGCTCGCCAGCACCCACTCCACAAAGGCTTCAAAGTCCACACGCGGACCCTCTCCGGACAACTGCGCTCTGCATGTGGCATTCAGGCTCACCTCGTAGAACGTGCAGAGGCAGTCGTCCGGAAAGTGCGTCAGATATGCGAGATCTAAGAAGGTCCGCGTGTGGTCCTCCAATGTTTGGTCCTCCTGCTCCAGCAGTAGGAGACGAACACCGGGGATATCCATGACAGGGGAAAACGGAACAAACAAAAACGAAACTAAAAAACGAGAAAATAAACGGAGGAAAAGGCTGCTAAACAATCACAGTTTTGCGGGTCGGTTCTTCTGTCACGCTGAGGTTAAGGTAAACAAACGAAGATGACGAAGATATATCAAAAAGGGGTTTTAATCCAGACAGGAACACACAGCATACATTCACAGACGAGAACCGACCAGGACTGAACAAACACAAGGCGAATATATAGGGGTGAACGTAATTAGGGATAACAGGAACAGGTGCGGGGAATTAACTAATCACACGGAGGGTAAATGAACATACTGGCAACACAAAACGTCCATGGGTGTGACAGTGATATCAACAATTACATTTTCACTAGTAACAAAGTTAATTCTTGATATCAACAATTCAATTTTCACTAGTTAAAATGCTAATTTTTGATATCAACCTTTCAATTTCCTCTAGTAAAAATAATTCTTGATATCTGTAATTGTATTTTCACTAGTGAACTCTCGCCATAGGCTGCCATTCAAATTCAATTGTTGATATCAAGAATTCAATTGTCACTAGTTGAATTCGGATATCTGAAAATGAATTCCTGATACCAATATAATTTCTGATATCTAAAACGGCTTTCTTACTAGTAACAATCACATTCATGATATCAGAAATGAACATTTTTACTAGTAGCAATTCAATTGTTGATATCAACAATAGACATTTGCACTAGTAACAATGTAATTGTTGATATCAGAAATTTGCATTTTTACTAATAACAACTGACATGTTAAAAAACTGGAATTTCAACTAGTAAGAAATTAATTCTTGATAACAAGAATTGAATTTGAATGGCAGCCTATGGCAAGATTTCACTAGTAAAAATACAATTGTTGATATCAAGAATTAACGTTGTTACTAGTGGAAATCTAATTCCTGATATCAAGAATTAATTTACTAGTGAAAATGTAATTGTTGATATCACAAGTTCATATCCTGAAAATGAATAAAAGTCAAAACGACTTGCCATAATGTGCAGTGTAATTTTTTAATTGTAATGTAATTGAAATAAATCTGAAAGTAAAATATAAATATTACATGAAACACTTAAGTGATTATTATAAATATTGCCTTGGCAACTAACTAAAATAAATGGGACTATTTCAGCTTTTGTTATTAACTTTTATGGCTCTTTGACTATTTATACATTCATGCACTTTCTTGATAAGAGCACTATGACTTTGTGCTGTAGTATATAGCAGCCTTAAAACTGAACAATGGAAAACTCAAATTTGAATTCTCCAATTTACAAGATGGACAAAGTTTGTGAGGTTTACGAAACATATCCAGTTCTTTAAAGTCGGCATGAAACAGTAGTTGCGATAATTTTTTCTTTCCTATTGCCATTTATATTCAAATAAAACGGCTTCTGGAATTAGAAAAAAATGTTGGCGGGATTTGATTTTGTCGTTTAGGAGTTGATTGGACTGTAGAAAAGTGGGTGTCGCTAACTAAATGGAGGCATATCTGAATGGTAGTTTGCAGTCAGTTGTGAAGGACATTTAGTCCCACCTAGTATATATATATATATATATATATATATATATATATATATATACACACAGGGAGTGCAGAATTATTAGGCAAGTTGTATTTTTGATTTGATTTTTGATTAATTTTATTATTGATCAACAACCATGTTCTCAATGAACACAAAAAACTCATTAATATCAAAGCTGAATATTTTTGGAATAGTTTTTAGTTTTTAGTTTTTAGTTTTAGCTATTTTAGGGGGATATCTGTGTGTGCAGGTGACTATTACTGTGCATAATTATTAGGCACCTTAACAAAAAACAAATTTATACCCATTTCAATTATTTATTTTTACCAGTGAAACCAATATAACATCTCAACATTCACAAATATACATTTCTGACATTCAAAAACCAAACAAAAACAAATCAGTGACCAATATAGCCACCTTTCTTTGCAAGGACACTCAAAAGCCTGCCATCCATGGATTCTGTCAGTGTTTTGATCTGTTCACCATCAACATTGCGTGCAGCAGCAACCACAGCCTCCCAGACACTGTTCAGAGAGGTGTACTGTTTTCCCTCCTTGTAAATCGCACATTTGATGATGGACCACAGGTTCTCAATGGGGTTCAGATCAGGTGAACAAGGAGGCCATATCATTAGATTTTCTTCTTTTATACCCTTTCTTGCCAGCCACGCTGTGGAGTACTTGGACGCGTGTGATGGAGCATTGTCCTGCATGAAAATCATGTTTTTCTTGAAGGATGTAGACTTCTCCCTGTACCACTGCTTGAAGAAGGTGTCTTCCAGAAACTGGCAGTAGGACTGGGAGTTGAGCTTGACTCCATCCTCAACCCGAAAAGGCCCCACAAGCTCATCTTTGATGATACCAGCCCAAACCAGTACTCCACCTCCACCTTGCTGGCGTCTGAGTCGGACTGGAGCTCTCTGCCCTTTACCAATCCAGCCACCGGCCCATCCATCTGGCCCATCAAGACTCACTCTCATTTCATCAGTCCATAAAACCTTAGAAAAATCAGTCTTGAGATATTTCTTGGCCCAGTCTTGACGTTTCAGCTTGTGTGTCTTGTTCAGTGGTGGTCGACTTTCTGCCTTTCTTACCTTGGCCATGTCTCTGAGTATTGCACACCTTGTGCTTTTGGGCACTCCAGTGATGTTGCAGCTCTGAAATATGGCCAAACTGGTGGCAAGTGGCATCTTGGCAGCTGCACGCTTGACTTTTCTCAGTTCACGGGCAGTTATTTTGCGCCTTGGTTTTTCCACACGCTTCTTGCGACCCTGTTGACTATTTTGAATGAAACGCTTGATTGTTTGATGATCACGCTTCAGAAGCTTGGCTATTTTAAGACTTCTGCATCCCTCTGCAATATATCTCACTATTTTTGACTTTTCTGAGCCTGTCAAGTCCTTCTTTTGACCCATTTTGCCAAAGGAAAGGAAGTTGCCTAATAATTATGCACACCTGATATAGGGTGTTGATGTCATTAGACCACACCCCTTCTCATTACAGAGATGCACATCACCTAATATGCTTAATTGGTAGTAGGCTTTCCAGCCTATACAGCTTGGAGTAAGACAACATGCATAACGAGGATGATGTGGTCAAAATACTCATTTGCCTAATAATTCTGCACTCCCTGTATATAGGCAAGGCAAAGGCAAGTTTATTTATATAGCACATTTCATACACAGTGATAATTCAGAGTGCTTTGGATGAAAAGAAAACAAATGCATAAAAATGGAATGAAATAAAATGGATATAAAATATATAAAATGGAATGCATAGGAAAAATTCTATCTGAAGATTCAGAGAGTTTCAGTCAGAACATTTGTTCTGTGTGTTTTTAATATGTCTTCCCCATATTGGCTGTCTTTCTCTAAGGGTTTTCTCTCGACACCTAAATAATCTCCAATAGATCTGATTTTTCACCTAAAATCAGCCAGGAAGAGCTTTAGGACTGACCCTCCAGTCCGCACTCAATAAATTTGGTCCTCTACCTCAAACCAGCTGCTCTCACCACGCGGTTTCAGTTTTGTTTTTATCAAAGAACCACACTGGCTTGCCACAGAGCTGTCTCAACCATTACGATTTATCCATTTTTCCCAAATCATTAGTATAGTATTTTAATTTGTCGCTTACTTTCGGACTTTCCCATGTTGGTTGTTGTCTGTGGTTATTTCGGTGCCTAAATAATCCGTTGGACATCTCCAACAGATCCAGTTTTTCACCTAAAATCGGCCTGGTAGAGCTCTAGGACTCAACTCAGTCACGCTCTGTAAATTTGGTCCCCGATCTCGGATTCACTCAAACCTACCACTCTCTGTAGTCCCCGACTACAATGGATTACCAATGTCCCACATTAGTCACCACAGTGTTTCAGCCATTATGGATCACTCCCCGCTCTTAACTTTAATTTTTTTTTGTCTCTTATATAGACTACAATCGCTATTACAATAACTCTTTCTTTTCCTTTTTCACAGTACAAAGTTTTATCAGTTCTACCTGGGTCTGGAATGGGCATCTCTATTGCCACCCCGTCAACACAGAAGGTAGTCATATCAAATTGATTTATATAGTGCTTCAAAATACACATTGTTTCAAAGCAGAAAATGTTATTATGTTTGTAATATTTAATATCTTATAGTTACATTTTGCAGATTAGTGCTTGGCGATAATATAGTTTATATTTTGCGAGGATTCAAGCAATCAAGCAGTTGAGATTTGCTCTATATCACCCTATGTGAGCATACTGTATATATATATACATATTACTTGAGCCGGATGAAATATAGTTTCATTTTGCGATGATATAAAGAATCAAGCAGTTGCGATTTACTATATATTATAGATATCGCTTTATGCGGATAAAGTTGGATATACATTAAATATATCTCGCTTAATAGCCTTTTTTACAGTAACATCACCCTCATTGAAATAATTAAAGTGTCTGTCTTGTTGCTTTGATGAATAATTGAGTAAAGTCTGACAGTGAATCGCTTTATCTTGTTCTCGCAGCCACTGGTCTTTGGTGCCATGATACACAGAGACGAGGCCTTTGAGACGATCTTTACCCAGTACATGAAGATCATGACCACAACCAACCCTGAGACATAACTCAAACTTTTATCCTTCTGGAGGATATGTTGTTTGGAAAAGTATGGGACCAGTGTTTCCTGTCTGGTTAACTTTAATTGACAGTAATTTGGATGATTGTCGGCTTATGATGTGACCAGCAGGAGATTTAGCGAGCTGACATTCCAGCGAGAGTTCTGCATCTCGAAGACTTTTCCAACCGGAGGGATGCGGGCGGCTTCTCGTCATGCTCGACTGTGACCTTTTTAGCTTTCAAAGATGAGCACACTGATCAGACTTCATGTTTTGTACTCATCTCTTTCATGTTTGGTTTTATCCTGGAAGATGTTACAGGGGTGGGGTGTTAAGGAAGGTCTTTAACAATTTCAACACTGCAAGAATACATTTTCTTAATCAGTATTTTTGTTTAAAACAAGACACATTAGACAAACTTAATTCAAGATATGTGTCTTGTTTTCTTACGCAATTTTGATTCTCAAGTAAATTTGTCTTTTAATGAAATTTAGATATTTTGTACTGCAAAACGGCAAAAATACTGATTAATACAAAGAAAAAAAGGCTGTTCACACTTTAGGTGTTTTGCAGCAACAAATCGACAGGAAGTCATTAATTTTTAACAAGAGTTGGCAATTTAAAGCGCCGTACAGGTAGTTTATACGTATTGTGCACTATATTCAATCTTTTCAGCCATGCAGCTTTCGAATCTCATTTGTGCCAGTGTTCAGTTAGAAAAAAATGACTTTTTATTTTTAAAAGTTATGAGACCAATTGTAAAGTTGAACTTTGCTCACTTTGTCATGTTGGCAACGGTCGCTGATGGTCAAGTTGCTAGAAATCGACAGCTTTCATTGAAAATGACTTCTGGTTACTTTGTCACTGCAAATCACTGTCAGTGCAAATTACCTTTAAGACTGATATACAAAGCCTTTCTTTTTTTTTTTTACATTTGTTTATATTTGTTTACATTGTTGCTGTGTGCGTACAACACAGACACACACAAACTCAACTTAATCTCTCCTCTCAGCAAAGTGTGCTTCATATGTTTTTAGCAGAACATCTTCCCAAACTTAACTTTGGGAAAGTGTAGTTTCAAATGGTTTCAAATGGCCTTTCTATAAAATCGCTGTAATGTCGTAGCAGTCAGCAGAATCATTGCTAATCGATTGGTTTGCTTACGTTTGAAAACATTAGTTAGAAATGAAAGGTGTCAAACACAAATAAGAACATTTGGTCGCACTTTATATTCCAGTATGTGTACTAACTGTGTCCTTATACAAGAAAGTACTGAGTAATATAAGGTAACTACTTAATATAATATTAAGGCTAGGTTTAGTACATACATGTTGAACAGGACTGTAAAATAAAGTGCTATCGAACATTTTCATGTACGTATGTCTTACAGATGAACACCAGTTACTTGATAATGTTTTGTCACTTAAACTGTTACTAAATGAAGTTAAATTCAGTAGATGTTCACAGAACCTGTTCATAAAGTCACTGTAGTATAACTTTGGATGAATCTCACAAAGAAATATTCAGATCTATTTCACCTCAAAAAACATGTCAATGAAAATAATGTAAAAAATAATATATAAATAAACTTGAGACAGTTTCCTCCACAAATTCTCAATAATATAATGCAAAATTTTAAAAAAATGGCATAAATTAAATTATACTTAACATTTGCGTTACAAATGCACCTTATAATTTCATTAATTAAGTTTATTTTTTATTATGAATGGGTTTTGTTCACTTCAAGAAAATGTCATATTGAAAAAATGATGTTAAAGGTAACATGATTTTTAAATTTCAGTTTTTGTGAGATTCACCTCTTTACACTCATCTTGAACAGGCACTATATAACTTTTAATTGCTTTGTTTTAATTAACATTGAGGGAAAAAAGCTTGACTTTTAGTCAAATTATTTCAGAACAGCTAATGTATACATTTTTGAAAAACATCCTCTGGCACAAAAAAGCATCACATCTGCTTGGTAAATGCAATACAATGCAAATAGCCTGTAATGTTGCAGTTTACCATAATAGGTTCCATACTGGAAAATAAGAGAAACTGAAATGAAGGAATTTTTATTGTACAGTATTTATAGTGGGCCACACATTTTGTTGCTCTACCCTAAACTGAAGTGGTTGATTGCACAGATATACTACAACATTAAGAGTTGATTTTAATAAGTAGCGGATATGTATTTGTATCTAAGACATTCCAAAGATCATCATTTTAGGAGAAAATACTGTTCATACTTTGTCTTCCCATACACCTTTTAGTTTACTCACATTTTTAAGGGACTGTTGAATGTTGCTCAGCTCCCAAAGATGAATCAGTATATTTTACCAAAGGCCCTCTAGAGCAGGTGTCTCGAACCCTGTACCTTGAAGCCTATCATCCTGCAGAGTTTAGCTCCAACCCTATAATCAAACACACCTGAACCAGCTAATCAAGGTGTTGAAGGTATAGCAGGTAAGTGTGTTGGAGCGGGGTTGGAACTGAAGTCTGCAGGAAAGTAGCCCTCCAGGAGCAGGGTTAACTACCCCTGCCAACCCTAGAGCTTTTGGAAGTGTCCCACACTTTGGCTGTTTTGTTGGATTGCACTAATGAAGCACAGAATGAATAGGGTAATGTCTCGGTTACTAATGTAACCCTGTTCCTTGAAGGAGGGAACAGAGACATTACATCGGTACTGACATACTGGGGTCTCACCTGGGAGCCCAGTCACCTCCAAGAGGTAACTAAACAAGCCAATTGGCCAGTGAGATTTGCATGCCGAGTCTCACCTACTCAGACATGTGGGTATATATATCATAGGCAATACTCACATCATTCATTTTTTGCTGAGGAGCCAAGACAGCAGATTCAGTGGTGGTTCAGGGCTGTGACTGGAGTGAGGTAACATCTCTGTTCCCTCCTTCAGGGAACAGGGGTTACATTAGTAATCTAGACATTCTCATTCAGTCAGTCACGTTCAATGTTGCGTCGATACCTGTGGAAAGTGGAATAGCACAAGGCTATAGAATCCACTATCCAGTGGGCCAACCTCTGTTTGAAGACAGCCTTTCCCTTCTGCTGACCTCCAAAGCAGACAAAAAAACTGCTCTAAGCTTTGCAAGCTCTCCGTGCCATTCGAGTAAACATGCAATGCGCAAACAGGTCACAGCAACGTGAGGACTCTTTCAAAAGCAGCACTTGCATGTTCACCACCTGGTCCCTAGAAGGAGTGGTGGGAACTTTGGACAAGCGTGGTCGGGAGCACTGTCTTTAGAGACAGGATTTTAAGCTCAACTGACTCCAGTGGCTTGAAGGGAGCTCTGTGTAGACCAGAAAGGACCACAGAGAGGTCCCAGGAGGGATTGAGGTGCAGGTGCTCCTTGAGC
The DNA here is from genome assembly GCA_038088235.1 of Zacco platypus. Classification (NCBI taxonomy): domain Eukaryota; kingdom Metazoa; phylum Chordata; class Actinopteri; order Cypriniformes; family Xenocyprididae; genus Zacco; species Zacco platypus. The sequence goes on along the minus strand of CM076066.1, from coordinate 19,871,354 downwards.
CTCTCAGGAACCTGATGACCAGATGGTGCTTTCCCAGTGACCTGGCAACATACACTTTCAAGGTGGAGGTGGAGGTGAACAGCCTAAACTTCAACCTCTTGCAAGAAGGAAAGCACTGAGCTAGAACAACGGTATAGAACAAATGGCAGTGGGATGACTCCTGGGAGGCAAACAGGATTACTTATGTGTCCCTGAATTAACTCCAGATCAGATAGACCACCTGGGGGTGGAGTCTCCATTCTCCCGAGAGCATAACCTCAATTGAACTTTCCTGGGATGTGAACGGCGTGAAGCAGCATGAAAGCATAGAGGTTGATGTATGCAACAGTCGCAGTGTTGTCTGTGTGTCTGTATCAACACATGCTTGTCCTGCAGCAACAGTCATAAGTGCTGCACTGCAACTGCCAGCAACTCCAGGCAATTCTTATGCCATTGCTGTTGAGGTCCTGTCCAGGAGCCCAAAACTACATGCCTGTTGCACACTCTGTACCAACCCATTCAACAACATGTCTGGACACTTGTTCTAAAGGCACTCCGGCCCGTAGAAAGGCAAGGTCTGAATGTTTGGCGATAGCTTAAGCAGTGTTGAAGCAGTCTCATATGCATCAATACATGTGGTGTCACTGTGGCTCCAGATGCCATATGCCCTAGGAGCCTCTGGAATTGTTTCAGTGGAAATGCTGTCTCTTTCCTGAATGTAGGCCCAAAGGGGAGATCTTGTACTGCTATGCTCGACCCTCAAAGCAAAGCATAGAACGTTCTGTCGAGGTAAAATCGAGTGCTGGGCCTAACCCTGGAAGCAGAGTGTCCTGAAGCAGAGGCAGTGAGTGTGGTTTAACACTGGGCTTGGTGGACTGACGAGAGACTGGCTAGGGAGGTGTGAGGAAGCAGCATGTCTGTGGCGAAAGAATGGGGGCTGGAAAGGAGGAAGCAAAGCGTTGCTCACTGCCTATGCACGCCCTTTATGACCCGGAGAGTGAAGAAACCGCTCTTGAGAATTTGGGTACCGCTGGCCATTGGGCCAGTGGCGAAACAGAGCCGGCAGCTTGACGGCACACGTCACACTAGGGGGAGCACGCTAGAGGAGCAGGAGATCTGTGGGGAATTACCCGGCGGAAAAGCTCCCACTGTAACCCTTGGGTCTCCCAAAATTGTTAACCAGACTTATGGCTGTACTTTACATGCAAGCAGCTGGTAGCAACAGAGGGGACTCTAGCTTTACAAGAAAGAGGAGTTGCGGCCAGCGTACCGACATGGTCATGTTTTCATAATGAGAACATTAACCATCCACAAGTGGCCGTGCTTGCTCTTTTAGGAAATCCGCTCTTACGCTCTGAAGGACAGAGGGGTGAAACACTGGACTTCTCCGTGCACAGCCCTTTCATGAAATGAATCACCCCTGTATGCGCCTTCACACCAGCAGGAGAGATCAGAAATAAACTATTTTTAGCAATTATAAATTGCTGTTTCTCTGTACGGGAATGCACTTCCATTGAAGAATGACTGGAATGAGCAATCCCTATTCACAACCGTTTGGATCCAAAGCAAAATATAATTAAAGTGAGTAATGCCAGTCATATTTATACCTGCATGTCCAGAGAAGTTTGACTCTGCATTCAAATCTCACTCGCCAATGTTCATTGGCTTCAGCTCAGTGAGTAACCACTCACTTCTAATGCACCAGAAGACCCGGGTTCAATCACCACCAAGGGCAACTTCTCACTTGTAAGTCGCTTTGGATAAAAGTGTCTGCCAAATGAATAAATGTAAATATAGTTACCACTTGAAGGTGATTGGCCTCCCAGGCGAGACCCTGATACGTCAGTATCAGCGTAACGTTGAACGTGACTGACTGAATAGGAACTAATAGTTTTGCCAAATGTTGTTTCTTTAACTGCTCATTGTCTGTCTCAAACTGAAGTTTACACAAGCTGGGTCAAAATACAGTCAAGACCAGTTTGATCCCTGCTAACCTGCCCAGCCCAGGGGCGTGAAAACTGGTATAATATAATTTCTGTTCTTTTCTTGGGGGGAGGGGAGATTTTTCTTATGGTATTGGGCACAAATGCTTTTAGAAAATGTACCAGCTCTAAGACACTAATTATGAGTATGCTGATGTGTACTTCACATGAGTGAATTTCACAAAAAAGGACAAGAACAGGCCCAGGGGCTGTATTCACAAAAATATTCTTGAGAAAGAAGTTAAAAAAAGTTTCTTAAGATAAATTCTAAGAAGTTCTAACACTGTGACACGACAAAGCCACCGTTGCAAATCTAGTAGTTAGCTGGTGTTGTATTTGAAACAACCCAATAAATTCGCTGAACATCATACCTTTGTAAGAGTTAAGACAAGTTGGAGGTCATTCTAACTTTACGAAGTTATTTATTTTTAAGAATATTCTTTACATGAATAGTTCGTGAAATTGTGTGTTAACAATCTTAAGATAACATTCTTAAGAAAAGATTTTGTGGATACAAAATATTTTTGTGTGTTTTCTTAAGTTAGAAAATAAGAGGAAAATAGCAGAATTTCAGAAATTCAGAATGCTTTGTGACTCCAGCCCCAAGTCAAATTTCACTCAAAATTTAAAAAAACATTTTCCCCAAATTCTCTTTTCAAAAATCTCAGCTGTTATATACGGAGCCCCGCACATGACGTTGGAAAAAATATGGATATCGTGGCCACTAATTAGTTTTAAGATCAATTCAATTCCATTTAACTAAACAGGGGGCACACTGTACACATTGTAATAATTCATTCCCTTAAAATTCATGGCTGTGATATATATATTGTGTACATATACATGCATACATATATATAATATGTATGTGTGTGTGTGTGTGTATATATATATATATATATATATATATATATATATATATATTTGTCCGTATGTCATGTGCGAAAGACGGCTCCGTAGTTAATGATCTGTGCGAAAACAATGATATATTTAAATAATATAATGTAATATAGTATATTTTTAAGTATTTATCATGGTTATATTTATTGTACTGCCTTAAATTTATGCTGATTTTAATTTTTTAAAAGTGTTTGGTGACATGCTCATTTCCATCTGCCAAATTCTCAGTACTGTAATGTGCAAAAAAAAAAGAAAGAAAGAAAGAAAAATAAAGATTGAAACTTATTTGCATTACAGTAATGAGAATTTGGGGATAATTAATCAGTTTCACAATACAAAAACACCTTTCTTTATGCAAAATATAATTACTTACTTTTTATTTTTATTGTGTGGTGATTTTGGGGCAGTCATGCTCTAATGGTTAGAGAGTCAGATTGATACCCCAAAGGTTGTGGGTTTGATTCTCAACACCAGCAGAAAATGACTGAGGTGCCCTTGAGCAAGGTACCTAACCCCCCAATCGCTCCCCGGGTGCCACAAGCAAATGGCTGCCCCGGGTGTGTGTGTTGATGGTTTGCTGCGTGTTTGTGTGTGTGTGTTCACTCGCTTCTAATATGTGTTAAATGCAGAGGTCAAATTCCAAGTATGGGTTACCATACTTGGCCTACGCATGCCACTTTCACTTTTTTTTTGTCATAATATGTCATGGACTTGTTTGTGAGATTCACACACAATCATAGTTTCACACAATCATGCTAAAAGAAACACAGTTTACATTAAAATGATGTTTAATTAAGCACCAAAAGTCATTGTGTATTCGGAGGTGCTCAAGTTGGAATTTTTTTATGTGGCACTAGCTGATAAAGTATTTGTTAACTGTCTAAATGTTTGCTATTTTCAATATAATTTCACTGCAAAATTACAGAGTTCATCTGACAGATGTGAATTGTTGTTATTATTTGTTATCTGTTTTTTTTTTCTGACTGTCTGAAGACAAATGACTAAAAATGAATTTATATACAAAAATAGAGTAATATAAGAAATGTTCTGTTCTGATTTGAATAGGACAATGTATATTGTTAAATCATAATGTGTTGTACACTTTTTTAATTTAAGTAAACTAATGAATTGTATATGTGTTTTGTCTGTTGATTTAAAAAAAATCTATATACACACATATAATCATGTTTATTTATTGGGCGTGAATTAAGTCACCAACAAAAAAACTGAAATAATTAATAACAAATACCTGTGCACAACTCCAATCAAAGTGTAGAGGGACTAGCTCAAAATGTACACACACACACATATATATATATTGAGAGAGAGAGAGAGAGAGAGAGAGTGAGGTTTCCAGTCCTAAAAAGGTTATTGGTTTACATTTTCAGGAGAAATAATTCAAGACCTCCTGACTAGCTGGCACTACCTGCTATCTGCCACTAGACGGCACTGAGGTGAAGGAATTGAAGACACCAGATAGACATGTAGAGATATTCCTGTAAATCACGTAATACAGCTGTATGAAGCAATAAATGCTTTTACTGTGGTGTTTTTAAAAGGCTCTGTGGAGCGTGTAATGCACATAATCACCAACGTTATTTCCAGCAGAGCTTCAAGTACCTATTATTATTATCAAGTGCCTAGCAGAGCCCTATTAATGTGCAAAAAGGTTTCTGATGTCTGTGCCGTGCCTTTATGGAGGAATTTCCATCCAATTCAAGACATGTCTGTCAATCTGTATATTCTTAAATCTTCACAAGACTCACATTTACATCTTTTGGGCTTTATCCCAAGTTGGAAAAGCAAACTTAAATTGTTTTTGTTTGTTTTGTTTAGCTAAATTGTTGATGTGCTAGTGTATTGCTAATCCGAGACACAGGGGAAAATGACGAATGTTTAAATTCTACTTTAATAAGTTTTATTTATGGCACATTTCCATCGCTCAAGGACGCTTTACAAAGTAGATACAATAAGAAAAACGATAACATCAGTAAGGCAGGTAATAATAACCCGATTAAGATGATTAAGCAAGGAATAATACAAAGATAGTAAACAGGCATTACATAGACAGGTTAGCACACAGCAATCATGTGCAGAGAACACAACTTAAGAATGGTAACATTCAGAGAACAAATGGGTTTTGAGTAGGGATTTGAATTCAGAAAGCAGAGTGACTATCTATCTCCCATAGAAGTGATCAGGTCGGGATGTAGGGGAGATAACTAAGAGCCAAGCCATTCAAGGATTTGAAAGTGTGCAGGAATATTTTGTACTTGGTACGATAGGCCACTGGTAGCCAGTGGAGATCAAACAGGGTGATGTGTGCAGAACACTGAGTGTTCTTGCAGCAGGATTTTACATTTATTTACATTTACATTTTCATTCATTTGGCAGACGCTTTTATCCAAAGTGACTCACAAGGGGAGCAATTAGGGGTCAGGTGTCTTGCTCAAGGGCACTTTAGTCATGGTATCGAAGGTGGAGAGAGTGCTGTTTATTCACAATCCCCACCTTCAATTCCTGCCGGCGTGGGAATCGAACCAGCAACCTTCAGGTTACAAGCCCGACTCCCTCACCATTAGGCCACGACTAAAAACAAAAGCATGGATAACCGTTTCAGCGTCTTTAAAATTAATCAAGGGACGGAGCTTGGCAATTCGATGTAAGTGAAAGAATGCAAAGCTGAGAGAGGAATCGAAAATAACACCAAGATTTTTAACAGTACTGGATGGTTTGATGAGAGTACCAGCAATATCACTGGCAGAGTCAGTAGGAAATTTTGCTAGTAAGTGATGGAGTTCCAGTCTTTTCCATGTTTAGTTTCAGAAAATTGGAGTTGAGCCATTCCTTTATAATTGATTTGATCAATTTGAGTAGATAGAACAGGCTTACACAGTATATATTTGAATGTCATCAGCGTAGATATTATACTTAAAACCAATGTCGATGTAAGATCTGACCCAGGCGTTATATGTAAATGTAAATTTAAGAGAGTCGGTTGCTGTAAACTGGAAATCTTTGGAGAATGATAGTGTACAATGACCTATTAAACTAACAAGTCTTTATTAGATTCGTAATCATGAAATTCATTATCATAAAAGTGGTCCATGTGCCTCATCCTTTTTTAAGATAAGCCTTTGAAAAGACCAGTGAATACATTTAGAGTTTTTGTAATGAGCTACTTTAAACTGACTTGAGTCAATTAAAAATTCACCATGGTTTTATTATAGTTAATCCATGTTTTATTGGCGTATTGATTACCATTTGTATAACCACACAAATACCAAAGTTAATCCATGGATTTTGTAGCGAAACCAATTAATTTGTGGTTACAATGGAATAACTACAATGTTTGTTTTGGTTTTACTCATAAAACCAAGGTTAATTTTAAAAAGCTCTGGCTTTGGCTTGGATTTGATGTCATTGGCGAGCAACACGGCATATTTTCAGTATATTGACTTGAAACTTTCAAAAGCTGATGATGGAGGCAGAGTATTTTTGGCAAGCGTGGCCTCTATGTCACTTTTGACAAGGCAGTTTGTAAACGGTGAGGGACATGGCAATTCTGTGATGCTCCAGATCCATCATGATCCTACGGAGAGTAGACTAGATGATCAGAGAGTGGAGAGCAGAGGTCGAGTGATATGAGGGAAGTGAAAAGGACGTGACAGAGAGTTTGGGTCGTCTCTGGAGGCCAATAACGGGTGCACAGATTGATGCAGGGCGGTTGAATGATGTGGCAATCATCATCTATGTGGCAGAGGTGACCCTGCTATTGCATTAGGAGGCCATGCCATAGTCATTTGACAACTTATGAGGTGCCCATATTTTATGGGCAAATGTTAAAAGTGGCAACAGCAGCACAGGGACATGACCGTAAGCAATCACTCTCTCAAAACTGACTTCTGTCCCTGTGCTGTACAGAATATCCATGAGCGCTGATGCACAACACTTCATAACATTTGATGAGAAGTAAACGAAGTGTGGCAGTTGGAAATATAAGAATCATGCTAGTAATTGCATGACCTACCAATCCTGAGTAAAGGTGAATTAAGGTAAAGAGAACTACAAAAAGAATAACCAAATAAATGTAGTTACAATGCTTTGTTATCCATTGAAGTACATTGTTTGTTGCCCCAAATGTTGCTCACCTCAACTAACAATTACAAGGAAACATTTAAAATGTGTGAATTGTATAAAAACCAAAGGGCCTATTGAGAGAAAGTGATAAAAGTCATCTAACAGACAAGAAGAGAGCAGACAAAAACAACCTGTGGAGCTGTCAAGCTCATGTTTAGATTCATTTTCTTGTTTAGTTTTTAGTGATAGTTTTATTTTGCTGAGTTTTGAGTTAGTTGTCATGGTTTCTGACTAGTTCATACCCAGGGTTGGGGAGTAACGCAATACAAGTAACTTAGTTACATGTTTAAAATACAAAATTTGAGTAACTGTATTTCATTACAGTTACATTTTAAATGGGTGGTAATCAGATTACAGTTACACCTGAACAGTATTTTAGATTACTAAAGTGATTACTTTAAATTTTAATGTCATTTAAACAGCAATTGGTGATTTTCTGACTCTGACAGTCTGAAAAAGTGGAGTTAAGTTTCATCAACATTTTAATACTTTTAAGAGGGATCATAAAAATGTTGTTATTTTTATTTAGTACTTTCCTGAACAAGACAAAATGACTGAATTTATAAAAAAAATTGCCCAACTGTCAACTTAACTTAACTTGTCCTGTCATGACCTGATGATCCACGACTGTTTTCATGTTTTGTGATAGTTCTTTGTGAGTCATTTTATAATTGTAAAAAAGGTCACTGCAACTTTTTCTCACAATTAGTTTTTTTCCCTCACAATTGTGAGTTTGCATTTCACAATTCTGACTTCTTTTTCTCAGAATTGCGAGATTTAAACTCACAATTGCAAGTTATGAAGTCAGAATTGGGAGATATGAACTTGCAATACTAACTTTTGTTCTTGCAATTGTGAATTTAGTAAGTGAGTTTATATCTCATAATTCTGACTTTTCTCAATATTGCGGGTTTATATCTCATAATTTTGGCTCTACCTAGCTCTGAATCTCCTTCATCGCGAATAGGGAGTGCTGCCGCTGTCTCAGCCCCTCGGTTTCTCCAATGGTTCCACCCAGCCGCACAGATCCACCTGGGGCTTCCCAGTCATCAGCTTCACCCTGGAATGTGGATCCTTTAGCTCATCCTCAAGCCTCCAGGCTCCCTCGTCCCTCATTCATCTGCTGTGCCTCACCTCTCCAACCCCTGGCTCTGCTGGGCTCCTCCTTCCCTCCAGTTCCTCCATTGTCCAACATGTTACTATAAATTTAAATACAGTAATATGAAATGACCGCGAAAAACAACGACAATCCATCTCTGTCTGTAATGTTTTCGCCATATCTTGTAAGTTAAGTGAATAATCTTTTTTTTTTTTTGCTAACCACAATGTCAGTTACAGCATAACATTAGTTTAGAAGAACTGCTACATAAACATAATGATTGCCTTTGATGTTAGCGCATTTATATTTTAAGCCCTGTGATATTGAAACATGAAATGCAGCTAGTTTTCGCAGAAATAAGTTGATTTCTGTGGAGCTTTACAATGTAATGCATTGACACTATTGCAACAACCACAGATTAAAGTAACAACTCTAACAAGACACACAAAGACATCAAGAATCAGCACATGAATCTCAACAATGGTGACAATCAAAAGTGTCATGCCACAATGCATGCTGGGAACAATTAAGTACAAAACTCCCAGCATGCATCACAGCATGAGTAAATTATGCAGCTGAATTGTCATATTATAACAATTTGCTTTTTTGTTGCTGTGGTTTTTGTTCTGTATTTTAGTAGCTTTTTGTGATGTCAGGAGTTGATCTGATAACATGATTTTTTTTTGTCACCATTCTTGAGATTCATATGCTGATTCCTCATATGTGTTTGACATTAAATTTGTAAGTTTGTTATTGTGATTAATATATTGAAATCTTTAGTCTATGTAGTTGACTGCGGAAATGTTTGTTTGATGTTATTCAATGATGGGTGGTTTACCAATGTATCAAGATTTCAATGATATCTCCTCTTCATGTTTAGATTTCAGTGTAGTATTTATTTGGTTGCAAGATTTCTATAACAGTTAATCTTTTTCTGTTTTGAGGCTTCAATGATGATTAGCGTTGCTTCATTATGAGATTTCAACAATGGTCGGGTTTGTTCTTTGTGAGATTTTAAAGATGGACAATTTTGTTCCATTACGAGATTTCAAATATTAGCGGTTTTGCTCCTTTATGAGATTTTAAGGACTGTTGTTTCATTACGAAATTTCAATGATTTGTTACTTTATTAGATTTCAAAGACCATCTGCTTTGTTTTGTTTCAAGTTTTTAATGAAATTCGGTTTTGTTCCAATTCGAGATTTCAATGACAGTCGTTTTTATTCAGTTTGGAGATTTCAGTGAGGCCGGTTTTGTTCGGTTACGAGATCTCAATGATGGTTAGTTTGTTTCTTTGTTTTTGACGAGATTTCAATGATAGTTGTTTTTGTTCCTTTAGAAGATTTCAATCACGGTCAGTTTTGCTCCTTTGCAAAATCTCAATGACAGTCAGTTTTGTTCCTTAAAGGGACAATTATGCCTCTTTTTACAAGATTTAAAATAAGTCTCTGATGTCCCCAGAGTGTGTATATGAAGCTTTACCACAAAATACCCCACAGAAAATGTTTAATAGAATGTTAAAATTGCCACTTTTGGGGGTGACTAAAAAAAGTGCTGTTTTATTGTGTGTCCCTTTAAATGCAAATGAGCTGCTTATCAGCATATTAGAATAATTTCTGAAGGATCATGTGACACTGAAGACTGAAGTAATGATGCTGAAAATTCAGCTTTGCATCACAGAAAACAGAAACCATTATTTTAAATTGTAAAAATATTTCATAACATTACTGCTTTTCTGTATTTTTGATAAAACAAATGAAGCCTTGTTGAGCATGTGAAACTTCTTTAATAACACTTAAAATAGTAATGAAAAAAATAGAGTGATTCCATGTAAGCTGTAAGAACTGAATAAATCACTATATCATCTGTAAAATGAAACTAACTAACGGCATGTAATGTAGGGAATTTTTACCCCAGGGTTACACCCCCTTATTTTCTGGGGTTTATCGTAACTCTTTATTCAGTACAGTTTATGGTGACTATACTGGGGCTTTGGGCAGTATGTGATGGACTATTATACACCAGGGTTTTTAAGGTTAACCCTTTATACAGTACAGCTTATTGCAACCCACTCAGACCACAGGCTGATCAGACCTGCTGACCTCTCCAACACCTCTTCCTGCTGTTACCCAGTCTTTCATGCTGATGGAGACCAGACTCAACCCTGTTTAGCTTCAGTGGGTGTGTAAGCGAAAGCCTCAGGTTGACCACAGCAGGACATCACAAACACTTTTCCTCCATCTATATAAACACCCATACTGAAATACATTCCTCAACAATGGTGAGATGCTTCATGCCACATTCTATAAGTTAGCATTAACTGCATTGCATCTACATGATAAAAAAAAAAAGTTTAAACCACTAGATGATGACAACCTTCTCATCAAGTTGCTTCTGGAGCCCGAAGAACTCTGAGCCAAGTCAAAATGAAACATAAAAACGTTCTCCAACAAGGTGATATTTTCTAAAAATACTAAACTGTTAATGAAGCCATGTAATTTAGTATTTAATGTCATTTAGTTTTCTATGTAGCCAATAGGAAGAAGGCTGAGGCCGTAAAACAGGTGTGGGTCCAAAAATTTGAGAGAACATCACATAAGCTGACTTCATAAATTGACATTGATTTTCCTAAACTGTTTTATTTTGTCCTCACCATTACTGTGGATGGTGTTTCCTTTGCTTGGGCACTTCATTTATATTATTGTAATTCTGATTTGATGCAACAAGAAATCACAATTCATATATGACTGAATTTCACAATTTGTATATAAAATTATGTATAACATGAACATTTATTTTATGCTGAATAATGATAATTTATTAATTAATAGTAGCACGCATGAACAATTGGTGAAACTTTTAAGTGGGTCGAATTTTTCTAAATTTGTGACAATATTTAAGTCACACAGACTTCAATATTCAGCATGCTAAACACAACAGTGGTAACAAATACATTTTATTTAAAGTAAATTGTCAAGTACACTCTTTTTTAGTCACAAGAACTCATGTGTAAGTCAACTATACTTACTAAGCTTTTGTCAGTACAACATACTATTTCACTTGACTTAGTTTTTTAAGGCAATCAGTTTGCATGCTTTTTTTAAGTAAGTCTAACTAATTAGATTTGACAGTGTAGTGGCGATTTAATTGTTTAAACACCTAAAGATTTAGCGCCCAAAAATATATTGTTACCTGCACATGGATTGACTTCCTATTAACATAATCCGCTTACTTACCTTTAAACTCAACCAGGTATGTCACATAACCTGCTTTTTGGAATACCCCCAGTATCCCTGCGTGTTGGTTGTGTTATTTGAACCCAAGAGTTTTATACTGTATATGTTTTGTCAGTACAAACATAACAAGATGTTTGTCATGATCGTTGATGTTCAAAGTCCATCTTTGATAACAGTTTGACAAAAACTCGTCTAAAAGTTTTTTTCTGAATGGTATCTTGGGTCAGGTGCTGTTACGACTTCCAAGTTTTAGTCTAGGGTCAGAAGAAACAACACAAGATTGTGATCGCTATGAGTGGCGGTGACGATGGCAGAGACAACACGCTACACAAACGGCCAGTTCGTAGTTGTTTATTTTACATTCAAGATTGGGATTCTATATTTATGTAAATATTGGATATAAAGGCAAAGATGATAAACCGGGGAAAACAAAACCCATCTAACTCAAGCACTCTCGAGGTCTTGTTCTCTTACTTGACTTTTACAAATTGCACAATTGACTTTTGCACAATTGAACACCGTTTTCTTTTAAAATCACTTAAGTTGTTTGGTTTTGGGGACTCCTTTATTTCCACTATTTCTATATTTTATAAAGGAATAAATAGTTATTAATTTTGACACTCCTCACAGATTTGATGTACAGCGTAGTGTTAGGCAGGGTTGCCCTATTACTCATTTTTTATTTTTATTATTTACTGAGTTGTTATCTGTGAGCATTGTTCAGAATCAAGAATCTGTTTTCGGGAGATTTCACAGTTAGCAGACGACACCACGTTATTCTTAAAAGATGAAAAATGCGTGTCAAAGGCTTTAAATTTAATGAACCAGTTTTATTGTGCTTCTGGTTTAAAAATAAGGAATTTTATTTCTCTACAAAATCAACAAATTAGTTTCACAGTGTGTTGAAATTGACACTGGCAGTGTGGCTTCTTCATATCAAAGTGAAACTCTCTGGTTCAATAAACTCTCGTTTACTAAATTACTGACGTTAGCATTACAGTAATCAGATAATAATACTGAATACACAAAATGTATGTAAGCACTTTAAGAAACTATTTAACTTTGGATGTAAAATTCTCTTCAGCCGTATGGTACCAGTCACTACACAATGACAGAATGTAATATCGGCCAAAAATTCCTTAATAAACAAATGTTTCTCAACTCTTTTTACAAACAACATTGAACGTATTTTAATGTTACTGTACTGTTGCGGTTATTTGTATCGATTTAAAACACAAGTACATCGAACAAACACATCGAATTCACATATCTTTTGACATTGTAGGTTTTGCACATGCCAAGTACTTTACTACAGAGTAAACAAAGGCTGCCCATCTCGTTCATTGACAGCAAACTGATTCTTCCATTCTTTTACCTTCGCTGCTGATGCTACGTCTCTTCTTGTTTGCAATGTTCCTTCATTGATATGTTCCTCATTTCGTTTTTATCCTCTAAAAACAAATTTGTCCATTTTGATCCCTAAATTTACAAAAATAATGTCTACTCTTGGAATTCTGCCAAAGAGCACACTTGTAAGTGTTCGTTAACTGAGTATACTCATATATCTATAGGCTATATAGTACATTTTTATCATTTGGCAGATGCGTTTATCCAAAGTGACTTACAAGTGAGGCAATTAGGGGTTAGGTGTCTTGCTCAAGGGCACTTTAGTCATAGTATCAAAGGTGGAGAGAGTGCAGTTCATTCACAATCCTCACTTTCAATTCCTGCCGGTGTGGGAATCGAACCAGCAACCTTCATGTTACAAGCCCAACTCCCTCACCATTAATTTTTAAACATTAATAAACATTTAATCCATTTTAATTTGATTTAAAAACAAAAATAAACTGTAAAAATGAAATGTATTTTTTGAATGTGGTTGGCATATCGTGGGCCGCATTTGCATTCGTGACGGGCTGAGGGTTGAAAACCATTGCTGTAGCGTGTCTGTAGAAATTCAATTAACATTCTTTTGCCATTAATTGCAATAATCTAGTGAGATTTTTGTATGCACAAGGAGTCTGACAACAGACGGTATGCTCCACACTGAAATCTGATTTCACCATCATCGAGTCCATCTGGGATTACATGAAGAAATGAGACAGAATAAATCCAGAAGAACTGTGGCAATCTACAGACGACGCTGCCTAAAATACTGTGCGCAAGTGTACCTAAGACATAAGCTGTTTTAAACGCGACGATCACACCAAATATTGATTTGATTGAGTTAAATAGAAGTGAATTGATAAATAAAATATATTTATGACATTATTTTTGAAAGCATCCTCACATTATGGCATTTTTACACAAGTGTCTAAAACGTTTCACAGTATTGTAGCTTTGCAGGTAGGTTGCCGCAGTTTGAAACATACAGCAAAAGATATAATTAACTGACTTAAAACCTTTTTTTTTTTTTGGTGAAAATACCGACATGTCTAAGACTGTACTGTTCATTTAATGCAAATATATGATCAGTATTGTACTGCACGATACCTTGCTTATTTTGCTAAAGAGTTTGATCTATTTAGTCATACTAACCACAGGTTGACAGCTGTAGTTCAAACTTTGCGATGCTGTTTGTTGGAAACAGCCCAACTTTGCATGTTTGTTGGAACTAATGATGCACTCCAGCACATTTTACCTTTACTAAATGTTACATTTAATGATTTGATGGGGGGGTCTCATTATAATAATCTCTCAACCTCTATTTTTCTTGCTTTCTCTCACTCAAGTCATGAATGTTGAGACAGACTGAGTAAATCTCTCCACTGATAGGTTTATCAACTCGCTGTCACCTCACGCCTTGTGTTGAAGGTTACTTATGAATAAATGAATCGGATTCTGACATTAGCTCATCCAGAATTAATTCCACTGTTGATTTCGCTCTGGGAATAAATCCATTGCGTTCACGTTCTTGATGGCGGCTTTAAGCCGACGCTGTCTGCATTGTCAATTGCTAATGAGCTAGCATACTGTTTACCCGTCATGCATGCTGCACTGCTGCACATGGGGTGACGGCTGCCTGTTTTTAATGATCTTATGTGGCGTACACATCAGAGGCAAGGGACCACTGAGCTCCTATCGACAGATGTTTAAGTCGAAACAGAAACACTTGGCACAGCTGTTAGCAGTGTTGTGCAGAGAGAGCCGCTAACCTTCTAACAGACATCTGAACACTGGCCTCAAGCGTAAAACTAGTGTCTGCTAGATGGATTGCACTTTTATATTCTCTTTGTTGTCATATCTGATGGTTGCACATTGTTTAAAGATGTTGTTTGGTTGTCCAACTAATGGCCAAAACGAAAAAATAAATAAAAATAATGATAATAATAATGTAGTGAAACTCAAGGAACATTAATGTAAAGACATGTCAAGACCAGTTTAAAGGAATAGTTCACCCTGGTGTTTTTTTCTAATTATGTCATATGCCCTTTTTTTTCAAAGTATTTAGCATTTTGGCGAATTAGTGGCTAATTCTAGATCTACTACGTGATGGGGTGGACCTTCATGCTTACATTTTTCTAAGAATCGTTCGAAGAGAATCGAATTCAGCTATTTATCTATGCATTACAATGTTTACAGGTAATTGTACTCCTACTGTTATTAACATTAATTATTATTGGTGAAATTCAGGGCAAAATAACACAAAAAAGCAGAAAAGCTATGGCAGATTCTATCTCTGGAAACCCTGTCGGGACCACACAGCGCTGCTACGTCTTTGACAGCCTCATTCTAGTTATTTGCCTGCTTTGTTCATAACTGATGTTGAGAAATTATCAAGTTGCTAAAAATGTCTGTACAGATGTATCACGATAAACCTCTGATGTTTGTGGAAGTGTTGAGACTCGCATTGTCACATGCTGTCAGAAATGGGACACCCTGCTCTGCTCTTTGGGGCCTGTCAGTGTCTTTAATTTTTGCTGTCACCCAAAGAGAGAAGATTGTATTATTTGTTTGTGGGATGGCGAGACATGTCAGACCAAACTGAGGGAGTAGATGAAATCTTTCTGGAGGCTGGCTTATGTCACAGCATGACGGAATGGAAGACTCCAGTGACGGGTCAGAGGGCTGCTAGAATTGTTTTCGTCTCTGCCAGATGGTACCCAGTGGCCTCTAAACCTTTTGCTGAATGCAGGTTGACTGTGAGCATAGACATGTGATTTTTTCCAAAACCAAGTAAGCTGCCTACAAGACGCGTCATTATTGATGCAAAGTCTGTCCTAAAAAGTAGGCAACTTATTAAAATACAGATTAAGATGACACATTTTGGTCAAAAATGTTTACTAATTTTGAAACATCATTTCTTGCAATTTACTCATATAGACTTTTGAAGACATGCCTTCAGGAAATCAAGAATCTAGAAAAAGTGAGACTGAAGAGAATCTAGAAAAATTGTTCCTCATTTTAATCACGTTAAAAATCAGTATTTTCCGCCTTTTTTCCAGTGAAAATTTAATAGTAATATAATAGTAATATATGACTTTTTCCTTATAGCTCTTGTGAAAGAGATTGTGGACCAGTCAAAGGTATCATAACATCAGCATCTGCTGCATTGGCATGCTACATGTATATGCATCAAGCCTGGGCGTAATGGAACAAACACTCGTCCCTTTTGTCATGAAATTTTAATAACCACTGTCTGTCAGGAACCAGAGAGGTGAGGAAGCATGGGTTAAATTCCTTCTTTGAGTTCCAACCAAGCACTGCATTCCCAACGGATGAGTCCTGCTTTCTCTTTCCCATCATGCCAGTGGACTCGCTTGACTGTCTTGGATGCCCGGGGGTCTCTTTACCTTTGAATAATGAAGAGGGCATGCACTGCATGTAGCCTCTAACACTAGCACACTGTGATGGTACATTAGTTCTGCTGCGTATCAAAGAGGTCACGGCTATTTATCAACTCTCAGGTAAAAACTTAACAAATTCATTCACGGAATCATTGACCCTTGCAGTCGGAAAGAATTAGGATGTGTGAGACAATCTTTCAGCTTCTTCATTGTAAATAAAGTATGCTATGGATATTTGTTGTTCCACTTAAAAGGTGAAAATCTAGTACAACCAAATTGCCATAAAACAGCCGTTTATACCTAGCCTCTGTGTATTTTATTTAAAATATATCAATAGATCATAAGTGGTATTTGATAAATGTACCATCTGCAGTATTACCTGAGACATAGCCTCCTATTAGAAGCCCAGATTCTAAACCATTAGGTTATCCAAACCAAGCATAAAAATGAAAAAAGTAACTATTTCAAGAGGCAGCGATTTCACATAAATCCATACGATGTGATTTGTATGAAAATGTGTCACTTTTTAGGAAAAAATGTATGCAAGGTCAACTCCTAAACTTTTTTTTTGCGTGTATGTTTTTTTTTAACCCTGATACTATGTGCCTTGAATTTCTTTTGCACTAATTTGTTTGTCCACTAGGTGGCAACACTGGCAAAAGAGAAACAAAAGAGATGAAATGACGTTGACATGCGCTTATGTGAGTGGTAAGAGATACCCACAATTCTAGTTTAAACACATATAAAGACATTTTTATTGTTCATAACCTATGGGAAAAATACCATAGATACTAGACAAGGATGAATCGTTCCAGTGAATCCCTGAAGTGTGCATTTGATGGACACACTATCCGGTGAGCCACAGGAGGGGATTTATGAATGGAGGTGAAGCGGCACAACAGATGCTAGTAGGTCATGTGACAGTAACAGCATGGTGGATGTAGTACATCCGAATTTCATTCATACCATATAGAATGTTCAAAGTACATTCAAATGTAGTACTGGACAGCATGGGTTTTCATTTATTGTTTGAGTTGTTGCACCTGTTGTTCATTTTGTTGATGAGTAACCGATTTTTGTTCAGTTCTTTTGTCTGTCCTCATCACATTATACCAGTGGTTCTGTTCATGTTTAGAGTACTAGTTTTGCTTTGAGTTTATAGTTAACACTGCCTGCGAATAGATACAGCTCTTTATTTTCCATGTGCTTGCAACCGAGCTTAACAAGTTCAAACAGAATTAAAATTCAGTCATCATTTAAGGCCAATTCACACTGCACCGACAGACGCTGGCTAGTCTCAGGTCTCAAACGTCACGTCCACGGACCATCGGCTGAATGTCTGATGCATATGGCACACAAAATTGGAAACACTTCAGGAGTTTCAAAGTGTGTGTTGCGTTCTTTAACCGAACAACCTCACCGTGACCCTCATGAAAGAAGAAAGTCTCAGGATCAACTAAACGCTGGATTTTCAAAAGAATGTGAAGTTCGCTGCGCCATTGTTGCGGTGAACTTGCACAACGTTCTTGAACGTAGAAATTATATGCACACTATGCATGTAGGGACATCGACTTGCACCTAAACATGACGTGGAACAAAACGAACTGTGTTTGGTTGCTTTACACGTCAGACGTACTCTGCCGTTAGTCTGAAGGTCTGGCTACACGAGATTAGACGCTGACCAACGTGGGTAATCACCAGATTACAGAATGTCACTTCGCAGACATTCTACGATCCAACAAACGAAAACAAGGGCTGACCAACACCAACAAACTCTGACAGGGGCAAGACACTGATCTGACAAAACCCAACCAACTGTTTGTTGGTGTCTGTCAGTTCAGTGTAAACTCTCTCATAATTATAAACCTGTATGACTTCTATGGAACACAATCTTTTTTTGAAGAACGTTGGTCAGTTTTAATGACCACTGTCTCCCATTAAAAAACAGGGAGACATTTCCTCAAAATATCTTCTTTCATGTTCCACAGAAGAAGGTCATGTAGATTTGGAACAACGTGAATGTAGAATTTTCATTTTGGGGTTAAATATCCCTTTAAGGCAAGTCAAGTGACTGCAATCACACATATTCTGCCAAAATTACAGTCTTATCAAAGGTTATACGATATACAAAAAATGAACATTATCCACTGTTCTTTCTATAATATTATTATCCTTTGCTTTCCATAATATGTTTAATCTTTGAACATTTTGAGGCAGATGCATATAGAAAATGTACTGTGTATCTGTATATACATCTTCCATCTTCATCACTGCAGTTTAGCAAGCGACCACCATATGGCACTCTTGCTGCATCAAACACTCATGAACCTGCAGGGCTGCTGTTTCTTGCCTTCACCAGCCACCATCACTCCAGAAACAGCGAGAGTGCTTTTAAAGCCATGCCAAGCAAAAGAAACGCTGCTTATCTCCCCACTGCCATACTAAGAGATCACCATTGTTCACAGACACATCTTTGGCCCATTACGGCCTTCCTGCCTGGGTCTTTGCGGCTTCTTTTCCTGTAAGCTCTACAAGACAATCATGGCGTAAGAACTCCCATTGGACGGCTCTGAGCCACCGTGGCTACAGATACAAAGCACCATGGGAGCGGCCCCCCTAAAAGGCCTTGTTTATGTGAGGGATTCCCATAGACACGATGAGTCTTCACAGCTACTTAACGGTTGTTGTATTTCACAGAGTGGGAGAACCTGCCACTCTTGTCTTGAAGAGAGAGAGAGGAGAGATTTGTCTGACTGCTGTGTGGTCTCTCCATGAGGCTCATTTGTAATGGTGGTGAGAGCTTTAAATTGGAGTTCTGGCTGGAATGAGAGCTGCTTCTCAGAGGGTTGAACCACTTTGGATGTGTTGGGCCCTGTACTATCCCAGCAGTTGTTCTTTATATGATGTTGAAGACCCCCTACCTTGTGAATATGTGCTTCCTGTGGTGACAGGAAGATGGAAAAGCACTTTAAGCTGCGGTATTTACATAATACTCTGCTGTTCCACTCTGGGAATCAAAGGTCTTATGAAACAGTGTTTTTCTCCAAAACTCTGAATTCTGGGAAACAAGCTGTGCTAATTGCTTATTTTTTACAAGTCAAAATGGATGGTCTGCACATGATCAAAACTGGAACAATTATATTTGATTCCTTGCTAAATGTTTCCATTTTAAATGGAAATGGCTTTGTATGCTGACCTCTGAAGCACTTCAAGCTGTGATTTTTTTTTGTATGAAAGGAACTATAGTAATTACATTTTAGTCTTTTTTTAAACTGAATGTATTGGGCAATTTCATATTTCATTCTTTTTTGTCATCCAATCAGGAAGCTTTTTTTTGCGCTAAAGCAACAATGCGAAGACTAAGGATTCGCATTGGGTGTATGATTGATGCTGTATTGATGTATTTTATGTTATGCTCAAGTCTCATTAGACATACAAGATGATTGGTGTATGTTTTTCCCATTCAACAACATAATTCCCAGCTTAATTACCATAGTATGTATTGTTGTTGGGTACTGAATTTGTTGGTGCTATTTGCGAAGGCTCTGGTATCCGTCTTGTGCACAGAATGATCTTAAATTATAGTTTTGTAACACTTATGAGCATTATATTCGTGCAGTCTTGCATTTATTATTCACAAAACTTAATTGTAAGTAATACTATACCAGTTACTTTTTGCCATGTTTATTTAATTCACATGCAACAAACTCAAACTCATTTTGTAAATGTGATTATTTCATCATGAAAAAGCTCAGAGTGATATAATGCAGAAGACTGTATAGTGCTTGTTTCATTGAATTCACTATTTTTGAATGTTCATTGGAACTGTGTTGAACTACGTTGTTATTAATTAATTTAATTAACGTTGACAGAATTTGTGACAATAGTTGGCCAACAATGTTTTGTGAACACCCCACCAGAGTTGGGGAAAGTTACTATTAAAAGTAACGCATTACAGTATTGCGTTACTCCCTAAAAAAGTAATTAATTGCGTTACTTAGTTACCTTTTATGAAAAGTAATCCATTATGTTACTTTTGTGTTACTTATTCTCACTTGGGCTGGGCTGCTAGGTTATTTTTTTAAATAACAACAAAAAAAGTCATGTTTTGGCAAATGTTAAGGCCTTTTCACACCAAAAGTGAAATGAATAAGCCTCAGGCTGAAGGAAATGCATATTTACACCTGCACTGTAGAAGGCGCAGCTCAAATAAACCTTTCAGCTGTGCTTCCATTCTTGATTAAAGGGTTAGTTCACCCAAAAATGAAAATTCTGTCATTAATTACTGACCCTCATGTCGGTCCACATCTGTAAGACCTTCGTTCATCTTCAGAACACAAATTAAGATATTTTTGATAAAAATCTGATGGCTCAGTGAGGCCTCTATTCACAGCAAGATAATGAACACTTTCAGTGCCCAGAAAGCTACTAAAGACATATTTAAAACAGTTCATGTGAGTACAGTCGTTCAACCTTAATATTATAAAGCGACGAGAATACTTTTTGCGTGCCAAAAAAAACCAAAATAAGTGATAGCTGATTTCAAAACATGGTTTCATGAAGCTTCAAAGCTTTACATATCTTTTGTTTCGAATCAGTGGTTCGGAGCTTGTTTCAAAGTCAAGTTAACCAAAGAAATTTCGAAATGTTTTGAAACACTTCTGACATAACGAAGCCTCGTTTACTGAAATCACGTGACTTTAACAGTTTGATACATGCTCCGAACCACTTATTCAAAACAAAATATTCGAAAAGCTTTGAAATGTGAAAAAGTAACTTGCAACTTGCAATAAATGTGAAAAAATAATGCGTTACTTTACTAGTTACTTGAAAAAAGTAATCTGATTACGTAACTCAAGTTACTTGTAATATGTTACCCCCAACACTGCACCCCACTGAGGGTTAGGTTTAGGGGTGGACCTTCATGCTTTTTCTCTCTCTCTCTCTCTCTCTAAAAACATTTGTTTTCATACGATTAAAATAATACAAATTAATTTAATATGGCAGACCAATAAAATAGTTACATTTTTTCATTGGTTTGTTCAAACTGGATCCATGTGCAGCTGGTTTAGAGGCTGATGATGACAGTTAAATACTTTATCACTACATTCTTTCACCATTCTCTTGCAATATATTTTAAAGAACTAAGAAAGCATAGTAATAACATGGTAATAAATGGCATATAAGACAATTTCACAGAAGTAACTAAGCTGCTGTAATTTTGGATTTGTAATTTGATGTCAAAGCGGTCAAGTGAGAGAAGTTTCAACTTCCATAATCGTTTTTTTTTTTTTTTTTTTAAGGAGGTTATAATTACATCATTCTGGCATGACAAGATCACTCATTAACATTCTCATGCATAGAATGATAAGAAATTATCATTTATACATTTTTTTAAGATTGTAGACTCATGATTCTGCCTTTATTTGTTTTGTTTTTTTCAACTTTCCATCATGTTTATTGAATTTACATGGAACAAACTCAGAATTTGGCAAATCAGCCGGTGGCGTATATGCGCTCATTTTGTAAATTTGGTGATTTCTTCATGAAAAAGCTTTTTACAAAGAGGACTCTATAGTGCTGGTTTTACTATATTCACTCTCGAAATGATCCTTAAAATAGGCGACCCAGAAGCCCTTGAGCAGCATTATCAGATCATAAGACTATATCTAAAGCTCTCTGAGCCAATCCCAAGTACATGAAGGCTTTAAAATAATAAGATATTATTCTCAATTATAGGACCAAGCTCTTTCGTTTAGACGGGTTATGAAAAGACACTACGATGATTACAGGGCTGGTGTGATAATAGCACTACTTCAATTCACTTATATTTTTATCCCCTCTCTTATGGCATATGTCTCTACAGAAACCATTTTTCCTCTCCCTCCTGGAACAAATACTCACTCGTTTAGTGCAGTGTCAGAGGAACTATATCTCCCATCCCTGTTGCAAAGTTTATTCACCTGGTGAGAGTTTCCTGTGAGCTGAATTTATTGTGGGTGGCAGTGTCCCCTCACCAACTTTAGAAATTAATTTAAAGCAAGCAGTACAGGTGTTCCCAATAAAACACTGCCCACAGGAGGCAGTTAAAGAGAAAGGAAGGTGTTGGAAATGTAAGTGAGTGTTATAATGGAACAGTGAGTTAGCAGACAGGAGATATGCAACTTTTTGAGATTGTTGAACGAGTGCAGGTGTCTGTTTTGTGTTGATGTTTATATATTGCTTATTGAAGCAAGTGTGGGTTGGACATATAAAAGAGCTTATCCCTTTTTATAACAGCCAATAGGCTAGTATGGTATTTATGGCATGTTCTATAATGAAAACAGGTCAAAAATTATCATAAGATAAGATATGAGATATGAATCATATATTCAAATACTATCTGTTAAAGCTTACAGAATCTAACTCCTTTTACTGTGGTGATAATGAATCCTGGAAACTCTAAATGGAATTGTTTAGAAATACAGATCGATATTGGGACTTGCTTTACATGTTTGGTCACTCTAAAGTGTATTTTAGGACATTCATTTGAATTTAGATGCCGTTGGACGTGTCTTGTCAAAATAACCAGAAGCTGGACAGAGGCTTGGCATGAAAGTAGGAATTTGAAATGTGGTAAGACATTAATCTTAATGATGGATATGCTGCCTGCAGAGAAACCTAGAGAAACCCTAATGATGTTGGGCACAGTTGGAGAGATCTTCCCATCCAGATGATAATTCAGGAGGGAGTAGAAGGTTCTTGGCTGAGTCATTTAGGAGTATAAGGGCAGTTTTGACAAGTTTGACCTTATATTCCTTAAAAAAAAAACTTTACAGTTTATCCCAAGCATGAGACATCAAACAGTGCAATAGACATGTACAGTGTAACTGTTCCACTGAATTTTCTGAAATTTTCTGAACCCAAGTGCAATTTACTCAGTGATACAGGTGCTTGTCATATAATTAGAATATCATCAAAAAGTTGATTTCACTAATTCCATTCAATAAGTGAAACTTGTATATTATATTCATTCATTACACACAGACTGATATATTTCAAATGTTTATTTCTTTTCATTTTGATGATTATAACTGACAACTAAGGAAAATCCCAAATGGCAATGGTGTTATACCTTCATTTGATTACCAGTAAAATAAAATACATAAAACAAATAATATACCTTTCCACACGGGCTTAAGAATGTAAAGTACAATTTCCTTCAGTTTAATTTAAATTTGTAATTAAAATACAATATTTTAAATAGAAATATTTTAAAGTTTAGAATTAGACAGCCCTGTAGACAACGTTTGTTTAAACAACTGTGCAGTGAAAATTACCCCAAAGTACCACCTAGAGTCCAACCTACTCTAATACTGTTATAACCTGTATACATGTGATCAAGTGATCTACACAACTATGATGGGACACGGCCGTGCTGCACCAAGCATCACAATAGTGAAAGAAACCTCAAGTTTAAATGTGTGCAACTAGGGCCCCATTCCTGTATTTCGGGGCCCCCAAATCACTAAATCCGCCTCTGATGGCAGTACAAGTTGCTTTCAGTTAAAACAGCTCAAAAATGCATTTTATTCTGGGACTAGGCTAAAGCCTTGTCTGTGAAACAGGGGGTTTGACTTTAAAGAAGCATCTCATCATTGACACACACTCACACACACACGACCAGAGCTTTACTGCATATCTCTAAAAAACTACAGCCTGAAAGAAGAAAATCCTCCTTCAGTGAAGGAATCATAATGGAGGCTCAACAACACATTTCAAATCTAACAGTCATGCAGCACAATAATATTACATAAATGTGTGAAATGTCCTCTTTTTGTGAAGCTGGAGTAGCATTATACAACTCGTGCAAAGATTTGAAACATTAAGAAAAATGGACAAATGTAACCATTAATCACGGGATTGACAAATTCAAATCAATGAGAAAAAGAGTCAATGTTTATTTTGGACAGGTAGAAGGAATAAAATTGTACAGTAAATGTCCCTGCAAACAGCTTGTGGGACTTTGACAAACTTATTGACCTTGTCCTTATTGTAGTCATGTGGGATTTTGACTGCAAACAGGTTCAATCTCGCAGTCAGCATCGCACTGCAGCCGGAGTCAATGAAGTGTCAAAGGCACACTTATGAAGCTGCCACAGCTGGCATTACGGTCTTCCAGCTGAGCAGAAATAAGACATGACACACTGGCTAGTGTCCAGTATAGTATGTAAGTCAATCTCTCATGTCCTTGCTTGCTGAGCAGGTGTCATGGCATCCAACCGCAACGCTGGACATGGTCCCCATCCTATCAGATGTGGTGTATTGGTCTCAGGCTTGGGAGTAGTAACCAACTGCAAAGTACAGAAATCATTCAGTCTCTTGAAGCAGCTAAAGGTTGCACAGTATATAAGCGCACAGTATATAAGACCAATAAAAAGGGTTAAAAAATTCCTGTTTTTAACCATAGTGTGAGCCAAACCATATGGCCTTTCCGAAAAATGAAGATGGCGATGAAGAATTTTAAGATTACCTTTCTAACATCCACTTACTAATTACACTTAAATAACACATACATACATACAGGGCCTAAAAGTAACTTTTTGCCACAACTGCCAACGACTGGGGACTTAAGAAAATTTACCAGCCATAAATATTTTTGATGAAACAGATTTATCCTTATTAAAGTTACTAGAGCATAATACAGGGGCTGAGTGAGTGATTATTCTTTTGTCGTTTGAATAAAAAAAAAAACAAAAAAAGCAGGAATATTAGGTTAATGTCACTTTAACTTTTTTATTAGACTCAAATTATGTTGGCATAAGTGGAATTGCATTGGCATTGTTCAAATCATACTCATCTGACCGTTATCAGATTGTAGAAGTAAACGAAGAGATGTCATACTGATCACAAGATCAATATGGAGTACCACAAGGCTCAGTACTAGGACCGTTGCTTTTCACTCTCTACATGCTACCCTTGGGAGATTACATTAGGAAGCATGGCGTTAGTTTTCACTGTTACACTCATAATACTCAATTCTATATTTCTTTATGCCCTGACGAAACTCACCAATTCACAAAATTAACGTAGCTGACATAAAAAACTGGATGATCAGTAATTTCCTACCACTAAATTCAGAAAAAAACTGAGATTCTAATTATTGTACAAAAAACGACTGCACGTAATAACCTAGAATACGGTCTAACACTTGATGGCTGCTCTGCTAAGTCGTCTTCGTCAGTTAGGATCCTGGGTGTGCTCTTTGATACCAATCTTTCATTTGAAAGCCACATTTCTAGCATATGTAAAACTAAACTACAACGTATGCTCCGAATGATAAATGCAGAACAGTTAGTTCATGCTTTCATGACCTAAAAGCTAGATTACTGTAACGGTCTATTGGGTGGTTGCCCTGCTCCCTTGATAAACAAACTACAACTGGTCCAAAATGCAGCAACTTGAGTTCTTACTAGAACCAGGAAGTATGACCATATTAGCCCGGTTCTATCAACACTGCAGTGGCTCCCTATTAAACATTGTATAGACTTTAAAATATTTCTAATTACTCACAAAGCACTAAATGGTTTAGCTCCCCAGTACTTAAGTGATCTCTTAATTCGCTATGTCTATTACCATCTCAGAATTCTTGCCAGCTGATAATACCTAGAATATCAAAATGAACTGCAGGTGGTATTTATTTATTTGACTTGACTTTAGAAGCTAATGCACCAATCCAATATACTGTTACTCATGCGTTTTATTTCTTAACTGTTTACGTTCACCTAAGACATAACTGATTATGTTTACGAGTATACTTGCCAAGACGGGCATTTTGAAATAATTTTATGCTGATCAAGTGCAAGAAGATGCGTGAGTATTCGCGCACAAAGATACAGATTTATGGGTGCATGCTTTGGATGTTTGCGCACAGAAAACTTCTCAAACAGCACGTGAGTAATGAACTGAAAATCCCTTTCACGTTGTCTTGCGCTTGAATTTTTAAATTGGCAAGGCTTAAACTTTCGTGAATATGCTGATGCCAAGCATTGTTTACGTTTCTCTGTTCTCATAGTTTTGCATTGTTAGAATTGCTGATTGCTGCATTGCCAACTCCTGATTGACACCGTTTCATTTACTCACCAATACAGATTTTTACTTGCATTTGGGGCTTGGCGAATGTTAATTTTAGGCCTCGTGCATACATATTTGATGCAATCACAAATATTAACAAACTTTTTATGACATAATATTCAAGTTTTTTTTTCTTTTGATAACATGTCCTTACATTAAGATAACAAAATACAATTAAAATATTACCAACAATATCACAATGCGTCTTGAGGTGTAGTTTGACTGAAAGACTTGTATATGATGCAAATGATTGAAGCTGTCTGTCACAGATATGCAAGAAAAAAATGCCATTTTTATAGCGACACAAATATATATATTTTTTGTAATAAAAATGCAAAATACAGTTTAATGTCTGGTAATAAATATTTATAGCATTTAAATTTCTGTACTTTACCCACCATTGGTAGGTAAAAATTCAATTTTGCTCCCTGCATACACCTCTTGACCCTTCAATAATTTCCCTGTCAGTTGGTGATAGTTTCCACATTGGAAGGGTTTTTCTCAGTGACCAATGGTGCTCCTTGTCTTCTATTAGGTTAGCAAGCAGAAGATTGTTCACGGATCTTCTAGATTAGCCATCAGCATTTTCACAATCTTTTTAACTCTAGCCTGTTAGATTGTGTCACTGCCAGTAAGACCATTCACCTAAGTGATTTATGTGTAATACGGAGGTCTGCTTTCTAGCTTTTCTGGTCTCTGTGGTCTACTCAGCTTCAAACAGTCGAGCTTTGATCTGTGGGAAGGGAGTTGAAGCAATCACATCTTTCAGTGCTGTTCTCAAGGTTGAGTCAATAACCTGTTAATGCACCTGCAGGGCCATGTGCATGCCTCAAAAAATGGGTGTCCTGTGAGTTGTCCCGAGAAGTTGAGGAATATAACATTCACTCTGGGTTGCTGAGAGAGTGTCTACACCAAATAAACTATTTATTTATATATTTATATATATACAGTGGGTACGGAAAGTATTCAGACCCCCTTAAATTTTTCACTCTTTGTTATATTGCAGCCATTTGCTAAAATTACTTAAGTTTTAAGTTTTTTTTCCTCATTAATGTACACACAGCAGCCCATATTGACAGAAAAACACAGAAATCTTGAGATTTTTGCAGATTTATTAAAAAGGAAAAACTGAAATATCACATGGTCCTAAGTATTCAGACCCTTTGCTCAGTATTTAGTAGAAGCACACTTTTGATCTAATACAGCCATGAGTCTTTTTGGAAAAGATGCAACAGGTTTTTCCACACCTGGATTTGCCATTCTGCCATTCCTCCTTGCAGATCCGGTTCAGTTCTGTCAGGTTGGATGGTAAACGTTGGTGGACAGCCATTTTTAGGTCTCTCCAGAGATGCTCAATTGGGTTTAAGTCAGGGCTCTGGCTGGGTCATTCAAGAACAGTCACAGAGTTGTTGTGAAGCCACTCCTTCGTTATTTTAGCTGTGTGCTTAGGGTGATTGTCTTGTTGGAAGGTAAACCTTCGGCCCAGTCTGAGGTCCTGAGCACTCTGGAGAAGGTTTTCGTCCAGGATATCCCTGTACTTGGCCGCATTCATCTTTCCCTCGATTACAACCAGTCGTCCTGTCCCTGCAGCTGAAAAATACCTGTTGGGACTCTCCACACATACCGCTTAGAATTAAGGCCAAAAAGTTCTATCTTGGTCTCATCAGACCAGAGAATCTTATTTCTCACCTTCTTTTAAGGTTTTTTAGCAAAGTCCATGCGGGCTTTTATGTGTCTTGCACTGAGGAGAGGCTTCCATCAGGCCACTCTGCCATAAAGCCCCGACTGGTGGAGGGCTACAGTGATGGTTGACTTTCTACAACTTTCTCCCATCTACCGACTGCATCTCTGGAGCTCAGCCACAGTCGACTTTGGGTTCTTCTTTACCTCTCCCACCAAGGCTCTTCTCCCCCGATAGCTCAGTTTGGTCGGACGGCCAGCTCTAGGAAGGGTTCTGGTTGTCCCAAACGTCTTCTATTTAAGGATTATGGAGGCCACTGTGCTCTTAGGAACCTTAAGTGAAGCAGAATTTTTTTTTTGTAACCTTAGCCAGATCTGTGCCTTGCCACAATTGTGTCACTGAGCTCTTCAGGCAGTTCCTTTGACCTCATGATTCTCATTTGTTCTGACATGCACTGTGAGCTGTAAGATCTTATATAGACAGGTGTGTGGCTTTCCTAATCAAGTCCAATCAGCATAATCAAACACAGCTGGACTCAAATGAAGGTGTAGAAACATCTCAAGGATGATCAGAAGAAATGGACAGCACCTGAGTTAAATAAATGTGTGTCACAACAAAGGGTCTGAACACTTTGGACCATGTGATATTTCAGTTTTTCTTTTTTAATAAATCTGCAAAAATGTCAAGAATTCTGTGTTTTTCTGTCAATATGGGGTGCTGTGTGTACATTAATGAGGAAAAAAATGAACTTAAATGATTTTAGCAAATGGCTGCAATATAACAAAAAGTGAAAAATTTAAGGGGGTCTGAATACTTTCCGTACCCACTGTATATATGGTCCAACTCTCATTACAGTATAAGTAGACTGTTAGGTTAGGGTTAGTTGTTTGGGTTTGATAAGTTGATATGCAGTTGCAAAGTTATATAGTGACTTCTAGTCACTAATGTCTGTTGGTAGGGCATCAAAATAAAGTCTTAGCAGATATTAGTCAGTCTACTAATACTCTGAGAATTAAGGCAAGCTCACACTACATGACTTTTGGCTGGATTTTGATGTCACAGAGAGACAAGGTGAACTAATTCAGCCAATCACAGTGCAGATGATATAAACTGAACTTTTCTTTCGTTCTTTATGTGTGTTCCCTTTGGATTTTGTTTGTTAAAGACTGTTTTGAATTCTTCATTGCCCTACACTTTTTTTTAAAGCCACCTGACCTGTTACAGACAGGAAGAACATGACATATTGACACTAATTTTCTGTTAAACATAAATGGATGTAGAGGTCACATCATAAATATCAGTTTTGATGATTTTAAGGAACTTTTAATTTGGTCAGGTTAGGAGACTAGGGGGCCAACCATCCACACAAACTACATTGGAGGACCAGCTAATCCCACTAAGACCAGCAAATCATTTTTTTCCCCCAGCAAGATCCCCCAGGCACTGGGAATCCTTCTAAAATAGACATCTGATCCAATTTCCAGTGTGCCAGAGCCACAACTGGCTTTTTTTCGGCCCAACCTAAATCCAAGTTTTAAATGGTATTCATTCCACAACCTTAGGAATGTTGATTAGAACATTTTCATCCCTTCTCCTGAGCTATTGTCATAACCTCAACCTTGCTGTTTTTTGTTTTTCGCGAGGGGGCGACTGCAGGGGCTTCCCCTCATCGCAGTGGCACTGGGCCTTGGTGCGGTGAAATGAAGATGAAAGGCCGCCGTGTGGTGTAATCAGATTGTCTCCTGCAGTTGGGTCTCGTATTCATCTTCTCTTGGCAACCCGCTGCTCCACAAACTCTGCCTGACATAAATCACAATTGGGCCCCAGTCAGTTCTCATTCCCATAGAGCCACTGAGAGCCCATATTCAGCCCACAGGAACCCTGAGCTCAGGTCACAGTCAGCTCAGCCTGAACTTTATTTACAATGGCTGCTGTTGTTTGTGGTAAAAGAAAACTCTAATTAAGATGGATTCCTAGTTAATAACATCATGATGTTGTCTTCAGGGGCGTCACAGTGACTTTCTTTGCTGGATTCCCCAGTTGGAGGCAAAAATAGACACACACGGGCTCTTTACCAAGGTTCTTCATGTTTTTTGTTTTTCAGTTTATGTGTCATGTTCTTCAGCAATGGTGAGTTTGAAGCAAGGTTGCTGCTCTTGTAACTCTGCAATTGCACAATGAAAAACAAGGATTTATTGCTTATTGGTGGTGCTTGCACAAACATTGAGGGTTTGAAAAAACCCCTAACCAAAGGATCAAACTTTTCCCTCGCCATGTGTGCTATATAGACATAAATGGTATCTCAAATTGTGCCGCTTGTAAGAAAGTATTACTTTGCTAACTTATCTCACTTTTAACCTGGA
The DNA here is from genome assembly GCA_038088235.1 of Zacco platypus. Classification (NCBI taxonomy): domain Eukaryota; kingdom Metazoa; phylum Chordata; class Actinopteri; order Cypriniformes; family Xenocyprididae; genus Zacco; species Zacco platypus. The sequence continues at coordinate 19,841,074 of CM076066.1, read as the reverse complement.
ATTTTCAACTACCAAATTATAGGAAGGTAAGGGAAGGGTTGTGCAGTAAACCTCATAGCATCCTTGTTAGTGTGCCCACCGTCAATACTGGTGGTCGTTGGTTTGAACACCTCTCAGAGTGGGCAGAGCAGAACCAGATTATAAGAAATATCTTAGACTATTATATCACCAATATATCATAGAGGATGAGTCTTTTGGCTGGGACCATTAAGGCCTAGTAACCGTGCACAACTCCTTAGCAACCACTCAGAATTCCCAAGCAACCAAATACCTTTTTACTGCCAACCACCCAGGAGTGTATTTCACATACAATGTTGTAACTTTCTGCTTAACCACTGCAGTATAATGCATTGTTGGAGAAAAGAACTAGCAAGTCATGACTGTGCAACGTAATTTTACTTAAAGTATTTTCACGTAAAGTGTGGTTTTTCCACACGTACATTTACTTACATTTTCATACACACAAAAACGTACTATTTAAGTATTTATAGCAGTAAAATGTAAAAATACTTTAGTATGAACAGCAAAAAAATGTAAATTATTTACATATCCAAGAGTGAATATATAAATTCCCATGTATTAATATTAAAATCGGGGCATTAATGTTTTAAATTTGTATTCAAATGTTATATCAATAACTGTTACATGTTTTTAGTCAAATTTATTGAATGCAGTTTACTTACTATGAAATAACATTTCTGTTTGTGACTTGTGCTGCAAACTCATTTCAGAAGATTACATAATGTTAAACAGGACTACACTTTGAAACCTTGAATAACATTTCTGTAATTGTTTAACCATTTTGAAATATTTAGTTTGTTTGCTGTGAGACACAGAAGGTGTTTTCTCCTATGCAGCGTTTGACAATACAACCATAAGATACACAACATAAAATCACAAATCACATCGATTTTATTTATTCGCTATACTCCACATCTTTAGATTCCATATGTTTGTTAGGAACAGTTCCAAATTCAGCCCTTCATCCATCGATCTTCATCTTCATTCTCAGCAGCTACTGTCACGTCAAAGCCTGCAGCTCCACGCTCGACGCAGGACTCATATTTTCATGGATTAATAAATTTAATTCTGCTCTGTACTCCATAAAAAACTATTACCGCCAGAGAGGACTACAACTCATCATCATTTGAAGTGCTTTTGGTACCACTTTTACAATAAATAAATTATTGTGATTATGCTTGTTTGTCTGTTATTCTTTTATTTATGACAGTATAGTTTTAAGAAATAGGTTTAGGGGTAAGTGTAGGATTAAAGGCTCAAAATATTGTTTTAATGTTATATTTTTTACTAAAATTGTCATTTTCCTACACATTCCTGTCCATTTTGTTTTGTTTTATTATGTTTTGTAAAAAAATTCTTTTATAAATTATAAAAATTATAAAATGGATAAGTTTAGGTTCGGTTACGGTGGCCCAGTAGTGCACAACACAACGAAATTTAAAAAGCAAACATAAGTTCACAACACAACGAAATCAAGCCACAACACAACGGCAACAAGCCGCAACACAACGAAATCATCACAACACAACGGAATAAAGCCACAACGCAACACAATGAAATTGTGTGAAATTTGAGTCAAATTTCACAGGTATAAATATGAAGCTATTGTGCACGAATGTGATTTTGAATTAATATTTCCTGTCGATATACAATGTTTACATACTTAAAACTAATCATGGTATTGTAAGACTCTCGACTCTTAGAACAGTGGCAAGGAAATCTAACTTTACCGAGCACCGAGAGTCCCCTAGTGCTCGGGAGCATTTCTGTTGTGTTGTGGCTTGATTTTGTTGTGTTGCGGATTGTTTCCATTGTTTTGTGGCTTGATTTTGTCATGTTGTGAACTTATGTTTGCTTTTTAAATTTTGTTGTGTTGTGCACTGGGCCACCGTAGTTTAGGGTGTATTTACATGTATCTACAAAATGATAAAAGAGAAATTATACATATATCTTTATGACATGAAAGTTTTGTATATTTTACGTTTTTTCGCTGTAAAAACGTAAGTATTTTTCGTTTCAGTGGTATAAATACATCAATATTGCACATTTCAGTACCTTTCTAAGCGTACAAAAATGTACGTTTTGTGTCTTTGAAAGTTACGTATTTAAACCTATTTAGTAACAATGAGGCCAGGCTGGACCGTTTCCTGAAACCGCAGTAACCTGATCTCACCTCTGTCGTTTGAACCACTTTGGTTCAACGATATAGGTCTATCATTAAGGATATAAAGTGCAGGTTGTTAATTTCAGATTATTAAAGTTAATGTACATAAACAATAGAAAGTCCTTTTTAAATTATGTTAACATGCAGCGGCTTTCACAATATAATTTCTCTGAGATGTTGTTTTAACAAACATGGAAACTGAGGACTATTTCATACTTTTTGTTGATGTGTTCCATCTTACAGTACTTTATACTTGGCATACAAACGGCACAGTCTGTTGACAAGCTAAAACACATAGATTGAAATGTATATTTTCGAATGGAATAAAAGGTAAAGAACATATAGTTCCAACCACACAATTGTGTAAAGCTGTTTTTGAATGTTCTTAGGAACAATGGTTTTGGGAAATGGCAAATCAGTGAAGAACGGTAGAACTTACGATCAAAGTTGGCTAACGATCAAGTGTCACATTTTCTTGATTGAATATAAAAAAAATAAAAAAAGTCATTATAAATTTGAAGCTGTATTCTCAGCAAGGTTCTAATATGCTTTTCCATATGTGGTTTGCTCTTTGGACAACACACATGCACACCAAACATCTTCATGTCTTAGTGTGGCAGATGTCTCTTTTGGCTTCCACAACCTGTCTGACCAGGTTGTGTGTCTAGATAAGATAACTTACCTTGGTCCCAGCTTCATTTTGGCAGTCATGGACTCTGAGCAAATCTACACTGGCTCCTTTTTCATTGAACCAACTGCTTTCCATATGTTGCATGACTACAGTATATATCAAATATACCCACAGTCCATTGAAGAATGGATCACAAATTGTTTTTAGCCATAAATGCCTGGAATAGGAACAGATGTCTTCATTTACATACATTTTAAAGGTGCATATATCATCTACATCTACAAAAGCAATAAAGGTGAACTGGCCTGGCTTGCTGTCTGAAATGAGTACGAGTGTGACACTCGGCTCAAGTTTCCCCTCTGGACCTAATTATGGAGACAAATGTGGTTTCAGATATCTGTAAAATAAAAATAACATTTGTGGGATGAATGTGCATGAACTTTTCCAAACTATTGTTTAAAACTCATTTTGGATTTAATGGGAATATTTTTACCTGCATTCTTCTGAAAGGCTCTTTTAGGCCCCGTTTACACTAATGCGTTTTCGTTTTAAATGGTTACGCCTGTCGTTTTCGAACCTAACTTGTACGCGCATACCCAGTGTGCATGAACGGTCATGTGACATGCGTTTTCGGTCGTGTAGTGTAGACGGAGATTGTTTCTGAAACGCTTTGGAAACGCCAGTGTAGACGAGGATTGTTTTCATTTTAAAATGCCATTTTAAAACAAAAACGCACTACTGTAAACGGGGCCTTATTCGTTTGAATTCAGAGAAGTTGCACCAGTTGGACGTAAAAAAAGTTGGGTGTAAGTGCTACGCTTAGTGGACTTAGTTACGACTAGGCGCAGTTTAGCGTAGACGATGCGCGTACGCTCTGATATGTTCTACCGCATTGTTAGTTGAGACAACGTTCATGTTAATACGGTTACAAATGTGAATTTATTGGCTCCAACAAATAGATGAAAAATTACTGTTGAGGCGAAAAAAAAAGAAAAATAAATTGATTGATTGTAAAACAGGAAAATGGTGTACAGAGTAGCCTACACAAATTTATGGAGCAAGTTATTTTTTAATAATGCATTCAACTTTTGCAGATAATCCCGACCCACCTTTAATACTGAGGACAGCTCTGAAAAACACGACGACAGCCCGCTTATCGTGGAGCCTGAACACCAGACGTGCCATTGTCTCAACGTTTTTATTTGTCTTTATTTTCAGCTTGGAAACAAGACTTCTCACTTTACACATAACATTTAGTCTCAGAAGTGCGCTACGCGCAGATGGTGCAACAGGTATTAATTCTATGCAGGACTTAAAACGCATTTTACGACCTGGTGTACGTCCAACTGATGCAACCAGCCCCTGATGTGTGTGTGTGTGTGGGCTGGTATTCCCTACGTTATGGGGACCAAATGTCTCCACAGGTATAGTAATACTAGTAAATTTTGATCTTGTGGGGACATTTTTTCGGTCCACATGAGGAAACAAGCTTATAAATCATACAGAATTATCTTTTTTGAAAATCTAAAATAGCAGAACATTTTCTGTGATGGGTAGGTTTAGGGGTAGGGGTAGTGTAGGGGGACAGAATGTACAGTTTGTACAGTACCATTATGCTTACGGAATGTCCCCATAAAAAATGAAAACACAACATGTGTGTGTGGATCAAACTTAGACAACGTTAAAATAACCTCTACACAAGCCAAACACAAAGTGACATCAGGAGCATTCAACTAGATTTTTATATTGTCTAATAAAGGTGGAGGTGTGGTAGGGTTTTCTGAGTGGCTACCAGTGGGTAGCTGTATGGTTTCTAAGATGATTTGTTTGGTTTAAGCAGCACTACTTAAGTCCAAGTTGAGGACCATATTTTCCAAGGTCTTGGCACTGTGAAGGTTTGCTTGTCGCCGAAGCAAAACTAGACTTCATTTGCCCCAAAGGAAAGCATATGAACACTATCTGATGGGGCGGCTGTAGGGGTGGTCTTTTTGCCATTTGTTTTGGGTTCCCTCTTCAATGCAAGTCTAAGGGAATCTATTTAACTTGTATAGTCTTCCTGGTAAAAACTGTAAGTTTGATTACTTAGAAAAGTAATAGCACACTGTCCCTTAACAAACACATGGTCTGAGCCGTCATACATGTTTGTAGCAAAAATGTTCTGGAATAAGTAACATGCCAAGATTAATACGTAGGGTTAGAGGTTTGTTCAAATATGAACAATAGTAAACACTTTTGTTAATGCACTACTTTGTACTTTTTTGCTCTCTATTGTTGTGTCTCATGTGTATGTCATGGGCAGGTGTTAATAACACACCACATTGGTCCTCTCCCACTGAGCTCAGTGAGGCTTTTCTATTTTCACCTTGTGACTGCAGGCAGATGGAGGCTGATGTAGTTCATAACAGCAGGTAAATTGCAGCAGCAAACATTAAGACAGATGCAGCGTTGCCCATTGCCTCATAGGAGCTGAGTTTAAGGAATTGCGTTAAAATGCCTAAATACTAAAAGGATAGTGTAGAGATTCACTGTGTTTAATTTCCCTGATGCTTAAGTTATATTTAATTAGTTTAGACTGATTGGGATGTCATGATTGGGTTTGTTTGTTCATCATACACACAAGTAGCCTCTACTCATTGTATTTTCTGAGTGGACATCTTCACATTATTTGGAAGCTTGTTTCTGCCACTAAATAAAAATTCACGAAAGACTTAATCTCGCAATTCTGATTTTTTTTCTCGCAATATCATGTTGACCCTTCGCTGGGAGTTTGATTGACAGGTGATCTGACCAATCATAACCCCGAATCCACCATTTTGTCGACAAAGCAGTCAGGGGAGTTAGTAGATTAACATTGGTGTACTTGAACTTGAAAATTGTGTGTACTGGCATCTCTATATTTTACAGTAAGGAAACTGAAAAGTTTTTTTAAGCTTTGCTTTTCAGAGTTAACGTTGTGTCTAGAAATCATGGTGGAAGCTAATTAGCATTGACCATTATTACTTGTATGTACGTGTGTAATTTTTCTGAAGAACAGTGAAAAAACACTCAAGGGAGAAACAGCATTTTACATCACTTTCTGTGGTGGCAAAAAAGAAAAAAAAGGATAAAATCACAGATAAAGCATTAATTACATATTGTACATCCTCTGCTCTCAATTACGGTGCTTTGGAGATGATTTTAATTCAAACAGAACATTTTGTTTTTGTTATATGAAGATCATAAAGCTTTTTACCATGGCATCATCAATTATTTTTCTTAAAGGAATAGTTCACCCAAATTTGAAAATTCTGTCATCATTTACTCACCCACGTCATTCCAAAGCTTTATTTCCTCTGAAGAACACAAAAGAAGATATTTTGAAGAATGTTGCATTTTGGTGCCCATTGACTTTCATTGTATGAAAATAAAAACATTTCTCAAAATATCTGTTATGTTCAACAGACGAAAGAAACTTATACAGGTTTACAAAGACAAGAGGGTGAGTATATGATGACAGAGACAATTTATTAGTTCAAGCAAAAAACGTGTAAAATATCATGATATAATAAATTAAAATTGCTATTTTGCATGTCTGCCTGACTCTGCATCTTTTCTTTTTTTCATAGCTGAACCTTTAGAAGAAGGAGGAGGAGGAGAAAGGAAATGGAGGTGAGGGGTTAAAGACACAAAAAGGGACATGATGGGGGACAAGAGAAACCCATTGAACGGACACGTTGGTAATTAACAGCTGCCTTTGCTCCCGCTCCATTTATTATGCAGTAATCTTAGCGGCCCTGCCCCATGACACCCCGCAGAATGAGATCAGCTCCCCGCAGACGCCCGACATCTGAATAGGGCTCTTTCAGCTTCCTCTCACTCATTACCGTGTGTATGTGTGACTCTGCACATGTGTTTGGGCCTCAATAGTCAGAATGTGCCGTACAGATATGGTGAATCTTTTGTGTGCCGTGCAAGTACTTCAAAATAAGAAAGGTGGAAATCATATTCAGGGCGTATTGATTGTGCGGGGCACTTAATGAAAGAGAGGAGAGGGGAAATAATGTGTTCATGAAAAAAAATGAATCTCACTGTTATGATGGTGTTCTCTGGGGTTTTATGTAAGATGCTAAAAGAGTGTGCATAACAGCGATGGGTAAAGTTCAGAACTTTAGCTCCCTTTCAATTCATGAGTTTTATTTCTCTTAATTTATGATTTGAATTTAGCCTTAAATTAGGCCTGGTTTCACAGACATGGCCAGGATTAGACCTTAGTTCAATTAAGACATTTAAGAAGCTTTTATGAACATGCCTTTGAAATCACTGGTGTGCATCTTGAGACAAAGCGATGTATTTTAAGATATGTCAGTGCAAGTTGCTCTCAGGTAAAACAACTCAATAATGCATTTAATCTGGGACTAGACTTAAGCCTTGTGTGTGAAACCGGGCAAGTGACGGTGAACTTCACAAGGGTAAACACTATGAAACAACACAAACAAACATATGATAATTATTTGCAGACCAAAAATGCTCTACAAATAACAAATGTCTTATATTTAATAGTTTCTTCAAAGTCGCCAAAAAGCCTTTCTCAGCAAAATTCATTTCCACCATCAATTTTCACATTTTCCCCTTAATGACCAACAACGAAAACTAGGAATCACAAATCCACAACTTAATTACATCTCACCATACTCCTGTGTAGTCAGGTTAAAGGGTTAGTTCACCCAAAAATGAAAATTCTGTCATTTTTTCCTCACTCTCATGTCGTTCTACACCCGTAAGACCTTCGTTCATCTTTAGAACACAAATTATTTTTTGATGAAATCCAAGAGTTTTTTTTTTTTTTATCTTCCATAGAAGCAACGGAATCACGACATTCATGGTTCAAAGAAGTAGTAGTCAATGTGACTGCAGTGGTTCAACCTTAAATGTAAAGAATATTTTTTGTGCACAAAAAAAAAATATTAATTTACTCAACAATTTTGTCTGTACCCTGTCAGCATCCTAACGCTGTTGACGCAGTGCAGAGCTTCCGTGTTTACGTACAAATGCCGGCTCAGCATTAGCAACACTGTTGTTGTGAGCAGCACGTGTGTGTGTGTGTGTGTGTGTGTGTGTGTGATGCAATGAATGTATGTAATGAATGCCAATAATGAATCGGCGTTCTGACGAAGAACACTGAAGCTCTGCAATGGGTCTTCAACGCAAACTGCATATGAGAATGACAGGGTAGAGAGGAAATCGTTGAACAAAGTTGCAAATAAACCACTGCAGTCACGTCAACTATTTTAATTATGTCTTTACTACTTTTCTGGATCTTGAATGTGATAATTTCGTTACTTTCTACGGGAGATAAAAACCTCTCAGATTTCATCAAAAATATCTTAATTTGTGTTCTGAAGATGAACGAATGTATTACAGGTGTAGAACGACATGAGGGTGAGGAATTAATGACAGAATTTTCATTTTTGGGTGAACTAACCCTTTAAGCAAAAATACAATGAATATGCAATATAGTGCATATATTTTTCATTTTCAAATATTCATCATTTTTCTAGCTTACTAATAACGATATGGCCACTGAATGGCTTTTCTGAGGTAAATGTAGCATTTTGTGACACATTGTTTACGTGACACATTGTTTCTTAACATTTCCGCGGTTGAAACACTGAGTGAGCGCTTACATGAGGTGTAAAGAGTACCTGAAAACCATAGTTGAGTAAATATACAGATACCTTACTCCAAAATGACTCCATGTTACAAGTCAGCAATTCCAAAAGAACTTGAGTAAAAGTCATAGAGTATCGGATTTTAATAGTACTTAAGTATTTTACTCATGCTAAATATAGGCTCAAAGATGCACTAGTCCTCAAAACCAAAGAGACATGCGGGTGAAACCCAAGAAACAGTTGATTTGTGAGAAGAACAAGCATTTTTATTTTCTATAATCAAAATAAAACCAAACACCTCAAAATTGCAATAAATCAAGGTCGACACAACAGCCTCTTAAACGTCTATAGACAATCAGGTCTCAGTTAAGCTCAAGTGCTCAAAAAGAGTAGAAGTAAATCAATATCCTTCAAAAAGCTCTCTTCAATATAACAGATAAATAAAATACTTGCAATGGACATGCTGGTTTTAGTCTGCAGTCATGTCCTTATCTCATATTTCAAATTTACAACTACTTGCTACTGCACTCGCATTAACAAAGTCGCCTTATTGGCAAGTTTCGTGACTAAAGGCAAAACACACAAGATGTAGTACTTGTAGTGCCCTGTAGATGGCGATATTGCTTCTTTTGTAACTGAAATAAACTGCTGCAGAAAAAGTTTGGTGCCATGCAAAAAGTAATGAGTAATTGTAATTATATTAAAAATGTAGCAGAGTAAAGAATAAAAGTTGCTAATATCTTTGATTCTAGAGTAGCCAAAACAATACTCAAGTACAGTAACTAACTACATTTACTCAAATACTTTTCAGTATGTCATTCTATATCTTTAAAAATTCCCTCTCATATTCATTCATGTTTATTTTGTGCTACAACTAGTAGTAAAGCAGATGAAATGATCGTTTCACATTACATTAAAACTTAATTAAACAGGTATAAAATAATGGCAATTCAGGACTGAAGGTAATATTTTAGGAATTAGCTGATGGAAAAAAAGCAAAACAAATTTGTTCACCCCTAATATGAATATTGACGGGGACACATAAATACACTAATATCTATTGCAGCTAAAAGGTTGGTATTTTCAGCCTGAGGGGAAAAATGATTTCTTAAGCTCGGCAATAACCTTTTCGAATGAAATGATAAAACTTTCAAGCACAAATGACATGGTTTGCTGAGAATGCCGCAGGTACAATAGACAGAAAGAGAAAGAAAGATACTAACACTCAAGAGGCAAGTGAGACATATAGGTAGAATAGAAGACAGTCAAAAGAGACCTAAGGGCCTGCTTGAACCATTTCTGTTCCTAAAAATAAATCTGGATGAATCCTTCCCCTGCAGTGGAGCTGAACAAATGGTTCTCATTACCTATGTAACCACCAGTGCATCTGTCACTACCTTAAACGAAAAAAGAAAATACACCTCTCACATCACTCACCCTCTGATTGATGCGCCAGTCATGTGGTTTGTTGGCCGATTTGTTTGGACATGACCCATGTGGCGTGAACACAAAAGGCGGGCGTCCCTGACACCCGTACGGGGGTTTAAGGCCTTGAAAGTAAAGCTGGGATCTTTTCACTCACAGAGTAGATCTTTTTAGATGAAAGGCAGCGAGAACTCTCCATGTCCTCTTTTGTTGTGGTTGGGTTGCACAATGCCGCCGGTGACTGACTCTTTTGTAGTCTTATCTGCCGCGCTGACAGTTGGCCAGAGGACTATTTTGCTCGGCTCAATAGCTCCCTTTGGAAATGAAGGACACTAGATTGAAAGGACTTTCAGTATCAGTGTAGTAGTTTATATCATGTTCTTTGACGGAGTAGATTATCTAATGTTCACAATGTCTTATCATGACATAGACTGCTGGTGAAAAGTTTGGGATAATTAAGATTTTGTTATGTTTTTGAAGAGTTCTCTTCTGCCAGGTTCAGACTAAACAATATTTTTGTCTCTTACGATAGCCACTGTATGAGATTACGTGATTTTGATTCCAAAATTCTTGTCATGTCACGGACAAGAGACAGACTTGCTTCCGACCAATCTTTTGTTCACAAATTCCAAGTATGGGGCACCATTCCTGGCTATATGTCAGGTTATTTATTTTTTTAATTGAAAAAATGCAGGCAACAATATGCCATTCTGTAACATTGTCACCATATTTTTTTTTAAGGGGTGAATTTTTGGCAACCAGCTGCTATCTTTACAGTGTGGGTTTTCCAATAAAATAGGTCAGTGTTATTCACCGATCATTTCCCTCTTAGGGATAAGTTATGACTAGGGTTAAGTATTGAGATAATGTTAGGACCATATTTTCGGACAGGAATGCTGTTCCAGGATCAACAAAATATTTTGATCCAGGAGCATATCTTACTTGGCAAAATTATGGTGACCCTAATCATAATCAAATATTAGGTTGTTTTGACAAATAAATCCAATTAAGTGTACCTGAGATGCAAATATGGATAAATCGGCAGAATCTGTCTTTTAAAATAATTGAATTACAGTGATTGAAGCAGAGCTAACACTTCTGTTATTCAGCCATCATGGTTATCTCAAATATTGTCAGATGTGTCCATGTGTTTCAACTACTGTTGAATGCTAATATAATCTGAATTGTTCAAGAATATGCCTGGCTGTTTCTCACACAACTTTTGAGTTGGACCAATGAGATTAGGACCAACTTTTCTATGAGATTTTCTATTTGAGTTTGGAACAAGGTCTTTTCTCTGTTGCCAGGTGGCTAATGTTGGTTGCGCTTCATTGGTTTACCTCTGTGAAAGCATTCACCACTGGTTAAGTAAAGGCAGAGAGGGTGGAAAAGGCATGTCCACCCGAAAGGCCGAGGCGAGACGCATTCTTGATTGTATCCCATCCGTGAGGAGGTAAGGTAGATGAGCTTTTGATTGGCTGGGGGGCTGGGGGGATGGCGAAGATGGATTTTTGATTGGGTGAGAGAGCGCACAAGGTCCGTTCGGTCAGCCTTGAAGAGAGCGCATCCCAGCGGAGACCGTCATGATCAATGTGGTCATTACAGCTCTTCTTTAGCTCGACTGGAGCACTGCTCCAGCTTGGATGTATGGAATAAATTAAGGGGAAATGGGCTATAAAGAGAAGAGGTCAGTTTAGCAGCAAATGTCAGTCTATTCAATATACCAGACGGCTGTGATATACCACCAAACTGTCTCAAATTACAGATGCAGAGACTCGGAGATGTCCCAAAACCACATCCAAAAGGGACTTTACCTTACTAGCAAAGCATAGTATAACAAAAGCAAGAACAAAACCAATTTTTACATGTCAAATGTTGCGCTTTGCTAGCAGTTAGGTTATTTTGCATAACAAAAAATGTTCTGGAAACCACACAGAACAAAATAATAATAATCATGTGACCTTAAATAGGATGTGCAGTCATCTGGATTGCACAAAAAAAAAAAAAAAAAAATCAGTATGGAAGCTTGTTTCTGCGACAAATAATAAAAAAAGAGAATTTCGAATTTTTATCTCTCAATTCTGACTTTCTCACAATTGCAAAATATAAAATCACAATTGTGAGTTATAAAGTCAGAATTGTGGGATAAAAAGTTGCAATTACCCTTTATATTTTTTATTCAGTGGCGGAAAAGCTTCCATAGTACCAAATGGCAACTTAGAAAAGAAACTTTTATAGCTGCAAATATATCTTAATTTTATAAAATAATTTTTTTAAGGGTATGTTTGACAAGAAATTACAGTATTTGTCCTTCAATGTTCATTAAATGTGTTACTTTGTAATTATTTGTGAAATGTACAAGCAATTTTGGGGGGAAATTTTTTAAATTGAGTAAATTCTCTATCATTTTTGTCCAGTGTTGTGAAAATGCTTTTATTTACAGAATCTATGTTTATGACCATAATAATAATAATAATAATAACAATTTTAATAATAATATTGAACTTCTAACTCTGATTTAAATGTCTTTTTTTGGCTTATTTTATCAGTAAAAGAAAACACACCTAATAATTCTGCACACCTGAATATAAGGCGTTTTCCATTTCCACCCTTCATGAACAATTATATATCACTTAAAAATGATTAAATACAAAATTAAGATAGATCGTAGTTATTAAGATTAATGTGGTTTGGAATTGTTAAGATGTGCCTGGAAAAAAATATGATTAGAAAGTAGTGATTAAAGTACATTACATGCAATATTGACAATGCAAGGAGACCTGCTAAACAATGTCAAATCAACATTTGTGCAACATTGTGAAAATATATATAGCGTATGTTACAAAACAACATCTGTCACGTTAAGCATGTTGAATAAACATTTTTGCGACTTTAGGTGTTTATGCCGCACTGGTGCAGATCCAGCATCACGTTTTCAGTTACCAATGGCTTTGTATAAATATCCTATGTTCTTTGTATAAATGTTCAGTTAGCCACGATTAATTTATTCCACAATCTCCAAAATGCAATTGTGTTAGTCCTTTTTTTGTAATGGATTACATGCTTCCGCAACCATTATGAGGCCAGAATAACCAGTGTGGCTGACAGAGGCCATTTGGATCCATATCTCAGTGGTGGTTTGAGCCTGGATGGTAAAAATGAATGTTTTCAGAGATTTCCCGGAGGGGAAAAGCCAGCAGCTTTGTTCCTTTTCACAAGCTCAACTGACACTCGCACCCTCGGCCTGAACCGTATTTGGATACGAGAATGACTGTTTGCTTGTTTTAATGGATTTGCTGTGTGGAACATCTCCAGGCGTATAACAATGATTGCGAGAGTGACTGAATAAGAGAGAGATAGATGGATGAATAGAGGGAGACTGAGAGAGATACAAAGCCATTTGGGGGAGCTATAGGACCAAGCTTCGGAAGGCTTATAGGATAAAAGTGCTTGATTCAGGGATATCCAGTATATAAGTATATCTCATTTGAATGAAAATAAATCCAAGTCACATTTCACCCCATTTTCAGGGTAAAATATGACATGCTCTTGACAGGTTTCGATTTGTTTCGTCTGTCTTCTTTCTTTTCTCGTCTTCAAGTTTGAACAGACAAACAGTACAGGCTCATTGTATACAATGGATCTCAATTCCGTGTGCCAACCCTGTGAGAAATCCATCGCTCTTTCCACCAACGCAGGCACTCAGATAAACTGTCTCCTAGGGGCATGTCAGTTTAACCCTATCAGATAACAACATTTGTTTCTTTTTGTCAGCCCACAGCTCTTTCACCCCCATTCAATGGCTCAAACTCCCCAATAATCAACAAACAGACCAGAGAGAAGAAAACAAGGATGTGACCGGAGGATACAGTCTTATATAACAGCACAGATTGTGGTGGAAGGAGAAGGAAAAGCTGTATTGTTTAAAGCTAAATTGTAGTGTTATAAATAGCTTTGAGTGATCTGCTCAATACCAGATTGCTCAGAGGTCACTCTTTCATAGCGCATGACTATTAAAGTCAGTATGAAATGGCAATTCTGGCATTGTGACGTATTTACGAGTAAAACAGGAGAGAAAAAAAAATAGGGAAAGTCTTGATTTTATCTATTGAGAAGGGATTGGATTGTGAAAAGTTGCTTATATATGGCAGAAGTGAGGGGTGGAAAAATAAGAACACTTTAGGAAAGCTGTGTCCCAATTCGCATAATATCCGTCCTAAATGGTATTCGAAATTAGAATTAGTGTGTCCTGAATCGTAGTATGTTGAAATGAGAATTCCAAAGATACCCGGATGGTCTAATTTTTCCAGTTAGAATCCAAAGTGCAGATCCGTGCACGCTCTAATGGCGAATATTGCCCATAACACATTGCGCGCACTGTAGATGAGAATTCCATTAGAACTACAAATACGAAAAAGTGTTAAAAAAAAACATGGCGGATATGCGAGATCGACGGTTAAGCTGAGCGGTTAAGATAAAGGGGTTTGAGTGATCAATAATCAGTATATAATTTGACAACAAAAATATTTATTTAATGTTATCCACATTATATTTAATCTATGTGACTTTTTATAATGATGCGTTTGGTCATCAAATTTTAAATGCATTATTATGCAAACATGAGTTCTGGACATTAAAGACCCTGGCAGAACGTGCGACTACATTTCTCTCCGAAACGGAAGGAAATGAAATTTAATTGTATGTGGAGGATTTTAACAGAGAAAAGATGATTGACATGGCAGTTTAAACGGTTACAGGTTGCGTAACTAAGCGACAGACGCAATATTGACGAAGCACTATGTCCCAAAGCTTGCATACCCTTCTGCTAAACACCCAAAAGTATGTACTTTATCTTCACAAAATCAGTACATATTTTTAGAGCGTAGTATAAATAGGCGAATTGGGACGCAGTATTTGTTTATGAGTTTTAGGTAAAGCTTCAGTTTCGACTTTGATCTAATTTGCCTTAAGAAAAATACTTTGACTAAGTAAAGTTTCCAGCTATGAAATTCAGGTGGATAGCATAGCTTAGATAGTTTGATCTTAAATGTTCAAGTTCAAATTGGGATCTCTGTCTTCAGACTTTGGTATTTGAGCAAATCAGAGGACTGGGATATTGTTCATATTCTCCACAGAAGACATTCTCTGAGGTGAAAAGAATCTTTCTTTGAAATGGATAGGGATAGTTCACCAAAAAAAAAAAAAAGAGAAAATTCTGAGTCTCCATTCCACCAAAAGTTTCAAGCACTAAATAGGCATCATAAAAGTAAACCTCATGACTCCAGAGATTTAATCCCAATATTATGGAGCAATACGGATGATTTGCGTGCACACAAAAAAAATTTTTACTCAAAAATATCTTCACTTCCGCATAGATCTGACGAGCGTTCACGTATACGTGTTGTGTAGACGCAAATGTCGACAAAAGTCTAATGGGAACGAAATGAGGATGAGTAATCGATGACTTTGATGAAATTGATTTTGATTAACCCTTTATTACTGTGTAGGGCAAGGGTGTCCAATCCTGCTCCTGGGGGTCCACTGTCCTGCAGAGTTCAGCTCCAACCCCAATTAAGCACACCTGACCCAGTTAATCAAGGTTTTACTAGACATAAACCTTCAGCCAGGAGTTTAAGCAAGCTGGAGCAAAACTCTACAGGACAGTGATTAATACCGTACACCCAGGACCAACACCCCTGGTATAGGGGGGAACAGTAATCATATTAAAAAGAACTCATTAGTGATTTTTCATTCCTTTTTGTTTGGTATATTACAGTACAATGCAGTACGCACACATTTTGACAAGTCGCATGCAAGAAACCATAATGTTCTGTTGGAGGCATCATGAGAATCAAGAGCAAATTCACAAGGTCGGCGTGGACATTTCCATTGATTGACATGTTGGTTGTTGTATTGGAAACAAACCTGTCAGCTGGAAATTAAAGGCTGAACTTGTAAGGGTTGAAATTACTTTGAGAAATCATAATGAGAAAAAGAATGAAATATTACTATAATGTTCACATATTATACTGCATTCCACTCAATTTTAAATCATCGTTAAAATCCGTTATGAGGCCGTGGGAGTGGAGTTGTGCATGGCATTGAAGTGACTGCAATCATTAATACTACACACATTTCTACTACTTTTTAACGGTAACTAATACTTATTCTAAAGAAATACCTACTACGTTTAATTCAATTTTATGATATATTATGTTCACTTCTGGCAGTACTGTATTAATCACTGAGGTGTAAAGGTTGAGTAAAAGTACAAATACCTTACAGCAAAATTACTCCGTTACAAGTCACCAATTCCAATATGACTTGAGTAAACGTCTTAGGGTGAGTTCACACTCGTCATGTTTGGTTCGATTAAAACGAACCCTGGTGCGATTGCTCAGTTAGTGCGGTTCGTTTGAACATGTGAACGCTGTTATCCGAACCCTGGTGCGCACCAAACAAGCGGACTGAGACCGCTAAAAAGATGGGTCTCGGTCCGCTTCCAAACGAACTCTGGTTCGATTGATATATGAACGCAACACGGACCAAAGACATGTAAATGAACCAAAAACAGGACGTGATGTCATAAGATGGACACTACAAGTCAGCTGACTTGACGACGCGGAAAGATCGGTGTATCCAAAATGAGTAGAGGACAAACGTGGAGCAACGAGGAGGTAAAGTGCCTCATCGATATTTGTTTCTGCATACAACGGAGGAAATCCTGCTGCTGTTTTGAATGTTTTGAAAATTTTATGATCTCTTCATGAGTTCTCAGCTGGTAAAAATAAAGCATATGTACACGCATAAAATGATGGCGTTTAATCCAGCACACAGCATTGTTTTGAATGTTCGGTAAGTAAGCTCTGTCGCAAAATATACGTCATAAAAGCCGACCAATCAGGTTGTGACCGTATCCCTATGCCTTTGGTTCGGTAACTTTAGGTTCGCTGTTAAAAATGCCAGTGTGAACGCTAAGCGAACCAGGACTATATGTTTTGTTTTTGTTTTTTGGTCCGGACCAAACCAACCAAACTACAAGTGTGAACGCATCCTTAGAGTATCTGATACTTACATGGAAGTACTTACACGCAAGCAGGGCCAGCGCTACGTACAGGCAGAGCAAGCAATTGCCTAGGGCCTTGGGCATGGTGGAGGGCCGCTATTAGCATGACATAGGGGAGGAAAGTACTAGGATCTTTTCTTTTGGATATAGATTAATTCACAGTGATTCTCACCTGTAATGAAATCAACTATTGTCACCGTATCAAAGTGTGTCCCACCCTCTGAATATGTGAAAAAAAGGTACGAAAATGCAACTTTTCTGCAGCTGACTGACTTTAAGTCAAGTAATTATGATGGCGCCGAAACGAAACATCCTTCGCGGGGTGCAAAGCGAAAATAGGCACGCAAAGAAGTGCAGTTTGTAACGTAGGTGTGTGCGTTGTCATCATCTCTTTTGGATCGATTGTAATGTATTATTAAAATAAACATGTTCTGTCAATCGCCGTCATTTCTGGATAGACCATTTGCCGGGTTTTTTTTTTTTATTTTAATGCAAATTGAGAGCCTTCTTTCCTTCCAAAAAGATCCAATGCAACTTACACATTCAAGGCCCAAAACAGTAGCAAAGACATCATTAAAGTAATCCATGTGACTTGAATGGTTTAACCTCAGGTTTTATAAAGTGCTTTATTTGCACACAAAAAAAAGAAAAAAAAAAGACCACTTTATGAAAAAAAACCTTTCTGGGCTTGAATGTGTAAATTGTGTTGGATCTATCTAGGGACAGAAAGCTCTCAGACTAAAAATATCTTAATTTGTGTTCTGAGGATGAACGAAGGTCTTACGTGTGAGGAATGACATGAGAGAGCAATTAATGACAATTTTCATTTCAACACTTTAAAAATACTTTGGCACAAAATTGCTCACTGTCCTGGAGATGATCTTTTCTCCTGCTGTCCTCTAATGGCTCTCTTTCTCCCCCTGTCTCTGGCACCAGTAAACTTTGCTCAATCAATTCCTCTTCAGTCCACCTGCATAAAAGTAAAAAGTTTACACACAATCATATACAATGTCCAGCTGCATATTTGGGGTGGGCAATATGGCAAAAAAGAATGAATGAATGACTGTTTCGAACATGTAAAAAGGGATAATCCATCGCTAGCTGGTGCATTAAATTATTTTAATGCACGACGTGGAGGCAAAGAGCCACCCACCATGAAGTGGAGGGCATTAAAATCGTTTAATGTACAGCTAGCAGTGGATTAACACACTTATTCCATCGTCATTTGCCAGCACTTAAACCTTAAAAGCATTTATTGATGTTTGCAGTGCAATATTTGATGTTTTGTTTTTTTGACGGTTACAACATATCTAGCATTCTGCCCAGTTTAAATCAGACAGAGATGAAGTGCACAGTGATTACAATTGTTTGAATTAATGATTTATAGCATTTATCTGAATTCCTTAGAAAGAGATGAGATGTGTACCTGCGTTTGCTTCATAAAATTAAGGTTGAACCACTGCAGTCACATTTTAACGATGTCTTTACTATCTTTCTGGACCTTAAATGATGGTTATTACGTTGCTTTCTATGGGCGACAAAAAACCTCTCAGATTTCATCAAAAATATCTTAATTTGTGTTCGGATGATGAACGAAGGTCTTACAGGTGTGCAGGGTGAGGAATTAATGACAGAATTTTCATTTTGGGGTGAACTAATCCATAGTACATACAGTTTATCTCATCAGAATGAAATCTACAGAAAGTTTCATAAATGAGGCCCCTGGTGACGGTCCATCCCGTAGACTTGCTACATCCCCCAGTTTGGGAACCACTGATTTTAACCATAAGCAGTGCTGAACTACATAACAACGGTTAGTTTTCTGTCAATTGAGGTATTAAAACAGTTGGTTGTTTGATAAAACATGTATATTAAAGCGTTAAATAAAAGAGTGTACAATAGTGTATAATGTGAGTCACCTTGTAGCTGGATGGTTTGCTTCATGGCTACCATTACTGAAGACTTTTTCTTACCTATGGAGAATAAGAATAGAAAAAAATAACGGAAAAAAAACCCTCTGGAAAAAGCACAAAAGTGGATAGGCAATGTTGCACTTTAGACACACAGACAGAGTCAAAATTAATATTTTTAAATGACCGATAGAAGTCTTGTATGGTCACTAAGGGTGCATTTATTTGATCAATACAAAAAAAAAAACTAATATAATAGCAATAATTGTAATATTGTGTTTGTGAATATTTTTACAATTTAAATTATTTTATACCATAAATATCCATACTCCAGTCTTCAGTGTCACATGATACTTCAGAAATCATTCTAATATGCTGATTTGCTGCTCAGTAATTCTGATAATCATCAATGATGAAAACAGTTCTGCTGCTTCATATTAAAGTCGCTTTGCATCACAGGAATTGATTACATTTTAAAACACAATCAAACAGAAAACAGTTAAAGTATAAAAATATTTTACGACATTTACATTTTTATTATTATTATTTTGATCAAATAAATGCAGATTTGGTGAGCATTAACTTCAAATTCATTAAATTAAACCTCTGAATCCCTGATAACTGAATCTGTTTACACTGAATGGACTTTTCAATGTACAACAGAGCAGAACGTGTGAACGCTTAAAAAAAAGTCAGCGGTGAGGAATCAAAGCCATCTCTGATTGGCCATTGAGTTCATAAAGTTGTGTGATTGGTTATAAAACTAAAGACAACAAAAACGCATAAAAGTGCATCTAGTGACACGTGAATAGATCTAAATAAACTTTTTAATGGCCTTAAAGTCAGGACATTCTCATTGCAGACTTTTAATACATATGTTAATGCTCAGTGGGACTGTTACCTAGCTGAATAAATAAAGGCAAACTTTTTTGTATGTAACGTTAACCCTTGCCTTCAAAAACACAATTTTTCAGCGTTTATTCGCATCTTATGTCGGATACCTTAACAATTCAGATTTATGCCATCAAAAATTAGTTATTATATAGCGGTGTTACTCATCATCGGCTGCTATGAAAACTCAGTTTTGCAAAAAGCATAAAATCTACAAAAATGGGAACGTGACTTGATTCATGTCAAAGTTCCCTATACTTAAAAACACAAAACATACAGACATGTTTAGAAAATATTGATTTTACCTGCTTATTTCCTGCATCCACAGCCTCGAAACTTCCAGAAACGACTCTAAATGACTCCTGCTGTGCCGACGCCGCCTGGGCGGGAATTATTGTAGTTTGAATATTTAAAATCTTTATAGATGTAATATTTTTCCGGTAATTTTAGGCAAAGATTATATGCGATGATATGATATTATTATGTGAAAAATCGTAATTAAAAACATTCGAAGCAGGACTACTTTGTCAAGCTTAATGTCGTGAGGTGGTGACTGATTCATATTGAACTTGTAGGTCCCATATGAGACCCACCTATTTTCTGACATTTGTTATTTTCCCTCATTCCCAACTATAGAAATTGGAAATAAAATACATTTTTGATAAATTCATAGGCAGGTAAACATTGTAATATTGATCATACAACAAAATGAAATGTCACAATAGAAAATAATGCCTTTAAAAAGTTCTTGAAAAAGATATTGATCAGATCCTATCTCTGACATGATTTGTTCTATGTATAAAAGTGACTATTAACCAAATCTAATAATTATTTCAAAATTTTAAATGTCAAAAGATGTATTTTAAGCATGAAATTATTTTGCCCACATAGGTCCCATGAAGGTCCCATATTATCATCCAACATGGGCATACCTATATGGGACCCACATTGTGAAACCCACATGGGACCCACATAAATTGCCCTTGTTCAACCCAAGCCCACATGGAACCCATGCTGCCTGGATAGGACCCACATGGGGCCCACATATCAATGTTGGCTGGGAACAGACTTAATATAATACTTTTCATTGATTAACGTTCAAAAGTAAGCTATTATTCAATAAAATAAGGACTCATATCAGGAGTCGATTCAAAATTGAGCTCGCGCATCCAGTGCTCAATAACCGTGTGTTGTCCGACGCGGCGCTGAGCTTCTAGTCCGGAGTGCAACCCCCTTTAGACACTTTGAATTTGTGCATACAATGAATGACATTGTGTCGGGAGCTGACTACCAAGATAATGGCGTAAAAGCAAAATTCGTATTCAAAGTCAAAGAGCTAGAATATTTCAGCACTACACTATTTTTTAATGTTTCAAAAAAGTACCTCAGTCTGTATCTTTTAAATTCTGCTGTTTACACTACTTGATTTCATTTTTTGAAATTTGTCAATTTGTCCCAGGAACTTTTTTTCCCCAAGACCAATTGCTGTCTGCGTTTCCATAGCGGTCTAAAGTACCGTGAAGATTAGTCCGGTGACGTAAGACTGCGCGCAACTTTCCAGTTCCCACTGGATTTCATTCTTCGCATATAAGCTTAACAAAACTGGAAGATTATCGGATAATCGTCGATTATCCATCTGTCGTATTTTGAAACTCCAATGTTGATTCGAATAGCAAACAACAGACTCATCTGCAACAGACTGATCAAAATGCAAAATGCTGTGTTAACTTAACCGTTCAGCGCCCAAGTCCAACCCTCGAAAGTTCTTGAACTTTGACAAAGTACTACCTCGTAAGCAGGGATGTTTTGAGGGGAGAATTTTTACCCGGAACTTTATTTAGACCTGGGTTCTTACAGTCGAAACACACCGAGTACTACCCCAAAGTCCCTAGTTCCTGGGGAAGGTTCCTGCGGTGGAAACTCGACTAAAGATGCTTGAGTTCCGAACACCTAAGAGACATGCCAGTGAAAAACAAGAAACCATTGATTTGTGAAGAGAGCAATGTTATGTTTATTTTATAGAATCAAAACACCTCAATATCGCAATAAATCAAGGTCAACACAACAGCCTCTTAAACATCTACAAACACTTAAGTCTCAGTTAGGTCAAAATGGGCAGACGTAAACCAATATCCAATAACCTCGGTTATAAAAGTTATCTTCAATATAGTGGATAAATAAAATAATGTTAGGTGAAATTAAATAGTCAAAACCTTTCGGCTGCAGCCATGTCCTCATCTTAAATATAAAATATCTGCGATTCAGCACTCACTCACATGAAGTTGCCTTAAGTTATCCATTGACTTTCCCATTCATCCTGAACCTGTTTACATGCACACCAATATGCTGCTAACAACAACAAAAAAACCCTTCCAAACCTGATTGGCTGATGTCACCAAAAGTCCCAGACACTTCACTAATGACTATCCTTAGCTAAGTTTCACATGAACTAGTACAATGTGAAAGGAGTGTTAGCAGATCAAATGAAA
This sequence comes from Zacco platypus, assembly GCA_038088235.1. NCBI lineage: Eukaryota > Metazoa > Chordata > Actinopteri > Cypriniformes > Xenocyprididae > Zacco > Zacco platypus. Next base: position 19,818,829 of record CM076066.1, on the reverse strand, counting down.
ACACAAATGAGATTTATACGATTTAGCCACCAATTCACCAAAACTTAAAACAATTACGAATTGAGATTGTGTTGGGGAAAATCTAAATGCTTTTTATGTTTGTAAGCACCCTTCAAAAAAAAAAAAAAGCTAGCTTAGCATTAGCATTGTAGCACGTTTGGGCAGGTAAATAAACAGTATGAAATATGCTGTAGCTGAAATGTGCTGACTCGTAAAACAGACACTTACAGATGGTGTTTATTCCAAAACTAAGTGTGTGACTCAAAACACATTCCTTACATTGTCGAGGAAGTTGGTCTAACCACTGTAATTTTAAGTAAACCTTGTTTTCAGTCAATTAAACTCTCAGTGAACTGAAACTCATTTGGGTAGCCAGAGAGGCAACAAATGCAATATGGTTAATGGCATCATTTAGCAGAGAGCTGCGGCACACACACTGATGGCGCCCGCTGAAGGAAAGAAAAGAGAAACATTACAAAGTGTAATTACTTTAAGCACCATTAGGGATGCAATAACTTTCAGGGAAAACAAAGTCCAGCTTTCGCTCTCCGCTTGAATTGGACAGAGAAAAAGTATAAAGCTTTCTAACTTTGTCTTTTTCAAATTAAAAAAAGCAAGAATGGAATAGGCTATTGTCGCTGATATTTCACGCTCAGAAAGACTTTCATTCACCTTTTCTGCTTTAAAAGTCTGTTTATTTTAAAAAATAATAATTTATTTTTGCTGTTTATGCTGTCATAGTGCAGAAAGCAATCAAGGCAAGCTATAACTATTGCTCAATGCTCATATCTAGGGTTATTTTAACTGTCACTTTTGACCCAAGGTTGTGACCTGGGCCAGTAAGCAAACAAAAGAACACCTTAGCAACCAATGCCCCAAATCTTGAACCAACTGCATAGCAACACGCTAAAATTCAGAAAACCTTAGCAAATAAACAAGCAACCTGTAGCAACACCCTAAACTGCATTCAAAAAAGTCATAGGAACCACACACATAATTATAGCAGTCACAGCACAGCAATGTGAAAAAAATACCATTCAAAACACTTGGTTACAACAAAATATCCTAGCAACTGCATAACAATGTGCTACGTACAACTCAAAATCCCTTAGCCACATCCTGGCAACCAGCAGATCACCCTAGCAATTGCATAACAATGTGCTCCGAACCACTCAAAATACCTTAGGAGCACCCTGGCAACAACTGCTAAAAACTGTCAAAACACTTTAGCAACACCTTGACAACCAACAGAAAATCCTGGCAACTGCATACAGTAGAGATGTGTTAAAAACCACCCAGAACACTGTAGCAACACCATGGCAACCAACAGAACCTACAGAAAACTACTCAGAACTCCCTAGAAATGTTTTAAAAACTACTCAAAACACCTTAACCACATAGCAGCAACATGGCAACCACCAGAACACTCTAGCAACTACATAAAATGTGCTAAAAACACTCAAAATGCCATAGCAACAGCATGTAACATGTACAGTGGGGAGAACAAGTATTTGATACACCGCCGATTTTGCAGGTTTGCCCACTTACAAAGCATGTAGAAGTCTGTAATTTTTATCATAGGAACTCTTCAACTGTGAGTGATGGAATCTAAAACAAAAATCCAGAAAATCACATTGTATGATTTTTAAACAATTAATTTGCATTTTATTGCATGACATAAGTATTTGACACATCAGAAAAGCAGAACTTAACATTTGGTACAGAAACCTTTGTTTGGAATTACAGAGATCATACGTTTCCTGTAGTTCTTGACCAGGTTTGCACACACTGCAGCAGGGATTTTGGCCCACTCCTCCATACAGACCTTCACCAGATCCTTCAGGTTTCGGGGCTGTCGCTGGGCAATACGGACTTTCAGCTCCCTCCAAAGATTCTCTACTGGGTTCAGGTCTGGAGACTGGCTAGGCCACTCCAGGACCTTGAGATGCTTCTTACGGAGACACTCCTTAGTTGCCCTGGCTGTGTGTTTCAGGTCGTTGTCATGCTGGAAGATCCAGCCACGACCCATCTTCAATGCTCTTCCTGAGGGAAGGAGGTTGTTGGCCAAGATCTCGCGATACATGGCCCATCCATCCTCCCCTCAATACGGTGCAGTCGTCCTGTCCTCTTTGCAGAAAAGCATCCCCAAAGAATGATGTTTCCACCTCCATACTTCACGGTTGGGATGCTGTTCTTGGGGTTGTACTCATCCTCCTTCCTCCAAACACGGCGAGTGGAGTTTAGACCAAAAAGTTCTATTTTTGTCTCATCAGACCACATGACCTTCTCTCATTCCTCCTCGGGATCATTCAGATGGTCATTGGCAAACTTCAGAGGGGCCTGGACATGCGCTGGCTTTAGCAGGGGGATCTTGCATGCGCTGCAGGATTTTAATCCATGACGGCGTAGTGTGTTACTAATGGTTTTCTTTGAGACTGTGGTCCCAGCTCTCTTCAGGTCATTGACCAGGTCCTGCCGTGTAGTTCTGAGCTGATCCCTCACCTTCCTCATGATCATTGATGCCCCTCGAGGTGAGATCTTGCATGGTGCCCCAGACCGAGGGAGATTGACCGTCATCTTGAGCTTCTTCCATTTTCTAATAATTGCGCCAACAGTTGTTGCCTTCTCACCAAGCTGCTTGCCTATTGTCCTGTAGCCCATCCCAGCCTTGTGCAGGTCTACAATTTTATCCCTGATGTCCTTACACAGCTCTCTGGTCTTGGCCATTGTGGAGAGGTTGGAGTCTGTTTGATTGAGTGTGTGGACAGGTGTCTTTTATACAGGTAACGAGTTCAAACAGGTGCAATTAATACAGGTAATGAGTGGAGAACAGGTGGGCTTCTTCAAGAAAAACAGGTCTGTGAGAGCCAGAATTCTTACTGGTTGGTAGATGATCAAATACGTATGTCGTGCAATAAAATGCAAATTAATTACTTAAAAATCCTACAATGTGAAAAAAAATTGGCAGTGTATCAAATACTTGTTCTCCCCACTGTAAGTCCAGCTTTCGCTCTCTGCCTGAATTGGACAGAAATAATGTTTCACACTCAGAAAGATAGTCTGCAACTGCTTAAGAGCCACTCAAAACACAGTAGCAACACCTTGGCAACCAGCAGTACTTCCTATCAACTGCATACAGTAGCAATATGATAAAAACCACTCAAAACACCTTAGCAATGTTACGGAACGACACTCAAGCAGAGTTAGTAAATAAATAAATAAAGTTCGTTCATTCACAGCAATGAGGCAAGATAGTAGTAAATGGATATGACACTGACATGTAGAATGGTATTGTAACAAAGTCTCTTGTTTTACAGATGCTGAAGGATTGCCGGGAAACCAGTTAGTCAAATGCACACACCTCAGAAGATCAGGTAAGTAACAGTCACAGTAATGGATGTCTGATGTACAAACAGGAAGTATCAACTTGCGTAGGGAACAGATGACACCAGGATGCATCGATGCAGAAGAACAGTTAGGTAAATCAGCGGGAGCATAGAGTGAACATTCTCTTCGCATAAACGAGACCAGACAATGAGGTGAGGTGAGGTGTGTACTTATAAAGCCGGTGAGTGATTGGCAGATGAGGTGCAGGTGAGTGCAATCAGTACTCTGGTGATGGTGTGCGCTGTGATTGGTTAGCGATTGAGTCTGACAGATCTGTGACAAGCAACACCTAGGCAACCAATAGAACACCATAGCAAGTGCATATATTAGCAATGTGCTAAAAAACACGCAAAACACCTTAGCAACACCATGACAACCAACAGGACACGCTAGCAACCACACAGAAATGTGCTAATAACTACTCGAAATACCTTAGCAACAGCCTGTAACAACACCGAACACCCTTAATGTGCAAAAAACACAACATATGTTTGACATTCAGGCACAGGAGACCTAATAGAAAACGTTCTGCAGCAACCAAAAGCGATCTTTGATTTGTTACACCATGAAGTAGTGGTCTAGAAAAATCATGATTTTGTTGAAATAATAAAAAAACAATGAAGACTCATGGGACATTAAGCAGTGCTCTCTAAATGTCCCTTATGATATTGTCCTGGTTTTAGATCATTAGCTCTATATGGTCTTCATTGCGTTTCATGTGGCAACTGAAGATAGTTTTACTGTTATTACTATGTGCTCAATTAAACTGTGAATTTGAGGCCGTTTGCAGTGTTGTGTCAATGAATCGCTCTTGATGACAGGAAGTGTGAAGGGTTTAATGATGTACGGTATGATGAGTAGGTGTACATTACATCCTCCAGTCCTTCTCTTTCTCTCCACTGCATCTTGACCTCTCTTAACACACAAAGGACTGGTGATCAATAACACCTGGAAACAACAATTTGCATATTTATTGCATTCAGCTCTAATCCTAATCCTAAATAAGCTGTTTTTAAAGTTAGCGGAGGCCCTGAGAGACAATCGTGTGGTCACTGAATAGTATTCTAGGTCTTTATGGTGAGTCTCTCTGTATATGGCATTCCTTTGGTGCTTTTTCTCCATTGACTTTGAGTTTGCTTGTGCTAAATTGAACTTTCAAGACTATAAAGGCTGCATTTACGCATTTTAACACATCATCTTTAGCCTTTTATTTTTAATAAGCTTCTTATGAATGTTCCCTTTTCATACCATTGCATCATAAATGCACTCTTGGTGATTTCTCTTTCTTGCAAAATTGTTTGGGTCAGACTGTATGGTTAATGGTTAAAAATGTTTATTATACATTGGGTGTGTGTGTGTGTGTGTGTGTGTGTTTCAAGTATTATCTACATTGTGGGGACAAAAACATTTTTAGTCACCATGAGGAAAATCAATTACACTAACTGATGTATTTTGGAAATGTAAAAATGCAGACAGTTTTCCGTGATGGGTAGGTTTAGACTTAGGGGATAAAGTTTGCACAGTATAAAAATCATATATGAAAAGTCTCTATAAAACATGGAAACTTGTGTGTGTGTATGTGTGTGTGCTTGTTTTCATGATTTATGAGGACACAAATTTATATTATGACATGAGTATTACACTGGTATTATGACAAACATGAAATATGAAGACATTACATGAGTCCTCATATTTAAAATAGCTTTAAAAACATACTAAACAATGTTTTATTAAACATGTAAAAAAAATTCAGAGAAAACTCTTGTTTAGGAGTAGGGTTAAGACCCGTTTACACTAGTGCGATTTCTTTTTAAAATGGCGTATTAAAATAAAAACGATCCTCTTCTACACTGCGCTTCAGAAACGATCTCCGTCTACTCTACATACCCGAAAACACATGTCACATGACCGTTCATGCACATTGGGCACGCGCGTACAAGTGTAAACAGCCTCTTGCGCATAAAAATGCAGAGTTTAACTGCACAATGGCTGCTAAAAATTACAACAAAGCCAGCATAAATTGCAAGTCAGTCTCCATTTTATTGTTTACATGGTAATCAAGGATACACAGTGGGCAGCCACGCATTGTTTTTCATATTCTTCGTTTTGGAGCGTTTACACTGAAACGCAACCCCGGCGTTCTCAAACTTAAACAGGGTCTGCAGCAAAAGTTTCCATTTCGAGGTTCGAAAATGCCAGCGTAGTGTAAATGACAGGCTGTAGCAAAAGTTATGCGCTTTAAAACTAGTGTAAATGGGCCCTTAGTGTAAATGTACAGTTTGTACAGTATAAAAACCATTACGCCTATGAAATGTCCTCGCTAAGATAGCAAAAACAAACCTGTGTGTGTGTGTGTGTGTGTAAATGTGCAAAAATGCAAAAAAAAGAAACACACTTGAAATATATCAATACAAGACAATTTATGAATGCTAAAAACTTGCTAACATTTATCTAATTTCACAACATAATTGCCATGAATATATAATAAAACCCTAAAAACATATGACTGTAAAAATAATTTAAACTGCTTTTACAACTCAAATAATACAGAAAAAAATTAAATGATTTTATTTGAAATAATATAATATCATTGTAACAGGGTTCAATGAGTACGGAAAGAAGGAGGCGGGAGCCGGCGAACATTCAACGTAATTTTAATCAAATAAATAAACAAACAATAAAACGAAAGTAAAATGGCGGCAGTTCTTCACGGAGACTGCCGCCCACACAAACATAATAAAACAACATAAAATCCAGGCCTGGTCCTCTCTCGTCCTTCACTGTCGTCGCTCCTCTTTCATGCTTCCGGAGCTCCTCCGTGAGAGATACGAGACCGGTGCAGTGCGCAGGTGACGCTTGCGTCACCGGCTTCGCGCCGTTCCCTCACGGCTCTCGCCCACCCTGCTCGTCACATTGATATAATATAATATATGTTGTATTACAGTTCTAATTTTAAATGCACTGAAAATTGTCCCTATTTACTTCCATTGTAAATTACTTGCATTTTTAAAATGTCAAGTTAAAATGATTTCTTTCAGCATTATGCCAGAAATGCAATAGATAGAGCTTAAATGTACTGAATCTGGAATTTTTCAGAAGTCAGGGCATAGTCAAAGTCCCACGACTCGTGTAGAGCCTCACTACATACAACAGGTACTTTCCTGTCTCCAGTGAAATACATACTTTTAGAGCATAGTATGTGTATGCAGCCTTTGGGGACGCAGCCTTAAACTCAATTGCGAGGCTGAAAACAGACAAGTTGGTGTCTGGGGCTCAGGTGCGATTTCTGCAGCGAGGCCAGACAGAGTCCATCCAATCTCAGCTGAGTTATTTAAAGGAGGAGCATTTTAAATGTGCGTCAAGTCGCAGATGTTATCACCCTCACAATGAGCTGTCTCCAAACAGTGGTTTGAGAGCCTGCAGACAGCTGTTTGTTTGTCTTTGTAATGTCTCCAGGGAAGAGTTGCTGAATGAGACGGTCTGTCTCGATGGGGTGCAGCCCGCAGAATAAATCAATAAAGACGTGGAGAAGCTACAGAGAGGAGGAAAGGAAATGGAATTTACTTTGTGGACAAGAGATGAGAAAATTACCCGGCTTCATTGCAATGCTGGTCCAGATAGCAGCATAATGTATGGGCCGCATCGAAACTGTGAGCAAAACGAAGAGCTAAATATCCTTCCATCTCACAAGAGGGAACAAGTTATTTCTCCCCCGCAGTCATTTTTATGTAATAAGCCTGTTAAATGTGGAGACGCCCCATTCGTCTTTTTTTTTTCAGCCAATGACATTTGTCAGGAGCACAGGTTCTGTATTATTAAAGGCTCTTAAGAATAACACTGAAACATGAGTAGATTTCATGTAGCGGATTCATAATAACAGCTCTTGACAGTTCTTCCTCCCCTAGAGCTGAGAGATCAGATGCGTTTTGTACTTTTACAAATGTAGGATGATGTTGTGTAGAGGTGAAGTGTGTAATTTTATGTTGAAATACTTCAATATGCAAACATTTGTAATCGGTTGAATGTTGATTCGCCCAAATAATGTGGCGCTTTCAAAACATAGTAATTGTGCATTCACAGATCATATTTATAATATGAATGCACATGAATGTCACCGCCATGTCGTTGGTTTCGAAAGTATGTTTTGCATTAATTTTTTCCCATAAGGATTTTTAAATAGTCTTAGTTAAAGCGTGAACCAACCCAACCAGCTATGAGGTGAATTTAAAAAAAAAAAACATTTTATTTGAAAAAATTGGTAAAGAACTACAATCTGATGAGGAGAAATCATGATGGAGAATTATTAATTTAAAGTTGTTGATTACATCTTTAGAAACAATATATTATAAGTTCCAAATATTTATTTTGACAGCATAGTGAGACCGACCGACACAGTTGACCCTTCGCAAACAGTTTGATTGACAGGCAATCTAACCAATCATAACACCGAATCCGCCACACAAAGCAGGCAGGGGAGTTATTAGAGTAACGTTGGTGAACTTGAACTTGAAAAATTGTGTGTACTCACGTCTTTCCACGCTTGAAACAACATTCCTTCTGATGTTCATTCATGCCAGCAGCCATGCGACTATGCTGTCAAAAAGCACCGTCCTTCGGATGAGACGTTAAACCGAGGTCCTGACGCTCTGTGGTTGTTAAAAATCTCAGGATGTCTTTCGAAAAAAGGAGTAGGGGTGTAACACACTACACGGATGAGTACATAGTGCTTAAGTGTATAATGTGTCATTTGGGATGCAACTATAGATTTCACATCTGAAAGAAAGGTATATGTGCACTTTTTGTGCGCACATGAATCAAGTGTAGGATGGTTTAAAAACCTTGCTGTATTTTTTTGTGATTTTTTTAAAGTAATTTCAACACACTTTATGTCGTAATTCCGATTCACTAACTTATAAATACAGAAATTTCCAGGGGGATGTGAAGGCAACATGTCTGATGCTCAAACGATGGAGTTTTGAAGGCAGGGCGAGCTCTTGGTTCGTGACCCAAAAAATGGGGCACAGGTGTGTTCAGATATTTAATGCAAATAATGCGGTATTTCATAGTATAATCTATGGCAGTGGTTCCCAAGCACGTTTCTAGAGGCTCCCCAACACTGCACATTTTCCATGTCTCGTTTATCTGACACACACATTTCTGGTCGTGGAATCTCTACTAATGAGCTGATGACCTGATTCAGGTGTGCTTGATTAAGTAGACATGCAAAATGTGCAGTGTTGGGGGGGTCTCCAGGAATGTGGTTGGGAACCACTGATCTATGGTGTTTTGGCACAAATACATCTGTCACTTGTTAAAAGTTAGTCAAATTAGGTGGATGTAGACGTGGACAGGTTGCGTGACATGCTCTCATCATTGAAACCAAAGATAAACATGGTTTGTGCCAACTAAAGTGGGTTTGTATTACAAATTATTGCCTGCCATGAATATGAATATGCAACAAAATCAGGGGTGTCCAAACTTGATCCTGGAGGGTCACTGTCCTGCAGAATTTGGCTCTAACTTGCCTTAACACACCTGTGTGGAAGTTTCTAATATACCTAAGGGGCCATTTACACAACACTGACTAAACGGAAGACTTTTTATTTGTTTCGGCAGCTCATTTACACGCCAACAGTATTTTTGGTGCCTGAAAACGCATACTTTTGAAAATGGGTTTTCAAAGTGCATGATCGTTTCTGTGTAAACTACAAAAAACACAAAATCATCTGTACAATGAAAAATACAAAGGAAAAACTTTTCCATTTTTAGTATATTGTTGTCATGTAACATTTCATGCTGTACTTTAAGAACTTGTTTAGCAGGTTCAGGGGTGTTTAATTGACCCTTCGCAAAGACCTGCCCCCTTTAGTTACTGTTGCTATGTGTATATGTATATATATATATGTATATATATATATATATATATATATATATATATATATATATATATATATATATATATATATTGTTATTCTGTTTTGTAGTCATGAGAATGGAATATGCACCGAATCATCATGCAAATGGTCCTCAAATAGGATTTTATTTTGCAATCAAATATGATTTTGTCTGCGTCTGTGAAAGTTTTAATGCATTTCATCTATATATTCACACCAAAATGAATCAAAATTGACCACTCAGAACATTAACGCTTGTTTAACAAACTTTATTAATGGATTTTTTTTGCTTTTCATTCAACAAATCAAATTAAACATCAGGTCTTACACGTCATCTCGAGTCCTGCAAGATGACTTCATTCTTAGTCATTACAGAGTCTTGACAAATCCTCGACTGCAGAAGGTCAGGTGACACCCAACTTTCAGCTGGAAACATGCACGGTACTGGACAACCATTGGAGTACATTATACAGTCACCCGTCATGCGCCATAAATGACCGGCAGCCACCAGGGCGATGCAAATCAAAAACGTGGCCACATTAAAGTGATTAAATGGATTGTGATTGATATCTTTGGATCAGTAGGGCAAGTTGTTGGCACATCATGTGCATACACAGCATGTAGTGGGTTTGATTAGGTCTGAAGCGGGCTGTCAAATAGGAGTAGGTGTCAAATACACAAGCTTTGACATAAGGCTAATACTACACACGACACAAATACTAGTCACGCACATGAATAACAAGTCATAATTCATAACAGCAGAGTTTCTTGGGCGCTCTAGAATTCATTTACATGGCCTTACTTTAGTAAATATGGGTCAAGAAACGTTTGGGTCAGTACAATAAATTAAAGGAAAAAAAAAGTTGTGAAAAATATATAATTTAAGTTTCTTAATTTAAGTAAAATCAAAATGCTTTGGTAAAATCCTAATTATGGCAGAAATTAAACCCAGTCATAATCATTAGATAAAGCCAAAAAGTGGCAATAAGGTCATAATTATATTTTTATTAAAATGCATTTATCATAATTATGACTTTATTTCATGATGGTTTTTATCTCGTAATTTCAACTTTCATAAGTCATAAGCTTCCATACAATCTTCCAGTCTATGAAGGACATGAACTTTGTTTTGTTTGTAATGGCTACAGAACTTGTGTAGCCTCGACTGATGCATCATGGGAAATCAATGTGCTCAATCACTAGTACAGCTCAAGAAACAACTTTAAAAAAATGCATATTAAAGCAGCTGACATGCACTACTGCGAAAAGCAATTTCTCCGTCTATCATAAACTCCTTCATCCTTTGATACTGCAAGAACAATAAGATCTTTCAGAAGGAATAAGACATCGGCATAGGAAACACAAACACAACATTCATTATAAAAGGAGGAAATATTCTCGAGGGGGGGTGCAACCATTATTATTTTCCTTTACATTCTGTCTGATGAACAGCCGTAGATACACTGACCCTGCAGTCACATGTCAACTCTTGTAGTCTAGCTCACTAATGCTACATTAAGATGCATGAAATGTCTGGAAAACAGAATTGACCGTGGTAGGAGTGGTAAATTAGAATTAGTCAAACATCTCAGAAGTGTGTTTTTTCTTTCAGATTCAAACTGATACTATTTGTGTAATAACAGTAAATGTTGCCTTTAAAGAAATAACAGGATGTTACTAATTATGTGCAAATAATTGATTTGATGTAGGCTACACGGTCTACATTATAGATACATTTTTTAAAAGGAACAGTTCATCAAAAACAGAAAATTCTGCCATCCCATGTTCCAAACCTGTGTGATGTTTAGTAAAACACACAAAAAAAGAGATTTAGCAGAATGTCTTAGCTGCTTTTTCCTCAAAATACCAGCCATTGTTTGTCATGCAAGTCATAACCAAATACAACATGACATGTATATACTGAAGTGATCAGTTATTTTATAATATACTTTTATTTAAATAAAATTATAGTATTTTTAGTATTGTAATTTCAATTGGCTTTTATTTTTGTAGGAAACGTTTACACAACAATGATATACTAAAATCGGAATTTTTTTTTCCTTTGTGTCAAAACGATCCCCGTTCACAAGGATCTGCGAAAAACAACTGAAAACACTATTATTCATGCTTGGCCAGTAGTTGGCGATGTCACTTTGTAAAGAAACACCAGGCGCCCAATAGACTGAAGACGTAATGCACGCGCAATGCATGACGTCAATGTTTTCATGAATTCGCATTTTCGTGGTTTACATGTATACATGAAACAGTATCGTTTTCAAAAACTTGCACTTGGAAACCTGGTATCAGGTTCCCAAAACGCCTCGTGTAAATGAACGGCCAAAACGCATAAAACGTTTTTAGTTAAAAATGGTGTAGTGTAAACGACCTCTTATATTTTCCATTTTCACTTCAATTTTATCAATTTTTTACTATATTATTTAGCTTTATTTTTATTTCAGTCTCAGTCTTAGTACTTAAGCCTGGAACACACCAAGCCACCGTCGGCTGAAGTTGGTCCTCGTCGGCTTGTTTTCGGCCGATTTGACGTGTTGAATCGGCATCTGGCCGTCGGTGAGAGAGAGAATCTGATTGGCTGTTCAGTATAGCAGACGAGTCTGTTCACGAGAATATAAGCAAAAGTTATGAAAGCAAGCAAATAAGTCATGACGGCACAGACAGAAGTTTGTTCTAATTTTATGTTATTACCTGAGCACACAAATATTTTCATAATAACACGAGCGGAGTGGAATAAAGCATGATTGATATTCAAAACGGTAAGGAAGCGCTGCTTTGTTTATGGTTTGTATACATGCAGTCTTAGTTTCGCCTTCCCATTTTGAGTGACGAATATTGATAAATATATCTGCTTAAACAGACAGTTATCTCCTTTATACGCAGGTGCAGAATGCGACAGTCGGCTAAAGTTCTTTCGATGTGTTCAAGCACATATTTTTCCCTGGATGGTGTGTCCTAGACTTTACCGTACTTCAACTCAAACCTATTTATTTCAGTTAGTTGGCGAGGCAACATTTCAACATCTAATATTTATTTTATTTCATTTCAGCTTTGTTTTAATAACCAAAAACATTTTCTTCTTTTATTTTTTTTTTTTCATTGCTGGTAATAATTAACTGAAAATTTGTTGGAACTTTTTTTTTTTTTAGTAAATGATGCCAGAATTTTCATTTTTTAATAACCAACAAAAAGTTCAACACAAACCACAACCTGTTTTTGGTATGCCATTATCTTTATCGACTCATGTGCTTTCTATCTAGACAAAACAGCAAAGGTGCTACCAAGAGGAATGTTTTCATAAACAAGTTCACAGTTCCAAGGATTCGACTTTGGAATTCAATTAACGCTACTCTCAAGACCAGCTTGATCGTGGTGGAAGACAAACGCTGACGACTGGAAGCTGTCGCACACAGCAAGAGATATCACCAGCAACTTCAAGGGTTGAAATGAAAAAAATAGCAATACTAATACCTAGCTGAAACAGCTAATCCTATCTTACCCAAATCTAATACAGCCTGTATAAAGATGCTGCTGACTCCAGCTCTGCGTTTCCAAAGCATCTTCATGAGGATTATCTAGATATAACAGCGTAAGAAACAGCGTGACATTGTGCCGAGCTGAAGGTGACTCTTCCGTTCAAAGAATCTCAATCCTTCATGCTCCAGCTGGAAGTTTCCTAAGTGAATTCATGAAGATCTATATTGCACAGTGAGTGTACGGTTCCTCAAACACCGGCTGCTCTTCAATCCCTCTCGCGAACAGCGTGATCAACTGGCAGTGGACCCTAAGACAGAAAAAGAAAGAAAAAGTCAAATTAAATGCTAAATACCAGCCCAGACACATTGGGAATATGAGGCTGAGGCAGCATTTCTGTAAAATGATACTACGTTTACACATTTTACCACACATTATAAGTAAAATGTCCAGTAAGTAGCGCTAAAAGCCTGTTAAGTTTTATCCAAAACTGATATGAATGTGAATCTGCCAATGATTTATTACATTGGTTGTTGCTGTATTGTGCAAGTTTGTGTATAAAATGTCTGGTTTGTGGCGCTAATGCTACGTACCAACTACACTAAAGCAAAAGAGGTCTTTGAGCTCTTTTATTGTGAATTGAGTTTCGTGGGACTTGTACTGAGCCCTTCGTATTTTTTTGTGTTTGTTTTACTGCCACTAGTATTCAACTGGAAACTGCCGTGAATTGTGTATATAGTAGGGGTGGCACGGTACATGAAAAACCATTCGAACCGTTCGGTTCGCTTGTCTCGGTTCGGTTCGACGCATGCGCAATGTAGCCCCGTGTTCAGACAGTTTCGCGCGAACATGCATATAGACAGTAAAAGTGGAGTAAGGGGCCGTTCACATGTCGCGTCTTTTGCACGCGCATATTCATTATTTCCTATGTAGGCGCGCGGCAAGCGCGCTCAAAATGGAAGCAACGCGGCTGCGCTTTTCACGCTTTTTTAGGCGCGATATGTGAACGGCCCCTTATGAAGGCTGCCCGGAGTTGGCGGATGCGCCCGTGTCGTTCAAATCCGGTGTGTGGGAACATTTTGGATTTCATGTTACTTACGATGACAACGGAAATAAAACAGTAGATAGAACTGCGACTGTGTGCAAGCATTGTGCAAAATGCATTCAATATGCTAATGCTAATAAAATACAATAATGTGCTTAAAGTCAAGTCAAATTCAGATAGTGCACGATTACATTACAAAAATGTTAATACTGTATTCTAAATTGTGGATAATTAAGCTAATAATCTATATATCATATGCTGAAGGAAATTTCTGGAGTGTTAAAGATTAAAAGAAAAAATAACAACAAGAACAGTACAGAACCGAAAACGTGACCCTAAAACCGTGATACGGGTTTTGTGAACCGTGCCACCCCTAGTGTATAGGTACGTTTTTGAAAATGTAGGTATAGGCATGTTTTTCCAATGAGTCTAGGTTCCTAAAAACTATTCTAATATGGTTTAATTTGCTTAATATTTCAATATGTGTAATATTTAAGTATATTGGATTGTTCAAATCCCTAACCCAAACTATTTGCACTAGTACAATTGGTGCTTGCTTTAATACATTGTGTCCTGGAGTAAAAAAGAAGCGCAAGCGAGTGCTGGCAAGCAATAAATGCTTCGTCATGTTGAGTAGAAAGTTTTGTAGTTAAATGCATGTGCTATTAGGAGGTTCAGGGGCTCTTTAATTTCCTCTAATTCCACTCAATACTCTGGAGGTGAGTTCAGTGCCAGGCGATTGCCTTTTTCGGCAGTGGTATCATCATCAATTATCTCAACAGGTTATTTGCTTACTCATTCGAGAAACAATTACTGAAGCTGAAAATGGAATAAATGAATGGACTTCTATTTTAATTAAAGGAGGTGAGCCTTTAACAGTGAGAGGGCCATTAAATTAGGAGCATTTCATTGCTACGCATTGTTGACACAGAACAATGGGGCGTGAAGGAAATGATGCATTCGGGCGAGCCGTCATGCTGTATCAAGGAGAACTCCACTGCAGGCACAATAGAGGGAGTTTTTAATTTTAATAGCATCTTTTCCACCGACTCAGACCACAAAAGTCCATTTATTTACCCTGTTTAGTATGCTAGTGCTGAGACAATCTGGTGCTCATGAGACCTAAACATTTCAACTAAAGCTTTCACTAATCGACCAACACTTAATGAAGCATGTTTATTTTGTGTCGGAGGAAAACTGATCATACAAGGTCTAAAAGAGATGGTGACATCTCGTGGATGTATGAGGAAGTCTCAGTGATGTCCGCACCCCTTAATTACAATAACAATTAGAACTTGCTTGAAGCAATTAGTGCATTAAAAATATAACGGCGCACTCTTTCCTTCTTGAAACATGGCAAAGTGAAAGAGTTCTCATTCTCACCGCATGCACCTTTTAATATTTGGTCGTTACGTCATCAGAAAAATTTGTACTTTCAGGGGTACAACAGCTTGTCATTTGGGCAGTACCCTTAAAGGGGCAACTTTGTAACTTAATTACCCCTTGAAGGTGCATAGTATTACATTAATCTGGATGGCGTTTTCATTTCAAAACGCTCTCAGCGTTTTCAAGTTTCTTGTCCTCACTGAAATGTCGGAAAATGTTAAAATCATTTTTCTTTAACAAGATGATACAGAGAGAGCAGACATATTAGAAGTGCGAGCGTGTATACAGTACTGTGCAAAAGTTTTAGGCAGGTGTGAAAAAATGCTGTAAAGTAAGAATGCTTTCAAAAATAGACATGTTAATAGTTTATATTTATCAATTAACAAAATGCAAAGTGAGTGAACAGAAGAAAAATCTACATCAAATCAATATTTGGTGTGACCACCCTTTGCCTTCAAAACAGCATCAATTCTTCTAGGTACACTTGCACACAGTTTTTGAAGGAACTCGGCAGGTAGGTTGGCCCAAACATCTTGGAGAACTAACCACAGTTCCTCTGTGGATTTAGGCAGCCTCAGTTGCTTCTCTCTCTTCATGTAATCCCAGACAGACTCGATGATGTTGAGATCAGGGCTCTGTGGGGGCCATACCATCACTTCCAGGACTCCTTGTTCTTCTTTACACTGAAGATAGTTCTTAATGACTTTCGCTGTATGTTTGGGGTCGTTGTCATGCTGCAGAATAAATTTGGGGCCAATCAGATGCCTCCCTGATGGTATTGCATGATGGATAAGTATCTGCCTGTACTTCTCAGCATTGAGGATACCATTAATTCTGACCAAATCCCCAACTCCATTTGCAGAAATGCAGCCCCAAACTTGCAAGGAACCTCCACCATGCTTCACTGTTGCGTGCAGACACTCATTCGTGTACCGCTCTCCAGCCCTTCGGCGAACAAACTGCCTTCTGCTACAGCCAAATATTTCAAATTTTGACTCATCAGTCCAGAGCACCTGCTGCCATTTTTCTGCACCCCAGTTCCTGTGTTTTCGTGCATAGTTGAGTCGCTTGGCCTTGTTTCCACGTCGGAGGTATGGCTTTTTGGCCGCAAGTCTTCCATGAAGGCCACTTCTGACCAGACTTCTCCGGACAGTAGATGGGTGTACCAGGGTCCCACTGTTTTCTGCCAATTCTGAGCTAATGGCACTGCTCGACATCTTCCGATTGCGAAGGGAAGTAAGCATGATGTGTCTTTCATCTGCTGCAGTAAGTTTCCTTGGCCGACCACTGCGTCTACGGTCCTCAACGTTGCCTGTTTCTTTTGCTTCTTCAAAAGAGCTTGGACAGCACATCTGGAAACCCCTGTCTGCCTTGAAATTTCTGCCTGGGAGAGACCTTGCTGATGCAGTATAACTACCTTGTGTCTTGTTGCTGTGCTCAGTCTTGCCATGGTGTATGACTTTTGACAGTAAACTGTCTTCAGCAACCTCACCTTGTTAGCTGAGTTTGGCTGTTCCTCACCCAGTTTTATTCCTCCTACACAGCTGTTTCTGTTTCAGTTAATGATTGTGTTTCAACCTACATATTGAATTGATGATCATTAGCACCTGTTTGGTATAATTGTTTAATCATACACCTAACTATATGCCTACAAAATCCCTGACTTTGTGCAAGTTTACCTTGAAGAATTGATGCTGTTTTGAAGGTAAAGGGTGGTCACACCAAATATGGATTTGATTTAGATTTTTCTTCTGTTCACTCACTTTGCATTTTGTTAATTGATAAATATAATCTATTACCAAGTTTATTTTTGAAAGCATTCTTACTTTACAGCATTTTTTCACACCTGCCTAAAACTTTTGCACAGTACTGTATATATATATATATATATATACACGAAAATACGAAATACAAGTAACTTGGTTACGCATTTAAAATACAAAATTTGAGTAACTGTATTTCATTACAATTATATTTTAAATGGGTGGTAATCAGATTACAGTTACATCTGAAAAGTATTTTAGATTACCAAAGTGATTACTTTGAATTTTAATGTCATTTAAACAGCAATTGGTGATTCTCTGACAGTCTGAAAAAGCGGAGTTAAGTTTCATAAACATTTTAATACTTTTAAGAGGGATCATAAAAATGTTATTTTTATTTAGTACTGTCCTGAACAAGACAAAATGACTGAATTTATAAAAAAAAAAAAAAAAAATTGCCCATCTGTCAACTAACTTAACTGTCCAGTCATGACCTGGATGATCCACGACTGTTTTCATGTTTTGTGATAGTTGTTTGTGAGTCATTTTATAATTGTAAAAAAGGTCACTGCAACTTTTTCTCACAATTTGTTTTTTCCCCTCACAATTGTGAGTTTGCATTTCACAATTCTGACTTCTTTTTCTCAGAATTGCAAGATTTAAACTCACAATTGCAAGTTATAAAGTCAGAATTGAGAGATATAAACTTGCAATACTAACTTTTTTTCTTGCAATTGTGAATTTAGTATGTGAGTTTATATCTCATAATTCTGACTTTATAACTCACAATTGCAACTTTATATTACACAATTCTGAGGGAAAAAGTCTTGCAATTACCTTTTGTGTTTGTTCCACACTTATTAGTATTCCAAAGTATTTAGATTAAGTTACTAAACTTGAGTAATGTAACGAAATACGTTATATACGTAAATGACTTTTTAAAGCATGCATTTTGTAATCTGTAGTTAAATACATTTTAAAAGAAACTTACCCAGCCCTGTATATATATATATATCTCATGAAAAAATAACTGCTTTACATGAAAATGTGATCTGTAAAATCAAAGTACATAACAGGTGTGTCATACACTTCCCAGCCAAAAAAAAAAAAAAAGGTCAGTATTTGGACTTGAGTCTATGATTGGATCATTACTGCAGTGATTATTATGTTTTTAGCTTGTTATATGTTTGGGAACAGTTCTTCTAACCCTAATCGATGGAGTGAGCTTTTCATTTCTTAAACAACCATGTAGGAAAACACATGGAACTGGCTCTGAATTCATTGAAAGTCTTTGGGTTGTGCTGCAGTTGACTTTACAGAGTGCTCGACTCTTGCATTGTCTATACAACATCTTGGCAGAAAAATTGATTCACCTCTGGATGGAAATTTCTATCAAGGCCTATTTAAATACAAACAGTGACTTTTTTTTTTTGCTGGGCACTGTAGATCGTTGAAAAGGTCTCAACTAGCAGAATACAACAAGCATACTTGTTTCAGTTAGAGAGCAAACTACTTCAAGTATTTGTGCGAAATAGCACCACTGATGAACATGTAAGCAAATATACTTATGATTCTGTTGCGCTATGTTTTGGTTTGTATCTTCACAAAACATTAGTAAACTGTAGACTGCGTATCTTTATTTAGAGCAGGTGGTCTTGAACACACCCAAACACCACATAATGCGTAGATCACAGAGTGACATGACTTGCTGCTCGGCTAAAGCTATAGAACGATTATGACACAGTGTTTTCCAACATCATTTGAATCTCAGGTGTGGTGGGAGGGTATAGTGGCTAGGGACGATGTGTCCAATCGGACAGTTTTATAGCTGGAGCGCTCTTGGATTGGTCGCTCATATTGACAGGTCTGAAACAGCACTGGAAGATCATCACTCATCAACCAGGATCTTTATTCGATGTACTTTTATTGTGGCGTGTACACAAGCAAGTTCTTATGTTCTTATGTTCAGTAAAATCTAGGGCTGCCCCCGAATAGTCAACTAACCGTTAGTTGACCAAGTCACGCAGTCTGTGACAGACAGATCGTAAACAGCTGGTCTATGTGGAAATTACAGTACATCGGGCAGGACATCCAAACACTCGCCTCTCATTCGTCAACCTCAAATATGACTTATCATGTGAAACAAGTAGTAGCAACTTTACATGGCCGCTTGCTTTAACATTAACCTAGAAAATGTCCTCCGTCTTCACAAACCACACTACAATGCAAAATGGCATTTTTACATTTATCCACTTTGGAGCGTGTCTTCAAAAAAAACAAAACCAACAAAAAAAATCCTCAGTGCCTCAATGTTGCAAAAGCCCAAAACATAGAGAAAAAGAAACATTTCCATATCTGGATTAGTGTAGATGTAACATTAATAGTATAATATGTACCCTCAAAGAAAAAACACTAAAAGTGCCATCTGATCCAACTGGCGTATCCAAAGTGGTGGGGAGTGGAGTTCAACTTAGAGATTTTAGAGCATTGCTCTAACTACACAAGACCATGGGTTCAGTTAAAAAAATGCATGAATTAATAAGCAGGTATACCTTATATATATACATAATGCATACATATACAACATACATATACCTAAATGTCACAGTAAGAATTAGTGTATTTGGACAGGGGCATGTCCTACCGGACTTGAATTGCAGACTGTGGAAGGATCTCTCCATCACAGTTCCAGTTGCTCTGGGAAGGCATACAGCCACAGGCTCTGTGCTCCCTGCAGATCTGACTAAGGAAACGCTTGCTTCCCGCTCCACTCTCTCTCAAGTCCACTTCGGAATCACATTCCTGATATCTTGGGGTGAATCTGAACTGCTTGACCCGGTACACCTCCACAAAAGAGTGGTCAAACTGTACAAAGAAAGAGATCAGAACAAGAGTAATGCTTACTGAATTTTCAAAAGTGAAAATAATACTTTTATTCCGCAAAGAAATATTTATATGTCACACAAATGCGGGTCTTTTGAACTCTCTAATCAAAGAATTCTGGGGAAAAAAAATACATTACTGTTTCCACAAAATTTTACTGTTTTAACTGTATTTTCAATCAAACAAAGCCATCCTTGGTGAGCGAAAGAGACTTCCTTCAAAAACTTTTACTGGCCCCAAGCTTTAGAAAGATAGTGTTTATGACCAGCATTCAATTAACAAATATGAATGATCAGGAAATCTGAAATCTGGTCTAATTCATATTTTCAAAGTAAACTTGGGATCTGTATACTGCATATTTACAAATGAGAATGTCAATAATTGTTTCTTTGAGAAATAAACTAATGTATTGTGAATTCTTACAATCATTGTAATCAATATTTAAGGTCTGAAACATCAATGCACTGATTTTCCACTGTCTTATGTAAAATTGACCATGTAAGACAAGTCAATTATCTATAGGTTAGTTATATACTAAATTTAAATCTTACTGTCATATAAGTAAATAACTTACTAGGGCCATTTGAAATGTGGACTGTTCCAATGTTCCAATGCTAATGATTTTCCATGACATTTCCAAATATTTCTGGTTGCTGGGTAAATATTGTTTTTTATAGACATTGTACTCCTAAAAGAGCCATTTCTAGTTATTTTAATATTTTAGGAGTTAAGCATAAATAGGGTGGGGAAAAAAAAAAAGATAAATTGCCATAAACTTTAAAGGTTCTTTATGACCATGCTGTGGTCCCTGCTGTGTACGTACTTCAAAGAATAAAAAAGATCTTGCAGTTAATTAAAAATACATATGAATTTATACTAATATAAAATATATAGTAAGCATTTGGTGGATACTTTGAAGTTTGTTGGTTAAGAGAGTGGCGTTTTTTCCAGGCTTTGATGAAACAGAAATGGATTTGCTTCATCTGTTTCATGAAAAAAAAAAAAAAAAAAAAAAAAAAATCCACTGATATTTTCTCTTGTAGATAAAGCCGGTACCTGGTCGGCCTTATTGATGTGCCGCAGCAGGTGGCGCAGGAAATTAATTCGGGAGCACTTCCTGACAAGAATGAGGTCAGTAGTTCCATCTGCGAGGTGCGCCGACGGCGACAGACCTTTAGGACTGCGAGGACATGCACAACTCATGCTGGCGGCATTGATGGCCAAGAACTTCCCCCTGATGACCGTCCACGTGTCTCGACACTCTGAAATACAAAAACATCAGATTACTACTATAGTAAGCGGTTTTGGGGGTAAAGCATTACAAGTAATGCAGTAACGCATTCAGATTACTAGTAAAGTAACATTACTTTTAAATTTAAAACAAAATATCGGAGTTACTTTTTCAAATAAGTAACTCAAGTGACTTTTTTAAATAAGTAACTCAAGTTACTTTGTTTTCCCTATTGACCGACACCTCTCTTGTCTCCATGTTGAGAGAAATCAGGAGTAAATGCAGAAGAGTTGTGTGAACATGATGGTTATTGTAGTTCTAGACTAAATGTGAGCATTTACTCATCTTACTTGCATAAAATTCAGTATTCTTCAAAATGAATAAAAACTGAAATGCAAAATCAGAATACTACGCAAACCTGCAATAATTAAATATGTTAAATAATACAAATATACTTTATGTATTTAATCTCACTTTATTGACCATTGTCTTCACTGCTGACCTTCAACCATACTCATAAGTAAAAATGCCTTTAGATAAATATCTATGTTTTTATTGCTGAAGTCAGGGTGTTGAACTTTAATTTCCTGTGATCCAGAATGGCAGCACAGCTGAAAAGTTTGTTTTGAACTGCGTCCTCTACTCTACAGGTGTGAATCTGCATTTCCTTCACCTTTGGTGTATGAAAGGGCCTTTACATTTGTCAAAAATTTAAAAAAACAAAAAAACAAACAAGCAAGCCCAGCACAGGTGAGAAAAAGTATCTGAATAAATAAAAGTACTGCCATAAATTTGTTTCGATTTCATGATCAGAATGACCAATGAAAATCAAACATGACTCTTGCAATTAAATAATTTATTAAAATAGAATTTTATCTCAAATAAATAAGGAAAATAAAGTGGTTGACTCCAAAAACGCTAATAGAATTTTAGAAATATTATGTAACAAGCCTCAGTTTAGCTAATGTAGACCATTTAAAAAAAAAAAAAATTAAATAAATAAAATGTTTTAAATAGAGGACAAATGAGCTGCTCTGTGTCCAAACCTACGCTTCGTCAAATAAAGGCAGTAAGGTCCACGTCATCTTATAATATTTCCCATTTAATAACCTTATATGTGAAAATAAGCAGTTGTCTCATTACTCTGTACATTTTACAAATATTTGGGATGCAAAAGATACAAATTTGCGATATATGCAAAATTATGTATGAAAAAACGGCTCAAGAACAGATTTCTTGAGCGATATAACGAAAATTATGCGACAACACATTTTTTTTTAGGGATTACCTCATCGCCATTTTATCCTAAAAGGCCAACTGGATGGAAACAGCCTTGAGAGAGATTTCGCTATTTTTATTTTTTTTGCGAATATTTACTTTGTCGATAACAAAACATCAAAAAAAAAAAAAAAATCTGGATGGATGGAAACTTAGTAAGTGTATTCTCTGACCATCTGGATAAAGAATGAATTTCCATTAACTGGATAAAAGCGTTTGCTAAATAAATAAATGAAAATATTTTCCAATAAATAAATAAATATTTCCACATTTTCCAAGACTGTGGATAGGCTAGGAATGTCCAAGCAACAACCCAGAACACTCTAAAAACTCAGAACACATTAGTTTTGCACAAGCAAATCACTCACATTTTCTTGAGAAAATGTAAAAATCTACTTATAAACTGGAAAAATGAAAGAAGTAAAGTGATTGTAAATCTCAAGGCGTGTGGCACTGGTTCACTGATGAAGGGCCCTCGACTGTCTTTCCTGTTTACATCATTCTTCCCCTCATTTTTCCCAAAAGAATCTATTTATGCCACGCGGCCTAAAAGCATTCAGGAAATCATCATGCACAAATGCCAATTTGGGACTGTGAGGGCAGAGAGTGTGTCTCTGTAAACAGCACTTATCAGTGCTCAGGGTAAACACACAGAATGCTGGGTAGCGGAGGTGCCAGTTGTTTGGAGGGTGCTGTGAGGCAGAGATAATATGCTGTGTGTGTATGTGTGCACTCTCTAAATGATCAGCCGGGCGGCAGCTTGAACCATTTGGCCTAATGTTCACAAACAGCATGCCAGTCGAGCCGACAGATGGGGGCATTACAAATCATGGCTGAAAATGCACTTTGTTGGCCTGTACTATGGGTGGGCGCATTTACCACAGAGCAGATATGAGACTTCTTGTCAATGCCCGAGCTCAGTTAAACATTGGCATAGAGAGTATTCCCAAATGCTCCTCACCAGCATCGGAAACGCTGTCTTCGTCTTTGCTGACCAGTTTGTCAGACGAGGACTGCCGACAGATACTACACCTGCAAGTCAAACAGAAACAGATGTTAACAATAGAGGAGGGCAATGTAGCTACAAAAAAAAAAAAAAAAAAAAAAATCACATATACACATAATACACACATAATATATATATATATATATATATATATATATATATATATACACACACACACACCCACACATATATATATATATATATATATATATATATACACACACACACCCACACCCACAAATATGTATATATAAACATATATATATATATATATACACACATATATATAAAAAAAAAAATCACATATACACATAAAAAAAAAAAAATATATATATATATATATACGCATACATACACATACATACACACACGCACGCACGCACGCACGCAGTTTTATTGAAAACTATTTTATTTATCTATTTTAAACCAATCAAGGCATGTTTTTTTTTATATCTAGAAATTAATGCTTTTTTCAGCAAGGACTCATTAAATTGGTCAAAATGACAGTAAAGACATTCATAATGTTATTAACAATATGTATCCCAATAAGATACAAAGCAAAATGTATCCGTTTCCAAGGTTATCAACAGTGATAATAACAAGAAATGTTATCAAATCTTCCAAAGGATCACGTGACACCGTAGACTGCTGAAAATTAATTAGCATAAGAAACTTCTTAAAAAAATTAATCAGCATAAGAAACTTCTTAAAAAAAACAAACAAAAAAAACATCATAAAATATTACCATCTGCAAACTGTAGTTTATAATTATAATCTAGCCCTGGTTTACAATACAACTGAAACACATCAGATGATGATTAATTTTACAGGTTCTGTCATGTTGTGTTTTAGTTTACTCACCGATTCATATTACTGGGATTGTATTATGACTAAACAAAAGACACAGCACAGTATTTACCCAGATCGGCACTGCATTTTGTCTCTTGGAGTTCCCAAGTTCCCTTCAGCAGGTAAGAAGGACACAGTTCCCTCATAGTAGCGATGTGACAGAAAAGTTTTAACACCTGGAAAAAAATAAATAAAAAAATGTCCATTGCAAACTGCAGAATTGTAGACCGACAAGAATCACCCATTTCAGTCTTGAGACATTTTCCTGTATACCTGAGATTTCGTAACGGGCCGGGCCCATCCAGCGCTTCCTCTCACTGTCCATCAGCACGTCTCCGTAGAACCCGTAACCCAGTAGTGACACAGAGTAACGCAGGAAGTTGTTTTCATTGTGCACGGAGCAGACGTCCATTGGCTGAGAATCACCTGTGGTAAAAGTCAGGATGGATTTCAGGAAACAATTATCAAATTATCATTATCAACAAAGTGATAATGTCACTATTCCATGCTAGGATGTCACATCTGAGAATAGGTCATATTGCTGCAAAATTAGATCTCCGTCTTTCCAAAAATAGCATTTGAGGAAAATCCTTACATTATTCTCAACCTGGTGTAATACTTTATTTAAGCAATGCACCACTTAAAAAAAAAAAAAAATTCAGATCAGATTCTGACCCTAATCTTTTGAATGGTAGTTCAAATTTGTATAAAGAACAATATTTTTTTTATCCATAACAAAAATCACAGAATCAGCGTTTTAAATCAGTCACAAGCAAAGACATGCTCGTAAAGAAGAAGAAGAAGACCAACCAATCAAGCAACCAAACAAAAATGCAAATGAATGACATCTACTGATTTAAAAACAGAGTAGCCGAATCTCTACCAGCTGACATTTCTAGCCTTGCATGATAAATACCGTCATACTGCTCAGCCCTTGCTGTCAAATGCTATAGAGAAATCACATAAACATACGTACAAACATGGCTAGATATATGTATCATAGGCAGATATGGAGATGGCCACTTACCCACAACAATGTGCAGCGCTGAGGTGACAGGATCATTTGAGCCAACTGTGGCGTAGCAAATACAGTCAGTCGAACCTGTTTCAAAAACACATTTCATGGGTCAGGGGTTCGGAAATGGCCTAAATCTATCTCTCATAATTCACTCTGAAGGTTAACGTATGAAAATCACACTTTCATTTTCAATTTCGCCGGCATATGGGGGCAGTGGCAATCTAACCTTCAATTGTGAACGCTAACCAAACATCACAACCCAATGGAGGTTTTGCTTCATTCGGCCGTTGTGAGAATAAGAAAGTTTTTCGATCTTGAAATGATTGTAGCTGAAGCATTGCAGGGCACTGTTATATAGAGAGATGAGATTTCAGATGAGTTCTATCTCTTTCTATCTCTTATATGATGTCTGTTAATCTAATTCCTCTTCCTCAAATTGCTTATATAAAAGCATGAGGTTGAAGGTTTAAGAACACACTGACTGTCATCTGCAAATGTGCTGGACTAATTAATTCACTATTGTTTAGAAATAAATAAAACAAACACAGTGTTTTTGGATCATTTTGGATCAATATATATCATGATAAAACCATGCTGTGGTGGTACTAGGATTAGATACCATGGTACTTTGATATATAACATGGTAATGAATAATTGCCATATTCATATACCATGTTATTTACATTTGAATTTAAAGAATACTGTTGTACTACTAAAAAACATGGTATTACTATTGTAGAAAATTTAAATTACACCTTTAA
This sequence comes from Zacco platypus, assembly GCA_038088235.1. Taxonomy (NCBI): domain Eukaryota; kingdom Metazoa; phylum Chordata; class Actinopteri; order Cypriniformes; family Xenocyprididae; genus Zacco; species Zacco platypus. Next base: position 19,792,839 of record CM076066.1, on the reverse strand, counting down.
TTTTTAGGTTAATTTTATTGCAATTGACCCTTCGCTGGCAGTTTGATTGACAGGCGATCTGACCAATCATAACTCAGAATCCGCCATTTTATCCGACGAAGCAGTCGGGAGTTAGTAGATTAATGTTGGTGAACTTGAACTTGAAAAATTGTGTGTACTCACTTTCCGCGCTTGAAACAACATTCCTTCTGATGTTCATTCATGTTTATTTGATGCTATAAATGAACTAGTATGAAGAGATGATCGGTTCATGAGCCGCTTGAAGGAGCTACAGCGATCTGTCACTACACATTAAAAAGACACTATACGGCATTTATTGTTTAAACTTATTTCAAAAATTTATAAATAATTTTTTCACTCCGTGAGAACATGATGTGTGGCGTGAAAGCGCATGGCTTGTCGGACATAATAACAGTAACTAAAGGGGGCGTGTCTTTGCGAAGGGTCAATTAAATCAAGAATTATATGTATTAAATGTTATAAAAAATATTGTAAAACCTTGCTATTATAATGTTACACATTCAAAAAGATATTAATATTAAATTCCCAGGTAGATGGAATTAAATAAATGAACAAATGATCAATGTCAATCAATGTCCAATCATTTATTGGATGCTAAATTTAAATAATTAAAATCAAGAAAATATCACATGAAAAATGTAACATGGAATTAAATGTATTAAATTATTATTATTATTTTTTAATTGGTAAAAAAACACATAGCATTATCACAAAAAAAAAAAAAATTATGCCATACATCAAATAAACTAGTATTACTATTATAGTATTATAATTATGTTATTAGGTTAAAAACAGCAGGGTAATACTTTTTGTCAGTGGTTTCATATGCTTTATGTCAAAAACAATATTGGTAAACGTAAAAAAAAAAAAGGTATCAATTTCAACACAGTTAAAAAACATGGTAAAATCATGGTACACAGTCAAAAAAACAAACAGGGTATTTCCATGCTACATGGCTAAAAAGCATTATTAGCATGATACAACAACCATTTCAAGACCATGGTACCTGTTCCAAAAAAACTAAGTCTTTATCTTTTTTGTTTTTGATGCTTTCATCTATTAGACAAGGATTTATCTCAAATTCGCCTGTTGTTCAGATCAGCTGTCAACCAGTGACAAAATAAAAGACCCGGAGATGTTCTTGGAAACTGTCACTTGTCCTTGCGTGTCTGGACAACGTGAGATAAGGCCATAAATAGAATTACACACACTGATAATGTGACTGATAACAACATGGCCTCTTAAAGGTTCGACATTGTCAGCTTTATATGGCAAACCGTAATATCACAAAACACAATTCGATAAGCCACAGTCATCAAGTTATCAATCGTTGCCAGAGCTCTTGTGAAGAGGACTCTGTAGTCTGCTTGTGCTCGTTGAATCTGTTCATTTATTAATAACGTCTGGAGTCATGAGATTTTTTGGGAAAGTGAGCATATAGTCAACCTTTTTTTTTTTTTTTTAGATGATCCACAAAGGATAAATGAAGTGCTGTCTTATAGAGCCTGTTTACACCTGGTCACTTCGAGCATATTTTTCCGATCTTGAAAAGGTCAGGTATGAATGCCCTCTGAAACGCATTGGAGACCGATTTAAATCCGATTGCCCAAACCACAGAAGGTGGTATTCCAGACAAAACTGGACAATTGTAAATACATTTGGTTACCACATATGTAAACCAAATATGTTATAGGCTACAGTAGGAATTGACTCTTCGCAAACAGTTTGATTGACAGGCGATCTGACCAATCATAACCCCGAATCCGCCATATTGTCTGACAAAGCAGTCAAGGAAGTTAGTTGATTAACGTTGATGAACTTGAACTTGAAAAATTGTGTGTACTCACATCTTTCCACACTTGAAACATTATTCCTTCTGATGTTCATTCATGTTTATTTGATGCTATAAATGAACTAGTACGAAGAGATGATTGGTTCACAAGCCGCTTGAAGGAGCTACAGCGATCTGTCACGACACATTAAAGAGACACTATACGCTATTTATGGTTTAAACTTCTTTAAAAAAAATTACGATATATTAAATATGAAACTGTTCCATATGTCTGTTGACGCGTTGTCAGTGTCCTCTTTGCTCCGGGATGTATTTTTCACTGCGTGAGAACATGCGTGAGAGCACATGGTTTGTCGGACATAGCAACAGTAACTAAAGGGGGCGGGTCTTTGCGAAGGGTCAACTGAAGATTGGATTTATATTCGTTTTGTGGATACACATTAATGTGGTTAAGTGTAAATGGAAAAGATTTAACAAAACGGATGGCTATCCGAACACATGAAGTGACCAGGTGTAAACAGGCCCTTAGGGTGTCAATCAGGATGCCTTAAAAATGTGAGAACTAGAGTGAAGATACTAGAAAAAAAAAAAATCTACATAGACCCACACTTCAAAAAAAAAAAAAAAGTGCAACAACATGTTTTGTGTGAATGGCTCACTAGAATTCGTTCAAAACAAGCTATCTGAGAATGTTGCTTTCTGTTTTTTTAACAGCTTTTATATCAGGAGTGCACCTATGATGCCGAAATCTGCACTCTAGGCAGCTCACTAGGTTTTGGAAGAAAGCTATAATCTCCTGCCGTTCTCTTCTAGTATGCAGCTGTGCCCATGAGCAGGTGTAAAATGTACAATGACTTGGAAATATCTCAAAACAAAAATGATGTAATGGAACTGTGAGCAACGGATATTTCCAGGAACACTGCCAAGGAAGTGATGTGTATGAAAAATCAATGAAAGTCATGCAGAAGAACTGTCCTGGCTGCATAGACTCTGAGATTTGTGATTGTAGACAGGTGATTCCCAGTACTGGAGCATCACTAACACTGCACATTTTGGATGCCTCTTTTATCAAACGCACCCAATTGAACTCATTAGCTTAATAGAGTGCTCTTGAACTGAATTGGGTGTCAAATAAGAGTGGGACATGTATAAAATGTGTGGGGTATGTGCTCTAGTACCAGGATTGGGAAACACTGCTGTAGACTAACCTGCAGGAATGACGCCAATGCGAAGTCCGCATGGAATAAGGGTCTCCTCCATGGAGTTCTCGTCTACACCTGCATCCTGTTGCATGCGGGAGACGAGGCCATGCATAATTTCGCTGAACATGCCATCTCCTCCGACACACACCACACTGCAGAGAAAAGCAAAGATCACTTCACTGCATGTTTGTTTAAAACAACACTTTCTGCAGTGAAAGAAAGGTTGCATGTTGGCAAATTAATTAAATAACAAAAATTGGTAACTGTTCTGCAAAAATAAAATTGACAAAAAAGGTAATCACTTTCATTTTAGGCACTAAAAGTCAAAGAAGGAGTACTGGTCTTGATTAGATTACCAACAAAAGTTAGTTAGCTAAAGGAAAAATTTCAGAAACTTTTAACAGCATTTTAGACGAAAAGTGGCATTAAAAAACTAGCAACAAAAGCAGACTGTGTTGCTACCATGCATCACCTGCGTTTGGGCCAGAAATTTGTGCTTGAACACACAACAAAGACTACAGTCAACGCCCAAACAGCATGTACCAACTAACACTTGCACGTCTGCGTGAGGGGGAAAAACTGTCTACATCAGTAGGTGTCAGTAATCTAGATTTATCATTCAAAAAGGGAAATTAAAACAAGAACTCTTCATTCTCTTAATTAATTTTTTATTTGCTTTGCGTTCATCACTTTGTTTTTCTTCTTGTGCACTAAGCTGAACAGCCAATCAGATTGAGCTCTCTCACCGACTGTCCAATGCAGAGATCAACATGCCCAATCGGACAAAAAGCAGCCAATGGAGTCTGACTAGTGTGAAAAACAACGCAAAAACTGGGCTGACAAATGCTCAACAATGGCCCGACTTTGACCGATGCATGTCACGGCTAGGGTTGCAAAGGGGCGGAAAGTTTCCGGTAAATTTTCCACGGGAACTTAACCTGAGGAATTTTGGAAATATTGCAATTTGGAAACTTAACAGGAATTTATGGGAATTAACTGGAAATTTTGGGAAAGTTATATAAAATGTATCATACACAAACATAAATATAAACATTTTCATTTGGTCATAATTACATGAAATAACAGTTATTTCTTTTTTGTACCCAATTAATTCTAATTTATTAAATATGTAAAATAAATATTTTTATTGGAGCAATTGTTATGCGCATGTTCTTTCAATTCCACATGATTTCATACTCAGTTATTATCAATGTTGGAAACAGTTGTGCTAAACATTTTTTTTGGAGCCTTGGATACTTTTTTCAGGATTCTTTGATGAATAAAAAGTTAAAAAGAACAGCATTTATTCAAAATAAAAATCTTTTCTAGTCATTAATTTCAATTTCACACATCCTTGCTGAATAAAAGTATTAATTTCTTTCAAAGTTCTTTGTAAGTAGTGTGCTGTGTGAATGTGATTGAGGAATGTGCATGGTAAAAATTAATCTGAAATTGCATAAAATCTGGTTGTTTTAACCAATATTATGCTGCAAGATTTTTTTTCCAACTTCATTTAAGTTCCCTGTTATAGGATAACCAGCAATTTTGCAAATTCCCTGTTCATTCCCATTAATTCCAATGGAAAATTTCCAGCCTTAAAAATTCACGGAATTTTGTAACCCTAGTCACGGCCTTAAGTGGTACTAGTTGCTTGTGAGAATAACAAATGTGGTACCTGTACTATAAAGTGTATTTTACAGCACTTGAACAGCTTTTATGTGAGAAGGTGGCGTGTGTCTAAACTTTTGTTCACAGAAATTTATGTTAAAAAGTACAGGAAAAAGAGGTTTATTGAATCTAGCCTCTGGCCAAGGTTTGAAGCAGCATCCATGTTGACACCACCAAAAGCCACTTTATTTTAAGTAGTCATTTCCAAAGCTGCCTGCCATCATCTGCCTCAGTGCCAAACACCGATGTGCATCGATGTGCAAATGTTAATCTGAGCTTTGCTGCAGAGGACGCTTTCCTCACTGGGCAAATTAAGAGTCGCCGCACAGCGACCGCAGTCTCCCAGCAGGATGCCCACTCACCCATCATACTTCTTCAGATCAGCCTCTGTCTTCAAGTGGTCCCTGGCATGATTTGCACGCTCTGTAACTATAGAAACAAAAGGGAAAAGCCATTGTTAACAGGACGATGACAGCGAAGCGGAGCAGAGGGGGGAGAAACATCATTATGTTCATCTGGCAGTTAAATTGCATTTTTCTGCTGGCTTGATGGAGACCATCAATCAGCTGCATCAAATGATAAAGCTGAAGTCACGGTGAAAAACAATCCCGGTACATTTCATTACCGGTTCTTTACCATCAGCACTGATGTAAACCGTAACTCGGAGGGATATGCTGAAAATGAATGGGGCCTAGGACCGAGCCCTGTGGATCACGTTGATGATACATGCCAAAGGTGATGTATAGAGCTTATTAAACCGTCGGCAGAACATCTTGTTTGGCTCCTCTAATGATTTGGTTTGAATGGTATTTGTCCAGCCAGACATGTACTTTACTATTCACGAAATGTTTGCATGGTCGTAAAAAGAAGACCTTCAAGCAACTGCTGAGTAAGCCTGTAAGCCTCAGCTCTAACAGCCAATATTCCCACCAACCGAGGGTCTTCCTCTCTCAAACTTAATAAATAATGGATGTCTATGCATTCCTATGTTTATCGACTATCACAGTTTGCATTATGGCCAGCTCAGGTGATAGATGGCGCAGTAAATAAAATCATATTCGTGGGATGGGTTGGCAGGTGGGGCCATTTGCCAACGGAGATCTATTTGCAAAGCATAAAAGCTCATTTTTTATTTAAATGTTAATGCAGGCAGCTGACGGGCACTCACCAATCACGTCGGTGGAAATGGAAGCCCGGGAAAAGATGGGGGCCACTTTGTGGTCGTAAATCTGCTTCCCGCGTTGTTTTCCTCCGTAGGGGTTGATGTACACCAGCAACCTCTTCGGTCGATTGGCTGTGGAATTCGAGGTGGGCAGAGCATTAAATATGAGTTGTTTGACAACAGTTTTTCTAGGCTGTCAAAACTACTTCATTAAGTTCTTTTTGACAAACTTCATCTGATGCGACAATACAGAGATGACCACTTGTAATAGTACTAGTACTACATTCAAAACACCCCTAAACATTTCTTAGGTTTGTTTTTTAAATAAAAATCCTGGCTTATTTCAAATTTACAAATATTTTCCCAGTGTAAGATTCAGGCAAATTACTACTACACTACACTATGAGCAAATCAGCAAATCATTGATTTAATACACAACAAGACTACGATTTTGGACCAATAAGATTTCGTTTTGGTAGAATCTACTGAACACAGAACAGCTTCAATGACTAGCAAAAATGCCTGCTATGCTGGCAGGTTAAAACAGATTAAAAGGAAGTGTGTTTTTATTACGCTATGCTAACAAGCAATTAGTGTCCATAATTTATATATACCAAAATTATGTACAGTACCAGATGTGTGGTAATAATGAACTCATTCCTCAGAGTCTATAAATGAGCAAAAAACGTGTTTACAGTAAATTTACAAAATGGACACCAAGCAACTATTACAATTTCCAAAAGTATATTCACTTAAACGTCATTCATGTACAATGGTGTGAAAACATTAAACTTATTTTGTTTGCTAAAGTTTACAACAGTAAACATTTCTGTAACAGAAAATAACCCAAAATTAGTTGTAAGGACGTACTCAACAATCCAAGTTGCTCCTTAATAGTTTGGACCCAGAGCAGACACAGGGAATGTTCGGAGCAATGGAAAGTCACATTGCTGCACCGCCAGCAGTGCTGCCTCGTCCTCTCTATATAGAACACTGCAGAGAAACACAAACAATGCCACATTATTCCAAGGGTAAAAGGTGACCTGTATGGTCAAAATCGTTCTGATAATACACTCACAGCATAGTAGATAAAACTTAACAAGCTACGTATTCCTCTGTTATCATGTGCCAGATGACAGTCTGATTAGGACGGTGTACCTGTGAAAGCGTGCTGGCAGTCCACTGGGCTCTGAGGAACCTTCTGCCACTTCCCAGTGTCTTCACAGGGAGAGTCATCTTCCTTTTCCTGAACGGCTATAATCTCACACACGGGGACATGATGACTACCTGTGTACAGAGGACAATTGGGTCACATAACACGAAAGACATGACCACACAACACCTGTTAAAAAACCTCACAAGAGACAGATTTAGAAGACTTGCATAAGAAGCAACTCCATCATACAAATAGAGCTTGACTGTGAGATTTGACTCTAATCAGCTTTATTTTCAATTGGCTTTTATATTTTCAGTCTTTAATTTTATAAATTATGTTGTGCGTTTTTCATATTTACTAGTTTACTACTTCCACTTATTTCAGTTAGTTGACAAGGAATTTTAATTTACATTTGATCTAATAGTATATTTTTTTATTTCACCTTTATTTCATTTTTCACCTTTATTCACATTATTTCAGTTTTAGTTTCAGTTAACAGTAACAATACTGACTCCAATACAGTTGATTCCAACATTAGCTACGTTTCCATTACAGATTTGCGCAAAACTTGCAATATTTTCCAAATATCGATTAAATACTATTGCGAAATGGCGGCGTTTCCATTAACCAATGTCTTTTTTTTCCTCTCGCCATAAGTCATTACAAAAATCATGGTAATGGATCTTGGTAGTTTACATATATCCCAGCCACTACACTAGCCATTATTTTTAATCAAAGGAGACATACGCGTGTTATCCAAGCATTTATGTCAAGGAAAGCCACTTATACTTGGGAAGTGGCCACCTATGAGGCGTTTCTGGTTGTTTCTCCCTCCTATCTGCTCCAAGATCTGGATAAATTCAAATTGTGGCATTTCTGTTGTTTAAAAACCAGTTGTTCCGTAATACTTTTGTCTTTTATGAGTTTAACGAAGAACTCTCGTCTTCTGTCCAAACATACCACGCCATCTTTAAAGAATGATCTTTTACATACGTCAGGTGACCTATAAATGCGAAAATGGCAGTTTTGCGAAATATTCCTTTCTCAAAAAGCCTGAAAAACCACCTCATGTGAGCGTAAAAACTTTTTTTGCTAAATTTAAAAGGTAATGGAAAGGCGGCTATTGACATGCTGCTAAGCTAAAGACATAGCTTAGCTAATATAATATACACGCACAACACTAACAAATATTGGGTGCAAGTCTATTTTAATTAAGTATTAGCCATGTTAATCTTTGAACTGACGAAGAATCGATTGGATGCGTGATGCATTGATCGAGTCAAACATAGCAGTTATTGCTGACTTGGTAAGTATATCAATGGATCTTAGAGTAGATGCCATATTTCAATTTTGGCAATGAAAACAAGACTGTTTGAAAAATATTTTTTTGTGGCGACTACAAACTTGAAAGCAGTTTTTTAGCATTTGAAATCGATTATTATCCAACACAAAAAATTTACAATTGTCATATTTCAAAATCAATACAGTTTTTTTTTTAAACAATGCACAGCCTTTCAGTAATTTATTAATGGTGAATTTCTCTCAAATTATCTACTGTATTTGAAATATTTTGTCAATAATGCCAGAATTTGTAAATTATTACAAAAATGCTTTAAGAGACTTCATTTCGCAAAATGTGAGTTTTGAGGTTTCTTGTTGATGTCGACTGCTTCATTTTGTTTGCTTTGCAGTAAAATGTTATGTAAATGTCAGTTTCCATCATTTCTGTCTCTCTGCTATGGAAAATATCTCTAAGCAAAGGAGGTTTTTGCATTCTGAAGGCTTGTGCCCAAATGAGTCAATCTCATGTTGTTACATAACACAGGCTTTCCAGAAAACCCCAAAGAGAGGAAATTAATGAGGTCTGACCTTATTCAAAAGATCAGAGAGTTATGTGGATTAAAATAAAGTATTGCTTCAGAAACTTTACTTAATACCCAGATAAAGCTAGGGTAATGATTTATCTTGATTAAAACTTCATGACACATTTACATGATATAACAATTGTATTTCATTTTTATGCAGCCTAATGAAACTATTCATATGCCCAGATGTAGCTATAAACTTAACAGCATCATAACATGGAAACAAAGTCCTGATGAAAGTTTCATGATACTTTTATTAGGGAGTTATTGTATAATGCATGAATACTTCATGAGGAAAAAGCTGAAATGTAAAGGTGTTTCAATAGAGTTTTAGAGTTCATAAGGAACACTAGATGCTTGTTGCATGCATTGTTGGTTTTCTGTAGCATTCACTAACCAAATATCTAAAAATAAATAAAAAAAACAAAACAAAACAAAAAAAACAAAAAAAACACTGCATGGAGTGTATTTGCCACTTTCCACAAATAGAAGTCCTTCAAGATAAATGTCAAAAGTTAATTTTGACAGCAAATTTGTATTTAGTTTTAGTCAGTATTTCAACTAAAATGCCATTTAGTTTTAGTTATATTTCAGTTATCTGAATTGTTTGTTTTAGTCAACTAAATATCATAAGAGTCAACTACATCTGCAATAGATTTAGTAGATTAAAATATTGCTGGGCGATTTGACCAAAAATCACTTTTTTTCACTGGACCTTTATTTTGGTTTATTTTACTGTCAGGAGTACAGGAAATATGTATTATATAAACACTGCAAGGGCAATTTATGAAAAAAATGTACTCAAATCAGTTCATAAAGATAGCAATTTATTTTAAAGATGTAAAATCAAATGAATTTAATAATAACAATAATAAGTAGGCTGGATTTTTACTGTGCAATTTCTGTAATTTCAATGCAGACCTTTGAGATAGTGTTTTAATAAACAGTGTTATTATTATTATATTTATTAATTGAAGTACACTACTATATAACAGTAATATTTCTGTTATTTCATGTTATATCGAACTTTTATTTTGACAGGGTCGTGAAGACCTTTGACTTCCTATGTATATGATACGACAAATGTCGATAGTTATGTCAAATTAAACAGTGAAATGTTTAATGAAATCATCGCGAGAGTCGCACGCGCTTCAGTATGTGTAGTAGGAGACGAAACTGCAGCGCTCATTCATACAGACTTCAGATTTCAATAACAGTCTTTTTTAGCTTTAATATTCACAGACACTAGTCCGTGTCGATATCTGATTCATTGTGCAGCCCCACTTTTGATTTACATTGGCAAACATTGGCAATTCTGTGACGTTCCGCTTTATACAGTAAGTTCTTGTGACTGGATTCAGTGTTTTCTGCATCGTGGAAATCATATGGCTCTACAAGGTATTTGCAGTATTAAAGAGAGTTAGTTTTGGGAGTTATTTATTGTTGTGTTATAAAGTTGTTTCCATTAGTTTAAGAAGGGTATGCAGTTAATAGAAGTCCGGGGGAGGTGGGAGTAAGTACATGTGCAAGTCTCAAGTCTTAACCTTCAAGTCTCAAGCAGGTCCAAGTCAATTTTTGTGAGAGTCAAGTCAAGTCAAGTCAAGTCAAGTCACTGCTTTAGATCAAGCAAGTCACTGGCAAGTCATACAAATATTTTATGATTTAAATGAATTTATATATTAAAATAAGTTAAAAATACAGTAGTTATGGACTATGGGAGTTTTATTTGCATAAAAAAAATTGCGATATGCATTTCTACTTAAAAGGTGTCCACATACAGCCGAGTTGTTAATACAATAAAAATCTAAAAATAAAACTACATAGCCTAAAATGTAAATGTTACTGAAATTATGCCAAAATAAAAGCATGAAAAGTATTTAGGTACATCTGTTTTTAATAAGCCTCAAACATCGCAGAAGACCACGAAAAAGTATTAAACAATAAGTATAATGGTTTCTATGCCACCAAATGGCATTCTTCAAACAGGCATCAACTTTATGGGACATGAAAACATCCATAAGTTAGATCGTACGGAGCGCCTAAAGGGACGTTGTGGAGGAAAAAAATTATTTGTATTTTTTGTTAATGTATTTTTGAGGCCATATCACCCACCCCTACTATTGACAATGATGTTCTTCTGAAAAGGTTGAAGATTTTCCCAGTGTTTTATGTATGTTTCATGATGAATGAGAGTGATTTTCAGAAAACAATGTCAAACAAATAACTGAACATTTGAAATATATCAGTCTGCGTGTAATGAATGAATATAATATACAAGTTTGACTTTTTGAATGGAATTTGTGAAATAAATCAACTTTTTGATGACATTCTAATTATATGACCAGCACCTGTATATTGTAATGCTAACCAAAGGATGACAGAAAAAACGGATGTGTTAATTGCGTTAATATTTTTAACGCGTTAAACCGGAAAAAAAAATGTTGACAGCACTGATTTGAACCCAATTTTTGTTTATTAAAAGCAAAACCAATTCAAAGTCAACTCTTAACATGTCCAAAACGTTAAGTCTATCACAACTAGTACAACCCTTGACTAGCCAAGACAGCGGGTCTGACTTCACTTACAATTTTTTGTGGGATTTGAACTGTCAAATGAAATTTAAAGTGGTGGTGTTTGCATCACATATCTTCGTGTTATCATCATATCATCTTTTGTGGTTTAAGGACTTCAAGACTAATGAAAGGATCCAAATAGGCCTACGGTTTTCTCCCAACAGTTTACTTCAACTTAAGACATAAACGGCTGTTTAAATACTTGCCAAAATTGGTAGTTTGATATAGTTTTTGTGTATTTGTTCTGAGATGCGAAAGAAAACTCACTATACGTACAGAAAAACAGAACGTTTGTTCCCATTCAAATGTGCATCTAACCTCCCTACCACACAGATTCATCTTGATTGAATCGCTTCCCAAATAGTCTCTCTAACATTTTCATAAGCTTGAATTACAGTACTAAAATCAGTCAACAGCATAATTTGGTTAAATATTGAGAAAATTGAATGAGTTTTAAATTTGTAACAAAAAAAAATCCATTCTCTCGATCTGATCATTTAAAATCTATTCAGCTCATTTCATTCATTTCCACTACAATTCTCCCACAAACACTGTGCGTTTAATTATATCAAAAAACAATGGAGACAGACTGATTGTTCTCATTTCCATGTTAATTAGTAAACTGTGTTAAATAGAGGCAGTAAACATAAAGGGATCGAGGAAATACCATTGAACAATAGTTGACATTCCAGGGGTCCTTGACCGTTACATCACAGCTCTCTCTGCCGAACACGTTATGAGACTATCATCATCACATTAAACCAGCAGGCATGTAGAACTACAGGATTCCACACACCGAGTTGAGTTTAGTCAAATACGATTTGGTGTGCTGCCCTATACAGCATAGTTCGGTTCCGAAACCCAGTGAGTTAGACTATTTTTAGGCATCATAGGCTGTTCCAAACAATAGGGAGCAAAATTATGCTCACTTACAGCACTATTATGGATAAACTTTGAGGATAAAGCTCAACTTCAATCCATTTAATGAATTAAATCTAAGTTTAATACCTATTTTATATTACCTTTATTTATGATACATTATGGTATCATGAGATTTTTTTTTTTTTGATAATATAAATGAAATAAATTTTATTTAAATAATGTTTTAATTACTTTTTGGACCATGTTTACACAACATGAGTTTTATATATATATATATACACACTTTGAGCTTATTAAAAGCTTTTGATGTCAGATTTTTGAAATCATGCAGAAAATATACCAATATTTGGTTGTTTTATGCCACGTCAGCATCTAAGCCATTTTTATGGCACAGGTAAAAAAAAAAAAGAAAAGAAAAAAATGAAAATAAATTAATTTAGTGATAAACAATTTACATAAAGAAAGATAAAATCTTTATGATAAAACCAATACATGATGCAAATATCTACTGACTGACATATTTCTACCACTGCACTACACGTACCTCCCAGGCATGTTTGTTATTACTATGGCAAGAAAACATAACTGTTATTATTGCAGGAGCGCAGTTGATTATTGCAGTTGGTTATTGCACAATTATGACATCACGCGAGCCACAAATTAATGTCTTGAGGGCTGCATGCTTTATGGCACTAGGCTGGCAGAAACTTCAATTTTATGGCAACAGTTTGAAACAACAATCCCAGTACATATGCATTACTTATGGATCCTGATGCAGATCATGTTGCGGAATATTACTCGTATCCAGGCATCAATTTCCATGGAGAAATGAGTTTGGGACCGAGTGTTTATTCCCTTCTCTCAAAGTTCTGAAGCACAATGTTTGACCGGCATAATGCACCAGCCATTCATCCAAAGTGACCTTTCCAGCAAAATCAAACATTTGTTTAGTATGAAAGGGCCCTCTACAAATAATGTCTTTTGTGTCCCCACTACTTCAGTTACGAGCATTCTGAGAAAACTAACTCATGGTGAAAGGGGTTAGATTACATGGCAGATGGACAACACTAGACAGCCAACACTGACACAAGTCACACTGACAACCTGCATCTTTCCACAGTAAAAACTGGCTCACGAATGAGAAAACGACAACAACAACAACAACAACAAAAATAAACAACAACAACAAAAAACAAAAACCCAGTTCAAAAGGGTTAGAAAAACATTATTTGCAGTCAAAGGATCTGGATGTTTTCCACCGGAAACTAAACAAAAGACAAAACAAAAAAGCCATACAAAACAACAAACAAGCAAAAAAAAAAAAAAAAAAAAAAAGGGCAAAATAAAACAAAAAAGCAAAACAATCTTGTTAGCATTAGTTAATGCTCTGTGAACTAATATGAACAAACTATGAACAACTGTATTTTCATTAACTAATGTTAACGGAGATTAATTAATACACCGTATTGTAAAGCGTTACCAACAAAACAAATATCTTTGGTTACTAATGACAAAAGCATAGTTCAGACAACTGGAATCTCTCTCACCTCTCATGAGCAATAGTTTTATTCATGTGAAATCCTTTAATTAAACTATGACAAGGCGCATTGAACTACCTTAAGCAGGGTGGAAACTTCATTTCATATGTGTCATGGCCCTGAGGAGAACATCCATCAAGACCTTTAAATAAAAGCCAGCTTTGTGTAATGGATCTTAGTACTGGAGGTCACCCAGTTCTCAACTTCTCCTCAGCATACAGTAGTATTATGTATCAACGGCATGAGCAAAGGTGAAACCATTTCAAAAACTGGATTAGGTTTGGACTCATTATTTGTGTGGAGTTTATGGTTCTTTAACAGGGACAGTTTTGAACATGTTCCAAAGGTCAAAAGACACTTCTACTTACACTAGTGTCATTACAAACCTGAATAACTCTTTTACATAAAGCAACAGTTCACATTACCCATATACGTCAAGATCCCAGATGATTATCAAATAAAATGCCCAGCAAGTTCATCTGCCATTTAACAGGTATCCAATTTGAAAATGCACAATCAAATGTAAAGACAACGTTTGCAACTGGCCTGCTCCACACTCAACTTTTTTTTTTTTAATTGCAAGGTTACGTTTGGTTTGTGAAAGCTTTATTCTTGACTATTAGCAGTTTGTAATTAATATATGGTGGGTCATTAAGCAACCTTTGAGTGTGATAATAGTTCATATGTAATGAGTGATATATGTAGTGTTAGCCAAACCTATAGGCCCAAAACATGATGGACAAGCATCACAAAATTTGTTTTATATAATCAGCAAAATAGGTTGGGAAACAATAAAAGCTCAAATTTTGGTTACGCTATTTTACGCTGTATGTGTATATACAGTGTAGTTACCCAAGGAAGTACTGGTAGTATAAGGTAACTACATGGGTTAAAGGGTTAGTTCACCCAAAAATAAAAATTATCTAATGATTTCACCCTCATTGCATAATGACTATCCTCTTTCGGACGAACACATTTAAAAATATCCTGGTTCTTCCAAGCTTATAATGGGAATGAAGAGCTGTGCAAACTTAAGCTTCTCTTCTCTTATATCGAAATCCTACGACATATCTCTTTAAAATTTCTCTTTAGAATCTAATTAGTGAATAAATGAACAGCAAAATAAAACAAAATTAATCAATCCTGAAGTAAAAAGTTAAGACAAGATTTAAAAATGCAACACCATCAACAGAAAAAGAGCTTCAGTTTTGGAACTATTCAATCACAGGAAGTTGTTAGACCTCCATATTTTAATCTCTGAAGTACAATTTGAAAAATGGAATATGTCCATGTCTTGACCCGGTTTTGAGTGGATGTAAATCTGGTCATCATCAGCATAAAATGGTAGTTAAGGTCACGATATCTCAATAATTGGCCGAGTGGGTAAATATAGATGCAAAAACCAAAAGGACCAATAATTGAGCCCTGGGGGACACCAGTACTAACAGAACCAACCTCGGATCTGTGGCCATCCATAAAAACAAAGTGACTGCGATCAGAAAAATAGGATCTGAACCAGTCCAGACCAGTCTCTGTTATGATAAAGACAGAAGATTGAAGTCTTCAATTCAAGTAGAACTCAGGTCCAAGAGAATAACCGACCAGTCAGTGTCACGTTTCAGATTCTGAGCTGATCCGTTTTACTAGCGGCACAGGAAATAACGTGAGCCGCGCGTTCTCGCTCTCTTCTCTCCGATGGCGAAATGACAAACAGCCGCTTCCTCTCTCTCACTCGTCTCATTCGCTCCGGTTTAATAGTGATTGTATTGCGCATGATTTTAGTCGTTCCCGCAGGTTTTGCGCTCTCACCAAAAGCGTGCACTCGACCACTGATCTATATTTGTGGAGCACACAAGCCGCTTCTCAGTCTCCAATAACTTCTGAGTCACTAAAATGAGTCGTTTACTATACAAAATTATGTCAAAATGTCTTGGCAAGTATCCAGTTAAACTCATTTTTGGAACATTAAATAGTTAGAAAGAGAACGCATGTGTTATTTTACATTTGATTACTTTAATTTCTGTAGTATTTCTTACCTGAATAATTATGCATTTAATTAGGTATTTTGTCATCAATGACAGTAGCTCATTGGAAAAGGATGGAAAATGCCCTTCATTTTGTTTGCACTAATAAATGCTGCTGCCAGCCAGTTGCAATCACCAATAAAATGTTTTCCGTACATTTTTCTCAATATCGTCATAAATATGGTTATCGCAAATATTCTTGAAATATCGTGATGTATTTTTGAGGCTATATTGCCCACCCCTACTATTGACAATGATGTTCTTCTGAAAAGGTCAAAGATTTTCCCAGTGTTTTATGTATGTTTCATGATGAATGAGAGTGATTTTAAGAAAACAATGTCAAACAAATAACTGATTAACAACCCAAAGCTGGAGGTTAATATATGACTATTCATGACAGACATAAAGATTCATTAACAATACCAGGCATAACCCGGCAGCAATGACAGGACAGGACAGTAGAGTTTGTGCAGCAGACAGGAGGAAACACAATCCAATTCCTCTACATTACCAGTGACCTCTCTGACCTTCCAGCTCAGTCTGAGAATAGTTTGTACACTCTTTAAACACAACTTCACTGTTAGTGAATCTCATGTTATTGCTGTCAAACTCAACCAGCTATTGGGTTTTTGGACAGAGAAACTAAACCCACTTTATATTAAGAGTATTTAACTATATGTGCTAACGTTTAAATTAATCATTTGATAAAAGACATGCATTTTTTTATGTTGCACTTATATTTAAAAAAAAAAAAATACATCAGCAATTAACAAACGTGTTTAATAATACAACATAAAAACCAAAAAGAGCACTTTACCCAAACCATTTTTGATTTTACGATAGTAAAATTTAAAGACACCTAATAAAAAGTGGGACAGCAAAACTGTTCTGTAAAGAAAAAACTAATTTATTTGCATTGATGCAAGTACAGACTTTCTGATAGATACACAGACACACTGCTGTGATATGCTGCTGCACTAATAGACATACATAAATCCCGTAGCAGATCTAGGCAGGTGGAGCTGGGGGAGGTGGAGGTTCTCAGAGGAACTGCTGCAGGACTAGCTTACAGCAAACACTGAACCAGGCTATTTAAATGAGAAGCAAGCAATGTCATTGGCTGCAGGATCAGGAGAGACAAATCTCTTGTGCCATGTGGTAATGATGTGATTGCTTCCTGATTATAAGTCAGTGTTTCCCATACATTGATTTATTTGTGGTGGCCCACCAAAATATCAACATTGACCGCCACAAATAGATTTCAGATATATATATATATTTATTTATATTATAGATACATATTTGTCTATTCTCCAAGTCTTGGTGTTCGATTCTTAAGGCCCACACTAAAAGGTTTTTTTTTTTTTTTTTTTTTAAATCTTATCAGATTTTGAAAATGTGAGTGACCACAAACATGACAAAAAAAAATCATAGATTTGACAGTTTTGTTCTTGTAGTGTGTGGAGTGCCACGATACGACCAACACAGCACCATACACACTAACAGATTCCATTCACAAAAAACAACAGTGAACACAGGAAATCTCACGCAATTAAACATGACTTTAGAGTAAACAAACATGGCGGACATGTTGGATCTTTACCATTTGAGATCGGTGTGGCCCTGACATTCTTCCGAGCAGATTCAGTCACTCTTAACACACCTTACACCACAAGAATATCTGATCTGTAGAACCATCAAGATAATCGGAACTTTACAGAACTGCCAGAAGAGGAGAACTGGGCCCAAAATTGGCCTGATTATCTCGTAGTGTTTGGGTGTCTTAAGTCATATAAATGTTCTATTGCTGACCTGAAACTAGACTCAAAAATGGATTGTTTCAAGAATCTTGATTAATGAGAAAAAATAATGGCTGCAATTCAAACCAAAGTAAACTGCTTACCCAGTGGAACACAGCATGTTTGGGCCTCAGACAAGTTACTAGTAAGCAGCATCATACAAACACAGCAATTTAGGGTGTCATTAATGCATTATGAGTCAACAGAGATTTATGGCATCATAGGCATTTAGTCAGTAGTGTTTTGGGCATCATAGACCCGAGTGACCTTCTCTGTGCATCAAACATCAGAGAATTTCTGGGCAATATTTATGTGTATTGAGTCAATAGCGTTTACGTACATTCTATGTACGTTTCAAATCACCAATGTTTCTGGGCAACACAGAAGTGTTCCAATTCAGCAGCAGTTTTAAGCATTAAAGCCACATAATTGCTGAGTGGGTAGTGTTTGTAGGCTTCAAAGCCGGGTCCCAGGTTCAGCAGTGCTTTTGGGCATCATAGATGTCTTCCAACCAGCTTCCTGCTGGCCACCACAGGCATTTTTAGAGTCAGCAGTGTTTTTGGGCATCCTATAGAAGTTGTTAGTCAGCAGTATTTCAGGGCACCATAAACATAATCCAAGTTTGCAGTGTTTTTGGTGTATAAGTTTTTTAAAAGTGTAAAAAAAATTATGGAGAAATAATTTTGAAGTTTTATTAAGCGTTAACAATGACATTATTTGGTTTTTATAATAAATGAACACTGTTTTTAGCATTTTCTTACAAGATGGACAAAATGTGTCACGAAGAAAGTAACTCCATTTAATCAAAATTTCGGTTTTACAGAATGACACTTTTGGTTATACCGAATGACGATATTTTCAAACAATGCTAACAGGCTGATATCAAGCTATCTAGCTAGCAAAAGGACAATCAACCATTTTATATTTTGTAAAATTTAAAAAAAAAATATTACAACATTTTCTGTGTTTTATAGCGGTTGTACCAAATGACGTGATATTTCAGGATGTGTATGATCAAGTGAAAAAATGAATCTTTTAAATCGTTAAGAGAGAGTTTGTTACTTTGTTTCACAATCATGTGATCCTTTGCAGGCGTCTGAATGATGTCACATCCTGTCACATGATAATGACAACATGACTTGATCCAAAATAGTCCCTTTATATTGGTTACTCCGAATGACGTCAATGAAATACATTTTTCCGGACATTCTTCCTCATAACAGAGAAACGACTTCTACACATAATTTTAATACCATTTTGCACTATGTAGATATATAACGTTATGAAATCATGCAGAATAAAACATATATACATTTATTGCATTTTAAGATATTTTAATCACAAACAAACTGGCTGTATTGGCCTTTGGATGGCTAAACCAAATGACCTTTTTACACTTCAAAATCTTTAAAATACCTTTATATGTAGCAAAATATAATTAAAACCTTTTGGATTAAATAAAAGAGATCTAGTTGTACTGCCTTACATACTTTGGATGTCATATCTTTGTTTTTTATTATTATTGAGGCCTTTGGACGAAAAAAAAAGACCCTTCATATCATTGACCCATATATGCATACACACACTATTTTACTTTAATTTTATTTTATTATTATTATATTTTACACGTTTTTCTACGTAATGTTTACACGTAAACATTTCCACAAACCCCTAGCACTCACTTGGTCCCCAGAACCCAGTTTGAAAACCTTTACCGAACACATTCCAAGTAAGCAGCGCTTTAAAGAAGTCTTCCGGTCAGTGTCATTTGGGCCATCATCGTCAGCTGGCCCAAAATTCTGCGTTCACTGATTCTCTGCAGTGTATGATGCCCAAAACTGCGGTCTACTAGGTAGGCAGCTCAGTCTGCTTTGAGACACACACAACTAGAACAAACAACAGCGGCGAAACGCATTTTATAATGTCATTATTGTATTAGATATGTAACTCACCAGCTTTGACAGCTCCATATATGGCGCGTCCGGCGTGTTTTTTGGCGATTTGTATGTCTTTCCATGCGAGAATCGCGCAGTTTAATGTGACCTCATACAGTCTGCGCTGAACACACAGCTCAGAACACAACAGACGCGGCTGCCTCTCCATTTCTGCTCTTAACAACAAAAACACATTAGTTATCTCACTTTCATCTTCAAAACGGGGTTATACTACACCAGCCGACGCTTTAAATTATTAGAAAAAATACTACAATCGCTACAATGGTGCTCGTTTTCTCCTAAGCAGTTTAGCTACATAGCGGTTTTCTCTTTCCAGATAAAGTGGGAGGAGTCCGAATGACATACGTCACATACAATCCTGTTGTAGGCGGTGCGATGTGGGTGATTGACATGCTTTTTGTAGTACTGTTCACAACTGATTTATTTACAAAGATATATTATATACAACATACTGTGCCACTCAGACGTTAGATTACATGGCATATTTAACATATATTATGTTTAAATTATGTTATAAATACATAAAAATGTCTAGTACAGAAGTGCAGTTTCTGTCCACCATATATTTAGCGTATTGAAGTTTCATACTGTCCATCTTATCCATCTTAAACATATAGCTAATGTTCTTGGGATTAGCTATCATCACGGCAGACTCCTCATAAGTGCAAAAATTACTTCAATAAATTCATTGACACGGAGAACCAAAGAAGTTTTGCTTCTCCATTCTCTAAAGTAGTGGTGGTTTCCAGTCATTTCCAGATTATATATATATAATCGTTTGTGATTTAGAGAAGCAAAACTTCTTTGTATATATATATATATATATATATATATATATATATATATATATATATATATATATATATATATATATATATATATATATATAAAATCTGGAAATGACTGGAAACCACCACTACTTTAGAGAATGGAGAAGCAAAACTTCTTTGTATATATATATATATATATATATATATATATATATATATATATATATATATATATATATATATTTACTGTACTACTTACATTTAATGTAACTATTTCATTAAACTATTTCACTACATCAGTCATCTTTCATTTTCATCATATGGAGAAAAAAACGACAAATGCGACACATTTTCTTGTTTTTCAAAACTATCGAATTCATTCAAATGTTTTTTTGGCTCATTTTTTATTTCACTTAATTACATGCCAATGTATTCTATATTTATACATTATAAATTCCCTTACAGAAAACAACAATTTTATCATGCTCGTGAGGGAACTAAAGAAAAGAACTGTCCACTTGTGATTGGCTGTTCAGCAGCCACTCATGAGACCCCTTAGCCAATCACAGCTGCGCTTATGTGCAGAGGGCGGTACCAACATGGCGGCTCTCTGAGTTTGCGAAGAGAAATTGAGGTGTAAATAAACTCTTCGTGCATAATTTGCACAACTTATCAACATTTTTCTCTAAATTAATTTATGAGGGAGTACTCTGAAGCCAAAAGATGTCAGGTGACGGCAACAAAAAACAGTTCTGGAAGAGAAACACAGCCAAGGTTCCTGGGAAGTGAGTGACGTGTTCATGCTAATGTCTATGTGTTAGCTATGTGTGTGCATTTATATGTGTTCAGTTAGAGATGCAGCTAATCGAACACTGTCTGTCAACACTAGATCTCACCAGAGAAGCTCCAAATATTTAAAATGATATGTGTCATTAAAATCTGATCTTTTAAAGCTGGCTTTAACTTAATGTGATGTGTGCTAGCTGTACACCTCCATGTTTGGATTGATGTCAGTGTTGTATTAAGTTTATATTCATCATGATTAGATTTTTCTAGCATTGACATCTGCCGTCTGATCAACGTGTATATGGTGATAATATCTGTTACATTGATTAAAGCTCTGTGTTAATGGTCTAGTTCATGTGTTAGCCTGTTAGCTATGTGCTGCTGGGCCCCTCTTTTGACAACTCTTACAGATGAATACAATGATTGTAATACTACGTTAGTACTAGTATTTTGATAGAAACTATGGTACTGGATGATAACTGTATTCACAAGCAGTACCGTGACATTTACATTGTACAGTGGTGCATTTTTATTGTTGATGACAGCAACTTTCAATTCATGTTGTGTGTGTGTATATATATATACATATATATATATATATATATATATATATATATATATATATATATATATATATATATAATGATAGATGGATAGATAGGTAGATAGGTGACAAATTAAGTATATCTAATAACTCTTTTAAATGAAGCAGAGTCGTGTTTTTTAGATTTCAAGAATTGCTTCATTACTTCTTGACTAGTCAAACCAGTTTCCAGCTCATATAAATAATGTTGGGAGTTAAAAATAGATATTTTTCTTATGGACATGCGTTGTAATGCTTTGTATTTTTTCTTTTTCACAGTATCCAACATGTTTACGGAGCTCAACATCCCCCATTTGACCCTCTGCTACATGCCAAGTAAGCGCAGCTTTATATATATATATATATATATATATATATATATATATATATATATATATATATATATATATATATATATATATATATATATATATAAAATTTATATTAATATATATTATTTAGTTTTTATATAATTTATTTATATTCATTTTATATATATATATATATATATATATATATATAATTACACACACACTAACTAATTCTTTTATAATAGCTTATAAAATGCATGTATAATGGCTTTTATGATGTTTAGCTTTTCTCAAAAAACCATATTCAAAGATAGAATTTTTATTCTTCTGTTTTTATTCTATGGTTTTGCTTTCATTTTTTGAAGTCATTGCTGGTAACTTGCAACCTAATGTACTTCCTTATTTTCACATCTTCCTTAGTTTCACATCTATCTAATTTATATTTTTATATTTATATTTCACTTTCATGTTCATCAAATCTGTCACAAGGCTACACGGCACCCCTATATTTAATCTAAATAATATAAGGGTGAAGTGTAGACTTGTAACAGAATAGTTTGATGAACATGAAAGTTATATTGAACATCTCTCATGGCCTGCACAGGCACCAGATCTAAATATTTTCAAGCTACTTTGGGGTATTTCGGAGGAGCGATTTAGAAAATGTTTGCCTCCACCAACATCATAGTTAACTGTTCATTAATCATCTGTCATTCCTAAGATGAATTGATGCTGTACTGGCCTCAAAAGGAGTGCCATACTAATACATTATTTTTGTCTAAAACTGGGTGTTTCAGTTTCATTGTCCAACCCCTCTATATATATAGGGGTACATAAACACAAACGTGTAGATAATATCGATATAGAAGTGTGTGTGTGTATAAACACAGCTTAAGTGATGTCACCGTAAAAGGAATGTCTTTTCAGAGGAAGAACAAGTTATGTCAGTTTGATTAAAGATAACATTTTTTCCCCTTTGCTATAACATGCAGATGAACCATTTTACAATAAAGCCAGAAACGTGATTTAAGAATATGAATAAGGTACATTTTGATTTTTGACTTTCCATATCATTAAAAATCGGAAATGCAGTGATCATACTTGTTGCTGTTTTCTTTGTCACAACCGCAGATGATGCTAAATCGAGTCAGCAAACCATTTTTGAATAAGAGCCAGACTGGCAGTGGAAATATGATTTTTAGGTTAACTAGCTATAGTGAAACTGCATCATCAATTCTAACAGAACACATTAAGCATTGTATCTCATTTCCTTACTGAAACTGATCCCAACCTTTAATGCAAGCTAAAATGTGGGCAATGCAATCGTTCTCTTTGGTTTTGAGTGGCAGCTCATTGTGCATCAGTTTAATCACATTGTGCTCACTCAAAAATAGATTTCAATTCATATAATTAAAGCATCATGTTTTGCTATTTGTAAATTATTTATTAGTTTTGCATTTTAATAGTAATTCTGCATATTATTTGGGACCCTGGACCACAAAACCAGTCATAAGTCACACGGGTATATTTGTTGCAATTGCCAACAATACAATGTATGAGTTAAAATTATTGATTTTTCTTTTATGCTAACATCATTAGGATATAAAGTAAAAATCATGTTCCATCAAGATATTTTGTACATTTCTTACTGTAAATGTATCAAAAATGTATTTTTTGTGATTGCTAAGGACTTCATTTGGGCAACTTTAAATCAATATTTAGATTTTTTTTTTTTTGCACCCTCAGATTCCAGATTTTCCAATAGTTGTGAAGTTGAGTAAATAATTACAGCCATTTTCTGTAACAACAAAGCGTATGGAAGTCATCTGATTTTAATGAGAGTTGGCATTTTGGGGAAACATGAGCAGCAGAGACCATTTTTAGTGAAAAATGTTACTTTTCCTTGGAGAACAGCAATGTTGTACCAATCGAAGTCAATTTCCCTGTTCTTCATGAGTTGTATTTTCCCACTTGCAGGGATCTTATTAAATATGATATGTTGTTTTTTTTTTTCAGTCTGATAAAAGCAGGAAACAAGCCTCCGTCTACCACTACGCCAGGAAAACCAAAGAAAGCCACCACCTTCCAAGAGTTTGAGAGCATCACCAGTGATGCCTGGGATGTGGGAGATGATGACGATGAACTTCTCGCTATGGCAGCCCAAAATCTCAACATCGAGGTCGTCATGGAGACAGCCAACAAGGTGATAGAAAACCACAGCAAGCTGCAGGAAAGAAGACAGCAACAGATGGACAAGATGACTGAGCCTGATGAAAAAGACGGTGAGGAAGTGCACGAGGTGGAGGAGGAAGAGCCGGAAGAAGAGGAGGAGAGAGAGGAAGGGACAGAGATGACAACAGATCTGTCGTTCAGTTCAGAGGCTTTCCCAATCAGTGACAACAGACTTGTGAAGTCACACAGCGAAGCTCCTGTCGGCTCGCCTAAAGGTCAGTCAAACATCAGGACAAGTGCGTTTCCTGTCTCTGTTTGCTCTTTTAGTCTGGTTTATTGTCTGGTTGCTCGGTGTTAACAAATCTGACATTGAGCTTTGGTTGCCGTGTTAAAAACATTGTTATTGTAAATTAAAACAAATAAAAATAGTTTTTGGCAATTGAATAAAACAAAATAACAATAGTAGATGATAATGTAAACTAAAATATGTTACAACAGAAAAAATAAATATATAAATAAAAATAGTAATAGAAATAATAAAAAAATAGAAAATAAAAACAAAAGTAGAAATAAAAAAATAAAAAAGAGATGAGCACAAAACAAAATGACTAAAATTAATAGAAGATGAAAACTAATACTGAATAAAGAATAAGAACAAAAAAGCTCATTAGCACTATAATAGTGTATAAATAATAATAAAATAGCAATGGCTTATGTTAATGATAATAATATTCATTAATATATTAATTCATTAATATATATTAATAAATAATATAAATATAATTAATATTTATTATTATTATTATTATTATTACGCAGTATTTCTTTGTTTTATCTTTGCCATAAATTTGAAAGCTTGTTGAAAAGATGTGTGTTGTTGCCTTTAATTATTGGAGTTATCATTTTCCCCTGGCATTGACAAAATGACATTAGTCATGTAGACTTTGCATAAAACAACAGCAACAACAACATGAGAACACCAATATGCTAGATGCTTAATACTTGCACAGGCAAGCACAACGAAAAAATGAGTCTTGATTATCTTTTCCAACGTGGTGTTGCAAAATCTGCTGTCATCTAGACCTTGCTGGGAAAGAACAACTAATTTTCATAAGACTTACAAGAAAGTTTGAATTTTGGATCAGACCTGTGACCTGTTTCTAAACTCTAGCATTTCATTTTCTCCTTGTCCTTTTCCTAGCTAATTAGCACGACCTTCATTAAATGTTTTTTTTTTGTAACGTGCGGTAATTAACCGAGAGGCTGTAACATCGGAAACCTGTGTTGCTCAAGCAAATTGGAGTCAGTGAAATGTCAATCAATTGTTTTGTTTGCCACTGAGCTTTATTATGTTAATAAAGGATGTGTTCTTCCTGTCACTCAGACTTTACTCTGATGCTTCTGAAGCATAGACAATTAAGTGAAAGCATCTTCATTTTAATACGGTTAGAATTCCAGATCTTTGTGACATTGAAACCCAAAGGACCCAATGTTCTTCGAGCAACATCGAAGAATGAATGAGTGTGACGTCATTTTGTACAAAATCTGGCGAAACAGATCTCATCGGCACTATTCGTTGGGACCCGACCCTGTTGGGATTTTTTTTTTTTTTTTTTTTTGCCGATTGAGTATGTTGAATCGGCATTTGGGTCGTCGGCGAGAGAGAGAGAGAGAACTCTGAGCTTTTGAATATGTGTCAATGATGTGACGGGTCTTTTTTTTTTTTTGTCCAAAGGCCTTAATAATAATTAAAAAACAAAGATATGACATTCAAAGTAAGTAAGGTAGTACAACTAGATTTCTTTTCTTTAATCCAAAGCTTTTTAATTATATTTTGATACATGTAAAGGAATTTGAAAGATTTTGAAGTGTTAAAAGGTCATTTGGTTTAACCGTCCAAAGGCCAATACAACCAGTTCGTTTGTGATTAAAATATCTTAAAATAGGCTGTACTTACACTGATAGACAGTTCTGCCGGTACCTTGTTTTGCCAGCCAGAGTGGCGATAGATGACTGTGATAATGGTCTTCCTGTTGACGTGGTCTGCCTCTACTCTAATAGTGCCTTGTGTTGACACTGTCAGCAGCTGTCACGCTCGGTCTAATTTCTGCAGGGATTACACGAACATCTTGAAACGTTGAAGATGTTATGATGCTTAATGCGAGGATGATCTCTCAAAGTCACCCGTTTAATGCTCCTAACAAGCATACAATCACATTTTACAGTGACTTTCAGTGTTTGGGCAGCATGATTATTAAGCATTAGGGCAAAATCAATTCACAGATGCGCTGTTTCTTTGGCAAATGCGTGCAACACTGCCAAAATGGCAACTACAACAGTATTTGTACCAGAGAATGTACCCGTGTCTATTAAACCTACTTATTCTGTCATTTCGGTGCGTCAGAACTGTGTATAAATATGACTCTGACCCACAAATTGACACACAATAACTGTATGTTTAATATAATAACGTAATGCTATATAATAAATGTAATCGATGTGTATATTTATGAAGCTGGTGGTTTGTTTACATAGCTCGGTTTTGAAGTCTCGGTTTGGTACAGCAGGGGGAGAAAACTGAACAAAATTGCTTTTTATTTAAAATAAACGGTAGTTTACTGAATTAATTGCGTCTTTTAAATGAATTCAATTATAACGAAAAGTTTCTTAGAGATTAAAAAAATAACTCTGCTAATGCTGTAAATTATATAGGGAACCCTTGCTTGCACGTTACTTTAATATTAAAGGTTAACAACTGAGCCCAAACTATTAGCCTAAATTCAGTGTCGATTTATTTTTAGATATAATAATTAACATTCAAATAACAAAATTGTATGTAAACTGCACATAAGGAAATTTTTAATATTTAATAATTAAGTTGATGATAAAATGGGCTGAATTTGAAAGATGAAACCTTTGAAAGATGTTTCTTGTCGAAAGTAACAAAATGTGGAGGTTATTGTGATTATTGAAAATGAAAATGGTTTTAAATGAATTCACTGACTCATTAATAAATACTTGTTTTGCTACTGGATGAATTGTGTTTTTCAATGAATCTTTTAAATGAATGATTCAATGACAAAAAAAATTAAGTCGCTTGTCGCCACCGAGTGGAATAAGATGTAATTGATACAACCGTTATTTGACGCGCCAAGTTCGTTTCGAAAGGTAGTTTGCGCTACCATAGACATCAGTGTTTATATACTAACTTAAAACTTATATCTTAATACTTCTGTGATAATTAGAATTTTTGTAACCCCGAAATAACTAATGTGTGGTTCAAAACTGCTCTCTCTTGCAGCACATATTTGAATGTTCTGGTATGATTTTGTCAAAGGTTTCATAAAATATAAAAGAAGATTTCGTGAGTGCAATCAAGGTCGCAATCTTTTTACGATTAATCGTGCGGCTCTACTGGATTCTTACGTTTTTTTTTTTTTTTTTCTTTCTCTCATCTCATTTGGTTATTTGGTGTCCTTTAAGAGTCTTTTTTGCAAAGGCAAATTTACCTGACATAAAATACAGTTTTGTGAGAATCACGTGTCAATCTAATGCTTTACTTGAAAATGATGATGGAATTAATGTATTAAACAAATATATATGCACTAATATAACCTTTTCATATGGCATCTTTACACAAAATTTGAATTTACGCTATTCTCTGAGAAAATATCAGCTGTACTAGCAAGTGTGAGAAGCAGTTTGATAAACTTTTATACTTCACCTGAGGTCAAAACAATAACCTAGGCTGGCTTGGTGGAACTAAAATGTGACTTTGGGACTAAACTAAACTTTATTAGTATAAAATATCAAATCATTTAATCAGTCTATAAATGTGTGTCTCTGTATGTATTTAAAAATTAATACAATTAATTAAATAAAAAATATGAAAATGACAAAAGAAATAAAACTAATGTGGTTTTAAATAAAATAAAATAATAAATAAAATAAAAATTAAATGCATAAAATCTTTCCCTGCACGGAATAACAAATTTTTACATTTTTGGATGTTTTTAAAGGCTGCATAAGCACACACGTATGAGCCATTCGGTTCAATTCAATTCAATTTGTTTACACTACGTTACGATTTTAATACTTTTTACCATACACATCAAGTTTCAAGAAATAATTATAATAAACTCATTGGTGTTTTTACTATTTATACAGTATTATAATAAGTACTCTGGATTCACGAAGATCTCCTCAGCCAACCTTCCCTAATTGGATTGAAGAGCATTTACTTGCAAAATTGAGATGTGCCAGGTTTAACTCACAAATGATTGGTCCCTGTGCAGAATGTATATACACTGAGAATCGTATGAAATCTCATCATGACTCCCTGAATTGAAATTAAAATAGAATCTAATTGAAACGAATTTAATTGTGCGGTGCTAAAAGATTCCCACTCCTAATGATGATGGCACTCTGAATGAGGTTCATCTGTCCGAGCGCCGTAATGGATTTAGTTTGACAGAAGTGTTTCATTACCACTAGCTGAGCATCTTGGGGTAACTGTCTCGCCTGACCTCTGGGCAAACTGTAATTACATCTATTGGGCTGAGGCATGTGAGAAAGCAGGCAGCAGTTTGTATGTTCTCATTACAGCTGTGTTTTCTCTTGTGTTCGTGAACAGAAGTGGGCGTTGAACAGGCAGCACTACACAGACAGCAGTCGCTCCCGCACAGGCCCATGATTCCACTGGTGGCCCGCATGGCGGATCAGAACACATCTGGAACTCCTGCCATGACCGAGAGAGAGGCGTCAAGACTCGACAAATTCAGACAGGTTCTGGCCGGGCCTAATACTGATCTGGGTAAAGAGCTGTTTTATGGATCTGTTACTTGATTTCTAAACCCTCAGAGCAGTTCATCACAGTGTTAATGCCAATGTGTGCTTTTGGGCAGCACATCACAAGAACATACACGTACCATACTCTTTGCAACACATAAATTGTGTTCTGATATCTCAGCATTCGAAATCGTGCTTGCAAAGATAGAAGTGTTAATGTTCTTAGGGCCCGTGATGCAGAAAAAGTGGACAGAATCACGGAATCCAGTCATTAAAATGGATTTGAACGTATAGTGCAGAATGTCATTGAATTGGCAATTATTGGATTAATAAATCAAAAGTAGAGCTGTACAAGTTTCTTCCCTTCATCCTCCTTTGTGAAGCTGAATAGATATGGTTGCTATGAGCTATATTGAATTATAAATAACATGCATGTTCTTCAGAAACCGCTTATTGGTTTGGAATGATATGAGAGACACGCATCCTATGAGATTTTTAAATCATTCATTGAAAGATAATGAATTTGCAAGTGAATTGTGCACGATAATACAGTATAAAGTAAAGGGTGTAAATTTAGCTTTCACTTTAAAGGGATTGTTCACCCAAAATGAAATTTACTCACCCTCAAGCCATCCTAGGTGTATATTACTCAATGTATATTACACAATCGGAGATATATTTAAAAATATCCTTAGTCTTACAAGGTTTATAATGGTTGTGAATGGTAGCCCAAATTCTGAACACGGAAAAAATGCGTCCATCCATAAAAAAATGAATCCGTACGACTACAGATGGTTAATAATGTTTTTTTTTTCTTTGTATGAAAAATATCCATACTTAAATTTGTATAAATTCAAATAACTAGCTTCCGGCGGATGACCGTACACATGCTGCATAACTAGCGCCGGAAGCTAGTTATTTGAATTTATAAAGTGTTAAATATGGATATTTTTCTTACAAAAATGCATCCCTTCGCTTCAAAAGGCCTTTATTAACCCTCTGGTGTCGTATTGGTTCTTTTTTATTTATTTATTTTTTTATGGATGGATTCATTTTTTCTGTCTTCTGAATTTGGGCTACCATTGACAACCATTACAACCCTCGAAGGACTATATTTTAAAATTTATCTTAAGTTGTGTTCTTCTGAAAGAAGATGGTCATATACACCTAGGATGGCTCGAGGGTGAATAAATCATGGGATCATTTTCATTTTTGGTTGAACTATCCCTTTAATAGTCTGTAATCTCAACGGCCTGGCATATCTCATATTATTGCCCAGCAACATCTCTGGGATTTAAGCGTTGCAGATCTATGTAGTCAGGACGGTGCCGATGTTGACAGGACTCTGGATGTTGGAGTGTCAGTTCTGGTTTCATTTGACTGGCTCTCAGGGCGTCCCTGAATCAGTTTGGCTGCTGTTGCCGTTATTAGACATCTGAAATTATGAGTCAGACATGTGGCAGCAAAATGAAATATGAATGAAATCTATAATTAAGCTGGGATCTCCAACATGATAATGAATTCCCATCTATCCATTCACTGCACTGATGACTGCCCTCTATTGGTGGTGACTCATAATAACTCAAAGACCCCGAGAAATGGCACTGAGCCCCATAATTTGGCACTGTGTTGATGTATTTTAGCACTTATTATAGCATGAAGTTTAGTTGAAACTTTTTAAAATGGGCTTATTTTACTGTTTAGTCAAGCGGAGAAAATGGCACGATAACGGCTATACCATTATCATCAACCATAACATTTGCATATCAACAGTATGTAATCTGCATTCAGCAACTTGAATACTCCTAAATGAAATGAAAGTGTGAACTATGGCAGTAGTTTTCACATGCAAAATAGAGGTGACTCACTAATAAGAGCCTTAAAGGTGTGCAGTACATTTTCTTTGCTAAATTACTTGCAGCTGTGGTTGCCAAAACTTGACCTTTTTAAAGGTGCAATGTGTAAATTTTAGGAGGACCTATTGACAGCAGTGCAATATAATAAACATGGCTATGTTTTCAGTGATGTATAAAGACGTTACATAATGAACAATTATGTTTTATTACCTTTTAGAATGAGCCGTTTCTATCTATATACACCACTGGTCCCCTTACATGTTAAAAGGTTATTTCACCCCCCAAAAAATTCTGTCATTTGTGAGGCCTCTATTGACAGCAAGAGAATTAACACTTTCAGATGCCTAGAAAGATACTAAAACACATTTAAATCGGTTCATGTGAGTACAGTGGTTCCACCTTAATATTATAAAGCGACAGGAATACTTTGTCAAAAAACGAAATAACGATGTGACGAGCAGGGTGGGCGAGAGCCGTGAGGGAACGGCGCGAGGCCGGTGACGCGAGTGATGATGAGCGTCACCTGCGAACTGCACCGGTCTCGTGTCTCTCACGGAGGAGCGTAAAAGCATAAAAGAGGAGCGACGATAGTGAAGGACGAGAGAGGACCAGGCCTGGACTTTATGTTGTGTTTTATTTTGTTTGTGTGGGCGGCAGTCGCCTGGAGGAACTGTCGCCCTTTTACTTTCGTTTTATTGTTTGCTTATTTTATTATTAAAGTCATGTTGAACGTTCGCCGGTTCCCGCCTCCTCCTTCCCGTTCTTAAGAACTCCATTACAAACGACTTTTCAACAATATCTAGTGATGGGCGATTTCAAAACACTGCTTCATGAAGCTTTACGAATCTTTTGTTTCGAATCAGTGGTTAGGTTCTTGTACTGCCAAACTGCCAAACTCATGTGAACTATTGGAATTGCGAATCACTTATGACGTTACGAAGCCTCGTTTACTGAAATCACATGACTTTGGCGCTCCGAACAATTCGTAAAGCTTCAGTGTTTTGAAATCGCCCATCACTAGATATTGTTGAAAAGTCGTTATTTTGTTTTTTTTGCCGCACAAAAAGTATTCTCATTTACAATATTACGGTTGAACCACTGTACTCTCATGATTTTAAATATGCTTTAGTAGCTTTCTGGCCATCTGAAAGTGTTAATTATCTCCATCAGATTTCATCAAAAACATCTTCTGAAGATGAATGAAGGTCTTACGGGTGAGGAATGACATTTCGGGTAACCAAAAATGACCCTTTAAATCGCCATTTTGTGCCGGCATGTTTCTACAGTAGTCCTAAACGCAGAAACTGTTCTACAGAGTGTTTGCTTGACTGGCTTCTCTCTCCTGTCTCAGACGATGACATTTGTGTTGGCCACCGTTGCTTCTCTATATTACAATTCGCAACCTCACCGCTAGATGCCATTAATTTACACACTGCACCTTTTAAATTCAAAGTTGACATTTCAGGTATTACATGGAGTGTTGCAGGACTGCATGGTGTTGAAAAATTCAGTTTTTTGTGCTATACATTACAATATGACAAAATACAAGATGCTTCACCAAATTGCTTGAATAGCTCTGTTTGTAAAAAAATAATAATTTTACAATGATTGAGGTGCATCTGCATCAATAAAAAGAGCTGAAAAATTGCTTATTACTCTGAAGTCCCCATGAAATCCAAAAAAAAAAAACACACACATATATATATATATATATATATATATATATATATATATATATATATATATATATATATATATATATATATATATATATATATATATATATATTTTTTTTTGTTTTTTTTTTTTTTTTTTTTTTATTTATTTATTTTTTTTACTTTTAGCATAAATGTTAAATATGATTAGCCTTATCTTAAGGTTATCTATGCTCAAAAACAATGACAAAATTCGCATTTAGAAGATACAAGCATTCGAAGCTTAATCTCTCATTTACACCAATATGGATCAATAATTTTGATTACATCATTTTCTGTCCAATCAAATGCTCTCTAAAATGTGAAGCATTCCGCAGACCACAAAACGTATCTGAACCATTCAGAATGCTATATTTTAAAGCGATATGGAGGAGATTAGGACGAGAAATGGTTAGACAGACTCGCATTAGAAACAGAACCGTTTAAATTACACACTTTTCAAAATACACATCCTCAGCATGATTTTGTTCATGTGTCGTGACAGATCGCTGTAGCTCCTTCAATATAATATACAGTGGGTACGGAAAGTATTCAGACCCCCTTACATTTTTCACTCTTTGTAATATTGCAGCCATTTGCTAAAATCATTTAAGTTCATTTTTTTCCTCATTAATGTACACACAGCACCCCATATTGACAGAAAAACACAGAATTCTTGACATTTTTGCAGATTTATTAAAAAAGAAAAACTGAAATATAACATGGTCCTAAGTATTCAGACCCTTTGCTCTGTATTTAGTAGAAGAACCCTTTTGATCTAATACAGCCATGAGTCTTTTTGGGAAAGATGCAAGTTTTTCACACCTGGATTTGTGGATCCTCTGCCATTCCTCCTTGCTGATCCTCTCCAGTTCTGTTAGGTTGGATGGTAAACGTTGGTGGACAGCCATTTTTAGGTTTCTCCAGAGATGCTCAATTGGGTTTAAGTCAGGGCTCTGGCTGCAATATAACAAAAAGTGAAAAATTTAAGGGGGTCTGAATACTTTCCGTACCCTCTGTACATTTCAAGTATTGAAATGTGAGCCTTTAGATCTCAATATTTTGAAGATCATAAGAAAAGTTTTAGTCTAATCTCCAAACTTTTAATGTGTCGTGTATTGGAGAATTGTACAAAAGCGTCTTTGAAAATTGATAGAACAGTACATAGACATTCAATTTGTCCTATCTAATGCACAGTAATGAGCAAAAAGTCATTTTCTCCCTTTACAAGCTCTTGTTTCTGAAGCTTTTCGTGCTGTCTCTGTCTCCAAATTAATGAGTACCTGACAGATGTGTTTTTAAGAGGGATGCCATCAGGTGGTCAGCTTTTACCTCTCTGAGAGACTGCTACAATCACAGGAAGCAATTACTCCCTGATGCTGTCTACTGTTGCCATGGCGATGCATCACCTCTATTGAACCCTTCTATCTACCGCTTGACTGCCTTTTCTCTCCGTGTGACTCAGATGGGGGAGCTGTGGCGCTCTCGTGGTGTTAACACAGCCGATTCTTCCGTTCGTGCTCAACCACAATGCTATAAATGCAGTCTGATTCAGATTCACTTAGTTTAGTGGCATCCGTGACAGAAATTCTTTAAGGAATTCAAGAATATTATATTGAGAATCTGGCATTGAGCAAGCATTCCTGGAGACATCTCATGTGCTGTGAATAAATCTACAAAAATGAGATTTTTAATAGCGGTTTATAGAGTAAAAAAGGAATGGAATTCCTCTCTCTATTCCATTCGACACCGTTCACAGCGTCTATTAAGCTTATCATTGACAAAAAGCACATGTAAACTTGACGTTTTAACTTGCTGCATCAATCGAAATATCCTGTGTGGCGTCTGTTCCGAACGCAGTCACATGGGTTTAGAATATTGGAGTATATTTCAAGAGCAATTATTTTTGTAATTTTATTATAAAGTTTGAGTTTTAATAGATTACTGTCTCGTGGTGTATTTTTGTTATCCTGTTATAGTCTATTCAGCACAAATTCTGGGATTAATGCTGTATATAGAGCTTTCCTCTAATTTGTCTAGTCTGTATTGGTAAATAACTAAACCTCTCTGCTACATCTGCGACGCATGCTAATGTTGAAGTAAACCTTCAAAATCTGTCTTTCACTGTTTTCACATCATTAAGCAGTAGCTAATATTAATATTTCTCATTTCTCATTGCCAATATGGGGTAAGCTGTTTATAGATTAGCCAGTTATCACTGCAGGAATTAACAAGCTCCAAAAATTGCTGTGACTGATTATTTTCCACATTCTCATTTGGTTTCAAAGGGGTCCTGTTATGCTGTTTTACATTTTCAACTTTCTTTGTGTAATGTTGCTGTTTCAGCCTGAAAAAGGTCTGCAAACTACCGACTGCGGTACCATTTTTTTTTTTTTAAATTTTAAAAATGTGACGATACCAACACTTATACAGAAACACGCGGGAGTGTTTCAAAGCAGATGTCTATCAGTGGATCCCTACTATATCCACTTGTAGACGCCCGCTTTCAAAACCTTCTGTGTGTATCTGTGTAAGTGCTTGATGTCTATTTATAACATGTTTTTGAAGCATTGATCATTATAGCCAATCACAGACATATCTGTTAAGCTGGTGAACACAATGGCCAATCACAGATGTTTAAGAATCCGCTCAACAGCTCTTAAAATGCTAGGGGAAATACTGGTATTGTCACCAGGGTTTTTCCTGGCTAAAAAATAAGGCAGAGGTGGTAAAATCCTGATCACTGCAGAAAAAAGTGGATTTTTTACAAGCACATATTTTAGGTGTTTTAATATTAATATTATAAGATTTTTATTTTGAGAGCACTATCCTAATATAGTGTTTTGACAGGATTTTTTTTTTCTGTGGTGGGGATACCTCTGTCTCTATGGGGGTGTCCTCTTTTTTTTTTTCTTTTTTTTTTTCCTTTTGCATTTTAAAGATAAATTCATTAATCTAGTGCACTTTGAGAGTTCAAAATTAAGAGCTCCAACCATGTTAAGTGTGCAAATTGAACCGTCTTGTAGCTGAACTTTAAATGGGTAGGGTTGAGTTAGTTAGTAGTATGTTGAAACTCTTGGTTATGGTAAGGGGTGTGACATTTCAGAAACAAGTGCAAAGCGGTTGACCAATCACAACACACTGGTCCAGCCGACCAGTCAGAGCGCATTTTGTTTTCAGAAGAAGGGACTTCATGGAGACAGGAACTCAACAGAGCGTTGCTGACAGACTGGGAAGAGAGGTGCTGCAGCAATGTTAAATATGTGAAAAATTGTGTTTTTTGAAAAATTTAACATACAGCGGGGTGAACAAGTATTTGATACACATACAATTTTGCAGGTTTGCCCACTTACAAAGCATGTAGAAGTCTGTAATTTTTTATCATAGGAACTCAATTGTGAGTGACGGAATCTAAAACAAAAATCCAGAAAATCACATGATTTTTAAATAATTAATTTGCATTTTATTGCATGACATAAGTATTTGATCACCTACCAACCAGTAAGAATTCTGGCTCTCACAGACCTGTTAGTTTTTCTTTAAGAAGCCCACCTGTTCTCCACTCATTACCTGTATTAACTGCACCTGTTTGAACATGACACCTCTCCACACACTCAATCAAACAGATTCCAACCTCTCCACAATGGCCAAGACCAGAGAGCTGTGTAAGGACATCAGGGACAAAGTTGTAGACCTGCACAAGCCTGGGATGGGCTACGGGACAATAAGCAAGCAGCTTGGTGAGAAGGCAACAACTGTTGGTGCAATTATTAGAAAATGGAAGAAGTTCAAGATGACGGTCAGTCTCCCTCGGTCTGGGGCACCATGCAAGATCTCACCTCTTGGGGCATCAATGATCATGAGGAAGGTGAGGGATCAGCTCAGAACTGCACGGCAGGACCTGGTCAATGACCTGAAGAGAGCTGGGACCACAGTCTCAAAGAAAACCATTAGTAACACACTACGCCGTCATGGATTAAAATCCTGCAGCAAACGAAAGATCCCCCTGCTCAAGCCAGCGCATGTCCAGGCCCGTCTGAAGTTTGCCAATGACCATCTGGATGATCCAGAGGAGGAATGGGAGAAGGTCATGTGGTCTGATGAGGCAAAAATAGAGCTTTTTGGTCTACACTCCACTCGCCGTGTTTGGAGGAAGAAGAAGGATGAGTACAACCCCAAGAACAGCATCCCAACCGTGAAGTATGGAGGTGGAAACATCATTCTTTGGGGATGCTTTTCTGCAAATGGGACAGGACGACTGCACCATATTGAGGGGAGGATGGATGGGGCCATGTATCGAGAGATCTTGGCCAACAACCTCCTTCCCTCAGTAAGAGCATTGAAGATGGGTCGTGGCTGGATCTTCCAGCATGACAACGACCCGAAACACACAGTCAGGGCAACTAAGGAGTGTCTCCGTAAGAAGCATCTAAAGGTCCTGGAGTGGCCTAGCCAGTCTCCAGACCTGAACCCAGTAGAGAATCTTTGGAGGGAGCTGAAAGTCCGTATTGCCCAGCGACAGCCCCGAAACCTGAAGGATCTGGAGAAGGTCTGTATGGAGGAGTGGGCCAAAATCCCTGCTGCAGTGTGTGCAAACCTGGTCAAGAACTACAGGAAACGTATGATCTCTGTAATTGCAAACAAAGGTTTCTGTACCAAATATTCAGTTGTGCTTTTCTGATTGATCAAATACTTATGTCATGCAATAAAATGCAAATTAATTACTTAAAAATCATACAATGTGATTGTCTGGATTTTTGTTTCAGATTTAGATTTGTTTTAGATCACTCACAGTTGAAGAGTACCTATGATAAAAATGACAGACTTCTACATGCTTTGTAAGTGGGCAAACCAACAAAATGTGTAACCTCGGCAGTGTATCAAATACTTGTTCTCCCCACTGGAACCTATTAATAGACCCCGAAAATAAAATCAAGACTTTGTAAAAGGGCATGACTCTGTATTGTAGTGTTATTATAGCAGCATTAGTTCAAAAGACACTGATTAATGCTTTAATATGTTGTCCTTTAACAACATATTGATTCAGAATAATGCAAATGTGTTTCCAGTAAACCCTACTTAGAAATACAAATATATATATATATAAATAATATTATAATATATATGTGTGTATATATATATGTGTATATGTATATATAATTATTGGCATAATGCTGATGACAAACATTTTTTTTTTTCCCTTCTTTTTGTAAAGTAAAATGTGTGGTTTTAATTATGGATGTGCGCTACAACTAATTTGACTGTTTTTTAAACAGAAGATATTTTTTTTTTATCCAACTAGTCGACTAGTCTGATAGCAAGAAACCCCCAAAATATGGTAAGAAAAACCCTGTGCGTGTGTATATAAGCCTACATTTGAAATACTTAATCTATGAATCATACTGTCAAATTCCTCAATGTATTCCGCTAAAAATAGGTCATGATTATGCCGTACACTTGCCTTGCATTATCATAATTTAATTTCAGATTGTTGTAAAAAAAGCAAAAAAAAAAAAAGCATACACTCAACGTCATACGTAGCTTATTTACCCAAGTCAGCTGGGCCAATGCAGAGTGGAAAAACGATCAATATCCTCACAGAATTCTTCATCTTCATATAATGTTAGCCAACATATTAAAACACGAGTCAAAGACAAGAGGAACGATAATCAAGGAATAGCATTAAACGGCTTTTAAAAAGTTATTGTAAGCCAATTTGACATTACACAGTTTACACACAAGTTTTCCGTTTCCTTCCAATTCAGAATAATTCCACACCATGCTCATCTTTCGCATGGTCATTTTTCAGCTTGCCGCAACTGACATGAACAAAACGCATTGGAGGTCTGAGTTAAAAAAGAAAAAAAGTTTCACTTTTATACACTTTTAAAAATATTTTATTTTTCAAACGTTTTGATTAAATTTGTTGTTTAAAATGTTTTAAATGTAATGTTAAATATATGGTAATTTAATTGATAGTTTTTTTGTTTTGTTTGTTTGTTTTTCCCCTTGTGTCGTCGACTATTGTTTTCAGTGTCGATTAGTTGGAGCTGTACCATTTAGTTGGCTATTCTACTACACTTCCACATCCCTACTTTTAATAAGACATTTGTATTGGAAGTCTGCACATTAAATATTGAAAGTAGCCATACAATATGTGTTGGCATTAGACAGGGTCAGTAAGCAGTTCTGTTTTAACTTACATCAAACTGCAGGATTGGATGTCCCAAAGTTTGGTAACATGGTTCCAAGTAATGCATACCACAAATGAAATGAATATGAATTGAATTTAAAATGGCTCATTTATTATTTAGTGATTTTCCTGAGATTGGAGGATATTTTTAAAGTGTTTTGGCCCTGTTTTGTATTCTATTTGTGGATCATGCTAAAATGATAAATCTCAACCATTTTCTTAGTGGTTTATTGCAATGTCAACATTTCACACCCTGTGTTTACTTTAATGTTTTTTTCTTTTCTTTTGTAATTATGACTCTGTGGCTGTATCTTTTCATCATAGAGACTTTTGAGAAAACGAGAATATTGCTTAAAGGTATTGCTTACATCAAGGCCTTTGTTTAAGCAGTCTACAGCTGAACAAGGTCACCTGGATCTGATCTAGAGTCATGAAGTACTCCAGACAGTTGTTCAGATAACCTTGGTGAGCACTCAAATCTTCACAGGCAGCACTCGAGACACAATTAACTGTCGTAAACCAAGTCCCAGAAGTGAACGAAGCACCGGGTTGTAGCTTCTGAGACTTACTTACTCATCTCCTTGCATTTAAAGTCAGTATTTGGGTCTCCCATATTGAATTTCAATCACTTTTTCAAGTACCTTGGGTTTCCTGTAATTAGACTTTGTTAGAAGTTACACTTTTAATATTGTTACAATGTCAGTTGTAAATAAACTATGTTAACTTGTTCTCCTTGCTACCTGGACTGAGAAAGCAAAAGACAGCTTTAGGACTATCGTGAAAACTACAGATTATACTTCCGCATTTTTGTATCCCCATCCACTGACTGTCGGATCAACAGAGGGTTATTAACATGACAGTTACTGTACTTTATCTACTCTTTAAAGAGCATTAAAAAGTAAAGTAAAAATGGAACGGCTGTCTTACCTATACGTGATGCCCCTCTGTTTGGCGTAAAACACTGTATCCGTTGTAATCCAGTTTAAAACACTGACTACAAACACAGGTTTTTCAATTTTTCCGTCACAGCACTTTCTCCTCGTTTAGTTTTTCTGAAAATTTGTCCTGATTTTTGAAGATTTATTAACTATAGAGCCATTTTATTTTTTGTGGTAGTAAATGCATTGAGTTCCAGTCAAAGATTTCTTGATTGAACAACTAATTTGGATGATTTAGATTATGACAGTATTTTAAGTTTTTTTTTTTCTTATCGTAATTAAACACAATTGCATATTAGTTCTATTGCATTGAGATTTGCATCTTACATGGTTTCACAGCCGTGTAACCTATTTTTAGGTCTCGGCACTAGTTGAGAATACTTTGTTAGAATGTCTTACACCCAACTTTAGTTGTTTCTGAACTTGTGAATCGGATGCACTGGCCTGAAATCTGCACTGAAGCCAAAGTTTGCACTTTTTTACAAACTTTATTTCTGTCCAGAAATGTGTCACCTGGCTTTGGTTGTACCTGCCTCATGACGCAATTCATATGAAAGAGAAAGAAAATTCATAATGCAATCAATGAAATACAACGGTGCAGTTATTCTAAGACCCCAGAGGAAGTATCTACTGTACGCTCTCCCCAGACACCTGAACTACATATCATCATCCTCAGCAGCCTGCGTTAATACAGTGAAGTATCTCTTTACAAGAGCTGCATTACTTTATGGCTCTTCCACGTGCTGCAGTGTCCTTTATATGACTTACCGCTGCCATTCATGAATCTACCTTAGTTTTAGTGGCAAACTAAACTTTTACAGCTCAGAATAAAGACGGCAATGCTTACGACCGTACAGGTGATTTAGTGTATATATATATATAGGAAAATGGGATCAACATAGGATCTTGAGGCTACAATGTAAGGATGTCATCACCTCGACAAAAGGATTTTGTGGCCACAACATATCTCACGAGTTAATATGTTGTGGCTATGACATAACTAAGTGAACCGAATATGTCACTTTAATAAGTTATTTGGATGGAATGTAAGTTGCTTTGGGTAAAAGTATCTGCCAAATGAATATATGAGAATGACACTATTAAAATATCTCTTAATTAGTGCTCTTGCACGCTTGTATTGCGACAAAGAGCTTCTTCTACTGCCACTGTCTGCCGGAAACCTAATAGCCAAATATGAATATCTGGGTTTACACCTGATGTTAAAGGGTTAGGTCACCCAAAAATGAAAATTCTGTAATTAATTACTCAGCCTCATTTCGTTCCAAACTCATAAGACCTTCGTTCATCTTCAGAACATAAATTAAGATATTTTTGAAATCTGAGAGGTATATGATTCATCCATAGACAGCAATTTAACCACCACTTTCAAGGTCCAGAAAGGTACTATAGACAATGTTAAAAAAGTCGACGTGACTGCAGTGGTTAAACCTTAATGTTATGAAGCGTTTTTGTGCGCAAAACAAAACCCAAATAACAGCTTTATTCAATAATATCTGATATATAACGCCGAAAAATTAATTTTCATTTTTGGGTGAACTAACTCTTTAAGATGTGCTTTGGTTAATCGGATCACAAGTAGATGATAGAGACGTGGTTGTTAAGTCAAACTGAGATAAATTAAAAAATAAATAAGCTAACAATAATTCGTCAGCCAATCGGAGTGAGGGGCGGAAATAAAGGAAGGAAGGAAGGAAAAAGAGAGTCTGCTGTTGTGTGAGACGAGACGAACGTGACTTCTCCGCTGAAACCTAAAGCTGGACGCAAGAAAAGTGTACAAGCATCCGAACCATCATCATATCCCGGAGTGACAGCCGGTTTTTCACATTTCTGTCACCTTTCTGCCACAACTTCAGTTTTCAAAATTAAACCAATGAAAAGAAGAGTGGAATCCAGTTCAGGCCTCCGTTGATGATGTGTCTTTCCTTTCAAGCGGGACAAATTGTGCATGAAAAGAAATAGCTTGACAGTGGTTCCCATTTTAAACTGTTTTTATTTGTCTATTTTGTCTACTTTCAACCATTTCTGTCCTGATTTCTTTGATGGGAGGGTCTATGGGTGGGCAAATGCAGTTTTTTTTTTTTTTTTTCTCAGATTATTCGATCTAATGGGCAAAATATGAAAGCGAAAGAAGATGACAGAAAAACACACCGAGAGCAGCAGCTTTCATTTCTGCTCTGACAGCTGCTAGATGACGCCGAACACTGCTTGTGTTAGAAATCAGGAAGTGTGGGAGAACATTGTACTTGGTACATTTTTCGTCTTCAAACCAAACTTGGCTCTCCAGCTGACAAAGTTTAAATCCTGTGTGGCATTCGTGCTTCCCATATTGTTTACACATTAGGTCAGCAGGCGGACTTTCGTGGCTTTTCGAATACATTTGACCAAACGAGCGTCTACACTACGAAACCAATCCAGTCTAATGAGTTTTTGACTACCTTTGGAAGTTGTCGAAAGTGGACAAGATCAAAATGTTTCAGACCCCTTTCACATCTATATTTAGTGTCGTCCGTTTTTGATCCAATTGAGCAAAACTCATCTTAATACCAGGTGTAAACGGGGCGTCTGTCTGTCTCTCTTGATATTTCCTTTGCCGTCTCTTAAATAAACAGATGAAGCTTTGAAGTCCTGAATAAAGTGGCATATGTTTTCTCTTTAGTAGCTGTAGTGCTTCTTTGAGGTATTACAGAGCACATACTGCCTCCTTTCAGAGTTCCTGTGTTTAATTCAGTCTGCGGCGGTGTTTGAAGCACACAATAGACCACTAGATGACTGTTGCGCAGGGCCAACACAAAGATGTACAGGCTTGGAAAGGCATTATAATCTATAGTGTATTCTGGAGACTTGATGTTCTTTATAAAGAACACACAAAAGGCTCTGGTAGTGTAATATTCATTCACTCGTACTGGGGAACTGCAGTATGAACATTTTAAAAGAATTATTCATACACATTCTTCATCTTTCTCAGCCATGTTGCTCTAAACCTGTGAGATTTTTTTTTTCTTCCGTGGAATGTCAAAGGAAATGCTTTAAAATACATATAAGAGTCTACTTTTATGAAACTTTCATGGTGCATTAACTTGTATGGATGAGAGCAGCTTAAATATTTTGCACATCTCGTTTTGAGTTTCAATGGAAGAAAGTCACATGGGCGTGAGAGTGAGCAAATTAACCTTTTTTTTTTTTTTTTTTTTTTTTTTTTAGTCGTGTATCCATATATTTATTTCACTTATTTATTTCTATATTTTAAGATTGTTTGTGGAGTGATTGCCAACCATGGGTTAAAGAGATAATAGTTTTGTGAAAATGGCTTGCATTCTTGGAAATGCTCAGTGTAATTTGCAGTTGTTTCTTGTGAAATGTTTGTTTATTTGCTCTTACCCACCTCATTTTCGGTATGAATATCTCATTATGTATGAGATGGAGGGGTTTAATACTGCTCATTGATGTTCAATATGATTACAATATGAACTTTGGGTGTTGTATTAGCAAAACTTAAACTGCAATAACAAGACAAAACTCATCTGTCAGGAAATCTGAATGACTCAAAATAACCTTTTAGTATTTTGAGAATATCTCTATTGCTTCCTTTTGCTTTTTTTTGTATAGAGTTAACAAAGAAAGATGGGTGGTGGAAAACAGTATTGGCACA
The DNA here is from genome assembly GCA_038088235.1 of Zacco platypus. Lineage (NCBI taxonomy): Eukaryota > Metazoa > Chordata > Actinopteri > Cypriniformes > Xenocyprididae > Zacco > Zacco platypus. Next base: position 19,749,441 of record CM076066.1, on the reverse strand, counting down.
GAAATAAACAATCCTCACACAAATTGGATAAAGAAAATGAAACGACTGCCTTAGAGTGGTTTGGCATGAATACTACATTCCGCAAATACACACAGATACACACTTGTGTACAAAATGGGGATACATACAGTTCTCATGAAAACCTGTCAAGTATTTCACCCCAAAAAAATGTTATTTTATTTTTTTTTATATATAATTTATTCTGTTCAGACATTAACAACAACAGCAATATTAATATTAATTATTATTAAATTGTTTATTTTAGGTATCAAAACAAATACCATCACATAGATACATTGTATCTAATCTAATCTATAATATAATATAATGTTATGTTATAGTGTGATATAGTATGATATAATATAATAATTATATATATTATAATAATTATTTTAATCCACATTGTGATAATGAGTGCGTTTTTAAGATTACGTTAATGAGAATTTGGGAGGAAATGTGCTTAACTGTCTAATGCAAATGATCTAAATTTTTATTTAAGCAACAGATTTGATCGTGCTCTTTTTTTCCCCTTTTGGTTATGAGGTTAAATATGGCCCGGGCATGTTTTATACGGGTTTCGTGAGACTCATTTAGCTGGCAGCCGTAGATGCTTTTCAGGAGCAACTGTCCGGACGATCACAACCTCTTTTGAGGTCACTGTCTCCAGAGGGACAAAGACAGCAACAATGAG